>CM076583.1:989149048-989749048 GCA_034641835.2 Pinus albicaulis | reverse complement strand
TCTTGCTTTCACGGAATGTCCCCCTTGGGGCAATATCTCTCTCGGCATATTCGAGAGTATCCCTAAGCCATGAGGGCCTTCTCTTATTTGAAGGAGGTGGATAAATGGGATCCATAGGTCCTTCAACATCGAGCATCAAGTCATCCTTCGACTCTTCCAGCTTCCTTGCTTCTTCATCTTCTTTGTCTTCCTTGGAGCTAGGAAGATTTTTGACTTTCTTGAGGGCAACATCTTCATCGAAGGTGACATTGTGGCATATCTCCACTTCTCTTTGACTAGGCACATAGATTTTATATGCCTTCAAAGTTTCACTGTAGCCCACAAACATTCCCTTCTTTCCAGAAGCATCCAACTTGCTTCTCTTTTCCTTAGACTAAAATACTAAAATGAGAAACATCGGGTTTCTTGCCAACGAAGACTTCTTCGGGAGTTTTGGAGTTCAGAGCAGAATGCGGGCATCTGTTTTGAACATACACAACAATGTTCACAGGTTCTCCCCATATAAACTTCGGAAGACCTTGGTCAAATAGCATGGCGCGGGAAGCGTCCACAATGGTCCTGTTCTTTCTTTCAACAACACCATTTTGCTTAGGAGTGTACACAGTTGTGGTCTCCATCTTAATGCTAGCTTCTCTACAAAAGTCATTAAACTCATTTGACTCATACTCGGTCACATTGTTGGTCCTCAAAACTTTGATTTTCTTCTTGATTTGATTTTCTACCAACACCTTGAAGGTACAAAACCATTTGAATGCTTCGTCCTTCTTCTTCAGAAAATATATCTAGGCCTTGCGGAAGAAGTCATTTGTAAAAGTCATGTAAAAAGAACATCCTCCCAAGGATGTCATAGGCAGCATACTAGATAAGTCAGAATGTATCAATTGCAAGATATCAGTTGTCTTTGTGACACTTGAGGGGAATGGTCTCCTTGTATGCTTCACAACCCTGACATATACCTTCATGATCATCTCTAAATTCGGGCATCCCTGTCACCACCTTCCTTGTTTAGGGAAGGGATTTGTAATGAAGGTGTGAAAACCTCCGGTGCCATAACTCTGTTTGAAGAGTTGTATCACATGTCATAGCCCCTAATGGAATTCCTCCAACCTGGTAGAGTGTATCAACTCTAAAACCAATAGAAAGAGCTTCCTTGAAGTTGTACTTCTAGATAAGTACCTTTCCATCAACGAATGCCACTTTGAACCCTTTGTCTTCCATTGCCGAAATGGACACAAGGTTCTTCTTCAAATCAGGTACACACAACACATCTTGTAATCGAATGACTTGACCTTGAGATAAATGGAGGGTCACAGTCCCTGTCCCTTTCACGGGATAGGTGCCATTATCTCCAGGGATAATTTCCAGATTAGTATCCTTCTCAACCAAATCAGAAAGGGCTTATTTATAACCAGTGAGGTGCCTTGAAGCACCACTATCAATTAACCAGACATCCAGGGTGTCGGGTGGAGATGCAACAGATAGGGAAGATACAAGAATAAAATCATTTCTCTTATTATCAACAACATTAGACTCATCGTACCTGGAATTTCTTGACCTCTTGAAAGGTTGCCCATTTCCATTACGAGTCAGAGGGAGCCTTCCTTTTTCCTTGGAACCTGTTGTTCCTACCATTCCTTCTTGAGTTGTTGTTGTCATCATATTTGGGAGAGTCCATTTTATTAGGGCACTCTCTTGCACAGTGACCAGTCTTGTTACAAGTGTAACATCTTCCCTTCCTTCCTTTGGGCCCTGCTCTACCATGGTTTTGATTTCTCGGGCCAACATGGTTGTTCTTCTTTGCATGAGTGGCGGAGGCAGTAGGGTCACTTCCATTACCATTAGAGGCATACTCCATCATTCTTGTTTCCTCTTGAGTGCATCTCGTCAATATTTCATCAAAATCAAGAATCACATTATTATTGAGAATAGTGGTATTGAATACATGCCAATCACGGGGGAGACCTCCAAGTGCAATAAGAACCATCTCTCGATCATATATTTCTTCCCCAATAGCTAGGAGGTTATTCCTGATTTCAATGAGCCTCATAAAATAGGATTGAATAGATTCATCCTTACCCTTCTTGATATTCTTCAATTGATTCTTGAAGAAGAGGATTTGATTAGCACTGCTAGCCTTGAACATGCTCACTAGCTTATCATACATCTCCTTTGATGTCTTTAGCTCAGAAATGTAAGCAACCAAGTGCTTATGAATAAAATCCCTGATAATCGTCTTTGCTTTGATTTCCCCTTTTTTATAATTTGTCTTCGTGGCTATAGCTGCATTTGATGAAGGCCCTTGAATATTCCCTGTACATAGTCCATGACATCTTGATCTTCTAGCGCCAAATCCAAGGACATCTTCCATGCATGATAATCAGACTTATCAGTCAATTTATCATCACCCTTGAAACCCTTATAGGTTGAGGAGTCCATTTGTCCTTGATAGGATTTCTTCCTTCAGAGATAGCTTCTAACACTAACTTGGACTCTTGGACTTTGTCTTCACCTAAGGTCTGATACCATGTTGAATTTACATAACAATGGTGTTCTTATGCTTGATGCACTTTTACTTCAATCTTTCATAGGCCCAATACAAGATAGTAATCACAGAAACTTGAGCGTAAAATGTTGATAGAACACAATAATAGATCAACAGAAGACAAGCCAAATACAGATTAGATTTACAATTCCTTATGTCCAACAAAGATATGAGATATTGTTGCATTACAACGGTTAGCCGGATGCTTCAACCAACAAACTCTTTCTCGATCAACCAACACATTCATGTGTCACACCGAAAACCCTTAAAGACAGCTCATCACAAGTCAACGTAAGTCAAACTAGGGACAACGCAAAAATGTCAACGCAGGCAACTTCAGAAAAGTCAATGCAACAAAACAGGGCTTCAGTCAAACATCTTAGAATTTCTCGATTTTAGTGCCCAACTATACGACCTCCTAAATCGAAATCTTTGCAGAAGATTGAGGTTAAACGACCAAGGGTTGATCACGATCAACACTGGCCAATGCTGCAGCAAAAAAGCCCTAAACAAATCAACACAAAAAACAACAACAAGCCCTAAACAGATCAACGTAGAAAACAACAACAGGCCCTAAACATATCATCACAGAAAACAACAACAATCCATAAATAGATCAGCGCAAAAAGCAACAACATGCCCTAAATAGATCATCATAGAAAACAACAGCAAGCCCTAAACAAATCAACGCTGAAAACAACAACGTCGCTCCACACATGTGAGAAGAAAAATTCCTCCAAAGGCTATCGAACCAATCGGATCACAAAGAGAGAATTTGTGATGAGATGATGAGAAAATGACCTCAAAGTCTCTCTAATTTATATCCATCAATGATGGTGTGTGACACATCTCTTAGGCATGTGGGATAAATCTAGCTGACTTTGCACGCGTGGAAAATAAATTGAAAATCAATGCTCTGCTCATCCGATCAAGATGATTATTAGATCAATCTTGCACCTCTCCAAAGGAGGAATCCAACAAAAATATGACCATCGTCATATGAGCAGTGCAACATGGAGTTTGGACCTAGTTGCCCAAAATTAACACCCCCACAGATTTCAACCTCCACAATTCTGGAGCTCCACAAATCTCGAGTGTCCAAAAATTTCGGGCTATTGTTGTAGGTGATTCTCGATTGTAAGTTCTCCAAGCTCCTCCCTCCTTTTTCTCTTTCTCCTCTTCCCAATGTTCTCAAGAGAATAATGAGCCTCTTATTCCTTTTTCCTCATTTTGTCTTCTCCATAAGATGGAAACCCTATCCCTAAGATCTAATTATTGAGATTTAATCTCAAACCATTTAGATCAAAGGTGGAGATTATTCCCCTACTTGACCCCTCATCATGTGCCCCCCCCCTTCTCTTCATGAGCCTCCCTTGTACTTTTTGATGTTTTAGTACCTTGGTCACTTTTTCTCATAAAGTGACTTTTAAAACATAAGTCACTTTAATAATTTAAAGTGTGCTTTTGTACTTTACACATAAAGTCACTTTTGAAACACTTGACTTTAATAACTTAAAGTATTATAGTACTTCTCCACATAAAAAGTACTTTAGCCCCCTTGATATTAATAAACTCATAATATCACTTACATAAAAGGTGATTTATGTCTCTCCTTGGGCCAAAAGAAGAAAGCCTAGGGAACACCTCCTTGGTACCATTTTCAACACTCCTCTGTAAAAATGTATTGTTGTCTCACAACACCTCCTTGGACCCAGTCTCTAACGAAGTGATATATGATATTGATATGCTTGGACTATAAAAACATGATCCTCAGAGAGCTAGTAATGCAACTCTGATTATCATAATGGATCACCATTGGCCCCATCCACAAATAAAATTACCTAGCAAGCATCATGTGAATCCATATTGCCTCACAAATCGCCATACTCGCTTCCATGTACACTACCTCTATTGAACATAGTGCCATTGAATGTTGCGTCTTGTTCAACGATGAGATCATGGGTGATCCCATACTAAAACAACATCCAGATGTGGATTTTCTATCCCCCACACTCCCTACCCAAAATCTGTGTATCCCTGTAACTCCACTATTCCAACTCTGACATACTTCAGTCCAAAATCTACAACCCTTTGTAGGTATCTCAACACATGCTTTGCAACCACCCAATGAAATTGTCTTTTAGCTCTACCATGAACATAATTAGCGTGTTCACAACAAAACATATATCTGGCCTAGTGTTGACTAGATACAACAAGGAACCTATTAGTTGTCTATGCAATGTGGGATCCACTAATTCACCTTTAGAAGAGCTCAAATTCTTCAGGTTAGTGATAATAGGTGTAGACATAGGCTCACAATCCTCTATCTTGAATCTCCTCAAGATCTCCATTGCATACTTGCATCACCCAAGGAAAATCTCTTTTGGTTGCTACCACACCTCCAATCCAAAAATGTAATGCATCAAACCGGTGTTCTTCATGTAGAATTCTAAAGCAATATTTTCCTTGGACATCTCTATGGGGTTCTCCGATATTTTCAAGAAGAGATTGTCCACATATAATACCAAGATGAATAGTTTACCCTCAACAAGTACAAAGTACAATTTGGGATCCAACTCACTCTTGGTGAAGCCAAAACTAAGAAGATAACCATTGATCTTGGCATAACATGTGTGTGAAGCCTACTTTAGCTTAGAAAGGGCCTTCTTTAACCTACATACATGAGAATATCTCCCATGCACCTCAAAACCTTGAATGTTGGTCATGTTTTCATTGATGTCAAAGGAGATTTGTCATTGATGTGAAGGTTGTCTCAAGAATTGATTAATGGAAGGTTCAATAAAGATCATCTCAACATTTGGCATTGAACGAGGTTTATGGGTGCAGTGGATCAGGTTATGATGCATAATAGTACGATGTTTGGATAACTCTTATCGAGTCCTTTCTAGTGGTAGGTGGTACACCATGTGACTCCTCACAATTAAGGAGATATGCCTTCTCAAAGATGAAGTCTTGAAAATGTGGTCATGATGCGCAAATGAATGATAAAAGGAAGCTTTTAGATTGGTCAATTTGGCATTAATATTTAAGAAAATATTACTAATCATGTGGTTCTTGGTTGTTATTGTGTTGTACCGATCAACCCTCAATCAAATTTTATATCCTGAAAGATGGTGTGAAAAGAGGAAGTTTTCATCATGAAATCAATTTCACTAGATGAGGTTAGGTCGACTTAATCAAAATTTGAATTTATAATTTAAATTTTTGTCTTGACCAAGTCGGCTCCATGCTTTAAGGGAAATTCAACCCTTCTTTCATGCCCCTTCATCTTTTGTATATATAGGGCACTCAATTTCTCTCAAAAACCCATCAATTTCACTTGCATTATCTTGTGAATTTTCTTTGAAATTTGTTTTGAGGCCAAGGAAAAATGCTAATCTAAGGAGGCCGAATTTTTCTAAGGGTTCCTAGGCTTAAATGATTTAACCTTTTGTGGTGGTTTTTGTTGGACATGGTTCATTGATTTGAGGCCTATTTCAACCCCTTTTGAGACTGTTTTAAAGTTGGTTTGAGGTCTTCGTGAGGCCATTTTTGACAGAAAATTCTAAGCTTTCTGAGGCATCTTTGGCCCCCGTCTGAGGCATAATTTCTTTGTTGATTGCACTTATTCATGTGTGTGTGTGTGTGTGTGTGTGCACTATGTGGTCCTAAGGCTAATCTAGTTGACCATGGGTCGACGTCCATCACTTATTTTCCATATGACTATTCATATGATCGTGCCTCTAGAGCCTTAAATTGTGTGCCAAGTTCCATATGACAATTCCATATGACCAAGTCCTTAGGGTCCCTAGTTGTCTGCGTGATGATGTCATCATGATTTCATCACAACATGTGGCAACACGTGATGGGTACCACTTGTCTCCCACATTTGGACTTTTCACTAATCAAATCTGGCCAAAAATTGCTTGCCACATAGCAGAATCTAGTGGCACCACATCACTAGTGATGATGTCATCGAATGATGTGTCACGCTGATTGGACTGTCAGTGTTATGCCATGTGTCATTGTGTGGCTAGTACACACGTCATCACTTTTTTGGAGGAGCGAGGCACGTTAAAGTTCATGCAACTCTTATTATTGTGCATCGTTTTTTAAATTTTCAATCGTTTTCTAGAGTCGTCCGATTAATCGAAAGTTGCACACTCGTTAAATTTTTAAACTTTGTGCAAGTTCGATGAAAATCTTATGTTGATTTGATCTATGGACCATGGGTGTGCCCAAAAGGTGTGCACTATTTAACACATTAATAATTTGGATTTTGTTGTATATTTTGACCCTTCAATTAATGTTGATATTCAAGTGGCCATAACTTCTCATTCAGGAGGATTTTTTAAGAGCATGATATATCATTGGAAAGGTATTGAAGATATCTATGTAACCATGTGGCTTATAGGATCATTTGTGTTGGAAATATTGTCATTGATGGCAAAGGAGCAACGTTAGACTATCAACGGAGGCAACGAATGTAGCTAAGAAGGCACCAAAGGCAACAAAGGTAGAAGAAAGAAGCAGAGGCAACAGAAAAGCAGTTAAGGAAGAAAAGGAGCAAAGGCAAAAAAATAAGCTCAAGAGAGATCGACATGTTTAAAGCATGCAACAAGAGAAAGAATCCCAAGTTGGAGTGAATAGAAAATAGAAGAACAAGCTCAGGAGAGATCAGTGGACTTAGAAACTGAATAAAGCTCAGAAGGAGTAGCGTGGAGGACCCGTTGAACAAAGACGGAAAAACACAAAGTAATGGCGCAGTGAAATGAATCGATGGATTGTTTATGTGTTTCACCAAGTATATAGAGGTGCCGTATTGAAGAGTTGGAAGCGGAACTATGGACAACAACACAACAGAACAATGAAGGCAGAATCATAAATGATGGCGCAGAGGTGGTTTTTGCAAACCAACAAATGGTTTTCGCGTGGGTAAGACCTAGTAAGTGGTAACTCCCTGAATGAACACGATATGCCTCCGTAAGCGACACGTGGATGTTTGAAACCACTTATTTCATGTGCCTTGGAGCCGTTAACTGTGGAAGTTTATTTGGATGCGATATTCATTGTATTAGAAGCATTGCATTTTGGGTGTGCGTCAACCGTTAGATGAAGGAAGTGGATAGATTGATTAAACAAAGTGGAAGGGTGAGTTGGAAATGTTGTGGGACTCGGACATAATGTTATGTCGACAGTTGATATTATAACCAAGGTAAGAACTTTATTAAGTGGAGGTTATATAATATAATTGATGGAATAAGTGGATTGGTAAAGCTGTGGCCGAGAACATTTATGTATGTTGATACCTTTGATAAACTTTATCAAAGTCGAAAGTATAAAACGCATTTCCATATGATGGTTGGTAAATGTGGGCCGAAACTATGGTGTATTTATGACTTATGTTAAGTCGGGTAATAAGTCATAGAATTTGCGATGCGATGGATAGATGCAATGGGATGGATGCGATATCGCAATCGGCGATGCTCATGTGACAAGAATTCGTAAGTCATAGAATTTGCGATGCGATGGATAGATGCGATATGATGGATGTGACGCGATGCTATCGCATATCGCAATCAACAATGCTCATGTGACAAGAATTCGAAAGTCAGAATTTGCGATGCGATGCGATGCTATCACATATCGCGATCGACGGTACTCATGTGATAAGAACTCGTAAGTTATAAAAATTGCGATGCGAAGTAGCGATACAGTCATGTGGGACTCGAGTGTATTTATATGATGGCACTGTGATACATTTAACCAAAGTATGGAAGGGTGATAAAATTTGAGATTTGCAATATGATGAAGACTATCGGATTGCAAACATGATCAACAGCAGTCATTTAATCGAGGATGCGGCATTGGTATACGTGCAATATTGGCGGAAACGAAAAATTTATGAAGGTATAAGGTTTTCCTCTTGAGAAATCGCATCGGGAGGAGAAACGAAGAAAAAGAGCAATCGCCGAAATGCTGAGATACAACCTAGTGGGTCCCTTTGCATATCGCATATCAGGAGATCAGATGGATGAAGGCACATGGGATAACTAGAATCGCCGAAGTGCGATAAAGAGAGCAGACGCGATGCAGATCGAAGCTGAAGCCTAAAAGTTTTCAAGTCCGGGAGTATGGATTTTCCCTTTGTAAATCGCATCAGAGAGAAAAAGAGCCATATATCAAAGAACGATTGAAATACTGAAATGCGATAGAAAACGGACGCGATATAGGTCAAAGCTAAAATCTAAAGGAATTGAAGTTTGGTGTGGGACCCTGTAAGCCCTTGTTTTGTATATGTTAAATGTGCCATAGTATAATGTTTACACTATTGATCGTTTTCAACGTATGTATGATGACTAAAGCCCGGATTTGTAATCCGTCGCGGACATAAAGGAAATAGTATGTGGGCCATACTCTACAGGTCACAAAGGAATGGAATGAATGCATAACAGGAACTAGTGCAAGATAGTGGTGCGGCAGCACAAGCAGATGAAAAGGGTGAACACAGCACAAAAGACACAGGGAACGGAAGAAACAGGGCAGTTATGTAGTAGAGCTGGAATATAATGGCATAACAGAAAAGACAAAAGGGTAGCAAGCAGAAGAGGATGAACGCTCAGCAAATCTAAGAAATTGAAAGTGTTGAGTAAATTTTTGATTGTAACTGTAAATGTATTATTGAATTTATATTGTTTGTGATGCAAAGGCAAGTCTCCATAGGCATAAGAAAAACTTCATGAGTGTTGTAATGATTATTTGTCATGTAATAACTTGAACTGAAGAATGAGGAATCGAATGGGTGGAAGGCATAGGGTCAGGCCTGTTCACTTCATATTCCCTGTAGAATGCAATAAGTCAGGAGTTATTTGTATAAGAGATGTAATATCAGTGGAAAAAAGGTTAGAGAACTGCAGAATGGATGAGAGAGGAAGAAGAATGTAAGAGAGTGTTGTGGTAAAACACAACCCCCCCATTTTTGACTTGTTCACTTCAAATAATGGGGACCCTTTCTATAAAATTTTTGGCTAAAGACTTTTTAGGATTTTTATTAAGTTAATTACCTCATGATTTTATTAATTTTTCATCTCCTTTAGATTTTTGTTTTGAACTCTTGGTTGAAATCGATTTTTTTTATAAGCTTCCCGTTGATGCTTGTTTCACCTCATTTGGTTAGTTGGTTTGTAAATGGCACTCCTTTGAAGTCTAATCAATTATGTCCCCTGGGTTAAAAAAATGCGTAAAATGTACAATATTCCATTTTTGTAATTAAATTAGTTCAATAATGCATTTAGTTTAAATATTAACTCCTAGTTAGTTATTACTAATATTTTTCATTTTTCTACTTATACAACCAAATCACAAGCATTAGAAATTTACTTCAATTTTCAAATAAATTACTAATCTCGAAAAATCCAAAATGACAAAGTGGCTATAGTTTAGATAGGCAAATCATCACTTTAGATAATTTCATAATTTAATTAAACATTATTAAAATAAAACCAAAATAAAAAATTGATATTTAATATTAAATCTTAAATTAATTAAATTAATTATTATATAAAATATGATTAATTTAATTAAATTAAAGTTTGATATAAAAATAAAAAATAAAAAATGTAATAAAACATGGCATCGAGATTTTTATTTTATTTTATTTTTTATTTTTTTTTCTCATCGCATCGAGAGTTTTCATGGTATGCATCTTTAAAAACCTCTGATACCCCTCAACTCCTGATTGCCGATTGCGATGCTTTAACCATGGCTTACTCTGTTGACTTTCAACTCACGTGATTGTTAACGAAATTTTGAAGTGTTAGTGTTAAAGCATAGTGAAGTGTTAGTGTTAAAGCATAATGTAGTGTTAGTGTGAAGGCTACGTTAGTTTTTATGTTAGTATAGTTTTACGTTAGTGTTAGTTTAATGTAATGGGAGTATTAGTTTTAAGTTAGTGTTAGTGGTAGGTTAGTTTTAATTTAATAATAGATTTAGTATCTAATATTTAAATAATTAATTTTAAATTAGTGAAATTAATTAATATGTAGAATCTAATTAATTTAATTAAATCATAATTAATTATCAATTAGATTAATTTGTTTAGTTAATTATATTAGTTAGTTAGATTAATATTAATTTAAATAATTAGTTTAGTTTATGATTAACAATTAAATTATGATTAATTATTAGATAATTAGAGTCTAATTTAGGATTATATTTTTAATTAAAATTCTGATTTTGTTTAGCCCAGCAACAGAATTTCCAGATTTATATCAGATTTGACTTATCAACTTTGGAGGTTCATAGATTGAGTTTTACTTGGCCATATGAGGCTCAAGACGACTCATTGGAAAGGGAAAATCAAGGAGAATGCTTCGAATTTCCAAAAAAAATCAATTTTCTGAGTTTTATTTTCTTCATTTTCATTTGCTCAAAACCTCTTCTAATTGCAGATTCGCTCATCAATGATATCCTTGGCCAATTAAACCATTCCAGACATCAATAGAGAGTTTATACTTTATTTTTAATTATTAATTCAAATAGAGTTTGATTGGATTTGTTTTAATGCCAAAAATGATATTTTGATTTTATTGTTGCATCTTAATTCATTTTGATTTCTTTTTGCAGGAAAAACAGTAGAAAGGATATGGAGAAAAATATCTCAATCAATGAGAAGACTCCAACGACTAAAGATTGAAATTTTTGAGCAATTAAAATTAGATTGGGCAAATTTTTCTTTAACAAACTCTTCACTCAAAATTCTTTTGGAAATATTATAAATGACAGATTGCAGAATGTGAACATGGTTGCTCTCCTCTGCAATTCAGGACTTCTAAAAGCATTTCTGTTATAGGAATTCAGAGTTGTAGATGGGGAGGAGAGAAAATTTAAGAACTGAACATTATTGAGGGTTTTTTCTTTATATCTTGAATGATGTATGATGGACAGAGTTTGCATTTATGTAGCTCTAGTTTTGAAAACAAAAATTCAAGTAATATAAAGGACTGTTAGAGACCAGAATTAGAGAAGTGGATTCAATTAAATGGTATTTTTGGCATTTTTGTATCAAATACCAATTTCATTTTTATGATAATAAAATTGTTGTTTCATTTTATTCATGTTTATGCATTTCTGTTGATATGGATAATGTCTCAATATTGTTATGTATCTCTGTTCTTATGGATTAAACTTTGATTTCTGAGTAACTATTTACTCAGAAATCTGTCTTATAAAACTAATTTATTAAATAGTAATGTGTTGCGAATTTCTTCCGCATGTTATTGTTTAATTATTGGCTTGACAGATTTGACAATCAATATCATTTTTGTGAATTTCTTCCTGAGTGTTGTTGATTTATTATTTCAGTTAAATGGTCTCAGTAGGATGTGTTTTGGTATTCACAAATGTCATGCTAATTGAATTTCTTTGTTAGCTTGACATTAATTAAAAGCCAGACATATTTAAATTCTCATCATTTAATTATCTTGCTCTTAGTTAGGTTAGATCTATATCTACCTAATTAAGATAGGATTTAGATTAGTTTCTTTTGTTTGCATTATAGAATAAGTATGCATTTAGATTAAGTTCTACATTCTTTTAAGTCCTCTTCTCAAAAAGACAAAATTTTAGTTGTGGCTTGGCTGAACCCAAATTAGCTTAAGGGTCATTCTCTTGTCCGATCAGCAAGAAGAAGTGATCTGATATCCCTGTCTATTGGTAATTAAAGATACATTTTAAACCAATAACGATAGAGAAAAAGTAACTAGACCTAGTTAAACCAGTTGGAGCCACTACTCCAAACGGAAAATGAGCTGCTTTAAGCTCTGGACCGAGTGGTTATCCCCTACTGTTGTTGCAGCAATTTTCGAGACTTCAACATTTTTGACGCTAGAAGAAGGGCCTGAAACTCGTTGTCTATTGGAGTCTTTTCAATTTTAACATTTTATTTAAATCATGATGGCTCCTCTTAAACTTCCAATTTGGAGTTGTATCCATGGACGTGCATCTTCCAATACTCCACCCAAAGTGGTAATACTCTTGTCTCAGGTAAAGTTTCATGGTAAGAAAAATTCTTCTGCTTTTAATCATGTTTTTCAATTTATTCAAAATGTTTCAAATTATGATTTTCAAGAAAATAATGAAGGCATTTTATGCAGAATATTTAATCTCACATTTGCGGCAAAAGCTAGAAACTGGTGTAGAACTCTTCCGGTTGCCTCAATTCACAGCTGGGATCAATTTGTTACACATTTAATTTGTAAATTTGACGGATACGATTATGAAAAGGTATGTGATGAAATTGAATATCTATGAAGATTTGAAAATGAGTCTATTAGAGATTTTAATATTCGATTTCATTTGAATTGTTTAAGATTTAAAGTTGAGGATAAACCTTCGGAAGAAGAATCATTAGATTGGTTTAAGTATATTTTCTCTCTTCCTCCCATTCCCAATCGATATGAAATTAGTTCAATCTTTGACCCATCCCCTTTTAACATAAATAAGGATTCCAATATGGATGTGCAATTAAATTATGATGAAGTGGTCTCACAAAGCTTGGAAAATATTTCTATCCAAATACAAGAAGACAATAGCAGCAATTTTGGAGAAAGAGTTGCCTTGAAATCTGAAAATTACTCTGCATTAAATTCAGAAAATCAGATCACAAATCAACACGTGCAAGCAGCAATCAAAGTGAATAATAAAATGCAAACTGCTGTACAAATTTCTGAAATTTTCCATGATGAACAAATGCCGAAAACAGAATAGCAAAGCAACCTTCTTCAAGAAAGCATGAGTATACAAAGGAATGATCTAGAATCTGAAATTTATAGTGAACAGAACGCACAATATTTCTCTAACAGAGAAAATTTTGAATTCATTATTTATGATTCTCATTTTTCACTTTATCCTGATATTTTTAATGTTGGTAATTTCTCCTCTCTCGGTATTAATGATATTTCAGAAAACAAAGAGGATGATCTAAATGAATTACCAATAAGTTTTTATCAAGATAGAGAAACAATTATTGATCATTTTTTTGCCATTAATGAACATGAAATTTTTATTCCTCCTTGTTTTGATATATTGGACGAAATCAAAGGGAATTCTAGAGAATATCGTGAAGTCATTTATGATAATTATTCTGACATCAAGGATGCTGATTTATGCTATTCTCAAGAGAATCCTCAAGATAAAATTCAAGTAACATCTGTGAATGAGGAACATTTCAATTTTGAAATTATTCCAACCAATCTTCATTCTGGAGCAGCAAATTATCTTCATAATTTCACCATTCGGGAAAACATTCCAATTTATGATTCATATCATGATCAAACTCCCATTCCTGCTCATAATCATAATTCTCTTTCTAATTCACAAGTTGGAATTGACAATTATTCAAATTCCATTATTTTAGCCAATCATTGTGAAAAAGAAATTATTTCAAAACAATCTCAATTGTGCTGTAACATTAGTTGTACCAATAGTGATTTCACTTTATTTTTTTTTCACACTTATTTTGTTCAAATTTAGATTTATTTTCGGATTTTATTTTTCAAATTTTGGCACTCTACGCTGGCATATTGAACATTTTAATAGTGAACACTCAATTGATGTATTGCCCTATTGAGAAATTGAAGTTTCATGTTATAATCATGAACATCAAAAGCTATTAATATTTCAATTTCAATCAATGCTAATGTTTTATCAAAAGCTTCTATCTTCTCAAAGGCAGTGTCAACAAGAGAATGTATTTTTACATTCTGGTCAACAATCTAATCCAATTAATAATTTTCCATTTTATTTGACAGATCTCCATCCATTTTTCATTAACTCATTTGAAAATTGTTTGGAAAGTTTTCATTCATGGAAAATTATTAATAGTTTAACACTTACACATAACACTAACAATTTTTTTCAGGCCTTTGAATTTAAAAGCTCATATCCACAATCTGGCCTGTCATATCATCTTTTAAACATTTTCCAATCCTTAATGGAAACCCATCCAGGTTTTGATGATCTAATTGGAATTCAGTTGGAAAAGAAATTTCAAAAGAAGGTGATTGTAAATAAGCTGTTAGTAATAATTGCACATTCTGATTACAGATTTAATTTTCTTAGTTCAATTAGATTTGTATTTTTCTTACTAACGTTTGAACTATACATATATTCAGGAATTAAAATGAGAGAGTGGTTACATTGGAAATATGACTATACCTAGTCATTTTCATGTATATGGTTAGAATAGAAGTAGAATTAATTTAGTTAGTTTGTTTTATGTAGTTAATTTATTCTTAATAGTTCTATAGATATAAAATAAAGCGAACAATCAACCCTTCTCATATCATATACATGTTCAGGGAAATATTTGCCTCTTATCAGTAAATTTCTAATTATTGCTTCCCATTTTTAAAATCAAAATTTATTGCAGCAATATCTCTACTTTTCCTATTTTGAATAATGTTTTGACTAAATTCAATTGAGGTTGCACTTGGCACCAATCACCTCAAAGCCACTTTTCTCTATTTCGAAATGTCCTCATATGATTTTCTTTTGAAATTTATTTGTTAAAGGTTTTGGGGATATAAAAGTTTCATGATCTCATTATCCCATGAAATGTATGACTGTCTATTATAAGCCTAATTCCAGTTTAATCATTATTAGTCAGTCTAACCTTTTGTTGTAATCACATGAAGTTCATATTATCTTCTTTGAAATTTGTTAAAATGACTTTAAAGGTGTCCATTTTGCTGTGTGTACACATTCAAATCTGTGTTGATATTTTTCCATAATTAATGGCTTTATCCCATTCTGATCTTTAGTTTATTATCTGATGCTGCAATGTGCATCATATTTTTTTACTAAAGGCATTATTAAACAATCACTATAACAATACATATTTTTCTCAAGTTAATTCGGAATAAGCAGAGGGAATAAATTGTTGTTGCAATTCTAAGGAAAACCTATTTTCATATTTATTTTTGGTGAATTTTATGAGTTCTAGATTTCCTGAACATGAATAAACATATTTTATTTAGGTTGATTGCACACTCTGATTTAGAATAAATAATGAGATGAGTTTGAAAAAAGTCAGAATTTTGATAAATCGAAGGAAGAATTGGAATATTCATAAGGTAAAATCTACAGACAATTCTCTTCCAGGTATGCATTTACATGTTCATTTTTATCTATTAATAGTTTCTCTTTTCCTTAATTTGTTTTTGATTCTTTTTCTATTTTATTTGTAGGTTTTCATTTGTTTTCAAAACTTGAAGTAAGCAACAAACCCATTTCAAATTTAGAACAGGTTCAGGGAAATTTTATTTTGTGATTCATTAGAATTTGGGCATTCTTTAACTTTACTTTCATTCATTAGAAAACCCAATTGAAATTTAAAACAGTATTGCAAGATTCATGTCTGAAACATTTCAACTTGATTTTCATATTTCTGATGCAAGACCTCCAATGTGTTACCTCATTCAAATTTTCATAAAATACCATATCGCATTGGGATGAATTCAAAAGTTTTTTTTTTCATCACAAAAGTTTCGATGCGATAGATCGGATCGCAAAAGCGCATTAAACACAAGGTTAATCCTTCCATTTGAAAAGTTCTGATGCGATAAAGTTCAAATCGCAATCGCAAATTATTAAATTCATATCACAATTAGTCAAGAGTTAAATTTGAAAGACCTCGGATGCGATAAGTCTAATCGCAAATCGCAAATCGGGAGGAAAATTGAATACATCCTTGTGCACTCATTTTAAAAGTTGCGATATGATAACTCATCATCGATTGCTCATCGCTATCGCTGTTTGCTCTTCGCTCATCACCGACTATTATAAACATCACATCACTGCTATCGCAATAATCATATTGGCATTTCCAACATGACTATTTGCCAATATCGATATCACTCATTGCATTTTTGATACTCATATCATAATGCCGAAAGCCACGTCATCCATCACATTTCCGATATCGCAATCGCTTCATCACATTTTTATTCATGGTCATGTCACTATTCCGAATCTACGATGCGCAATGTGCAAGGTGCAAAGTACAAATCGTGAGATGCGGTGTGCGATGTGAAATTTGCGACATGATTTTCCCCATTCCCAAATATAACATTTCTTCAATAGTATGATTGCTCCATCTCATCGCATATATTCTTTTCGCATGATCTCATATCAGCAATTTGCTACTGCAACTCCTGATGCGATAAACTCCAACGCATGCCTCTACATGCAATATGAATCATCCGATAAGGCATTGTGCTAATTTAAAGCAATCTTGGGTAACCGCTATGATACTAAAGAGATTGATGACAATTTGCAGCATACTCAAATCATTTTGATTTTTCATATATTTCAGTTTTAAATAATTCCATAATTAAATATGAAATTCAAGACCTCTCTATTTTAAACTTAATTATCTTAAATTTGGTCTTAACTCTGAACAATTTATAAAATCATGGAATTTGTATAAAACTTATAATATTTTGAGAATATTCATCACTGCAAATTCTCAATCTCATTTCTGATGCATTTGTTTTAATTTCAACTCCCTTGAACACAAAGCATTCCATTTTTACATTTTACTGCTTGATTTGGTTTAAATATAATAAATAATGATTTTGGGTTATAGGATTTTGGTTAGTTTGCCTTCTTCATATTTTTAATGTCAATTAAAAGAAGAAGTCAGCTAGTATTGGAGAAATTGATACGTTCAGGTAAGAACAAATGCAATTATCCAATGGTAAGATTCATGTACCCACTTTCATTAATTTCCATTTCATTACTTTAGTTTCATTTTTGTTTTAAAATTATGTTGATATAAAAAATATGTTTTACAACTCTTCATAAAAGATTTCAATCACCTGCCAGATCGTATTTTGGAAGCCCTATGCTCTTCTCCTGGTTTCATTTCAAGAAGCATCAATAATCTTCGTTGAAACAACTACACTAGGAAGTTTCTGAACCTTTAGTTTGTTCCTTTAAGCATTCATTTTATTAGAAAATAATTAAGATGATGCTTTGAAACAAGAAGATTGACATCAGACATAAATTTTTCATTGTGGCTGAATTTTATCACCACTGCTATCTAAAGCCTAAAACATTTACAACCCTGCAAGGTATAATTTATCTGAATGTCGACATATGACGGAATGATTACATGATTATTTTATTTTACTTCATGTTGTTGAGACATTGGTATAAACATTCTGGTTAAAGTTTATATTTCAAAACTTAGATTTTCCTTTCCACTTTTAAATTTCTTCATTTTTATTTTTTGTTTTCTGATTTCTTTTCACTTTAGCTTACAAATTATTTTCCTTTGGTTTTCAGTTTTAATTTTGGTGACTTTGCCATGATTTATATGGAAGACCTTCTTATTACCTAATTTTGATTGACATACATAGAGAAAAAATTCATTAGGGAAATTTTGAGGTCTAAAATGGGCCTTCTAAGGAAAATATACAATCAAAATTTACTTTATGAGAACCAATCACATTTTAGGAGATGACATCATCCCTAATGGTTGAGGTGGCATTGATTGAGTTAAAGGTACTTACTTGTCACATTCTCAATGGTGGATAAAAACTCATGGTTAACCATGGTAGTGCTCTAAGTACTTTTAAAGTCAAATGTCATTTCACACTTTTTGAATAAAAATATATTATTTTCATTTCATATTTCTTGAAAAAACAATGCATATCCATATACATTTATTATATTATATTATTTTTATATAGTATATTAATTACATGTTATTATACAATTTAAATAATATAAATTTTAAGTAATAGCATATAATAATTAAGAATTTATAAATTTATATTTATATTTAATTTAAGTTATTTAAGTACAAAGGACAAATGCATTAGTTGTTCAATGATAATGATTTTTTTTTGAATAACTCATTCTTATTTATAGTCACATCAATACAATTTTTTTATTAATTTTATTTTGGTACAACTTTTGAATTGAATTTAACTATAGTTACATGGATTGTGGTGCAAAAGGTGAAATTCAAATTCATAAATATTATTTTATTGGTTTAGCTATTATTTTATTATTTCCTTAGGAGGCCCATTTTAGACATAAAAATTCCCCTAATGGTTAATAGTTTAATATTAGTTTTTTCTTGAAATCTCTTAATAAGGTTTGTTTTTCTTATTATAAAAGTAGACATATTTAAGGAAGAGATTACACAAAAGAGAATATGACAAAATATCATGAAATCTGAGAATTTTTTTTATTATTATCAAAATTGTAATTATTTTGAGATTTCAATATTTGATTAAGATCCTTCAAACTTATATTATCAGTCAAGAAAAATTATTTTTAACCAAGTAAAGACACTTTACAACAAAACACTTTTAACTCTGAAATTGTCATTCTGAAATCTTAAGGAGTTAATGATTCTCCCTAGTTAAAAGAATTTTATTTTTCTAGAGTGTAATCCAAAAATATATTTAAACTTAAAAGATAAGAGGTCTCATCACGAGCCTGCTTACCATGATCATAGGGGAAAAATATGCTGACATTACCAACACTGCTAAACAAACCACGGTAATGACTTATGATTGCAAACAATTATAAGACAAGGGATCTCATCACGAGTCAGCTTGTTCAGTCCAATTATAACCAGTGAATGACATTGTCAACTATTTGGCTACCAAACAAGGGCAATGGCTTTTAAGAACTCAAAAATAAAAAATAAAAAAATAAACATATATAAATAGATTTATCTCTAGGTCAATAATTCTTAAATAGATGAGATTATGAATCATTCATGATTAAAATGTAACCCTGTCGAGACTATAGATGTTCGCTGGCAGTAGTGGCTCTACCTGTGACAAATGAGTACATTTTAAAAGCTAAGCTGTAAAGTGACCCCTGCTTTATCTTTACAACTAATTAAAGACTGATATAGAGTTATGAAATATTTTAATATATGAGTAATTTTAAGAAAATTACAATAAGATGATTATTGCTTTTATTCAGATTAATGAACCTAGTCAAGCATTCCAAAAATAATTTGTTCTTCTTTAATTATTTTTACTTTAATTTTAGGAAAATCTCATTCATATCAAACAAAGATAACTGGTTCTTCTCCCGTGTGTCGCTATTGTTGTGGTAGAACACAACCCCCTCATTTTTTATTTGTTCACTTCAAATAATGGAGACCCTTTCTATAAAATTTTGGCTAAATACCTTTTAAGATTTTTATTAAGTTAATTACTTCATGATTTTATTAAATTTTCATCTCCTTTAGATTTTTGTTTTGATTGCTTGGTTGAAATTGGTTTTTTTATAAGCTTCCCGTTGATGTTTGTTTCACCTCATTTGGTTAACTGGTTTGTAAATGGCCCTCCTTTGAAGTCTAATCAATTATGTCACCTAGGTTAAAAAAATGCGTAAAATGTACAATATTCCATTTTTGTAATTTAATTAGATCAATAATGCATTTAATTTAAATATTAACCCCTAATTAGTTATTACTAATATTTTTCATTTTTCTACTTATACAACCAAATCATTAAGCATCGGGATTTTAGAAATTTACTTCAATTTTCAAATAAATTACTAATCTCAAAAAATCTAAAATGACAAAGTGGCTATAGTTTCGATAGGCAAATCATCACTTTAGATAATTTCATAATTTAATTAAACATCATTAAAATAAAACCAAAATAAAAAAATGATATTTAATATTAAATCCTAAATTAATTAAATTAATTATTATATAAAATATGATTAATTTAATTAAATTAAAATTTGATATAAAAAAATAAAATAAAAAATATAATACAACATCGCATCGGGATTTATTTATTATTATTATTATTATTTTGTTTTCTCTCTCATCGCATCGAGAGTTTTCATGGTATGCATCTTTAAAAACCTCCGATAACCCTCAACTCCCGATTGCCGATTGCGATGCTTTAACCATGCCTTACTCTGTTGACTTTCAACTCACTCACGTGAGTCTTAACGAAATTTTCATGTGTTAGTGTTAAAGCATAGTGAAGTGTTCGTGTTAAAGCATAATGTAGTGTTAGTGTTAAGGCTACGTTAGTTTTTATGTTAGTATAGTTTTAAGTTAGTGTTAGTGGTAGGTTAGTTTTAAGTTAGTTTTAAATTAGCATAATGTTAAGTTAGTATATGTTAGTGTTAGTGGTAAGTTAGTTTTAAGTTAATAGTAGATTTAGTATTTAATATTTAAATAATTGATTTTAAATTAGTTAATTTAATTAATAGGTAGAATCTAATTAATTATTAATTAGATTAATTTGTTTAGTTAATTATATTAGTTAGTTAGATTAATATTAATTGAAATAATTATTTTAATTTATGATTAACAATTAAATTATGATTAATTATTAGATAATTAGAGTCTAATTTAGGATTAGATTTATAATTAAAATTCTGATTTTTTTTAGTCCAACAATAGAATTTTCAGATTTATATCAGATTTGACTTATCAACTTTGGAGGCTCATAGATTGAGTTTTACTTAGCCAAATGAGGCCCAGGACGACTCATTGGAAAGAAAAAATCAAGGAGAACATTTTAAAGGAGGTTTCACTAACATATTTGGTCATTTATTGGGTAAAAAATCAGACATAAAATCAAGCTCCGAATTTCCAAAACAAAATCAATTTTCTGAGTTTATTTTCTTCATTTTCATTTGCCCAAAGCCTCTTCTAATTGAAGATTTTCTCATCAATGATATCCTTGGCCAATTAAACCATTCTAGACATCAATAGAGAGCTTATACTTTATTTTTAATTATTAATTCAAATAGAATTTGATTGGATTTGTTTTAATGCCAAAAATGATATTTTGATTTTATTGTTGCATCTTAATTCATTTTGATTTATTTCTGTAGGAAAAACAGTAGAAAGGATATGGAGAAAAAGATCTCAATCAATGAGAAGACTCCAGCAATTAAATATTGGAATTTTTGAGAAATGAAAATTGGATTGGGCATATTTTTCTTCAACCAACTCTCCTCTCAAAATTATTTTGGAAATATTATAAACGGTAGATTGTAGAATGTGAGCAAGACTACTCTTCTCTGCAATTCCAGACTTGTAAAGGCATTTCTGTAATAGGAATTTAGAGTTGTAGATGGGGAGGAGAGAAAACTTCATATCTGAACATTATTGAGGGTTTTTCTTTATATCTTGAATTATGTATGATGGGTAGAGTTTGCATTTCTGTAGCTCTAGTTTTGAAAGCAGAAATTAAAGTAATGTAAAGGAATATTAGAGACTAGGATCAAAGAAGCAGATTCAATTAACTGGTATTTTTGGCATTTCTGTATCAAATACCAGTTTCATTTTTATGTTAATAAAATGGTTGTTTCATTTTATTCATGTTTATGCATTTCTGTTGATATGGATAATTTGTCCCAATATTGTTATGTATCTAATGCAGGGGCATTAGAAACTAGCCAACAATGTAGGAGGTTTTTTCCACATGTTGTGGCTAGAAGGGTTCGAAATCATTTGAATTGTAACAGCTAGGTGTCAATACCTCAGCTTCCTATTGCATTTAGATAAGTTAGGATTAGTAGAAGTTGAATAGTTAGGTTCAGTCCATCTGTCATGTTTCAATTATTTGAGTAATTTGTAATTAGGCCTTTGAATTTCAAAATAGTCCTCACCGAGGAACCGAAGAGACACATTGTAATGTATATAAATTGTATTCCTCGGATGTATTAAGAAAGGAGGGAGAGATTATGGCAATAAAATCCATGTGTTAAGAAGTTGCTTCTGGTTGAATGAATTTCAGTTTCTGTTGATTATCAAACTGTCTTGAATTGGTATTTGTGAGGAAATTTGTTTAGTCGTGAGGCGATTGAACTCTGTGCGTATATAATTTCTGAATGGAACTATTGTACAGTCTTCGCATCCCTCTGTCTATTGTTTCTCTCAATTTGTTCGAACGAGCTCTGTGAATTAAATCCCAACCCTAGACAAAGTCTCTGTGTAAAACCATGGTCGTTGAACTCTGTTTAATGATAGTAGAAATCCCACTTAATAAAGAGATAAATTTATTTTGCTGTCAATTGGAATCCTGACCCGAGGCTAGACCTGAGTTAGTGAATATGGAGGATAGCGTAACCTGACTTAAACCGGGGTCAACCACTGTTCCGAAACCGCGGTTGGATTTGCGAAACCGGATTGCCATATCGCACTGCTTCTCGTGAGATAAGTGGTATTTTCCATTTGGGAGTGATTCCATAGAGCAGTGGACACGTGGCGTACGAAGGGATTCCGAAAACCACCTTTTCGCGTGCTAACGTTCGACCAGGGAGGTTGCGCGATATCGTTGAATGTCGTCGATCTGGAGGGAAGCCATTGGATGGTGGTCGTATTCAGAAGATGCACGAAGTATAACCAAGGTACAGTGTGAGTATTTGATTCTACCATTGATTATATATGTGGGCCTGAGGCCTAAGGTCATTTGGTTAAGAAAAGAATCGGGTATTAATATAAAGTTTCGAAGGGTTAAACCTTGGTTATAAGGTTTGGTGATAGAATATAAAGTACGAGAGATATAATTAAATTATCAAAGGTTGCGGAGTATATTTATTTGTCAATTTCTCTGAAATTGATAAATAATATCATAAGAAGTTGTGGAAGACCACGTGGCGAGGAATTGAGTCAATTCAAGGGAAAATGCTGACAGAGCTACATTTTCAGACCAACTCTCCTTACGGGCTGAATTTCAGTTTTTTTGTTGTCATTTGTGGTATTAGAGCGTTTTCGAGTTGTTTTTGCAGAGAATTAACATGGCCATCCGAGTTGGTAGAGGTGCTGGCAGAAGGAGAGGCGGACCCGTTGCCAATGCATAAGTGTTGGGAATTTTGCAGAGGTTTGAGGCCAGAATGGATGCCATGGAGCGAAGACAGCCTACAGATCCTGAAGACATCAATGAACCTAAATTAGAAGAAGCTGAAGAAAATGCTGAGATTCCTCCTGACTTGAGGCTCCTCAGAAATGTTCTGGGTTCTGCAGTTAAGCCCAGAATTGAAGTGTCGAGTTTTCCAGGGGGACTGAATCCAGAAGAGCTAGTAGACTGGATTAATGAAATGAACAAGTGCTTCAATTATGAAGAAATGAGTGAGGATAAAAAGGTCAAGTTTGCAGTAACAAAGCTGAAGGGACATGCTGCACTTTGGTGGGATGGAGTGCAGGAAGAAAGGAGGAGAGTTGGCAAGCAGCCTATCAAAAGCTGGACCAGAATGATGGCTAAATTAAAAGGTAAATTCTTGCCTAGTGATTATCGGCTAACATTGTTTAGGCAAATGCAGAACCTGAGACAGAGGTTGCTGACAGTAAAATAATACACAGAAGAATTCTATAGAGTAAGCATAAGAGCTGGGAAATTTCAAGACACACCAGAGAAGACTGCCATATATGTGAATGGTCTCAAGCTGGAGATCCAAGATGAGATTGGTCTTTTGTCTCCTAAGACGGTTGAAGAGGCCTATCAGATGGCCTTGAAAGCAGAGGATAAACTCCTGAGGAGGCAATCTGCCAAAGGGAGAGGCACTTTCCGTGGAAAGGGAAGTCAGGGTGGTAGAGGAAAGTCTACTACACCCAGGGATGGAGCTAATAGTAGCTCACCTCAGAATGCATCTATAGAGGACGATGCAAGAGGCAAAAGGGGTTCTTATATAGGAAGAGGAGGCAGAGAGAGAGGCAGAGGTAGAGAATTGAGGTGCTATAGATGTCAGCAAGTGGGACACAAGCACTATGAGTGCCCAGAGAATGTGAGTGCTGGTCCAAGAAATGTTGTTGTTGCCTAGGCTGGAGAAGAGGCAGAAATTGAAGAATAAATACTACCAGAAAGGGGAGAGTCCTTGGTGGTTAATAAGGTCCTGTTGAAACAAACCAAAGAGGTCACTGAACCTGCACAAAGGAAGACTTTGTTCAGGAGCATATTTAAAGTCCAAGGGAAATGCTACCAGCTAGTCATTGATAGTGGTAGCACATAAAATCTGGTTTCCACTGAGGTAATAGAAAATTTGAAGCTGAAGACAAGGGAGCATCCAACTCCCTACAGGGTGTCCTGGCTGCATAAAGGGCACCAGCTGGTCGTAAAAGAATAGCGTGAGATAGAGCTGCAAATGGGAAAATACAAAGATAAGGTCCTGTGTGATGTAATGCCCATGGATGTGTGTCATATACTGCTGGGTAGACCTTGGCAGTTTGACAAAGAAGCAGTGCATGATGGCAAGAAGAACACTTACAAGTTATTCAAGGATGGGGTACATCATACATTGATACCCATGGTAGAAGGAGAGCCATCAAGCAGAGTGATTGATCCAAATACCTTGTTGCTGAGCAGGAAGGAATATCTGCAGTAGATAGAAGAAGAAGAGGTAAGCTTTGCTTTAGTTTGCAAACCTAAGGTAGTTCTTACTTCTACAAAGATTTCTGATTTTCCAATAGAAATCCAAGAGATGTTAGACAATTATTGTGACATTGTTGTGGATGATTTACCTGATGAGCTGCCACCTGTGAGAAATATCAGCCATCAGATAGATTTTATCCCTGGTTCAAATCTGCCAAATAAGGCAGCCTACAGAATGACTCCCAAGGAAAATGAGGAAATCAGGAGACAAGTACATGAATTGGTGGACAAGGGACTGATCAGAGAAAGTTTGAGTCCATGTGCAGTACCAGCAGTATTGAGCCCAAAGAAAGATGGAGGCTGGAGGATGTGTACTGATTCCAGAGAAATCAATAAGATAACAATCAGGTATAGATTCCCTTTGCCCAGATTTGAGGATTTAATGGATTGTTTGAGTGGTGCAAAATATTTTTCAAAGATAGATTTAAAAAGTGGATATCATCAGATTAGAATAAGAGAGGGCGATGAGTGGAAAATTGCCTTTAAAAAGAATGAAGGACTGTATGAATGGATGGTTATGCCTATTGGGTTGTCAAATGCACCTAGCACTTTTATGAGACTTATGAATGAAGTTTTGAAAGAATTCATTGGTAAATTTGTGATAGTGTATCTGGATGATATATTAGTTTTCAACAAAACCAAAGAAGAACATTTAAGGCATCTTAATTATGTCTTGAAGAAGTTGCACCAAGAGAAACTACTGATAAACTTGAAGAAATGCTCATTCATGAAGGAAGAGTTGGTGTATTTGGGCTTTGTTGTCTCTGCAGAAGGATTGAAGATGGACCCAGAAAAGGTTAAGGCAATTGTGGAGTGGCCTTCACCCAGAAATGTTTTTGAGGTAAGAAGTTTCCATGGAATTGCCAGTTTTTACAGGAAATTTATAAGAAACTTCAGTAAGACTAATGCACCCATCATTGAGACAATAAAAAGGAGAAAACATCCATTTAAATGGACTGCTGAAGCATAAAGAAGCTTTAAACTTTTGAAGCAAAAGATAACTGAAAAGCCTGTTTTGATTCTCCCTGATTTTACTAAACCATTTCAAGTGAAGTGTGATGCCAGTGGAGAAGCCATTGGAGCTGTGTTGAGTCAGGATGATAGGCCTGTAGCCTATTTCAGTGAAAAGTTGAATGACACCAGAAGGAAGTATTCATCTTATGAGAAGGAATTCTATGCAGTTGTTCAGGCACTGAAAAAGTGGAGGCATTATTTGATGTCCAAAGAATTTGTATTATATTCTGATAATCATGCTTTGCAGTACATTGTACAGCAGCCCAAGTTGAATCATAAGCATGCCAAATGGGTTGAGTATCTCCAAGGTTTTAACTTTGTTTTGAAACATATAAGTGGCCAAGAAAATAAAGTAGTTGATGCTTTGAGTAGGAGGCACATGCTTGTTCAAGAAACCAATTTTGAAGTTGTAGGATTTGATTTCCTCAAGGAATTGTATAAAACAGATTCAGATTTTAAGGAAGCATTTGAGGCATGTTGTAATCCTGTTCTAACAGATAGAAGCCAGTGGCTGGACTATTTCTTGCAGGAGGACTTACTATTCAGAAGAAACCAACTGTGTGTACCAAAATGTTCCATGAGAGAAAATTTGATTAAGGAGAGGCATAGTGGTGGATTTGTTGGACACTTTGGTACTGATAAAACTTATGAGTAGCTGAGTCACTTTTGTTACTGGCCCAAGATGAGAACAAAAGTGGACAAGTTTGTGAAGAATTGCAAAATCTGTCAATATGCCAAAGGAAGGAGCCAGAATGCAGGATTGTACACTCCCTTGCCTATTCCAGACAGGCCTTGGGACATGGTGAGTATGGATTTTGTTCTAGGATTGCCCAAGACTCAGAGAGGGAATGATGCAGTCTTTGTTGTAGTGGACAAATTCTCCAAAATGGTACATTATATTCCATGCTATAAAACTAGTGATGCCACCCATGTTGCTAACTTGTTTTTCAAGGAAGTATTTAGGTTGCATGGGTTGCCCAAGAGTATTGTTTCAGACAGAGACACCAGATTTGTGGGCCATTTTTGGAGGACACTGTGGAAGAAACTTGGTACCAAACTAAGTTTCAGCTCAGCTTATCATCCTCAGGCTGATGGACCAACTGAGGTAGTGAATAGGAGTCTGGGAAATTTATTGAGAAGTCTTGCAGGAGAGCATCCCAACCAGTGGGATCATATTTTTCCCCAGGCAGAATATGCATATAATGACTCAAAAAACAGGAGCACAGGGTAGAGCCCATTCCATATTATCTATGGAATGCACCCTAGGGGAATATCAGAGTTAAGAAATCTGGGAAGGGCAGAGATGAGAAGTGCTGATGGTGAAGAATTTGCTTCAGAGATCCAGGCCATACATGAACAAGTGAAACAACAACTACAAGGCAGCAACATCAAATACAAAGGCAGAGCAGACTTGAGCAGAAAAGAAGTCCATTTTGAAGTAGGAGATCTGGTTTTGGCACACTTGAGAAAGGAGAGATTCCCAAAGAAGCAGTACAATAAACTGAAGTTCAAAAAGATTGGGCCATGCAAGATACTTAGAAAGTTTTCTGCAAATGCTTATGAGATTGAATTGCCACCTGATGTTGGAATATCTCCCATTTTTAATGTTGCAGATTTGTACAAGTATGAAGATGACGGTGAAGAAGAAAGATCAACAGACAAGGAACATATTGAGTGGGAAAAGCAGCTACCTCCAACACAACCATTGCAACCAGAGAAGATATTGGATAAAAGATTGTTCAAGATGACCAGAGGACAAGAGTACTTTCAGTACTTAATCAAATGGAAGGACAAGACAGAGGAAGATGCCACTTGGATGACTTAAAGAATGTTGCAAAAGATAGGCAGATCAGTGGAAGAGATCATGGACAGGAGTCCATGAAGAAAATTTCCCTCGGGAGTCTGATGCAGGGGCATTAGACACTAGCCAGCAATGTAGGAGGTTTTGTCCACATGTTGTGGCTAGAAGGGTTCAAAATGATTTGAATTGTAACAGCTAGGTGTTAATACCTCAGCTGCCTGTTGCATTTAGATCAGTTAGGATTAGTAGAAGTCGAATAGTTAGGTTCAGTCCATCTGTCATGTTTAAGTTATTTGAGTAATTTGTAATTAGGCCTTTGAATTTCAAAATGGTCCTCACCGAGGAACTGAAGAGACACATTGTAATGTATGTAAATTGTATTCCTCGGATGTATTAGAGAGGGAGGGAGAGATTTCAGCAAAAAAATTTGTGTGTTAAGCAGTTGCTTCCGGTTGAATGAATTTCAATTTCTATTGATTATCAAACTGTCTTGAAATGGTATTTGTGAGGATAATTTTTTAGTTGTGAGGCGATTGAAATCTGTGCGTATATAATTTCTGAATGGAACTATTGTACAGTCTCCGCATCCCTCTGTCTACTGTTTCTCTCAATTTGTTCGAATGAGCTCTGTGAATTAAATCCCAACCCCAGACGAAGTCTCTGCGTAAAACCGTGGTCGTTGAACTCTGTTTAATGATAGTAGAAATCCCACTTAATAAAGAGATAAATTTGTTTTGCAGTCAATTGGAATCTTGAACCGAGGCTAGACCCGAGTTAGTAAATATGGAGGATAGCGTAACCCGACTTAAACCGGGGTCAACCACTGTTCCGAAACCGCGGGTGGATTTGCGAAATCGAACTGCCATATCACACCGCTTCTCGTGAGATAAGTGGTATTTTCCATTTGGGAGCGATTCCATAGAGCAGTGGA
Organism: Pinus albicaulis; assembly: GCA_034641835.2. Lineage (NCBI taxonomy): Eukaryota > Viridiplantae > Streptophyta > Pinopsida > Pinales > Pinaceae > Pinus > Pinus albicaulis. The sequence continues at coordinate 989,720,324 of CM076583.1, read as the reverse complement.
CATGTGGCGTATGAAGGGATTCCGAAAACCGCCTTTTCGCGTGCCATCGCGCGCTAACGTTCGACTAGGGAGGCCGCGCGATATCGTTGAACGCCGTCGATCTGGAGGGAAGCCATCGGACGGTGGTCGTATTCGGAAGATGCACGAAGGATAACCAAGGTACGATGCGAGTATTTTATTGGGCCATTGATTATATATGTGGGCCCGAGGCCTAAGGTTGTTTGGTTAAGAAAAGCGTCGAGTATTAATATAAGGTTTCGAAGGGTTAAACCTTGGTTATAAGGTTTGGCGATAGAATATAAAGTACGGGAGATATAATTAAATTATCAAAGGTTGCGGAGTATATTTATTTGTCAATTTCTCTGAAATTGATAAATAATATTACAAGAAGTTGTGGAATACCATGTGGCGAGGAATTGAGTCAATTGAAGGGAAAATGATGATAGAGCTACATTTGCAGACCAGCTCTCCTTAGGGGCCCAATTTCAGTTTTGTTGCTGTCAGTATCTTTGTTCTTATGGATTAAACTCTGATTTCTGAGTAACTATTTACTCATAAATCTGTCTTATAAAACTGATTTATTAAATATTAATGTGTTGTGAATTTCTTCCACATGTTATTGTTTAATTATTGGCTTGAATGATTTGACAATCAATATCTTTTTTGTGAATTTATTCCTGAGTGTTGTTGATTTATTATTTCAGTTAAATGGTCTCAATAGGATGTGTTTTGGTATTCACAAATGTCATGCTAATTTAATTTCTTCGTTAGCTTGACATTAATTAAAAGCCAGACATATTTAAATTATTAGGAATTTGGCTTCTGTGATCCATAAAATGTGTATCAGAAATTTTCGGTAAAAATCACATATAAGAAATTTGTGTCGACGCGTTTCGAACCAGCCAGTGTGGTTCATCATCAGGACAAAATGATGAAATTAATTATCTTTAAATTCTCATCTTTTAATTATCTTGTTCTTAGTTGGGTTAGATCTATATCTACCTAATTAAGATAGGATTTAGATTAGTTTCTTTTGTTTGCATTATAGAATAAGTTTGCAATTAAATTAAGTTCTACAGTCTTTTAAGTCCTCTTCTCAAAAAGGAAAAATTTTAGTTGTGGCTTGGCTGAATCCAAATCAGCTTAAGGGTCATTCTCTTGCCCGATCAGCAAGAAGAAGTGATCTGATATCCCTGTCTATTGGTAATTAAAGATAAATTTTAAACCAATAGTGATAGGGAAAAGGTAACTGGACCTAGTTAAACTAGTTGAAGCCACTACTCCAAACGAAAAAGGAGCTGCTTTAAGCTCCGAACTAGGTGGTTATCCCCTAATGTTGTTGCAATGATTTTCGAGGCTTCAACATTTTTGGCGCTAGAAGGAGGGCCTGAAACTCGTTGTCTATTCGAGTCTTTTAAATTTTAACATTTTATTTAAATTATGATGGCTCCTCTTAAAATTCCAATTTGGAGTTGTATCCATGGATGTGCATCTTCCAATACTCCACCCGAAGTGGTAAGAATCTTGTCTCAGGTAAATTTTAATGGTAAGAAAAACTCTTCTGCGTTTAATCATGTTTTTCAATTTATTCAAAATGTTTTATTGAGCTTCAAAATTGTGCTTTTCTTCATTCCACTACCTCATTTCATCATTCTTTTATCACTTCATAAGCCTAAAATCAATGAAGAATGATTAGGATTGCTTAAAGGTTACATGCAATTGATTAACATATTGTATTTTCATGATTTTTGCTATTTGAATAATTTTCTCCGCAAAATAGCCACAGAATTTACATTCTGTAGTCAATCGTGCCATCTCGGGCAGCCTGCGCTTTAAGGGCTTTTGAGTGGGTTCCAGTGTCAGTTCGAAGGAAAAACCGCATATGGGCATATTCCACGCGGCCCAGCATGGTTTGTTGCTCACCATGAAGGAAGAAACGAATTTCGTGGTTATGCACGTGGAAACCAAAATCAAGAGGATAGTAGACTTTCGTAGGACTGCCTCGGCCCAAATTGCCTCCACAAGAAAAGGCACGCAAACTCCTTCAATAAGAGTTTTAATTTGAATAGGAGTGGGAAAGACAGTAATCCCTATGTTATCTCAAGTTCTGTTATGTAATTTCATTATAAATATGACTTGGGAGACCAAGCAACAAAGGTTAGAGATCTTAGTTAGTTTTTGGCTTTTGCTGTTAGGTTCCAGAACCGTGAATACTCTGTTTCAGTCTTTTTCTCCTTTAATGAAAGAAACAACATTTCTGTGAACGTGCTGAGTCAATTTTAAGTTAGATTGCATGCTACCAGGTGGTGGAGGGCCCCTACCTCCTGTGCAGCTCTGTTTTCATAATTTAGATAAGTGTTTTAGCTCTGTTTTCACAGTTTAGATACGTATTTACTTTCAGTCTTCTGTTTATGTTTCAATTGCATTAGATAGTACAGCCATACTTGTTTTTGTAATATGAAATAGACTAGTTGCATGATTAATTTAGTCATAACACTCCGGAGGTAGAATGCATATGGTTCAGCTTTGTCCTTTCTTTTCAAGTATGATAATGGCTCTTTAGTTTGATATTGTTCATTGTAGATTAATAGCATCTTAGTTTAGTTTTAACTCATTGCTTTAACACTTCAAGTTTAGTTGTTGTCCATTGTAGCTTACTTTGTCTTAGTTGATAAATTCAATCTCACAGGCTTAATTATTTACAAAACTTCTTTTGTTCAAAATTCATACTCATACACAATTATCCGGACAGAAGATAGTATTATTATAAGGTCTGGAGTATTTTGCAGCTTCTTTATCATTTCACAAACAAGCCTCTTTCTCAAAGACTCTTTTTGAAAGGAAATCTATAACTTTTGAGAAAGGTTTGATGGTGTTAAATTGAGTTGCAAAACAGAAGTAGAAACTAGTTTAGAGTAGAAACTTTACCTTGTTACAAATATTCTTTACCACATATTTTCCAACAAATATCTATTCATGGATAAAGATGTTGTACATTGTAAGTTATCTGTTTGATTAGTGATTTAGGAGAAAACTTAATTTACACTTAGCTTGTTCATTTCTCAGGTTCATTTCAATTTCATGTTGTGAGTTTACAATAGAGTCATTATCAAGCTTTGTATTTGTTGGTTGCTAGTCATAGTTAGACTCTGTTTTGTTTCAGCATTTGCATTTATTTACCATCATAGTTTAGGCTTCACTCTATTTTGACCAATAGTTTCCCTTCATTAGCACTTAGTTCTTTTCCTTTTCAAAATAAAATCACAAAACCAAAAACATCATAAAAACACTAAACACAACGAAGTAGGAAGAGGTTACTTAGGCACATATAGTGCACCACACTTCAGCAAATGCCACCGAGCCCGGTCGACAATTAAATGAGCCTGGCTTTAGAGACTAGATTGGAGACCAAACAAGCTTTCAAATTATGATTTTCAAGAAATTGATGAATGCATTTTATGCAGAATATTTACTCTCACATTTGCGGCAAAAGCTAGAAACTAGTGTAGAACTCTTCCGGTTGCCTCAATTCACAGCTGGGATCAATTTGTTACACTTTTCATTTGTAAATTTGACAGATACGATTATGGAAAGGTATGCGATAAAATTGAATATCTATGAATATTTGAAAATGAGTCTATTAGAGATTTTAATATTCGATTTCATTTGAATTGTTTAGGATTTAAAGTTGAAGATAAACCTACGAAAGAAGAATCAATAGATTGGTTTAAATATATTTGCTCTCTTCCTCCCATTCCCAATCCATATGAAATTAGTTCAATCTTTGTCCCATCCCCTTATAAAATAAAGGAGGATTCCAATATGGATATGCAATTAAATTATGATGAAGTGGTCTCACAAAGCTTGGAAAATATTTCTATCCAAATACAAGAAGAAAATAGCATCAATTTTGGAGAAAGAGCTACCTTGAAATCTGAAAATTAATCTGCACGGTTTATCAAAGTAGGATCAATTGGTATTTGGTACAAGCAACATGCCTATCAACAAAATACCAAGTGTTATCAGTGGAGCAGCGGTATGGTACAGGTCCTCAGGATCAAAGGATTATGGCAAGAGTACATCAAGGTGGTATAACCAGCGTTATGTGCATTATTAAAGCATAAAATGGCAAAAGGATCATTATCTTTTTTACACTTGAAGTAGTATATTGAGCATTGAAGTAGTATCTATTTCTAGATATAACTGCATGCCTTCCTCAAGTCACTACAGATATATCTTCACGGCCTCTTTCTTAAGATCATTCATAAAACTGTGTGAAGTCTGTTTGCTGAGATTTCAATTAAACAACCTAAAGATGTTTTGCTAAAGATCATCATGATAAAACAGTTAAAGTATCGGAAGTATGAAGGACTAGTTGTATTAATCTTACAATTGAAGCTCAAAAGTTTGTTATTGATTCATCAAAAGCATACTTCAGCAGAAAGGATTTGCTGGTATTTCAACATTAAAGAGAGGATGATCGTTGACATACATACCCCCATATGTCATAAATAAAATTGCATAGTTGATAAGTGAGACTGACCAATAAATTGAATGTATCTAGCCTCAAGGCTTTGTTTTGAAAGTACATTGTACAAGCAGTAAAGTCATTTGGTCTCTTAGATTGAAAGATATCGTCTAATCTCACAATAAGTTGTAAGCTCTGGGTTGATTCATTGTTCACATCAGTAACAAGGACCTTTCAGCTATTAAGTGTAATATCCTTGTCAGCAACGTAGCTCATATCACCACCAACAGGCAGGAAAGGTGAACCATAGCTATAAAATATATATTGGCATCATCGTAATTGAACAGATGTTGTACTGCAGATGTGTATTGCAGAAGAATACATATTCCATCTACAATCTTCCTCAACAAATATGTTTTTCTGATGAAGATCATACTAGAGACTGAAGTATATTTGAAGCAATATCAATATTTTAGTTTTGGTCCAATGATGCATCTCTGATTAAATAAGTCTGATTATATATGGTTGTTCTATCATCACCTACACTCTATAGAGGTGCAAGGAGTCTGTGCTTTGGGATGGTATCAACTTACTGTGTATATACAAGTTCAATAATTCTCAAAAGTGTTCGCCCAACAACTCGTGTACACCAGTCTGGAGCAGCAAGATATAAAGTCAAAAGAAGAAGGGCCTAAACACAACTCAGAGAGAGGAAATGCAAAGATAGAATCTACACTGAGAGATGTGCAACCCTTTTCCATTGATGTCAAGGGGGGAGGAAAAGTAAGCAGAAAAATAAAGGCTCTTCTAAAAAGCAAGCAGAGGAAGAAAGACACTTATCAGAATGAAAGGGGGAGGAAGACTTGGAGGAAGCATTGGAGTATTGGTGGATGTGTTTCCATCAATGCCAAAGGGGGAGACTATTGGAAATATTGTCATTGATGGCAAAGGAGCACAAAGGAGCAGCATTAGACTATCAACAGAGGCAACGAATGTAGCTAAGAAGGCACCAAATGCAGCAGAAAGAAGCAGAGGCAACAAAGAAGAAATTAAGGAAGAAAAGGAGCAAAGGCAGCAAAATAAGCTCAGGAGAGATCGACGTGTTTAAGGCATGCAGCAAAGGAAAGAATCCCAAGTTGGTGTGAATAGCGAATAAGCTTAGGAGAGATCAGTGAATTAGAAACTGAATAAAGCTTAGAAGGAGTAGCGTGGAGGACCCATTGAACAAATACGGAAAAACACAAAGTAATTGCGTAGTGAAATGAATCGATGGATTGTTTAAGTGTTTCACCAAGTATACGAAGGTGCCATATTGAAGAGTTGGAGGCGGAACTGTGGACAATAGCACAACAGAACAGTGAAGGCAGAATCATAAATGATGACGCAGAGGTGGTTTTTGCAAACCAACAAATGGTTTTCGCGTGGGTAAGACTTGGTAAGTGGTAACTCCCTGAATGAACGCGATACGCCTCCAAAAGCGACACGTGGATGTCCAAAACCACTTATTTCGCATGCCTTAGAGCCGTTAATTGTCGAAGTTTATTTGGACGCGATATTCATTGGATTAGAAGCATTGAATTTTGGGTGTGCGTCCACCGTTAGATGAAGGAAGTGGATAGATCTATTACACAAAGTCGAAGGGTGAGATGGAAATGCTGTGGGACCCGAAAATAATGTTATGTCGGTAGTTGATATTATAACCAAGGTAAAAACTTTATTAAGTGGAGGCTATATAATATAATTGACGGAATAAGTGGATTGGTAAAGCTGTGGGCGAGAACATTTATGTATGTTGATACCTTTGATAAACTTTATCAAAGTCGAAAGTATAAAACACATTTCCATATGATGGTTGGTAAATGCGGGCCGAAACTATGGTGTATTTATGAATTATGTTAAGTCGGTTAATAAGTCATAGAATTTGCGATGCGATGGATAGATGCGATGCGATGCGATGCTATCGCATATCGTAATCGACGATGCTCATGTGACAAGAATTCGTAAGTCATAGAATTTGTGTTGCGATGGATAGATGTGATGCGATGGTTGCGATACGATGCTATCACATATTGCAATCGGCAATGCTCATGTGACAAGAATTCGAAAGTCATAGAATTTGCTTTGCGATGCGATGGATGCGATGCGATGCTATTGCATATCGCAATCAGTGATACTCATGTGATAAGAACTCGTAAGTTATAAAAATTGCGATGTGAAGTAGCGATACAATCATGTGGGACCCGAGTGTATTTATATGATGGCACTATGGTACATTTAACCAAAGTGTGGAAGGGTAATAAACTTTGAGATTTGCAATATGATGAAGATCGTCAGATTGTGAACAGGATCAATAGAAGTCGTTTAATCGGGGATGCGGCATCGGTATACGTGCAAGATTGGCGGAAACAGAAAATTTATGAAGGTATAACATTTCCCTCTTGAGAAATCACATCGGGAGGATGAAAGAGCAACATAGAAACGAAGAAAAAGAGTAATAGCCGAAACTCCGAGATACAGCCTGGTGGGTCCCTTTGCATATCGCATATCGGGAGATCAGATGGATGAAGGCACATGGGATAGCTTGAATCGCCGAAGTGCGATAAAGAGAGCGGACGCGATGCAGATCGAAGCTGAAGCCTAAAAGTTTTCAAGTCCAGGAGTATGGATTTTCCCTTTGTAAATCGCATCGGAGAGCAAAAGAGCCGCATATATCAAAGAAAGATTAAATACCGAAATGCGATAGAAAGCGGACGCGATGTAGTTCAAAGCTAAAATCTAAAGGAATTGAAGTCTGGTGTGGGACCCTGTAAGCCCTTGTTTCGTATATGTTAAATGCGCCATAGTATAATGTTTACACTATTGATCATTTTAAATTTATGTATGATGACTAAAGCTCGGATTTGTAATCCATCGCGGGCATAAAGGAAATAGTATGTGGGCCATACTCTACAGGTAACAAAGGAATGGAATGAACACATAACAGGAACTCATGCAAGACAGTGTTGCGGTAGCATGGGTAGATGAAAAGGGTGAACAAGCACAAAATACATAGGTAACGGAAGAAACATGGCAGTTATGCAGTAGAACTGGAATATAACGACATAATAGAAAAAAAAAAAGGATAGCAAGCACAAGAGGACTAACACTCAGCAAAGCTAAGAAACTGAAAGTGCTGAGTAAATGTTTGATTGTAACTGTAAATGTATTATTGAATTTATTTTATTTGTGATGCAAACGCAAGTCTTCGTAGGCATAAGAAAAACTCCATGAGTGTTGTAATGATTATTTCTCATGTAATAACTTGAACTGAAGAATCAGGAATTGAATGGGTGGAAGGCATAGGGTCAAGCCTGTTCACTTCATATTCCCTATAGAATGCAATCAGTTAGGAGTTATCTGTATAAGAGATGTAATATCAGTGGAAAAAAGGTTAGAGAATTGCAGAATGGATGAGAGAGGAAGAAGAATGTAAGAGAGCTGCAAGAGTTTAGAGAGTGTAAGAAGAAGGAGGAGCAGATAGAGATGCTGTGAAGATTCAAAGATGATATAAGGCATATATGAAGGCTGGAGGACAACAGTGAAGAAGGAACAGAACAGAGATGATATCCAGGTAAATCAACATGTGTTTTCATTGTAGAGTGAGGAAGTTGGTGCTTCCATATTAATTCGTAGCTTGATATATGTCCAGTTGTAGCTAGTTGAGGTTGGAGCCTCCTGTGGGTTGTAGCCTACAAAAAATACATGGGAGTTGGTGCTTCCATATCAAGTTGTAGCTTGATAGATGTTCAGTTGTAGCTGGCTGAGGTAGGAGCCTCCTGTAGGTTGTAGCCTGCAGAAAATAGATGGGAGTTGGAGCTTCCTTGCAAGTTGTAGCTTGCAGAATTGAGGTAGTAGCCTCCTATAGATTGGAGCCTACATAAAATCAATGGTGAGAGGGAGTTGGAGCTTGCCTTTGCATCACAAAAATAATAAGATGTGGTTTTCTCCCTTATGGGTTTCCACTTATATATGTTGTCTATGTGCATGATGAATATGTGTTGATATTCTGTATTTAATCTGCTTAATACCTGCTGGTTAGTTATTAAGATTGTTGTTCCATTGTATATTAAGTTGATCATGAAATGAAGATGTAAATAAGTGTAAAAGAAATTTTTACAAGACCATGACTGCATTAAACTGATTCACCCCCCCTCTCAATTTAACCAAGGGTTCAACAATTGGTATCAGAGCAAGTTCCTTCTGTATCAGTTTAACAACTGAAAGGAGATCCTAGGTCCCCAATATGGCTAGTCTAGAAGGATGCTCCCCTTTGTTTACTGACACTAACTATGCCTTCTAGAAAATAAGAATGAGGACATACATAATGTCTCTAGGAATAGAAGTTTGGGCTACTGTGGATTTGGGATATGCCCCAAAGGATTCTAACACAGAGAAAGAAGCCAAACAAGATTTTATAGCTAATTCCAAAGCCATGAATGCTCTCTTAAGTGGCCTGTGTGAGGTAGAATTTATCAAAGTAATGCACAACAAGACTGCCAAAGAAATATGGGATACATTAGAAAGTATCCATGAGGGAGATAAAAAGGTGAAGATGGCCAAACTAGAAGTCTATCGAGCTCAATTTGAAAATATAAAAATGAATGAGGAAGAAGATGTTGCTAGCTTATTCTTAAGGGTTGTAGAAATTGTGAATAACATGAAATCTCTAGGAGAAAAAATTAGAGAATGTGTAATTGTTCAAAAGATATTGAGATCTTTACCATCCCATTTTAATCCCAAGGTTTTTTCCAAAGAAGAAACAGCTGATTGGGAAAATTTGACCATGAACCAATTACTTGGAAACTTAACAACCTATGAGATGAGACTTCCACAGAGGAAGTCAAATGTGAGGGAGGTAGCCTTTAAGGCTGAGAAGAGCAAAGAATAAAAGGAAGATACATGCTCCTGCTCTGATGAAGAAGAGGCCAAATTTGTCAGAAGATTGGATAGAGGCTCGGGTAAGTATAAAGGTAAGCTTCCATTTAACTGCTTTGACTGTGGAAGAGTTGGGCACTATGCATCGAAGTGTCTTTACAAGAAAAAAAAGAATCAGACTCAACAGACAGAGAAAACCAAAACAAATAACTAGCAGAAAGGGAAGAGATTCAATAGAAAATCACTTTATGCTTAGCAAGATAACAGTGCATCTGAAATTTCAGATGAATCCTCAAATGAAGAAGGAACCTTTGAATTTGTGTTGATGGCCAAGGAACTGAAGGATTCCTTCTAGAAGATGAGGAATAAGGTGAGGTAGATCTTGAGGGGGAGCTAAGAAGTGCCCTGGAGGAAATAGATAGACTCAAACTCAAGTGTAGAAAACAGAAAGACATTCTCCTCAAATATGTAAAAGAGGGACCAAATTCAGAAGACCTCATTCAATTGAAAGTAGAACTTGAAGAAGCTAAGAAGGTGGAGGACATTCTGCTAAAGCAAACTAAAGATAAACATCACTGGAGAAAGAGAAATTGGAAGAAGAAGTGGTATGCCTGAGAAAGAAACTAGAAAACACCCAAAGGGAATTGTCAATGAACACTCCTTGAATGAAAAGCACTAAAAAGTTGGACAAGATACTAAATGCTCAAATATCTCCTCTCATAAAGACCAGGATAGGTTACGAAGGAGAAACCAACAAATCCAAGGTAGAAGATAACCATAATATCATTTTTGTAAGAGCTGTAAAGAATAATGAAGCAACTCAAAAGATTCCCACAGAAGTAGAAGCCAACAAGAACATGACCTACAATGAAGTAAACAGAAACAAGAAGGAACCTCAGATGACAAAGAAAGAAATAAAGAAATAGTTAGCTGAAAAAGGCTCTTACTCTCCTGAATATGAAAAATTCGGAAACTGTCAAAGAAGATTATTTCCTCCTGTAAGAAATATCACTTGTTTTTCCTGTCACAAATTGGCACATACTGCAACATATTGTAAGACAAAGCAAATCCAGTCCAACCAGCAAAGGATGCAAAAAATGAAAAGACTACCTCAATCAAACAAATGGAGAGGACAACCTTTCACCAGGTACACTAATCGATCCATGGCTACTGTTTTTCATGCAATGAATTTGGACATAAATCTGTTGAATGTAAATTGGTTAAAAAAGGGGAACAAAATATTATACATCAGCTCGAACGTACCGTGGTAAAATAAGATGTTATGTATGCCTCAAGCTTGGTCACAAAGCAAAAGACTGTAAACTACCATATACATTAAAGAAATCTAGACAGATGATGGAATCCAATCCAATCCGACAAAACTGTGAATCAAAAAGAAGTGCAGACATTATGAAGAACCCTAATAAAGTTTGGAAGGAAAAGAGAAAGGGGGAGCTTATTAACTTAATAACATAATGAATCCATCACAGTCTCAAGGGGAGCTGCTCTAAGAAGAAACATCCCAGGGGGAGAGCAGTCCATAAATAGTCCCCATGAAAGTAGTCTAAGAAGAACTCCTTGGAATGAGAACAACTGTAAGATCAGGAAGGGAAAGGACAATTTCTCTAACAGAGAACTATAGAGGAAGAATAATACCTGAAGCACACAATAGCTAATAGGTTGATGGAAGGAGAGAAGGCAGCAAGCAACCATAACGGTAGAGGGAACATCAACCATGAACATGTAAGCTAAGAAGACATCAACACATTAAGTGATGAATGGTTAAAATTGCAAAAAATATGTTTCGAGCAACAGAACTGAAAAGACCCATAAAGGATGATCAAATTGTGCATCATACTACTACAATTAACAATGAATCACATTAAGAAGGATGAGTAAGAGAAGTGCCTATCATCATTATATCATTACATCATTCATCTATGAAAATTCCCCTTGGAGGAATGCAGTTAAGTGAGTGATAAATCTCTGAGTGATCTGCCCATGAAGATTCCTAGTACAGAAATTGAAGATGTCTTCTCGAAGATCATTATGTTAAGATAGTTGAATTGAATATAAAGCAACAATGATTCTGGAGCAGTCCTAGAAAGGAACATGCAATGGCATTCCTTTGAACAGAATGACAGAATAAGAAAATGGTTAATGATGCCAAGATCAAATTTAGTATATTGATGATTGTCGGTGTGAACAGTGGAAAGCTCAATAGTAGAAACTATGAAGGTTGTCTTAACTATGGGTTCATGTGTGAGCTGAAGTGAAATCTTTGCATGGTTTATCAAATTAGTATCAATTGGTATTTGGTACAAGTAGCATGCCTATCAACAAAATACCAAGTGTTATAAGTGGAGCAACGATATGGTACAGGTCCTCAGGATCAAAGGATTATGGTAAGAGTACATCAAGGTAGTATAACCAACGTTATCTGCATTATTAAAGCATAAAAGGGTCAATGAAAGGGAAAAAGGATCATTATATTGTTTACACTTGAAGTACTATATTGAGCATTGAAGCAGTATCTATTTCTAGATATAACTGTATGCCTTCCTCAAGTTAGTACAGATATATCTTCAAGGCTTCTTTCTTAAGATCATTCATAAAACTGTGTGAAGTCTGTTTGTTGATATTTCAATTAAACAACTTGAAGATGTTTTTCTAAAGATCATCATGATAGAACAGTTAAAGTATCAGAAGTATGAAGGACTAGTTGTGTTAATCTTACAATTGAAGCTCAAAAGTCTGTTATTGATTCATCAAAAGCATACTTCAACAAAAAGGATTTGCTGGTATTTCACCATTAAAGAGAGGTTGATCATTGACATACATACCCCCTTATGTCATAAATAAAATTGCATAGTTGATAAGTGATACTGACCAATAAATTGAATGTATCTAGCCTCAAGGGTTTGTTTTGAAAGTACATTGTACAAGCAGTAAAGTCATTTGGTCACTTAGATTGAAAGATATCGTCTAATCTCACAGTAAGTTGTAAGCTCTGGGTTGATTCATTGTTCACATCAGTAACAAGGACCTTTCAACTATTAAGTGTAATATGCTTGTCAACATCGTAGCTCATATCACCACCAACAGGCAGGAAAGGTGAACCACAGCTATAAAAGATATATTGGCGTCATCATAATTGAACAGATGTTGTAATGTAGATGTGTATTGCAGAAGAAGACATATTCCATCTACAATCTTCCTGAAGAGATATGTATTTCTGATGAAGATCATACTAGAGACTGAAGTATATTTGAAGCATTCTCTATATTTTAGTTTTGGTCCAATGATGCATCTCTAATTATATAAGTCTAATTATATATGGTTGTTCTATCATCACCTACACTCTATACAAGTGCAAGGAGTCTGTGCTTTGGGATGGTATCAACTTACTGTGTATATACAAGTTCAATAATTCTCAAAAGTGTTCGTGTACACTAGTCTGGAGCAGCAGGATATAAAGTCAAAAGAAGAAGGGCTTAAACACAACTTAGAGAGAGGAAATGAAAAGATAGAATCTACACCGAGAGATGTGCAACCCTTTGCCATTGATGTCAAAGGGGGAGGAAAAGTAAGCAGAAAAAGAAAGGCTCTTCTAAAAAGCAAGCAGAGGAAGAAAGACACTTCTTAGAATGAAAGGGGGAGGAAGAATTGGAGGACGCATTGGAGTATTGGTGGATTTGTTGCCACCAATGCCAAAGGGGGAGACTGTTGGAAATATTGTCATTGATGGCGAAGGAGCACAAAGGAGCAGCATTATACTATCAATGGAGGCAACGAATGCAGCTAAGAAGGCACTGAAGGAAACAAAGGCAGCAGAAAGAAGCAGAGGCAGCAGAGAAGCAGTTAAGGAAGAAAAGGAGCAAAGGCAGAAAAATAAGCTCATGAGAGATCGATGCGTTTAAGGCATGCAGCAAGGGAAAGAATCCCAAGTTGGAGTGAATAGCGAATAGAAGAACAAGCTTAGGAGAGATCAACGGACTTAGAAACTGAATAAAGCTCAGAAGGAGTAGCGTGGAGGACCCGTTGAACAAATATGGAAAAACACAAAGTATTGGCGCAGTGAAATGAATTGATGGATTGTTTAAGTGTTTCACCAAGTATACGAAGGTGCCATATTGAAGAGTTGGAAGCAAAACCGTGGACAACAGCACATCAAAATAGTGAATGCAGAATCATAAATGATGGCGTAGAGGTGGTTTTTGCAAACCAACAAATGGTTTTCGTGTGGGTAAGACCTGGTAAGTGGTAACTCCCTGAATGAACGCGATACGCCTCTAAAAGCGAGATGTGCATGTCCAAAACCACTTATTTCACGTGCCTTGGAGCTGTTAATTGTAGAAGTTTATTTGGATGCGATATTCATTACATTAGAAGCATTGCATTTTGGGTGTGCACCCACCGTTAGATGAAGGAAGCGGATAGATCGATTAAAGAAAGTGGAAGGGTGAGTTGGAAATGCTGTGGGACCCGGACATAATGTTATGTCGGTAGTTGATATTATAACCAAGGTAAGAACTTTATTAAGTGGAGGTTATATAATATAATTGACGGAATAAGTGGAATGGTAAAGCTGTGGCCGAGAACATTTATGTATGTTGATACCTTTGATAAAATTTATCAAAGTCGAAAGTATAAAATGCATTTCCATATGATGGTTGGTAAATGCGGGCCGAAAATATGGTGTATTTATGACTTATGTTAAGTCGGGTAATAAGTCATAGAATTTGTGATGCGATGGATGCGATGCGATGCTATCGCATATCGCAATTGGTGATGCTCATGTGACAAGAATTCGTAAGTCATAGAATTTTCGATGCGATGGATAGATGTGATGCGATGCTATCGCATATCGCAATAGGTAATGCTCATGTGACAAGAATTCGGAAGTCATAGAATTTGCGATGCGATGGATAGATGCGATGCGATGGATACGATGCAATGCTATTGCATATTGCAATCAGCGATAGTCATGTGATAAGAACTCATAAGTTATAAAAATTGTGATGCAAAGTAGCGATACAGTCATGTGGGACTCGAGTGTATTTATATGATGGAACTGTTGTACATTTAACCAAAGTATGGAAGGGTAATAAACTTTGAGATTTGCAATATGATGAAGACCATCGGATTGCGAACAGGATCAAAAGCAATCGTTTAATCGGGGATGCGGCATCGGTATACGTGCAAGATTGGCGGAAACAGAAAAGTTATGAAGGTATAAGGTTTCCCTCTTGAGAAATCGCATCTGGAGGATGAAAGAGAAACATAGAAATGAAGAAAAAGATAAATAGTCGAAACGCCGAGATACAACGTGGTGGGTCCCTTCGCATATCGCATATCGGGAGATCAGATGGACGAAGGCACATAGGATAACTAGAATCGCCGAAGTGCGATAATGAGAGTGGACGCGATGCAGATTGAAGCTGAAGCCTAAAATTTTTCAAGCCCGAGAGTATGGATTTTCCCTTTTTAAATCACATTGGAGAGCAAAAGAGCCATATATCAAAGAACGATTGAAATACCGAAATGCGATAGAAAGCAGACGTGATATAGTTCAAAGCTAAAATCTAAAGGAATTGAAGTCTGGTGTGGGACCCTGTAAGCCCTTGTTTCGTATATGTTAAATGAGCCATAGTATAATGTTTACACTATTGATCATTTTAAACGTATGTATGATGACTAAATCCCGGATTTGTAATCCGTCGCGAGCATAAAGGAAATAGTAATTGGGCCACACTCTACAGGTCACAAAGGAATGGAATGAACGCATAATAGGAACTCGTGCAAGACAGTGGTGCGGTAGCATGGGCAGATGAAAAGGGTGAACACAACACAAAAGACACAGGGAACGAAAGAAATAGGGCAGTTATGCAGTAGAGCTGGAATATAACGACATAACAGAAAAGACAAAAGGATAACAAGTAGAAGAGGACAAACGCTCAACAAAGCTAAGAAACTGAAAGCGCTAAGTAAATTTTTGATTGTAACTGTGAATGTATTATTGAATTTATATTTTTTGTGATGCAAAGGCAAGTGTCCGTAGGCATAAGAAAAAATTTATGAGTGTTGTAATGATTATTTGTCATGTAATAACTTGAACTGAAGAATGAGGAATCAAATGGGTGGAAGGCATAGGGTCAGGCCTGTTCACTTCATATTCCCTGTAGAATGCAATCAGTCAGGAGTTATTTGTATAAGAGATGTAATATAAGTGGAAAAAAGGTTAGAGAACTGCAGAATGGATGAGAGAGGAAGAAGAATGTAAGAGAGCTGCAGGAGTTTAGAGAGTGTAAAAAGGAGGAGCAGATAGAGAAGCTGTGAAGATTCAAAGATGATATAAGGCAGATATGAAGGTTGGAGGACAACAGTGAAGAAGGAATAGAACAAAGCTAATATCCAGGTAAATCAACATGTGTTTTCATTGTAGAGTGAGGAAGTTGGTGCTTCCATATCAAGTTGTAGCTTGATAGATGTCCAATTGTAGCTGGTTGAGGTAGGAGCCTCCTGTGGGTTGTAGCCTACAGAAAAATACATGGGAGTTGGTGATTCCATATTAAGTTGTAGCTTGATAGATGTCCAGTTGTAGCTGGTTGAGGTAGGAGCCTCCTGTAGGTTGTAGCCTGCAGAAAATAGATGGGAGTTGGAGCTTCCTTGCAAGTTGTAGCTTGTAGAATTGAGGTATTAGCCTCCTGTAGGTTGGAGCCTACAGAAAATCAGTGGTGAGAGGGAGTTGAAGCTTGCCTTTGCATCAAAACAATAATAAGATGTGGTTTTCTCCCTTATGGGTTTCCACTTATATCTATTGTCTATGTGCATGATGATTATGTGTTGATATTCTGTATTTAATTTGATTAATACCTGCTGCTCAGTTATTGAGATTGTTGTTCCATTGTATATTAAGTTGATCATGAAATGAAGATGTAAATAAGTGTAAAAGAAAGTTTTACAAGACCATGACTGCATTAAACTAATTCAACCCCCCCTCTCAGTATAACCAAGGGTTCAAAAATTTGGACATCATAACTACATCAAAACTCAAATAAATTCAAGCACCTTCATCTTCACTTTATGAGAACTTGTAAGAGATATAGCTATAATATTGATTCATAGAGAGCCCTGCTACTTCCTTAGGCATCTCTACATCAAAACTCAAATAAATTCAAGCACCTTCATCTTCACTTTATGAGAACTTGTAAGAGATTTAGCTATTATATTGCTTCATAGAGAGTCCCACTGCTTCCTTAGGCATCATGAGTGATATTGTTATATTCTCATACATCCCTTTTTATATAAGTGACATATTTTTTTCATCAATGACAACACTATGTGAAGCATGAAAGACAAAAGAAGTATTTTTAACCTCGTGATTTGGTTTTAGAGAAAATTAGAAATCAAGAAGAATTCAAAATATCTTGGCAAACTTTGGCCTAGTAAGCGCTTCAATTTCCACCAAATGTTTAAAGGTGACTCAAGAAAAACCAAATATTGAATCTAAAGGAATCTAAGATTTAAGAATGGCCTATAACTGGAAATAGAAGTACATAGATTAATGAAGAAGAAAGTAGTTCTACAAACGAAGATATGTTTCCCACTTGACAAAAAAAATGGCAAATAATGAATAGATGCAAGAAGAAAGTAGTGAAGTAAGGAATTATGAAAGAAAAAGGAATCAAAGATGAATAGATAGATTAAGTCCTTTGGCCTTAGAAGGTGAACAACACCAACTTCCAAAATTTCCTCCAGGAGTATTGTCAATGTTCAATGGTGATGGTATCATGAATTTTGATAACCATCTGTATCAATTTTTAGCCATTTGTGATTTTCATGGAATAGTGGATATGTTATGTTTAGGGAGTTTCTTTAGACATTAATTGGACTTGCTTATGATTGGTATCTTTATTTAATTGAAGGATCAATCACATATTTTGATGATATTGAAACTATTTTTAGGGGAATTATGCTAAGCTAATTACATATCATACTATTGTCACTCAGTGCACATAAATTCATTTAGAAAAAAATGAAAAGATTAGAGATATCAATCTATGAATTTTAATACCTTATAGAAGATACCACAAGAATCATGCTTTAATGATCTAGTTATTTTTGGGTTTTTCAAAAAATCAATAATATCAAGTATGCAATTAAATCTTCTCATATTTCTACACTACAAGAGGGCATGTGGAAAGAACAAGATATGAAAGAAGGTACGTTAGAAAGTAATATTGACCTTGATATTATTCTTCAAAAAGTCTAAAGGGAGATGAATTTAAAAAATTTAGAACAAAAAATACCAATAACAAGTCACAATGTACAAGGCACAACAATTGAAAGAGGCGTTTTTCATGGTGTATCCCTAAATGTGAGAAATGATCCAACACCAGGTGAAATATCTCATCAAATATAGATACAAATATCACACAGTTAAACAAAATTATGAGACAAACGCAAAATGAGATAGTTTGATTAAGAATAGGAGAGGAGCAATGGCCATGACAATAACAACATGATGGATGACTAATATATAGTTTCATAGAAAGATCATAAGGAACTTGAAATAATGAAAACATCCCTCTAAGGGGTCCTAAAGCCCTGCAATTTCAAAATCTTAGTGGTAGAGTAATTGATGATGAAGAACTAGAGGAAGATTATTAATTCAGTAATCCACCTAAAATAAAAAATGAAGATAATCTAATGATTCTTAAACCTATGGAGATCGGAGATGATGCAACATCATTCCCACAAGAAGAAGAATTTATTTTGGAGGAGGAAATATTTATTATTATGGAACAAGACAATGCAATTCAAACAAGGGCTCAATTGAATAAAACAAAAGGAAAGAGTCCAATTTCTTAGCCATGAACAAGAGTTCAAGGTGAAACCTTTACTCCTTGAAGAAATTAGCAAGCATAAATAAGATAGATCTTGTATAAAAGAAATAAAGAGAACGACACATCTAAGTTGACTTACAATATTGTTGATGATTTCAATAAATTACATATTACTCTTCCATTCTTGGAGGTAGTAAAGATTCCTCAACAAAGAGAGAATCCTCTAAGTATTTGTAAATAAAGATATGAGTAACATAAGAGTGGAAGCAACAACCATTCCTATTCCTCCTGTGAAGGCATGAGGAACACCCACCCCCCCATATCATTGGAAAAAATAGAGTTTTCATTACATAATTGTCTGATAGATAGTTGTCCTACCAATAATATTATGCCTATATACATTATGTTAGCAATTAGTATGGATTGTACTAAATATTATCAAGTAGGCTAAAGTATTGTTGCAATTGATTCAATAAAAGTACCAACATATCGTGAAATCAATTATATTTGTGCATTAATAAGTTCAACACCTCATGTTACTAAATTTTTTAATATAATTGTATTCGATTTATCTGCTACATGCCATTTGGTATTGGGAAGAGAATGGGGGTTTCCTTTAAGAGGGTATATAATGAAAAATGGCAGTTGCATGATGCTCTCGAATAAATAAGTTTGATTAACAAAGGTTCCTCATAAACAAAAAAATCTAGTTTCTTTTTAGAGAAAGAAGTTGAATATGTGATCAATTACATTGACATAGGACATTGTACTTATGCTATGATTCTTAAGTGATGTAAATTTTGTAAATAATAGTGACCATAATTCATTTCAACATTGTTCGGAAATGTTCTTTGATGACACTTCTTCAAGTGGTAGATTAGAAGTTGTTGTATTATACAAAATTCCTCAAGGAGAATGGTTTTCAAATGCATTTCAGTTCTAATTTGATTGTATAAACAATGAAGTTGAATATGAAGCATTGATTCAAGGTTTGATACTCTTCCGTCAAATGGTAATTAAATATATTATTTTTTCTGGGATATTCAAAATTGATTTTCAATCATATTCACAAAAAGTATAACAAGGAGTAAATTAAAATGTCACGCTGAAATACTTTGGGAATTGAGCCAAAAATTTAATTCCTTCAACATATTATGTATTCCAAAAGGAAAAAAATAAAAAAAGCTAATTAATTCCTTGCTAGCAGTAACTTCACAACTCAATCTTCAGCCGACACATAATTCATTTTGTATTGAAGTAATATTCCATCATCTATTCTAAATAATGAATATTTTTGGTATATATTTGAAAATGAAGAGCATATTGTTGAATATATTGCTAAATAAAATGATGAAAATGAAGAATTATCATAAAATCATAATAAAAAAATAAATATATTTTTTGAGTCTTTATTCACTTGAGATGATCAAGTTCAAACTAGTTAATTATTAGAAGAATCATCAGTTAAGAAGATCCAAGAAGTTTAGAAGGTGAATAGTCGAAGTCCATAAAATAAAAAACTGGTGAATCTAGGAAGTACGCATGTTCAACAAGAGGTAGATCTGTTGGAAATACTAAGAGGAGGGTGAATCAATATTTCTTTTCAATTGTTATTTTTACCGGTTAGATCACTTATAATTATTACACAAAATGAAAAATAAAAATAAATAATTTTATTAATCGAGAATAACGAGGACTCCAATCCTCTTACAATAAATCCGATACAATAATGTGTAGGGCTCCAACCCTAGATGAAGACACCAATCTTTAATCCTACCACGCACCAACTTGTACTTTACCAAGCACCGAATTGGACTTCACGAGGCTCCGACCTCTAGGGCACCAACCCTATCTTCCCAAGGCTCCAACCTTGTCACTTTGAGGCATCAACCTCTAGGGATCCAACCTTATCTTTGGTACATGCACCAAACTGGTCTTCTTGAGGATTCCTATCCTCTAGGGATCAAAATCACTGCTTCAATTCGTTAAGATAAGTTTAGTGATTCTTCACGACTCCCAATATCTTCTTCAACGAGCCTTGTCAATCTGTTCACCTTCAACACTGCCCTGAAACGATCTTCAAGGTAGTCAACTCATTAATGGCAACTTTGTCTTCAAATGAAGGTGTCACCACTACTCTTCATGTTACCCAAACACTTTCTCCAAGGTTACCTCATGATGACTTAAGTGCATCATGGTCTCCAATAATGTCTTCACAAGGTACTTCTAGGATGATAATCCAAGGTCTACTCAAGACTATCCTCAAGAAAATTCCAAGATGTATGTCACATTTTCTTCAAAACTGATCTTCAATCTCTGAAGTTCCAAGGTAGATATTCTGCAATGTTTATTATTTTAGGCCCTCAATTCCTCACTCTGCTGATCAACACATCTTCAAGGGTTAAATTAATGATCCTCAAGTGTCACTTACAAGAAGTCTTCTCACTAGTGTTGCCTTCAAACAATGCTAATGATGAGCATTGTCCTGAAGTTCGAAATTTATCACAGGAGTAAGGTGTAGCACTGAGGTATTGAGGCAAGGTGTAATCTTGAGCTTGAAACAAGTTCCAACAAGCCTTCAACAGGTCTAAGCTCCAATATTCTCCATGGTTCTGAAGTTTATTAACAAGTCTGAGCTCTTATTTTCACTGAACTGAAGTCCTATAGATGGTCACTGAGTTGAAATATCAACTAATCCGAGTCATTACAAACGTGTTCCTGCTATCCTCCTTCCACAAGTTTGCGATGAGGCCTGTCCGAGGTAAGGAAGGTATCCACCACAAAAATAATAACCCTGTCTAAGACTGATTAGGACTGTAAGGAGTTTCATCCTTCATAGATGTCTGTCCTCAGATCCGAGGTAAGACACTGATTCTAAGTATAGTCCGAGCCAATAATTTAAGTTTCTTGCAGGTATTTTCAAGCCTTCACAACCCACTAATCTGTGCATCTTCAGGTGACTATCCAAGGTTTGTAGTCTGAGCTTTGAAGGAAATAACTCAACGCATAAATTACCCACACAACAAACTTCTCCTCGACCTCCTGTAATTATCTTCTCCCACGAATAGATCACGGAACTAGATTCGAGAAAACAAGTTTTCACACTTGTATTTATACAAATTTCGACTTCCAACGAAGGGAAACATCTCATGGTGGTCAAGCCAACTTAGATAGGTAGGCTTAGGTCGTCTAGCCTTAAAAATATTATATTCAAACTTGAAAATTATTTTTCTCTCAAACTAGGAGTTAGAGGGCGAGTGATAGCTCGTTAGAAAGGGAAAATTTCCCTCTACAATTCTATGGCAGTCACAACCTTAAGTAAGGTCATTTAACCATCAAGAAACTTAAATTTGTGAGGTTGTCATTCTAATTTTATTCACAACATCTCTTAATATTTTAGGTCTAAAACTCCTTCTTCATAGACATTAGGCCTTCAATTTTTTAGGATTGTTAACACCAGAAAATTGTATTGGTAAAAGACATTAGAAAATGTCAAGAAAACAATACAAATAAATATTTTAAACTAGGAATACATTATGAAGGACAAAAATTTAATTATTTCCTAAGGTTTATTAAAAAATTGGCAGACAACGTACCATAAGAAAAGAGCTTTTGCGCATAGCGCACTTTATCCTTTGATGGCCGCACAATCCTGGGGATGGCGAGAAGTCACCAAATGTGACCACTTGACACACTTAGTAAAGATGATTCTCTGTCAATTGCAGTTAAGGAAAGTCGAATTCAAGCCACCTTGAGGAGGCATGCCCCCCACAAAGGAATCTCTTGTCCTACCCTTGGGGTCATTATCAATATTGGGCCAAGAGAGGGAAGATAGTTCAAAAAAATTCTATATAAAATGACCATGGGAAGAGAATAAGAAGACACATTGTTATGTTGGCCAAATTGCTATCATAGAAAACTAGCTTGCAAGTGTTCACCATCCTTTTGAGAGAGGGAGGAGATACTTGCAGGGAAACTGAGGAAAGGAACCCCCCCTTGTCTTGAGTATTTGAGCTCCATAGCTCAAAGGACTCATTGCAGGAGAGTTAGCATTGTATTCTTCATACCTCTAGCACCTAATAATGGGAGATTTCTCCATTTTTTTCTCTTGGGTTGTTGCTCCATTTGAGCATTGTTATCTTGTTTTTCCTGTTTAAGTTCGTGTTATTGTATGCATTCCTTACCTTATGAGTTTTGTCTTACATTGTTTAGTATGTTCACTAAAAACAACATCATCTTCTCTGTGACCTTCTGCCGGTAGAAACAGACTGCTAGAGAGGTGTCTTTTGGTACACTTGTGTAGAAAAACCACCACCATAGGATTGGCGACCATACTGGATTATTTTTCTTGGTTATTGGTTGTCTTTGCAGGTCATTCTCCCTGCTCAAACAATTTCAAAGAATTCAGACACTCTTTGAGAATTATGCAGAACATTTAGTCTCTATTCTGACAAGTAGAGAGTCCAATTTTTTTTTCATATTTCGTAGCAGCACACCTTTTTCTTTGACAAACGCGCACACCACGCCCATGGGTAAAAAAACTGCGATGTATTTACATAAAGCAAAAAATCAGTGTTTTTTTTTTTTTTTGTAGTTTTGCAAATGATTCGGAACCCATAAAGTCTATCTTCACCACCATTCTGCATTTTGATTTTTTAAATAATTAATCGCTGCACTAACCATTACTGTTATAGTGATTAAGAGTTCTTATTTACATTTGAAAATACACATAGCTTAACTAAGAAAAGGAATAGTGGCCCAAATCCACTTATGTTTTTTTTTTTCAAGCTTATTTTTGCTAATTCTTAATTCATAACACAGTTTAATTAGGAGTAAGTGGCCCATAATCCACAATTATCCTTTCTAGATTAACTATTTTTTTCAATTTTTTCATTAGGCTTGGGACTAGGGTCAAAATGTTAAATACAGAAAGCAAGTAATCTCTACCTCCCTTGCACCTCTCGGTGAGCCTGGGTTGGCACATGAATTTTTTCTCAAAAGCATTTTGAACTACCATCTCCCTGTAGTTCTACATAGTCTAATTAGGAAAAGTGAAAGCGGTCCATTATCCGTGCATCATCTCAAAATTGGGCAAGGAACACACAAAACATAGTGTAATTAGGAGGGAAGTAAAGGATCATCGCATATCCACATCCTAACACACTCTTGCTTGTTCACTCAAAACACCCACTAAAGCATCGGTAAGATTTGAACCAAAAGGCACCCACTTGTTGTGGCTTTTATTCTTATCTTACGTTTGCTTGCAAAATCACACCCTAAAGAAAATTGAGACTCTTTAAAAAAAACCATAATTTTAACTCACTAAATTATCCCCACATGCGTCACAAAAGAAAATTGTAGTTCAGGTTAGGACCATTAGGGGTAGGCATCCAATAATCCACCATGGTCATAATACATTTTGAAACATATATGTTGATGTTTTAGGGAGCTTTAAAAATCCTTCTATCCGCCCACAGAAACAATTACCCGAGCATTATAGAGACTCGATTCAGAGGGGGTTTGACTTAGGTCCAATGTGTGCGGTACTATTTGTGACTACCCGATGCATTTAGTGCTTGGTACTGGTAACCGATTACCAAGAAGCTAAAGAATCGACTGTTCACGTGGGATGAAGGTATTTTAGTGGAAAAAAAATAGGGAATCCTTTCCCTATAGGTGACAGTGCGGGCAACACTATATTCTCATACCCATTACCTTGGTTGATTCTTCGGCTGTTGGAAGGCATCGCCAGTTCTTTTGGGACATTGGCCTAGTACCCATCAGAAGTTATCTTGACAATACCTAGTTACAATGAGTGTGTGAGAACGATCGGGTCTATATATGATTTTGGTATCATACACAAAACAAACAAAAAAACCTCTTTTTTTTCTTGATTGATCACATAGTTTAAATTTAAAGAGAAAAATTACCTTTCCATTTTCCGCTTTGTTTTATGTATGTGATTGTGTTATTGCATTGATAGAGATCATCGTTCCTCCAAAATAAAAAAAACCAACAATATTACAAAAATCGACAACATAGGGGACCCAATGGGACCTCGTCGATCTAGGAATTTCCTAAACCTCCCCCCATTAGAGGGAGGAGTTCTAGGCCTCCCACCATTCAAGCTTAGAGGACGTCACGATACCGTTGTTATAGGATCTTCCTTTATTGGGGCATCTTTGATTGGAGCCCCTCAAGGGTCACCATCCACCACACTAGGGGATACCCCCCAGGGTCACCCCACTAAAATCCTTCTACAACCCCTCGAGGTCAAAGGACCGGTACACCCCCGGGGGGTCAGCAGAACACCCCTCAGGGAATGCCACAAGGAAATATTTCCCAGGCACCTCCCCAAGGCTACCACATTAAAATACCCATGCACCATCATCATACGATGGCGGTCAATAATCCATTACATTTCTTAGCATCATTAAATATTCCATATCTCACTAAGTTAACGAATGACCCCATTGCACATGGCCCTAACTGGCCACCCATGCCCACGAAGCTCCCTTCAGATATTCCAAAATTCAAAGGTAAGCAAGCGGGAGACCGAGGAAATCATATTATGAATTTCCACGTGTGGTGTTCGTCGAACAATATCATTGATGAAACCATTTGGCTAAGACTATTTCAACACACTCTTACAGGGCCAACAATGAAATGGTATGTTGAGCAGCCCTACGCATCACATGGAACCTTTAATGACCTCGCAATTTCATTACTCACCTTCTTCTAGCTCCTAATTCACCATGATTTAGGAATGTAACTCCTTACTCTTTTTAGACAAACACCTACCATTCACATATCAGACCATCTCCAAAAATTGTAGAGGCGTCGTAGTTTGTGCAAAGCCAATATCGATGATGTTCTTCTGGAATTATTTTTGAAAACACTCATAGCAAAAATTTCAAAAGACATGGCAATGCAAAAACCTTGCTCTGAGGAGGAGTCCATTAGTAAATCCCAAGAACTTGAGCTCATTTACACCCAATATGGATATATCTGCCATTTCCTTCCAAATTCCCCGCGCCTGCAAACTTATAGAGAGTTACCATGCACATCGAATACTGCCAACGGTTTGATAGGATCATTAGCCAAAAATCAACCAAGAAATAGTTATCAGTACCCAGGATACTCTTATGATACTACGTAGAATGTATCACAACCAGGGTACAATCATAGTCAGCCTGCACCTTTGCAGAACACGACTAATAAGGAAATTCCATACCACCAACCGGAAGGAGGTCCATACCCTCCTTTGCAGGGGACTCAATATTTGGCTAGAAACACTGATACTATAGAGCCACCCCAACATACATATTCCAACTAGGGAAAGGGAAACCATTATTCCTCTTTTCTCGTGCAAAATCTACCACTAGTGCAGAACAATGCACTGGTTAACCTTGTGCAACCCTCCCAAGATCAACAACTACCTTCATATAATTAGGAGAATAATAATAATACTTCGAATGCTGCAAAGAAAAAACCAGAGAGAATACCAAAGGGAGACTTTGGAGAGGGGGGAAGCAATCAACAATGCCCCCTGCAATCTCAAGCTGGGGGAAACTCCAACTGGAATGAAAACCACGAATCAACTGATAAATCACAGAGGAAAAACAAGACAAACAGTCTAAGGACAAATCACTCTTGTGCCATATGTGGTGAATATGGACATTACACCCACCACTGTCCCAAAATCCATGAGTTGAAGCGGCTTCAAGGTAATCGAAGGCAAAGGGGACAAATCCAGTAGCATGCAGTGATGCAGGAACCCTTCCCCCATCAGGGAGTGGTAAACACCAAACAAAGACAACCACCCCAAAACAATGCCAGAGGAAACAACCACAAGATCTTCATGGGAGGAGAATAAGATCTTCCAAAGACGGAATAAGAAGTACGATGCCCCCCCGAATACCAACCCTTCAGGTACAAGTACGAATGCACCTATTGCACCGTTAACCATATCCAAAATACCTATTGAGCCCCTCCCAAAATTGATCAAAGAACCAATAAGGCACGCAGGGCATAATTCCAAAGCTGCTCATAGCTATAATATAGTGGATGACGTAGCTCAGTATCCAGCAGCCATGTCAGCATTGGAAGTCCTGCAATCATACCCAACACAACGAAAAGAATTACTTTCTGCTTTAGGCGTGATCGACCCTTCAGATTCCGCCTAATGGTTTTATATCTAGAAAATATAGGTCCTAGGATTCCTCTTCTATTCGCTTTCCAAATATCGGTTTCAGTTCAAAACATCACCATCCACTATTGCATTGTGGATGAAGGAGCATCCACATGCATCATGTCCAAAAAAGTTTGGAAAAAGTTAGGATCACCTGAATTATAACTATCCAACATCATGCTCAGAGCATATGACAGGCGCCCATCAGACCTTGTAGGTCTTTTCCAAAATGTACCAGTGCACCTGGATGACAAAAAAATCCTCATAGACATTGACGTCTTAGATGCACAATTATACTACAATATCCTCTTCGGTCGGAGTTACATGTAGGCTATGACTGCAATAGCATCCTCTAATTTTAGTGTGATGATGTTCCCTCATGAAGGCAAAATTTTGACCATTGACGATCTCACATACTACGAAAAGAAACTCGTGACCACTCTAGATGTTGTACTACCGTACATAGATACAACTATTGAGCCAATCATAAGATATATGAAATTTTGCCATAGTCAATTCAAACCATCTTCTATCCTGGGAACATACCTAGGAGACCCCCCTATAATACCAAGGGAAGCCCTGAAAAGTATGGAGCCAGCAGTGTGCATGATGAGTTCATCAAACACCGAAACTAGCCTGGAACTAGAAACCGACAACACGAATGTTGTCACCTCTAATTCAACATTCCTACCATATGCTATCTCCCAAACCCCATATTTGTATCCCCCACCTGGTTTTGTTTCGTAAAAAGTCATGGCAACTCTTACATTTCCAAATATGGCTTTCACAATACCAGTCTGGTATTTGGCCCCTCCGGCCACGTCGGGAAACCCAATCATTACCTCTACAAGAATAATTCCTATTACCTCTACAAGGCCCTGTAGTGACACCAACTGGTACTACTGTGAAGGATAACAAGAAAGGGAAGAAGGTAGACACCCCTAGGCTTCTTAGGGCATTCCAACCTTGTGCATTGTGCAACATCGTAGGCCATCCTACTAACATTTTCCCGGAATTAGATGAGTTAAAATATCTTATACATGCCAAAATAACTTCCACGGCCTCAACCACCCATAAAAAGGAGAATGTCACGAATACCCAAGGTAAAGCATTACACACCAACCATGCATGCACCATATGTGACCAATACGAGCGTTGCACCCATCATTTCCTGGAGATGCCTCGATATAGGGATGCATTACAAGCCCTATATCAATCAAATATTCAGGAACCCTCTACAACATCCATGTCGATGGAAGAATACGGATCCAAAACCATCTTATACGTAAGAGAATAACTCGCATCATGCTCTTACTCAACAAACCCAACAGCTCAAAGAAGGAAAAAAGAGGCCACACCCCATGTCCCGGTTTGTGAATTGTGTGATGAACTTGATCACTCGATCGTTTAATGCCCTGAGTTAAGAGCATTCAACCATTTGTACCCAATTCCACATGTTTCCCAAAGAAACTTATCTTGTCACATACGACATACATGTCAGATCTATCGAAGCAACCACCACGTGCACAATTGTCCTTGTTACACAACAATTTGTCACCGTCCCTGCAATTCCCCTTCCCACACATTTGAGGGCTTATTCCGTGACCTGTGAGAGATGACATGACCTAAAAACACTTTCATGGCATTCCCCTAGACATGGACTTTCATTCCCCTGAAGAAAACTCCTTGTGAAAAACCCTAAAAATAGCCTTTTTATCCTTGGCGCGACTCGTCAGTGTTATACCCGCGCCAATGGGGGAAATCCTCCAAAGAGGGAAAGCCAGCTGGCGCACTTTCTCAGTGTTGTACCCACACTAGGCTTATTAAGGAGTGTTTTTTAAAAATAAATGGCAGAAGATTGACTCCAACCAACTCCTGAACTGGTCTCTAAATTGAGTTGGGACGTTTGGCTCCAGATCTCCATGTAGAGGAAGTATTTTTCCACCTCTCATGGAAGCTTCCTTGAGGATAGGGCCAATCCCATGATTTTAGGGATCCCAACTCCCCTTCCACCATATATATAAGCTTGCCATTTTCCTTTGCAAGCTAATCTCCAAGCATCTCCAAGAATATCTAAGAGCCTTCATAGCCTAAAGAATGCTGCAATAGTCCTCATAGAGCCAAATCTATAGCAAGGAGGTCGACGATCAAAGAGAGAGGCTTGTCCCCATCCTTGACAAGCTTTACTGAGACGTATTCCGCTGACGACCCGTCGAAGGAGAATTCAGCGTCAGAGCCAGGTTGTATTTTTCTTTGTATGAATTAATGATAAGCGACTATTGGTTATGGTTCCACTCGTTTTGTTCATTATGATCATGAGTTGTGTCTTCTCTGACTGACGCGTAATTGTATATATTGGATTTTACGCTTGTGTTTGTTGTGTTTCTTGCGTGTGCAGGTGTTCGATCGCGAAGAGCGTGAGGATTGTGATCTGCCGGAGCAAAGGAACGGGTGCACTACCTTCTCTACAAACAACAACGTTGGATTCGAGGTAAGCCTTCTTTGCAAGTTGGTTTATTTCAATTAGGGACCTGCACCATAGCGTGTTACGATTGTTGCTAGACCTGTTCTGGGCTAGTAGGGATCGCCTCTGTCCACAGAAGAGAATTTATCTCTACAACAAATTGGCGACTCCGCTGGGGAGTTAGCTTGTTGTTTGCTTTGTAAACTACAGACGAAGTCTGAAGTTAGCCAGATAGCCTTCAAAACGCTCTTGCTCTACATTAGCGAAAGTAGATGAATGCTACTTTAGTCAATCTCTGGTCTAGTTTATGAACTGAACACTTGGAGTATTATCTTGTCTTTCGATCGATTCTTGACTTTGTTTGCTTGATCAGCTCTTTTGGCTGGCTCTTTTCATGTTTTTGGCTTTTGGTTTGAGCTTCAACATCACTGGTTTGCATCTTGGATTGCTCTTTTTATTTTTTGCATAGAAAACTTGACTGGCGCACTTATTAGCCTGACAGTCGAGCCAATTGGCACATGTTTCCAGTGTATTACCCGCGCCAATCCTGTTATGGTGCTAGTTTCAGCCTGATAGTCGCGCCAATGCTGTGAGGTGCTAGGGTTTTCTCTGTTATGAGCTTTCTGAGCTTGATCTATGATTTTGGTTTCATTTTTACGACTGCTTGAGTGTTCTGGAGCCTTGTTTGACTGACTGTAACCTTCATCCTTTGGTTGTTTGCCCATTTCTATCGATTTGACATTCTAGCCCTAGGGCATCTAGGTGCTATAGTGTGTTGAGCCTCCCGTGGGAGTTTTTGGTTTCTATCTGTTCAGTCAACCTTGTGATTTATTCTCTGCATTCGTTTGGTGGTTGTCTATCATTTTATTGCACTATTTGAGTGATTGGTTTCTTCTTCATTCAAATTCTGCTTTGTCTCGCTTTGAGCCTAGACTTCATGGTTCATTTGAGTCTTGGAGATTTCTCTTGAAGTGGTGAGTCTGATCTTGGTTGGGAGAAATTCTTTTTTTTTTTTTCATTTTTGGCCATTGGCGCTAGTTGTCAGTGAGAAAGTCGCACCAGTTGGTGCTAGTTGTCAATGAAAAAGTCGTGCCAATTTCAGGGTGTGTGAAAATTGAGATTTTTTCCCTAAATTCTTCACCAGTGTGTCTTTCCCTTCCGGTCTTTTCACTGTATGAGCATAGATTACATTGCTCATTGTTTGGAATGTATTCTTTCCATGATTCCTTGATGTAAAAGGGAATGAATGCCTTGTTTTGATCTCATGCTTTGGAAGTCCTCTTTGTGTTTGACCTCATATGTCTTGTCAACTTTTGAGGAATTTTGTTACAAAGTGTTTTGAAACAACAATTGCATTCTTAGTGTTTGATTACATCCTTTTTGCATTCATCCTTCCATTAAGAAGATTTGTGTTTGTTTAGTTTTCATCTCAAAGTGTTCTTTTTGTTAAAATGCATTAGATCACATTGCATTGGAAAGTATTTTTGAGATCCATCATTGAACTTAGATTACATTGTTTAATGATTGAAAACTAGAAATCGCTTTGATTGCATTCTCTTTTATTAAAATCATGCATTAAGTAGATTCTCATTTCATCGAAAAATGCATTGAGTGCATTATTTTCATTTGAAAAGAAAGGGGAATTGTGCATAGGTTACAATTGCATAGTTTTCGGGGAAAAAAAAGAGAGGATTTTGCATAGATTACATTGCATTATTCGCATCGTTGAATGTTTGAAATTAATTTTGGATAGTGAAAGTCATATGGTTTGGAAAAATTTCGTTTACAATATTTCTGTTTGTTGCATCATTGTTTGAAGTTCTTCCCTTAACTAGATAGAATTCATCGAATTGAAAAGTTTTCTTTTCTCATATAGCTGCATATAGGAGATTGCCATATGACACTCGCAAGGGCCTGAAAACTGAAACATAATTGAAGATAAACCTTAAAATTTATTCAATTTACACTAAGGCAACATTGAAACATTAACGAAATATTTATAGGTCTAGGCTAGAGACGTGTTCCGGCGTCGTTAAATCTAGTAGCTGTCGTTCGCCTCTTAGCTTTAGATAGCACTAGTACAAACTTGTGCTCCCCATACCATCGTGTATATAAAGGGAGACCCCACTAGGTTGCTATCCTTTATCCATAGGAAGCCAAGTTTGCTGCCCGATACCCGTGATACACCAGACACAACATTCGGGGAGATTTCCTGCACGTACGTTAAGTCCTTGGTTGATTTCTCTTTCATTTTGAAACCAAGGTGTATATTGCAGTTCACGGTTATTTGGTACACCCTTTGCCTAGAATTCCTGAGCATTCATTTTGATATTATATGACTCTTTAGATTTGAAAAGATCATCAAGCGCTTGTCCTTTCACGCTTGTTTCCAATCTGAAAGCGATAGAGTCACCTTTTTCCTGTTTCTCGACTCTTAAAAGATGAAACAACAGAGTTTTGTTTCAATGTTTTAAAAATTAACTGCCCATGAAATATTCCTGGTTAAAGTTAGTTTCCTTAGGGTGTTTTTCTTAAGATTGTTTCTGATGGCAACTTTTCTAGAGTACACCAACCAAGGAATCCCCTCCGATGGGAATCCGGGTCTTTTTCCTCCTTTTGGAAATGTTGGCGCTCCTTACATGGCAACGTTGTCCCTTCCTGGGTTAACTGTTGGGTTGCCTGTTTGGTTGTTTTCAACCTCTGTGGTCCTGAATGTCTCGACTACTGTTCAATCGTCTCCTCTGCCTGAAAAACGTCATGTTGATTCCAAGGTGGACCTCTCCCCTTCTTCGCCCGTTTCTGCGTCCTCCTCTTCTACTTTTATTGGTGAAATTATGGATTCGAGTAACCAGGTGCCTAAGAAGAAGAAGAAGAAGACAAAGAAGAAGAATTTCGATAAAGGAGAGGCTAGCTCTACAGCTATTGCGCCTAAGTAGTCTTCTCTTGATAAACATTCCAACCCTCCACGGAAAGTCAAGTTCCCTTGCATGTTGTGCACGGGATACCACCTTCTTCGAGATTGCCCTGGAATTCCCAAGGTGCTCGAAGTATGGTCCAACGGTCGTCCGCCGTTGCCTTTGGCTTTTGGGAGTCAGGTTGGGGGAACGTCTTCAGCTAGTGCTGGTAAGGATCCTAAGAAGTAGGATAAGATTACCAATCCCTGTAAGTTGTGTGGGGGGCACCATGCCATTCACCTTTATCCGTATATGGATGAAGCCAAGCGAGTTTTGGACAACTCGACTGTTTCTGTGCCATGCCTTCTGGCTGGTTATAAAAAACTTTCTTTGAGTCCTCTGCCAGCTGATCCTACGATTGGTCAAGAGTCATCCTTGGTCGATCCCGCTCCCTCGAAAATTCAAATTCAGGAATCCGTCCCCGACTAACCATTGGTCATGGGATCAGTTGAGCTGGCCCCGTCTACGGTGCACCGGGTCTTTTCCGTTGAGAGTGGACCTCACATCCCTCAGGTTCTTCTTGTTTATTCAGATTCCTCGGACTTGGAGAAAGATTCTCCTGTCCCTATACCTCAAGAAGTTTCTCCTCCACCTCCCGTGATGGAGGTCCCGGAGGATACTCCTCCTACCTTCGAGATGGAGGTCATGGAGGATGCTTCTTCTTCTTCCATAACACCAGGGGAAGACCGTCTCGGTTCAATGGTAACCCCTCCGAGTAGTTTGGTCGCTTCCTTTGATTGGAGTCGATTTGCAGGATACCGCCTCCCGTCTTATGTGTTGAAAATGGCAACAAGAAACAGTGAAGGAGGCCTCCTGAAACATCTTTCTTGATCCTAGTTGGAGATTGATCACCTAAACTAGGTGGGGACCACACATGTGATTTTTGTCGAAAAGTCTATTTTTAGACATATGGAGCATGGTCCAGGGGTTGCAGTATGTTATTCTTAGAGTATTGATCACGTTGGTAAAAATATATGGACCTCTATTTTTAGACATATAGGTCGAAGTCTATTTTTAGACTGCCTATCCTAAAAATAGGGAAGTCAAATATTATTTACCCTTAATAATATTTGGACTCTAAACTTCAGTTTACTCTCTTGGAGCACTTCAGTTTGACCCCCAGAGGTGGGGCATGCAGCTGCCAGAAGGATTTACGCTTTTCCTATGGTTTAGTTGAGCTAATGCATGGTTGAATTCAGTTAGAGCTCAAGTGGCGGAGTTCGGTGGAGTTGATGCGACAGTTAATGGAGATGGTGTTCTGGTTAACTAGTTGAACTAGTTGTATTTAGTTTAACTGGCTAATACACTAGAGATGAGTTGTGTGAATTAAGTATTATTTAATTCAAAAATTATTAACTCATTATTCAACTAAAGAACACATCAGTTTAACTCAGTGCATGGACAGTTCAGTGGCGACAAGTGAAAGAGGTAGATGAAAGGGTTGAGTTAGCTATCAGTTGCGACATTAGTTGTGCATAGATTTGCACTACACTTGGAGGAAATTACCAATGAAAATTGCACAGTTGGAGCCAGTGGGATTCAAACTTGGATATCTATTTAGACCAGCCTTGACTGTGCAATAGAGGCAGGGAAATTAGTGGGTGTGTTTTGAACCTGTGACTTGTTCAAAACCAAGCTAGTTTTTGTGTAGCTTTGGGAGATAGTACTGAGTACTTGTGAGGAGTATTGTGCTATGTATTTGATGCATGTTCTCTCCATCTAATATACAGAATAGCTGAGGGGTTTTCAGCTATAAGCTTTCCCCATACATACTGTGTTAATGTGTGTGATGATTTGATGTGCTATCGCTTCTATTCTTTCCGCATGTGACAATTAATTATAGAAGAGATTATGTGTTATGCATGCAATTCGAAATTGATGTGTGATCAGGGTAATCTCCATTGAATAAGTGATTTATTCAGCTAATTTCTACATGGTATCGGAGCAATATTAATTGTCGAGATCTATTACGGTGATTGCAAACTTATTTCCTCGGACAGAGCCTGCATACGGGCCAGATAGCCTCCGGATTCATCTTTCTTTGGAAAGTGAAAGGTCTGGTAAAAGCCCATGTAGTCAATCTCTGATTTGGAAATAATTTGTTCTCAAGTGTAGATCGGAAGCGATTGAGTTATCAGCTGGTGGTGAAATTCGAATTTGCAGATTTGTGTTCTTGGTGCCGCGGCGAAAATGTCTTTCAACGGTTTGTGACTAGAATATGCCTTGGAAGGCAGTTCGAATTATGTTGCATGGAAGGACCGCATGGAGGCTGTATTAGATGATAATGGGCTATTGGAATTCGTGGAGAAAGAGATTCCAAAGCCTACTTCTAATGATGTTGCTGTTGTGGAAGCCTGGCGGAAGAAACAAGCAAAATTTCGAAGGATCCTGTTGGAGGGCGTAAAGGATCACATTGTATCTAGCCTGCATGGAAAGGCTTCTCCATATTTGATGTGGAAAGCCTTGACATATCTATACCAAAGCAAGAGCAACCAAAGGAAGCTGGCGCTCAAAGATAAGCTCAGAAACATCAGGATGGAGAAAGGCGACAGCATCTCAAAATACCTCACGAAGTTCACTCAATGCAGAGATGAGCTGGGAAGTGTGGGGGTGACTGTCGATGATGAGGACTTGGTTGACCTGGCTCTCCTTGGTCTTTCGAAGAGTTGGAACTCCTATCAGGATAGTGTCAATGGTCGGGAGAAGTTGCCGGGATGGGAGCAACTGTGGTCGGATCTCATGCAAGAGGAGATCAGGAGGACTACCAGGGATGGATCTTCATCAAAGGTATCTGATGAAGAAGACTGCGCTTTGGCTGCCAAAGCAAGGAAGGGGAAGGTCAAGGAGAAGGATTCTCAATCCGGTGCGGATGGTAAAGAGCGTGACATGTCCAAAGTGAAGTGTTTTCATTGTCACGATCATGGACATTACGCCACGAATTGCCCAAAGAAGAAGAAGAACAAGCAGGCTGCTGGAGCTGCAGCTGGTGAGGCTCTTGCCTCGCAATTTGAGTTGGACTTCTCATTGATCGCATGCATGTTGTCTAGTGCATTGGGATCGGGGTGGTATATTGATAGTGGCGCTTCCTTTCACATGACGGGAGATGAAAATCTTTTCAGTGACTTGGTGGAGAAAGGTCTCCAAATGCATGTTGAGTTGGGCGACGGTGGACGATACAATGCGACCGGCATTGGTACCATAACCTTTTAGAGGGATTCAGGTAAACTCATTATTTTACAAGATGTATTGCATGTACCAGGTCTAACAAAGAATCTGATCTCAGTCGCAATGTTAGAGGATAAAGGGTATGAAGTTGTCTTCAGAGAAGGAAAAGTTTTCCTTCGGCACAAGGCAACGGGACAAGTCAAGAAGGTTGGGATTCGAGCAAAGAATCTCTACAGACTTGAAGTAGATGGGATGTCTACGGAGCTTCCTACTATTGGGAAGCGGAAGGAAGACATGCAACTGAAGCTTGAGAGGGAGAAAGTGTTGCATGCAGGCGAGAAAGACATGCAATTGAAGCTTGAGAGGGAGCAAGTTTTACATGCAGATGAAAGTGAACCTCAGGATGTGGAGAAGCCACAAGAGGATCATGGAGTGGAAGAGACCACTCATGCAGAGAAATTTCGTGCCAGACGGGCAAAGGGAGTGCATGCAGCTATACCACCAGGTGTGAGGTGGGGCGACATGCATGATTAATCCCATGAGAAGATTTCTGGGCAGATTCATGAGATGGTGTGGATCTCATGGATTGAACCTGGCTACGAGGTGCCCAAAGTGCAGCAGTAGCAAGATCAGTTGGAGTGATGCAGACAGATCAAAGTGACAGTGTCGGATACTGGAGCGCGGATCAGAGTTGACAGCAAGTGCAAGAGTGCATGGGTGCAAGAGTTTAACAGTGCAGTGGTTCCTTATGACATGTGCAGTTGGCCAAGCAGAAGTCGAAGAATTTGATGATAGATGCTAGATGCATCAAGACTGATTGAGTTTTTTGGAGCCTATTCAGTTTCAGAGGAGTTGCAGAGCAGATGCATGGAGTTGCATGGCGCTTGTGCAGGTTGCAGGGAAAATGCATGGAGTTGCATGTCGCATGCAAAGACAGTCCTTTCTTGTTGAGAGGGAGTGTTGAAAATGGCAACAAGAAACAGTGAAGGAGGCCTCCTGAAACATCTTTCCTGATCCTAGTTGGAAAGTGATCACCTAAACTAGGTGGGGATCACACATGTGATTTTTGTCGAAAAATCTATTTTTAGACTATGTCTATTTTTAGACATATGGAGCATGGTCCAGGGGTTGCAGTATGTTATTCTTGGAGTATTGGTCATGTTGGTAAAAATAGATGGACCTCTATTTTTAGAAATTTAGGTCGAAGTCTATTTTTAGACTGCCTATCCTAAAAATAGGGAAGTCAAATATTATTTACCCTTAATAATATTTGGACTCTAAACTTCAGTTTACTCTCTTGGAGCACTTCAGTTTGACCCCCGGAGGTGGGGCATGCAGCTGCCAGAAGGATTTATGCTTTTCCTATGAGTTAGGTGAGCTAATGCATGGTTGACTTCAGTTAGAGCTCAAGTGGCAGAGTTCGGTGGAGTTGATGCGACAGTTAATGGAGGTGGTGTTCTGGTTAACTAGTTGAACTAGTTGTATTTAGTTTAACTGGCTAATACACTAGAGATGAGTTGCGTGAATTAAATATTATTTAATTCACAAATTATTAACTCATTATTCAACTAAAGAACACATCAGTTTAACTCAGTGCATGGACAGTTCAGTGGCGACAAGTGAAAGAGGTAGATGAAAGGGTTGAGTTAGCTATCAGTTGCGACATTAGTTGTGCTTGAGATTTGCACTACACTTGGAGGAAATTACCAATGAAAATTGCGCAGTTGGAGCCAGTGAGATTCGAACTTGGATCTCTATTTAGACCAGCCTTGACTGTGCAATAGAGGCAGGGAAATTAGTGGGTGTGTTTTGAACCTGTGACTTGTTCAAAACCAAGCTAGTTTTTGTGTAGCTTTGGGAGATAGTACTGAGTACTTGTGAGGAGTATTGTGCTATGTATTTGCTGCATGTTCTCTCCATCTAATATACAGAATAGCTGAGGGGTTTTCAACTATAAGCTTTCCCCATACATACTGTGTTAATGTGTGTGATGATTTGATGTGCTATTGCTTCTATTCTTTCCGCATGTGAAAATTAATTGTAGAAGAGATTATTTGTTATGCATGCAATTCGAAATTGATGTGTGATCAGGTTAATCTCCATTGAATAAGTGATTTATTCAGCAAATTTCTACATTATGTGCCTTTCGAGATCACAGTATAGGCTTTTGGTCTAGTCGTACCCAGCACCATTATAGACGAAGGTGCGTTTGTTAGTGTTCTATCCTCAACTACTTGGCAAGCTTTCGGTTCACCGCCACTTGCGCCTGTTATGCAGAATCTGTTGACGTTCAACAGAAGAACTAGTTAACCATTAGGGATCCTTCCAAGGTTACCTGTTACTTTGGGAGGTAAAACTGTCCATATGGACGTGATGGTTGTTCCAGGCCCCTTGGATTTCAATATGCTTTTGGGGCGCGATTACACCTATGCCATGGGAGTGCTAGTCTCCTCCATTTTTCGTGTGGTCTGTTTTCCACATGAAGGTTGGATTGTGACCATCGATCAAGTTTCATTCTTTGGTCCTGATATGGCAGCTGGTTCGCCATCATCCCTTCCTGGTTTTTATCCACCTGTTGTATCTGCCCCACCGCAGGTCAACTATGTGGCTACCTACCCTGCGCCTGTACCCAGTGATCATGCTATTATGCATCAGGTGTTGGGGGCATTAGGTCCTGACTTCCAGGATGTTTTCCTTCCATCGAGAGTCGAACTCTTGGAAGTGATGAATTCTTGTTCATTATGATGAGGTCAGTTGGAGCAGAGTTCCTTGTCTTGTGTTAAGCTCCTTAAAAAATGAAACAAGGTCGTCGGAGCAGAGTTCCTTGTCTTGTGTCAAGCTCCTTAAAAAATGAAACAAGGTTGGGGAGCAGAGTTCCTTGTCTTGTGCCAATCTCCTTAAACCATGAAACAAGGTGTCCTGAGGATAGTTCTTTTAATGTGTCAACCTCTTTAAAATAATGAAACACGTTCCCGTTCAATTCGAGTCTTTGTTTAGATCTCGTAAAATCCCAGTCGAGACTTTCTCTTGATCTCGTAACTTGAACCTTCACTCCATTTTCCTTTCATATGGATTGAATCTTGGGGGGCATGTACCTTGAATTGAGTCACCATGCTGGGGGCATACTTACTTTTTCAAGCATAGTTTGTTTTCGTTTCAAGCTTGTGTAAAAATGAAACCGATTTCAAGCATAGTTTATCTTTGTTTCAAGCTTGTGTAAAAGTGAAACCAACTTCAAGCAGAGTTTCCTGATTTCAAGCTTGTGTAAAAATGAAACCTTTCCCATTTTACCTCTTGTGATTGCCATTTTATCAGCCTATTTTTCCAGATGAGCCTTGGTTTTCTCACTCCATCATCACTATCTGCTTGGCCGATCATATGCCTTCACTTGGTTGTTTTACCCAATCTCGAGGAACTGCTGCGATGAGTGGTCTTGTTAGCCAGCCTCTCGACCTTTATTTGTTCTGAGCAGTTCCACCATTACCGGAACCAGTAGCTACCCTTTTTACCACTCGTTCCTCTAGGAGGAGTCATATTTCAGCTCTTTTCTGACTCCCTAAACATGAAAAGATTGCCGAGTCGCTTGTCGTTTTGATCTCCTTAAAGTGGCTGCGAAACGACATCTACTCAGTATACGTTTACCCCTTTTTCTGGCTGGGATAGATTATTTACGAAAAGGAATATCCTAGCCTATCGCGACTAGGAGGTTTTCTCAGACATGGTTTTCTACCTTTTCGGATTTGAGAAACTATTTACGAAAAGGGACCGTTGGAGTTTACTTTTTCGCTGTCTTTTCAAACTATCTAAATATGAAAAGACGCCAAGTTATTCCTTTGTCAGATTCGTTAAACCTTGATGACATCAGATTTAGTCGTAATGACGATATTCGAGTTTCTCCTTCCTAGGGCTCGTTAAATGTACTAG
Organism: Pinus albicaulis; assembly: GCA_034641835.2. Classification (NCBI taxonomy): domain Eukaryota; kingdom Viridiplantae; phylum Streptophyta; class Pinopsida; order Pinales; family Pinaceae; genus Pinus; species Pinus albicaulis. The sequence continues at coordinate 989,681,395 of CM076583.1, read as the reverse complement.
GATGGATTCGTCCGAAGGACGGACTTATATGACAAGCATATGGTATCTTCTTCAAGCTTGTGTAAAAATAAAGTGGTACTCATCAGAAATGGTGGGGAAAAATGGAACCAGTATCATCGTTGTGTCGGTAGTATGTCGCTCTTGAACATGGCACTTGTCTGCATTCGTGTCAGGTTGGGGACATCTCATCTCATTTTCCACTTGCCTCCGTGGGTTTGGGTGATCCCTTTTGACCTCTCATCTTCTATTTGCCTCGTCATCATGACCTCTGATCTTTTTATGTCAAATACTGCCAAACTCACTGTCGTGCCGCCGATATGTTCAAGAGAAGTTGACCTCTGCAAGTTTCAACCTTCCTCTAATTCTCATATGATCTTGATTCACAAAGACATTATGTTCCTCTGTCTCGCGTCGATGATGTGGGAAACAATATGGCCCACCTTCGATCAAGGTCACTTCCTATCGACTTCAGCCCATTATTCAAGAAGCGGATCTAGAGACTCCCTTCTGGTACCTTGGAGCTTGCATGCCTCAATGGCAGGTTCTTCGTGTTCGACGTGAGGTTTTCATCATTGGCCTCCGATCGAGTGATTCTACGGGTGTTCGACGACAGCTCACTAATTCACACACCGTAGACTGTACCTATAGTACCTTGAGGGCCATTGTCATTATTGGTGGTACCTCTCGCGTCTGTTAACAACTTTCATCATTGGCTGGTAATCAGGCGATGTTCTTGCATGTTCAACTTCAGCTCACTTATTCACATGCTTGAACTTGTACTTTGTTCGGGTCGAGATGGAGCGCAAGACCCTGGATTTTGTCTGCTAGAATCCAGGTTGCGATTTTTTGGATTATTATGATTGGTTACATGACTCATTCATTGGATGGTGCGACCATACCTGAGTCTATTTATTGGTCCTTACTGGATGGCTACGTCCATACCTTGGATCTGTATTATTGTATACTTTGTTATGGATGGCTGCGCCCATACCACATATATCATGTATTTGAGATATCAGTTGTACTTCTCTACGCAGGTTTTCCGCCAGCAGTGTTTTCAGTTGGATACGTTCTCGTAAAGCATTTCACCCCTCTCTCTCTTTCGGGCCTCATGCTTTAGGGGGCATCTGTTACACAGTAATTTGTCACCGTCCCTGAAATTCCCCGTCTCGCACATTGGAGGGCTTATTCTGTGACCTGTGAGTAGTGACATGACCTAAAAACACTTTCATGGCATTCCCCTAGACATGGAATTTCATTCCCCTGAAGACAACTCCTTGTGAAAAACCCTAAAAATAGCCTTTTTATCCTTGGCGCGACTCGTCAGTGTTATACACACGCCAATGGAGGAAATCCTCCAAAGAGGGTGTGCCAGATGGCGCACTTTCTCAGTGTTGTACCCACGCCAGGCTTATTAAGGAGTGTTTTTAAAAAATAAATGGTGGAAGATTGACTCCAACCAACTCCTGAACTGGTCTCTAAATTGAGTTGGGACGTTTGGCTCCGGATCTCCATGTAGAGGAAGTAGTTTTCCACCTCTCATGGAAGCTTCCTTGAGTATAGGGCCAATCCCATGATTGTAGGGATCCCAACTCCCCTTCCACCATCTATATAAGCTTGCCATTTTCCTTTGTAAGTTAATCTTCAAGAATCTCCAAGAGTCTCCAAGAGCCTTCATAGCCTAAAGAATGCTGCAATAGTCCTCATAGAGCCAAATCAATAGCAAGGATATCGATGATCGAAGAGAGAGGCTTGTCCACATCCTTGACAAGCTTTACCGAGACGTATTCCACTGACGACCCGTCGAAGGAGAATTCAATGTCAGAGCCAGGTTGTATTTTCCTTTGTATGAATTAATGATAAGCGACTATTGGTTATGGTTCCACTCATTTTTTTCATTATGATCATGAGTTGTTTCTTCTCTGACTGACGCATAATTTTATATATTGGATTTTATGCTTGTGTTTTTTGTGTTTCTTGCGTGTGCAGGTGTTCGATTGCAACGAGCGTGAGGATTGTGATCTGACGGAACAAAGGAACGGGAGCGCTACCTTCTCTACAAACAACAGCGTTGGATTCGAGGTAAGCCTTCTTCGCAAGTTGGTTTATTGCAATTAGGGACTTGCACCATAGCGTGTTACGATTGTTGCTAGACCCGTTCTGGGCTAGTAGGGATCGCCTCTCTCCGCAGAGGGGATTTACCTCTACAATAGTCCCCATATCCATTATTTCCGATCTATGTTAGATTTCATGTGACACTTTATCACTGAGAAATCTGACTTAGAAAAATCAGATACAAAATCCGCAGACAACACCAAAACCCAAGGGATTGAAGCGATTATTACCATTTTATATATATCGGAAGAGAGATGGCCACCACCTCCCCCCCATAACCATCCTCAATCTCAAGTCTCAGTTTGTGCGTTATGCGACGAGCATGATCATTTGATCGCTCAATGTGCAACATTGGAGTTATTTTAGAGATGGTACCCAGTCACTCTAGTGGTTCAAAGAGATTTGACCAGACGCAATAAACACTCTTGTTAGATCTTCTAGGGTAACCACCATCTTCATCATTGTCCCTATGTTCCCCATTTCTACTTAGCATTAGATTCCCTACGCCCGTTCATTTCCAATAACGTTTTCATTTCCAATAATGTTGACTTGGACAATTCAGATTCAGAGTTCGTAGAAAGTTCCACAACCTAGGAGAGTGAAGTATCTAGGTCCATCCTCTGTGTATTTGAGGAGAGACTACTAGCAAAAATGCTAACTTCCTCTCGTCACCACCACGAACCAAGATATGAGAAGGAGACTAGGCGCCCCGACAGGGTAGGGTGCAAACCTACCTTCTCATGTGCCCTATGCGATAAAATTAACCACATGGTTAACAAATGTTGTGAGATGAATAGGTTCATAAACATTTTGCACATAGTAAACCCCATCCTCAAAACACATCTCTCTAATCAAATGAAGATCACTCGCTGCTATTTCCGTATTTTCTCCCAATTTCATCACACGAAGAACAATCAGTCTCTTCCACGATCGAGAGCAGCTAGAACAACGTTAAAAAAAAAACTCCCAAGGGAGCCATATCACACAAAATTAAAGACCCAAAGATGGCAGAAACACATAAATGCACAATTTCATGACTATCACCAATCATCGTCTTATATCATGAGCAGTACTGGATCACATACCATATACTCGGTGAGTACCTTTACTCCATGCAATATTTGCACCAACCACCCCCATGATACATGAAAATTCCCTATGTTATAAACATTTAAACATCTATGAATCCAAAAAAATATTCAATTAAACTAAGATACTTGTACCCCTCATACACCGCCAATAGAGCATGGACCTCCTCTGGCTAAAATCAAAACAAACATCGCGGAAATCCTTCTGCCATCTAATGTTGACGACACACAACATCATATACGATTCATCTCATTATCTGTGGGAACCATGAATCGTGTTGTCTGCTCATCATTTCTTGGTGTCGAGATCGCTGCAACTATTGCACCAGTAGTATTACCTACGACGGTGCAGACCCATCCCATCTACACTCTCTCAACCTTATCTAGTTCTATGACATCAACCACATAGTCATATTCATGTATGTCGAGAAACACTGCTAGGCCCGAGCCCATTCCTCATGGCCTTGTGCAAAACAAATCCCCCTTAGAAATATTATTTCACTCTGATGAGGATATATTATAGGCCATGATAGAACCTGATTGTCCATGGGATGCTATGCTCCATTGCTCGTTTTTTCTACTAGAAAAATCATTCGTGCCTAACAGCAAAAAAACCTAGGACATGTATGCCATTGAATCAAAAGACTTACTGCCATTAGGAAAAGTATATTGGTTCAAGAACCCTATCCTAGTGCCTGATGCATTTGAGGAAGGAAATATGTCGAATATTTCACCTACCATCAAGGTAAATTTTTTGAAAAAACCAAGAAAAACTGAAGAAATCTCTCTCGGGGAAGAGTTCTCTCCAGAAGAAGTAACTGCAAACACAACCCTATTACAAGAGTATAGGGACATCTTCGCATGGGTTTATTTAGAAATTCCAATTTTAAGTCCCACCATCGTGGAACATCATATTTACACATGGCCAGACATATCACTTATCCACCAGAATCAATGTCACTTACACCCATCTAAAGCTGAAGTAATCAAACATGAAATAGACAATATCCATAAAGCCAGATTCATCTATCCAATTTCTTACACGTCTTAGGTTTCCAACCCTGTACCAGTCATGAAAAAACAAGGCACCATTTGAGTTTGTACCGATTTTCGAGACCTAAACAAAGCTTGTCCCAAAGACAACTACCCCACTCCATTCATTGACTAAGTCATTGATGCTTGCGTCGATCACGAGGCCTTATCCTTCATGGATAGATTCTTGGGGTATGACCAAATTCAGATCTGACATACAGGTAGGTACAAGACTGCATTCACTACCCCTTGGGGCAGATTGGCATACCAAGTTATGCCATTCAGTCTTAAAAACAATAGCGCCACCTTTCAACGGGCCATGAACTATATCATCCGCAACCTGGCTCATCTCATTCTGGCCTATTTGGACAACCTCACGGTACGATCCAAGAAGCGAGCTGACCCTTTGGAAGATAGGGAAGATTTGCGACTAGTATTTTAAAGATGTCGGCAATACAACCTACACTTGAACCCTCTCAAGTGTGTCTTATGCATTAACGCAGGAATATTGTTAAGATTCATAGTATCCCAACAAGGAATTAGAGTGGACCCCCTCAAGGTCTAGGCAATCAAAGAGGTACCACCACCAAAGAAATTAAAGCAACTTCAATGTCTACAAGGTAAGGCTAATTTCTTACGACGCTTTGTCACTGACTATGCCACTTGCACACAGGGCTTCCTGCATCTTCTCCGTCATGAAATTCATTTAAAATGAGATGACCAGGCTCAAAAATCATTTGAGGCACTAAAATACACCTTTTATTTAGCCCCCTTGATCAGCCCACCCAATTACGAAAAAGACTACACCTTATACTTATCTGCATAAGATACAACCATCGCGGGAGTGCTAGTCCAAGATGGAGCAGACAACAAAGAGAACGTAATTTATTACATAAGAAAGAACCTAGTTGGGCCTACCTTGAGGTATGAGCTAGAAGAGAAAACAACCCTAGACCTAGTAAACGCAATACAAAATTTTCGGCATTACATCATCCTCAGAACTACTACAGTCATAGAAACTATCAACCCCATGCGATATTTGTTAACCCACTGCATGATGAACTATAAGTACGCCCGATGGATAGCTATACTACAGGAATTTGACCTACAGTTGAGCTCCCCCAAGAGAAATAAAGCATTCATCCTAGCTGAGTTCATCACTGATCTCCCTAACGAGACCTAAGGATCCCCCTTTAAAGACTCACTACCTGATCAAGATTTGATCTTAGTAACAACATAGAATCCTTGGTACGACAACATCCTTCTTTTTTTGTAAACTGAAAAGTTCAAACCCCAGCTCACCTGTGATGAGTGAAGGCACATATGCCATCATGCCCCCCGATAAATTCTAATGGGGGACGTCCTTTATCGACGAGGCACTGAAACCATTTTGCACTGATTCCTTACTCATGACCAAGCTGGGCAGGTCCTTATATATGACTCCCATAGTGGGACCTGTGGTAGCCACCTCTTTGGTATGGCCACCGCCCAGAAAGTCCTATGTGTCGGTTATTTCTGTCGTACCCTATTTCACGATTGCATTCAAGCAATCAAAAGGTGTGAGCGATACCAACACTTTGCTCACAAGACAAGAGCCCCATCATCTCCTCTGCACCCCATCATTGTAGAAAACCCATTTTGAAAATGGGGCATCAACTTCATGACTTGCAACTCCATGTCGTTAGGTAACCAAAAATACATCATAGTGGTCGTCGAATATTTCACCAAATGGGTAGAAGCCATACCCACATACAATAACAAAAAAGAAGATACTTGTGTAGCCAAAACACCACCACATGATTATGGAATCTAACGTTTCTTTACTAGAGCTCTTCATTTATAAGGATTAGGGCACCTTAAAAACCTTCAACAATCATCATTATCATGAATTAGGGTATTTAGGCTTTGGGAATTATTCATCAAGAGAAAATACACCATTTAGCTAGGGTTTCATTAGGGCAAGGGATTCATTCATGTATGTGAAGGTCTTCTGCATATGCTTAGGGTTCCATATGCTTTGGCTTTCATTAATGTATCTTAAGGGAATCATAAGTATTATGACTTGCATCAATGTTTTAGGGCTAAGGCATATTATAGAGTATTATTGGCATTAGATCATGCATCAACAATCTAGGGAATAAATTTACATAGGGTTTTGTAATGTAGTTAGGGAAACATCACGAAAGGGTTTAAGGCATGTATCACAAGAATATTTTCCATCTCCAACAATTCCATATTGACCTCAATGACAACCTTGACCAAAATTCTCCCCCTTTTTCATTGATGGAAATATTCTTTCCCTTCCAACAATTTCTCCCCTTTTGATATCAATGGAAAATGGGGTGACCAAGTACTCCCCCTAACAAGTTGCTTCTATTCATCGTATTTTCTTCACTAGTGATAGTTCTTCATAGATATGTTTCTTCCCTTGTCATGGTGCTCTTGCTTCAATGAACTTGCTCCCCCTAAGCCTTTGCAAAACTTCATGGAAATGGATGAGGTAGATGATCAACTGACTCCCCCTACCTGCATAAACTCCTCTAGCTCTTCTTTTTGCTTTAGACAAGAAAGATTGCTTGCCTTCTGATCAAGTCGAAGACATCTTCAATAATGTTCCATCAGATGAGTAAAGGATTATGTTCTTTAATGGAATTTATCCCGAGAGATGATTTATCAAAAGATTATTGTCGATGTGTTACTCATCAAGGACTTCATAGGGATCTTCATGGATAATTTCTATAAGAATGGTCAAGAATCACAAGCTCCCCTTAATTGTATGCACGGTCTCCTTTTTGGTAGTCTCATCATCAAAACTTAGAATATCATATCTTCCAAATATTTCTTCATCAAATAAACAACATGTGTTTTTGACTTGAGTGTTCAAGAGACTTTCGAATCCAATTTGCTTCCTTCTCCGTGCTTGTGTAACTTTATTTTTTGGCTTGGTATTCATGGTTTTAGCTTGTTTCGGGACCCAAGCCAAGTTATAATCATGAGACATATGTCCAATTTTATGGAAATTGAAGCACTCCATCTTGTTCATGAATGAGGGATCATGACTTATCCTGGCAAGGTTTCTTCTAGGGAATTGACGAGGACCATTATATTTGTCCTTATGGTATGCTCTAAAATCCTATGGGATAGAGATTTCCTTGATGTACTTCCAAATTCATTCTATCTTGGGATCCTTTGATGATATCCATCGCCTCTTGCATCCTTGACACCTTCTATAGACTATTTTCTTGATGTACTTCTAAGGTCATTCTATCTTGGGATTATTTGATCAAAATGATTACCTCTTGCATTCTTGACACCATCTGCAAATCTTCTTAGAGTAGGGTTTCTTCCAATGTCATAATGACTCTTCTCCTTGCCTTTGCTGGAACTAGGAGCATCAATATTTCTTTCAATATTTTCCACATCCTTTTTGTTTGAATAATTAGGGTTTGCATCATTTTTGTTTAAGGGTTCACCTGAAAATCCAAGACCTGATTTATTGAGGAGAGATATTTGATTACTTAGGATGTCATCTAGGTTTTTCGAGCTCTTTAGAATTTTGTTCAAATGATCAACTTCTTTTCTTAGGATATCAATTTCTTCTTTCATCACCTTGCATTCATCATCCTTATTTTCTAAACGGTTCTCCATTTCTTCCTTCATTCTTGTTGCTTCACATGATTGGATCTTAAGTGAGGTGATACATGATTTTAATTTGAAGATCTATTCTTATCTTTCTTCAAGTTGGCATGTCATGAAATTTCTTTCCTTTTCTGCTTCATCAACTTGTCCTTCGAGGAGTTCCAAATATTCCATCACCTTATCATCTCCTTGTGCTTGTTTCTTTGCTTTTTCTAGTTGACATTTAAGGGAGAAGACCTCTTCCTTGTATTGACCAATTTTAATTTCAAGTTTGTTCAAGTCGTTGTGTCTTCGTTCAAGATGGCTTGAAAAAGTGTCTTCCCTTTTCTTTGCTTTATCCAATTGATTTGTCATGGATATGACTTCTTCATAATGCCTTTTCTTGTTTTGATGAAATTCCTCCTTAAGCTTAGTGAGATCCTCATCTCTTTCTTGTACTTGAAGCTTCAATAGGTTAACTTCCTTCATTGTCTTGTCAAGGTCATGGTCACCATCTTGTGCTTGCTTCTTGAGCTCCTTATTTTACTTTTTCAAACTTCTTATCTCTTCTAGGGAAGCTACAAGTTTTTCCATGAGATATTTTGTGAAGTCCTCTTCATTTTCTTCATCTTCTAGGTATTTTTTGGTCTTGATGTGCTCTCTCTTATTCTCAACTTCCTTAATGAGTTCTGGATTTCGTTCTTTCTTTCCATCATCTTCTTGACTAGAGGTCATGGTCAATGCTCCTTTTGAGTGAAGATCTTGAAGTTTGTCCCACATACCTTTTGATGATGAACATTTTTCCACTTTGGCCTTTATAGCATTTGGTAGCCCACTCAAGGTTGATTTTATTTCTCTTGCATTATATTCCTTAGATTCTTATTCCATCGTGCTTTCAATAATCACTGATTCCCAAACTTCAAAACCTTGATCCATTAAGAAATTATTCATTCTTGCCTTCCATATTTCAAAGTTTCCATTGAAAAATGGAGCTTTCCCAATTTTATTATTTTATGCTTTCATGGTTGAAGAAGAGACATCTTTAGAAGGATTGGAGGATTTCTTCCTTGGATTTTCCATTTGTGTTCTAAGGATCAACCTTCAATCTATTAGGCTTATGAGTGAAGGTACTGGATTTGATACCAATTTTGGAAATAATAAGAGGGGGGTGAATCAATATTTCTTTTCAATTGTTATTTTTACCAGTTAGATCAATTATAATTAGAACACAAAATGAACGATACAAATAAATACTTTTATTAATCAGGAATAACGAATAATTCAATCCTCTTACAATAAATCCAATACAATAATGTGTAGGGCTCCAACCCTAGATGAAGACACCAATCTTCAATCTCACCAGGCACCAACCTATACTTTTCCAAGCACCGAATTGGACTTCACGATGCTCCAACATATAGGGCTCTAACCGTATATTCCCAAGGCTGCAACCTTGTCACTTTGAGGCACAAACCTCTAGGGCCTCAACCCTATCTCTGGTACATGCACCAACTTGGTCATCTTGAGGACTCATATCCTTTAGGGCTCCAACCCACTGCTTCAATTCGTCAATATAAGTTTATCTATTCTTGATGACTCCCAATATCTTCTTGAATGAGCCCTGCCAATATCTTCACCTTCATCACTGCCCTCAAACGATCTCCAAGGTAGTCAACTCATCAATGCAAACTTTGTCTTCTCATGAAGGTGTCACCACTGCTCTTCATGTTACCCAAACACTTTCTCCAAGGTTAACTCATGATGACTTTAGTGCATCATGGTATCCAATAGTGTCTTCTTCAAGATGTCTTCACAAGGTACTTCTAGGATGATACTCCAAGGTATACTCAAGACTATATTCAAGACCATTCCAAGATGTATGTCACATTTGATTCAAAACTGATCTTCAATCTCTGAAGTTCCAAGGTAGAGATTCTTCAATGTTTACTATTATGGGCCTTCAATTCTTCACTCCACTTATCAACACCTCTTCAAGGGTTCAAGTAATGATCCTCAAGTGTCACCTACAATAAATCTGCTCACTAGTGTTGCCTTCAAACAATGCTAATGATGTGCATTGTCCTGAAGTACAAAATTTATCACAGGAGTAAGGTGTAGCACTGAGGTACTGAGGCAAGGTGTAATCCTAAGTTTGAAACAAGTTCCAACTAGCCTTCGACAGGTCCAAGCTCCAATATTTTCCACAGGTCTGAAGTTTATTAACAAGTTCGAGCTCTTATTTTCATTGAACCAAAGTCCTGTAGATGGTTATTGATCCACAGCCTCAACTAATCCGAGTTGTTACAAATTTGTGCCTGCTATTCTCCTTACACAAGTATGAGATGAGGTCTTGTTCTAGTTTCAATTCTTAAGGATAATCCGAGGTAAGGAAGGTATCCACCATCAAAATAATAACCCTGTCTGAGACTGATTAGGATTGCAAGGAGTTTAATTCTTCATAGATGTTTGTCCTCAGATCCAAGGTAAGGCACTGATTCTAGGTATAGTCCGAGCCAATAATTTAAGTTTCTTACAGGTATGTTCAAGCCTTCACATCCCACTAATGCAAGCCTCTTAAGGTTGTTTTCCAAGTTCTGTAGTCCAAGCTTTGAAGGAAATAACTCAACGCATAAATTACCCACACAAAAAACTTCTCCTCGGCCTCATGTAATACTGTGCTCCTTCTATGAATAAATCACCGAACTGGATGCTAGAAAAGGATTTTTCACACTTGCATTTATACATATTTCGACTTCCAACGAAGGGACATATCTCATGGTGGTAAAGTCGACTTAGAAATGTAGGCTTAGGTTGTATAGCCTTAAAAATATATATTCGAACTTGAAAATTCATTTTCTCCCAAACTAGAAGGATTTAGAGGGTGAGTGATAGCTCGTTGAAAAGGGAAAATTTCCCTCTATAAGCCTATGGTAGTCCCAAACTTCAGTAAGGTCATGTTACCATAAAGAAAATTAAATTTGTGAGGCTATCATTCTAATTTTATTATGGAAACTCTCAATATTTTATGTCTAGGGCTCCTTCTTCGTAGACATTAGGCTTTCAATTTTTTAGGATTATGGCATTTAAGGTTTCTTTATTGTAGCTCTTCATTTATAAGGATTAGAGTACCTTCAAAAATTTCAACAATCATCATTAACATGAATTGGGGCATTTAGGATTTGGGCCTTCTTCATCAAGAAAAAAAACACCATTTAGCTGAGGTTTCATTAGGGCAAGGGCTTCATTTATGTAAGTGAAGGTCTTCTTCATATGCTTAGGGTTCCATACGCTTAGGCTTTCATTCATGTATCTTAAGGGCATCATAAGTATTAGTACTTGCATCAAGTGTTAGGGCTAATGCATCTTCTATATTATTATGGGCATTTAGATCATGCATCAACAATCTAGGGCATACATGTACTTAGGGTTTTGTCATGTAGTTAGGGAAACACCACTGTGGTAGTGTATTTGGCGCAAGGGCATACAAAATACACTTCTTTATCAAGATGGCTGCTACTTTCACAAGGTCAAGAAAAATGATTGCCTACTATTAGTGGAATAGATTCGACATAATGTAAACTTAGTTTGAGGGAAAACTAAGCATGCAACACTAAGAAAAAATCAAAACACAAGATACAAAATAAAAAGGCTTGATGGAGAAAAGAACCTAATAACACAAGTGGAGAGTTCTCCCTTTATTAGGTGCTGGTGGTAAAAAAGATACAATGCTAAACAATTTCTCTCTCAAGTCAACCTCCCTCCAAAAAGTCACGTCCCCTCATTCCAATCGAAAATCTGTATATATAGGTTCGTACTCCCTCCTTTGGGTCAAGAATTTTGGTGAAAAAAACACAGAAAATCAGGAAAATGCAAAATTGTGAAGGGGGCTGAGGAAGATAAAATACATAGATTGTTTTGGGCAATTGTTGTATTCAGACCTATTACTACTAAACATATAAAAATTAGACCTGTGGTTTATTGTTTTGGCATATATTAAAATTCAAAAATACATACCTCGTTTTTGTGATGTTTCACAGTGATATGGACCTACAGTGATCAAACAACTTGGACCAGGGTTATTTTTGTGGAAAAATCAACATTTCGGATTTATATTGTGAGATCAGTTCAGATTTATTGTAGATTACAGTTCAATTAAGGTTTGGACCTAACCTCACCTCAAGAACTGTGACAAAGATTGCGGATCGCTAGACTGAAATGTGACAGGCTACAGGAGCTCATTTTTCAGAACTTGTCAACGTTTAGACCTGTGGGATTGTAGCCTTGTGAAGGATTTCTTAATCTCTGGTTCAAACTTGTTAAAGTCTACACTTCGGATTGCAGATTTGAGATCGCTACCAGGACACAATACCTTGAACAGTCACCATACAGCTTTTGGGCATCATTTGAAGGATGATGAGGCATCGTATTGAATTATTTTGAAGCGGAACATGGGAGCATAAAAAGAGAAGTTGGAGAAGACTCCTACAAGCCCGTATTTGAGACTAAATATCTCAGGCTTGTGACTGAAAAATTCATCGTTTGGAGATCAATGTCTTGAGTACATACTACCTTTGCAGTGAATCTGTTATGACAGTGACACCTTGCAGATAATTTGTTGAAGAATCCTTGAGCAGCTCGTTAGAAATAATTTTGAAGTCTTGTTGAAGCAGCTCATTGATATCACTTGAAACAATCTATTAAATAACCCTTAAAGAAATTTGTGAAGCAGCATATTGAATATACGTAGAGATCCTTGGTGAACATGATAAATTGTTGAAGCCATTATGATGTGACTTGGAGAAATTGTTTGGGTATGATGAAGAGCAGTGGTGACACCTTCTAAGAGGAAAAGGTTGTCATTGATGGCATAATGTGGAGACTACAATGAAGACTAAGTGAAGATTGACAAGGCTAGTTGAAGAAGACATTGGGAGCCGTGAAGTATAACCAAATATATCTTGACAAATTGAAGCAGGAGGTTGGAGCCTCATAGAGATAAGGTTGGTGCATTGGAAGATAGGGTTGGAGCCCTAGAGGATAGGAGTCCTCAAGAGACCAGGTTGGAGCCTGTACCAGATATAGGGTTGGAGCCCTTGAGGTTGGTGCCTTTGAAGATAGGGTTGGAGCCCTAGAGGATAGGAGTCCTCAAGAGACCAGGTTGGAGCCTGTACCAGATATAGGGTTGGAGCCCTAGAGGATAGGAGTCCTCAAGAGACCAGGTAAGAGCCTATACTAGATATAGGGTTGGAGCCCTCGAGGTTGGTGCCTTAGAATTGACAAGTTTGGAGCCTTGGAAGTCCAAGTCGGTGCTTGGAAAATACAAGTTGGAGCCTGGGAGATTGAATATTGGTGTCTTCATCTAGGGTTGGAGCCCTACATATATTGTACTTGATTTATTGTAAAGAAGAAATTAATAAAATAATTTATTATTATTGTTCATTTTGTGTTCTAAATATAGGTGATCTAACTGGTAAAATTAACAATTGAAAAGAAATACTGATTCACCCCCCCTCAGTATTTCCAACAAAGAGGATCCTTTGAGCTATGGATCTCAAATACCAAAAATAAGGAGGTCTCCTTCCGTCGAGTTACTGCAAGCGTCTCTTCCCTCTCTCAAAGGATGGTTTATCAAGGTCAAGTGGTGAACCTCTCTCTCTTGGAATGAGATGTTGGTTGGCCAACATATGAGTCCTTCCAATCCATTTGCTGCTAGACTATGCAAGCTAGTTTTCTATGAAGAAATTTGGCCAACATAATAATGTGTCTCCAATTATTTTTCCAAAGGCTGGCTTATATAGACATTTTTTCAATTCCCTCCTCGTCTCTTGGCCCAAGATGGATAGTGACACAAGAGTGGAGGAGGGATTCCTTTGTGGGTTGCATTTACTCCTCAAGGTTGGCTCAAATCCACTTGTCCTTGACAATATTGGTCAGAGAATCATCTTAACCAAGCGTGCCAAGTGATCCCAGATGGTGACATTTTTCCATCTTTAGGACTGCGACTATAGAAGGAATAGTCGCGCTGTGTGCAAAATTCCTTTGATGCAAGTGCGCTGTCATTTAATTTTCCTTCTGAACCTTAGGAAAAATAAAATTTTAGTCTGCTCTAATGTATTTATTCTATGTAAATATTCATCTATACCTTATGCTTGACATTTTTAATGTCTTTTTCCTGTATGATTTTCTGTTGTTGACAATTTCCCCGAAATGTATGAGGTCTAGGAAGAACTATATAGCCAAAATACATTATGCTTTCTTTTTTGTGTGATCCTTTTGAGAGAGAGAGAGAGGGTAACTTGATTTGGAGCTGAGTTGGGAGACCCCTTGTATCAAGTAAAAAAGACACCATGCTCTGTTGGAAACCTGCAAGAGATAGAATTAATAAAATATTTCTATTTGGAAAGCATGTCCTATTCTCATGATGTTTTGACTAGTTAAGCTTATCTGATAGATAATGGTTCTATTTATGTCACTTTTGGTAGTCACCTATTGTTGGTTGACGACAAAGATTGATGACACCCTCGGGGGCGTTTTTCTTTTAAATAATGTTGAATATGGCGCCCACATGCCTAATCTTGGTATGGCACATTTTTATAAAAATTTCTCATTGTATGCATGGGTATTTTATTGTTGGGGTACTTCCCATGTAAGCATTGCTAAAAGATATTTTGATTGGGTCACAGGTCTTTGATGAATTCTGATAGAATGCAACGGTTATGAAGTACAATACCATCTTGCCATGAATGTTTATTTTGAATTTGAATGTCAAGAGGATCGATGGCATCAATGGGCAATGATGATTCCCATAGTGCCATCTGAGGATGCCCTTATTGAGGTGAGGAGTCATCCAAGGTACTACCTCTTTCTTTGAAAAATGGTTGTTGTAGTTGATAAGAAGGAAGCATCCACAGATCGAAATGAGTACTAATGGAAGGGACTGGGGTTTCTGATGTGGTAGGGTGCAATGTGATGGGCTAACTAGGCATGATGATGAGAAATGGATATAATTGATGATTGTAGTTAAGTGGCCCGAGGTCAGAGTTGTAAATGCGAGTGGCGATAGTCATAATAATTTATGATGAGGAAATCCCTTGAGTCAGTAGGACATCTAGGGTGGGTGTATGGTTTTTATGAGTGTCATGGTTGGGTGTGGTAAATAATGCGCAACTCCAACCAAGGGTGATTAGGGATTGTTTCCAAGTGAGAAATGTAAATGGATGGGTGGGAGTTCTCTCCTAAAAAAAAAATCTTTGTACACTTTCCAAAATAATATAAAGTGGGTTTGGATGTACAAGCACGGAGATGGGTGCCCCTATAAATGTGAATAATCCTTCACCATGGCATGAGGAGTCTGTTTTACTAAGGGTGGGGGCCCCATTTCTTGGTCTCGATGCGGGGTTGATGAAGCGGATGAAAAATGTTGCAGATGGGATATGCTGATGGGGGTGTGATAGGTCAAATGTGAAACACGGTGGTGCTTTTTTGTTGATTCGTTTGTAGAAAATGGTGGCTCGGGAAAGGGGTTTTAACATGTAATGGGTAAAAATTGAATTGATGTTTGATGATTTTTTATGATGTATCTACTACAGGCGCACGGTCAGTGCCCCTAGGTTTTTTACAGGCACGAGTAGGTCAATTTTTTAAAATTTTTAGCCTTTTTGGTAAAAACTAATTTTTGGTGTTTTTTTATTTATGGCAGGATGTTGTGGTGGGCAAGGGACTGGCCTGATCTCCGTGCGGTAGTGGCCCAAAACCCTCATGCTCGAGAGATCCTAGCGTGATAGGTTTTATTGAAGTTTCTAGAGAACAACATATTGAGGTCCCAGTTCCTGTGCTACTTGGTCTGATGTTGGAACATGAGACGAAGCGTAATGGTCGTGTGTTGCAAGTATATTGTGATCTGGCTAGAGAACAATGTCTATTTTGTGACAGGTATTTTTCCTCAAGGGGATTCCCTTCCTTATCTACTCCCTCTTGGGGATTGAACATCCATCGTTGGGCCGAGGAAAAGGAGCAATGCGGTCTTGACCCGATCACCCAGGGCTGTATGCGTGTGAGTTCTATCATGGACCTTGCTGAGAGGGCTGCCTTGTAAATGATAGTTCACATGTCTGGGTCGATGACGACCCATTGAGTGTCGGGTCTGCAACTTGTAGTTTTGTGCCAGCTTCAGGCCAGTCACTTTTTTGATTGGGTTCGCTACCTCTATCAGGGCATGGTCACTGATTTGGATAAGGCCAAAAGGGGTGCTATTAAGACCTTTTCTTATGCGATCATCCTCTATATCATTATGTATGAGAGGGTTGTGATGCTCCGAATCTTTGTGGTAGTGCCCTTGGGTCCTCCGAGGGATCCTCAGATACCTTGGTGGGAACCTGTGATGCTCCGTGGTGGTGGATGAGAGGTGGGCCGTTACTAGGATGCGATGGTCGAGGTGTGGTTCGAGTCGAACCCACAGGTGTTCCTTGAGTTCCCATATTCAGGGATGGATTTCCAAGGAGATCTAGATATGGGTCTCCCTGCAGGCTATGCATGGGGTCTGACAGATATGACCTTTGTTGTTTTCTACATTTTGAGGATTTTTTTGTGTATATATCTATATGTATTTGATGGTAACACTGATACTATTTTTTGATTTCTCTTGCAGATGTTTGTTTGGCAGGGTGTCTTACTGCTCGTTTGGTAGGTCACCAACTGAGGAGGAGGGACCCGCTTGGGGCAGATCAGGCTCAGATTGGGGGACAGGTTGGTGTAGGGGGCCCTCAGGCGAGGGTAGTAGCATTGCAACTGCTGATGGGGATGTTTCTCTTCTTGCACTTACTGATTTAATCGAGGCACGAGTGGCAGCGATTGAGGAGCTGTTGGTTGCTGCCGATATTAGAGTGCTGGCAGTAGAGGCTCGAGCTGAGGTAGCTAATGCTCATGTTGCAGGTCTAGCTTATTTGTTGAGTCGGTTGGAGAGGTTGACCCGAGGCATGATGACTAGGGGTTCTGATGACTTGGACGACATATGGCTGGAGACGGTGATGGCCCAGGAGAGTGCGCATCGCCCGACTTTGCGTAAGGTGACACTTACTGTTGTGGCTTTTGCTCCTATACTGGCACCGGGTACTCATGTGTGTCCAGAAGACCCACTAGGCGGGGCTCAAAAATAGAGATTTTGTACGGCTAGGGAAAGTGCCCATTATGAGGATGCTTCCCTATATTTATGACATGTATATTTTTTATTGACATGATGGTCATTGACCTGTTTTGTATACTGGGACACATATATTTTTTGATGTATATATGCGAGATGTATATTTTTTGCGGCTCTTATGATGTGTCTGTGGTTTCTATTATTTTGTTTATGTTTGTCTGTGTTTATGATGGATGTTATGTACCTATGATGTCTTTATGACTTTGATTTTTATGGATGATGGTTTATACAAGATACATTCTAGTCTAGGATATGGTTAGCTATGCAATTGACTGTCTAATTTTGATTCCTTGGTATATGCGTAAATGTAATGTAATCAAAGTGATGACTCAACCATCGTGCATGCAAGTATTTCCTAAATAGTTGTGAATATTGTACTTGAAAATATTGGTTTAACTGCAATACCACTAAATAGGAATCAAGAAAGACATGTAGATGGTGAACGCCCTGGTTGGAGGAATCGCTCAACAACCAGATGACTGCATCATATTCTGCTTGATTATTGGTCACTGATCCGATACATACTCCGTTGGTGAGGAATGGTGACCGGTCAGGAGAGTATATGGCCCAGGTGACTGCTACTAGATTCTGTGACCATCAAGAGGCTCCATCAACAAATCCAAAATAGTGGATGGGGGGACGATCCATCTGTGACAGAAGAGATTTTTTTAGAACAAGTCCAAGATGATTGCGATCATCTCAAATTTTTTATGTTACACTCAATTTATCTCTAATGCTGAGACCTCCTGCCATATGGGTGGAATTTTTTGAGGTAGAGCCCATTGACGGGATTAGCTAGGTATGTACCATTGGGCTCAAACTGAATGTAGGCTCCTTTGAGGAGGCAATTTTTGATGATGTAAGGACACTTCCATAATGTTTCAAACTTCCCGGGTCCTAAGGCTTCTTTTTCAACGTCATAGCGGAGGGCTAGCTCCCCTCTGAAAATGAGCGAGGGGTGATGTTGCAGTCGAATGATGCTTTTACCCTTTTCTTGTGAGCCTCATCATGTTGGAGAGACTCCCATTGACTTTCGTCGACAAGATATAACTGTACCAACCATTTCTCTAAAGGTTGGGTATCAGTGAGGAGTTCGATAGTTGCGTGTAAGTTGGGGATTTCACGTTCAATGGGAAGCATGACCTCCACATCGTATACCAATTGGAAAGGTGTGAAACCTGTTGAGGATTTAAATACTTTTTGATATGCCCATAAGGCTGAAAATACCATATGGTGCCATTTAGGTTTACAGTTGTTGACCATACAGTATAACATCGTTTTGAGTACTTTGTTAACAACTTCTACCTAGCCGTTGGACTGGGGGTAGTATGGTGACAAAATTTCATGCATAAATCCTAGATGATGGGATAGCTCCTGGGATATTTCATTCCCAGAATTATTTTCATGGTCAGAGACTAGCTCCTTAGGCACATTGAATCGTGCGATGACGTGGTTGAAGAGAAACCAAGCTGCGGTTTTTGTCGTGTTGTTGTATGTGGGCATGACTTCTGCCCATTTGGTGAAATAGTCAATGACTAAAATAATGTATTTTTGGTTTCCAGATGACGTAGGGTTGCAAGTCATAAATTCAATTCCCTATTTACAAAATGGACCTGCTACAATGACTGAGTGCAGAGGAGCAGGAGTTTCCCTTGCCTTGTGGGAGAAGCGTTGGCATAGCTCGCACCTTTTGACTGCTTGAATGCAATCATGGATTAAGGTGGGCCAAAAATAACTAGCCCACAAGAATTTTTGGGCAGTGTCCATCCCTGAGAGGTGGTCATCGCAAGCCCTAATATGGCAGTCATTTAGGGCTTGCTCAACTTCGTCGTGTGTAAGGCATAGACGTAAAATAGTGTCAATGCCTCTTCGATAAAGGACGTCCCCCATAAGAAGGTGTTGAGGGCCATAATGGCATACGCGCCTTCATTCATGACATGTGAGCTTTGGTTTGAACTTTGGGGTTTGTAATAATAGAAGGATGTCGCCGTACCAATGGCCCTCGGTTGTCACTAAGAAAAGTTTTTCATCTGGTAGTGAGTCACTAACTGGGGATCCTTGAGTCGTACGTGGGAGATCAGTGATGAAATCAACTAGGATTAATTATTTTTCATGGTTATGGCTCGTGCAAATGGTGCATAGAGTAAAGGTACCTAACGATTAGATGGTGTGAGAACCAATACTACTCTCCATGCCAAACATGGATGCTTGGAGATGGTTGGTAATTGGTGCATTTTTGTGCTTTTTCCACCTCAGAGTCTTCGGTATTGTGTGGTATTTATCCTTGGGGGAGTCTTGAATCATTTCTACTCTTGTCGCTTGTAACCTTGGGAGGTATTGGCAATTCATAGTGTGGTGAAATTGTGAGCATGTCCTGCAGTAGCAGCGTGTGATATTCTCTCGATTAGAGAGATGGATATGTGGTATGGTTGTGACCATGTGAAGACTGTCGATGAGTTTGAAATTGATTGACCATGTGGTCCTTTCTATTGCATAGAGCACATGGTATTCTTGGCTGGTTTCGTGCCTTGTTAAGACGATTGGTCACCTTAGCTTTCCTAGGGTTTTGGTGATGATGGGGGGAAGGCTGCATTGCACTTGGATACCTAGGTTCGAAACTGGTTACATCCAGATATTTGGTGACCAATGAGCACATGACGTCTAACATAGGTTGAAATTGCGGGATGTAAGGAAAATGTCGAGTGTGATGGTTGTCTTGGAAAATAAGACAAGATTTTCTCTCTTTGGTTTTCCACTCACTTTCGACCACCTATGTTATTGGGTACCATTTGCGGAATGATAATAAATTTGGGCACTAAGTGATCAAATTATTTCGTTCATGACATAGTACGCAGGCTAGGATTGGGCATGGAGGGTGGTTGGGGGTGGGAATCTACCTCCTTACCTACCATTTTTCTTCTAATATGAAGAGGGTGGATCCAGTTTCCTCATTCTCTTGGGTTGTCAAACTTTCTACTGAGTTTGAATCCGATCTGTCTTGTGCAGCGAGATAGGTTATGGCCCGGAATAAACAGTTTCACGCTGAATGGAAACGGGAGATGTAGGTACAACGGTGAACCGGGTGGTTATCTGAACACACCCGACAAAAATATTGGATTTCTCGTAGGGAATCGAAGTACACCGAGTTGACCGGGTACCATATTTGAAACAACTCTAGAGCTGCACAGTCAGTGACAAAGTGATCTCATTCATTGCAGAGTGCACAAAGCTGGACTGGAGCCTGAGGATGGTTATGGAGGATGGTGGTCATTCAGGTGACCATCTTTCTTCTGACATATATAATATGGTCCTTGTTTCTTTTGTCCTTTGATTTTTAGTGCTACTTGTGGATTATGTGTTCGAGTTGGCTAAATCGAGGTTTTCAGCAATGAAGCGTCGCATGAAATTCGACATAGACCGGAATCGACATATATGGGGACAATGGTGAACATGGTGGCTTCTCTGAAAAATCTGACACATATGTCGTCTGTGCCGAACTAAGTTTCTTTAGGCAAATTGCGGGATTTGATACCAATGGTTAAATGGCCTTAACTCTGGGCACTGTGTGATTAAATGATTAGGCTCGTCACATAGTGCGCAAACTAGGACATGCGGTATGGCCATTGTTTGTCATCTCTGGGTCGTTGGGGTGATTGTATACGAGCAAGATGTAGGTTCCTCTCGTACGGACAATATGGTTTTGGGTTCACCTTTGTCTTTTTGCATGGATGGTGCTAAGGGGTCCTCCTGGTAAGATTTTTCTAGAGCTTGCAAGGCATCCCTATACCGCGACATCTTTGAGTAGTGATGGGTATAATGCCCATAATGGTCACATATGGAACACACATGATTGGTGTGTAATTATTTCCCTTGGTTGTTTTTGGCCTATTCCTTTTTATGGGAATTAAAGGTTGCGACATTTATTTAGTTGTGTAGAAGGGGTTTTAGTTCCTCTAACTCCAGTCAAATATTAGTAAAATGACCTACGACATCACAATGCACAAGGTTGTAATGCCCTAGGTAACTTGGGGGTTTCTTTTTTTTCCCTTTTTTTTTAATTCTTCTTGGTCGTGCCAATTGGTGCCGCTGCAAGTGTCTCTTTAATTTCTATGACCTCTTGAGGGGAAATAGGGGTTATTCCTATAGAGGTAATTCCTGGGCTTTCCAGCATGGCTGGAGGGACAAAATATCACATGGGTATTGAAAAATTCATATTTGGCAATGTCATAGTTTCCGTGACTTGTTTTGATATAAAAACAGGTGGGGGATACAAAAATGGGTTCTAGGAAATGGCATATGGTAGGAATTTCGTACCAGTGGCTTCGACATCTGAACTTCTAGTTTTTGTGTCTGGGATAGTTTTGGTGTTTGATGAGAGCATCAAGCACACCGGTGCCTCTGTTCTTTTTGGGACTTCCCCTGGTGTAATAGGGGGATCTTATAGGAATGACCCTAGGATAGATGATGATTTGAATTGGCCTGGGCCAAATTATTTATACTTTGTGTGTGGTTCTGTGGTTGTGTCTAAGTATGGTAGTACAACATCTAGAGAAGTCATGGGTTTAAAGTCATATTATGTGAGTTGGTTGATGGTGATGATCCGACCATCATGGGGAAAAATAATCACCCTAAAGACAGAGGATGCGGTTACAGTCATGGCGTACATGTAAATCCCCCCGAAGAGTATATTCTAGTCTAGTTGTGTGTATAAGACCTTAACGTCTATAAGAACTATATTTTCAATGAGGTTTAATGGGACATTTTGATAAATACTGACAGGGGCTGATGGGTGCCCGTCGTATTTTCTAAGCATGATGTCAAACGATTTTAATTCAAGTGACCCTAACTTTTTCCAAACTGATTTGGACATGATACATGTGAATGCTCCTTCATCCATGCATTGGTGTATGGTGATATGCTTAACCGAAACCGATATCTGGAAAGTGACTAGAGAAGGGAGCCTAGGGCCTATCTTGTCTAGATTGAAAACCATTAGGCGTGAATAAGAAGGGTCGATTGCGCTTAATGTGGAAAGTAAGGCTTTCTGTTGTCTTGGGCATGATTGTAGAACTTCCAAATTTGACATAGCAGCTGGTGATGGAGCTAAATCATCCACTATACTATAGCTATGAGTAGCTTTGGAGTGATGTCCTGCACACCTGGTTGGTCCTTTGATTGTTCTTGGAAGGGGCTCAATAGGTACTTTGGAGATAGTTAACAGTGCGGTAGGTTCACTCATACTGGTACCTAATAGGTTGGTATCCAGAAGTTTATCATAGTTCCTATTCCTTTTTTGGAAGAAAAATCCTTTGCCAACCATGTATATCTCGTGAATTCCTCCTCCGCTATCATTTTTGGGTGGTTGTTTTTTTTGGGTGTTAACCACTCCTTGGTGGGGGAAGGGTTCTTGCATTACAATAGGCTATTGGGTAGGTACCCCTTGTCCTTGGTTACCCTAAATTTTTTTCAATTCAGGGAGTTCGGGACAGTGGTGATTGTAATGCCCATATTCACCATATATGGCACATGGGTGATTTGTCCTTAGACTAGGTCTCTTTTTTTTCCTTTGGGAGTTACTATTTGGATCTTGGTTGCGGTTGCCCCTAGATTGAGATTGCGAGGGGAGTTTTTGATTACTGCCCCCCTTGTCCAGAGTCTCCCTTTTTCTTTTTCCTAGGATTATTTTTTGTAGGGTTTGGAGTATTATTGTTGTTCTCCTAGTCATAAGAATGTCGCTGCTGAGCCTGCAATGGTTGCACTAGGTTCATTGGTGCATTGTTTTGCGTTGGTGGTGGATTTTGTGTGGGAAAAGGGGGGTATAGGTTCCCCTATCCATGATTGGTGTATGATTGCTGGGTAAGATCTCTTGTATCAACATTCCTAGCTGAGTATTGGTTCCCCTGTGAGGGAGGGTATGAGCCTCCCTTCTGTTCATGGTATGGCATTACCCTATTCGTCATATTATGCAAAGGTGTTTACTGAATTTGATGGTGTCGAGGTTTCGATACGTTCTGTGTAGAATCGTACGAGTATCCTTGGTACTGGTTGTTGCTTAGGTGACTTTGGGCGAAGGACCCGATTAAACCATCTGTAGTATTCGAGGCACCTGGTAATTACCTATATGTTTGTAAGCATGGGGCATTTGGCAGGATGTTGTAAATATTTCCTGATTGGGTGTAAATGAGTTTGAGATGTTGGGACTTGCTAATGGCGTCCTCCTTAGAGGTGAGTTTCTGTGTCACCACGTTTTTTGAAATCTCAACTATGAAAGGTTTCAAAAATAAGTCCAACAACACTCTATTGTCAAGTTTGGCTTTACAAAAAATTTAGAGTCACCGCCATTAGTGGAGAAGGTCTTATATATGCACGGTTGGTGTTTGTCTAAAATGTGTCAGAAGTTCCATTCCTGAATCATGATGGATGGGGAGCTGAGAGTAGGTGAGGAATGCGGTAGTGAGGGAATTAAAGGTTCCATGAGAAGACAAAACCTTCTCAACATACCATTTCATCGCAGACCCTATTAGGGTGCATTGAAAAAGTCTTAATCGAATGGTATCATCAATGATACTATTGCACGAACACCACAGGTGGAAAGTCATGATATGATTTCCTAGGTATTCTGCTTGCTTCCCTTCGAATTTTGGTATATCATATGGGAGCTTCATGGGAATGGGAGGCTAGTAAGGGCCATGAGAAATGGGGTCATTATTTAACTTCGTTAGATCTGGAAGATTAAGTGATGATAAGAAGGGTAACTACGTATTGACTTCCATTGTATACTGTGCAAAAACAGGTATCTGAATGTGATGGTTTAGGGGAGGTGCTTGGGGAATATTACCCTATGGCATGCCCTGATGGATGTTTTACTGATTCCCTGAAGGGGTAGCCCTCCTCTTCCCTCTAGGGGTTGTTGGAGGGGTTGAGTGTGGTGACCCTGCTGGGGTTTCCACTAGTGTGGTGTTGGGTGAGCCTTGGGGGTTTCCAATCACAGATGCCCCGATAAAGGATGAAACGATAATGGTGGAAACGTGTGTCCTTGAAACCTAAATGGAGGGAGACCTGGCACTCCTCCCTCTAATGGGGGGAGCTCCAAGAAACACCTAAATCAACGGGGTCTCGTTGGGTCCGTTATGGTGTTGAATAGCTTGATCTTGGTGATATTTTTGGTTTGTTGGAGGGAGGAAGATTTATGTGAAATAAAATATGATCACATGCATAAAACAAAGTGAAAAAATAAGAGGTAAATTTTCCTTTAATTTAAAGCTATGTGATCGATTAAGCAAAAAATGTGGTTTTGTTTGTTTTGCGTATGATACTCAATCTCCTATATAGACCTACTCGTCCTTACACTCTCAAAGTAACTGGGCGTTGCGAAGATATCTCTTGATGGGAATTGGGGCTAACGTCTCGAAATAACTGGCAACGCCTTCCAGTGGCCGAAGAATCGACCAAGGTAATGGTATGAGGATCAAGTGCTGCCTGCACCGTCACCTATAGGGAAGGATGCCCTAGTTTTGGCCACTAAAGTATCTTTGTCCCACGTGAGCATTCAAGATTTGAAACTATTGGTAGTAAACTACTAGTACTAAGCATTAGATGGGTCAAGTACCCCCAAAAAGTACCGCACGCATTGGGCCTAAGCTTAACCCCTTCTGAAACGAGTCTTTGGTAACGCTCGAGTATTTATTTCATGGGCGGATAGGCAGATTTGAATCTCCCTAAAAAGTCAACATCTATGTTTAAAAATGTATTATGACCACGATGACTTATTGGATGGCTACCCACGATGGTCCCAACTTGGACTATAATTTCTTCTGTGGCCCCTGTGGGGAGAATTTAGTGAGTTCAGTTAATGATTATTTTTAGAGAGTCTCAATTTTTCTTAGGGTGTGCTTTGGTGAAGTAACTGTAAGAAGAGGATAAAGGTCCAAACACACTGGGTGCCTTTTGGTCCAATTATTACCGATGCTTCGTGTGCGCTTTGGAGTGTACAATCACAAGATTTATGAGATGCGGATATGCGATGATCATTTACAATCCTTTTCTAATTACCCTATGTGTGATTATTCCTTGCAAAAAATTAAAAATGATGTGTAGATTATGGGCTGCTTACACATTTCCTAGTTAGACTATGTTTGCACTATAGGGAGATGGAAAATTGTCTTAGGAAAACGTTCATATGCATACTCAGGTTCACTGTGAGGTGCAAGGGTGGCAGAGGTTACTTGGTTAATTTTTGATAGTTTGGTTCTAGTCCCAATTCCTAATGAAAAATTGAACCAATCTAATGCAAAAATTGGGAAAACTTGAATTAGCTAAAGATATGTGGATATATGGGCGACTTAATTTTATGCTAATTAAGCTACGTGTTTTGTATGTTTTATCAAAAAATTATTTTTTTGGAAAACCTATGTGGATTGAAGGCCGCTTACTTTTTCCTACTTAAGCTATGTATGATTTGTGAAAATAAAAAACTAAAATTAAAACCACTTAGTTGCTAAGCTAAATTATAGCAATTAAGAGTCCTAATCAGTCATGAATTACAAGAACACAATGATGAAATTTTTTATATGGGTTTCCAAGCACTTTAAAACCAAAAAAATGGAAAAAACTAAGAAAAAATTTGCTTCTTGGTAGAGCGCGCGTCTATTAGAGCACAAAACACGCTGTCGGGCAGAATGAATAAAAATGTTTCCTATGCTGTGAAATTTTTTTCACTTAGTGTGATTGGAGATTCTGATAGGATGTAAGGGTGGTTTGCAGCAAAATGAGTAGGAAGAAGGACCCACATCGACAACCATTAACTCAAAAAGAAAGAATCCCCAATGGAGTCGACATTCCTGTGGCAGTGTATTTGGCACAAGGGCGTATGAAATACACTTCTTTAGCAAGCTAGCTGCTACATACACAAGATCACAGATAAAAATGATTGCCTACTGTTAGTGGAACAAATTCGACACAATGTAAACTAAGTTTGAGGGAAAACTAATCATACAACACTAAGAACAAATCAAAACACAAGATACAAATACAAAAGCTCGATGGAGCAAACAACCTAATAACAAAAGCAGATAGTCATCCCTGTATTAGGTGCTGGTGGTAAGAAATATACAATGCTAAACACTTGAAGAGGGTCCTTTGAGCTATGGAGCTCAAATAATCAAAACAAGGAGGTCTGCTTCCCTCAAGTTCCTGCAAGCGTCTCTTCCCTCTCTTAAAGGACGGTAGATCAAGATCAAGTGGTGAACCTCTCTATCTTGGACTGAGATGTTGGTTGGCCAACATATGAGTCCTTCCAATCCCTCTCAGTGCTGGAGTATGCAATATGGTTTTCTATGAAGAAATTTTGCCAACATAACAATGCGTCTCCAATTCTTCTTCCAAAGCCTGACTTATATAGACATTTTTTAATTCCTTCCTCTTCTCTTGGCCCAATATGGATAGTGACACAAGAATGGAGGAGGGATTCCTTTGTGGGCTGCATTTACTCCTCAAGGTGGTTCAAATCCAGTTGTCCTTGACAATACTGGTCAAAGAATCCTCTTAACCAAGTGTGCCAAGTTGTCTTGGATGGTGACATTTACAATCTTCAGGACCCGTGGCTATCGAAGGAATAGACGAGCTGTGTGAAAAATTCCTTTGATGTAGGTGCACTGTCATTTAATTTTCCTTTTGAACCTTACGAAAAATCAAATTTTAGTATGCTCTAATGTATTTCTTCTTTGAAAATATTCATCTATACCTTATGCTTGAAATTTTTCCTGTATGATTTTCTGGTGTTAACAATCACGAAAAGGTTTAAGGCATGTATCACAAGAATATTTTTCATCTCCAACAATGCCATATTGACATCAATGAGAACCTTGACCAACAAGATAAATATATCAAGATCTTAAATGATTTTCAAGGCATTTTTCTTGAAATTATCACAATTTGAAAGAACATGATAAATCAATCATACAACAAAATATTATTTTGAATGAATAAGCCATGCTGAGTAGACAAAATCCAAGGACAATCAATCTTAAGTTAAAACTATTGATCAAAGTAGAAATTCAAAAAATGAAAAAGGTCAGGATTATATTTTCACTTAGAAATTATGATTGGAATTCAAACCCAATTATAGTCAGAAAGAAAAATGGAGAAATTTGATTATGTATTGATATTTGAGACCTCAACAAGGCTTCTCTCAAAGATAACTACCATTTACAAAACATGGAGGTGTTGTCACAAGAAGTGTTCAATAGTAATGTCTATGCTTGGTGGATTTTCAATATATAATAAAATATTGGTAACCAATGAAGATAGACATAAGACATCATTTACCATGCCTTGGGGAAATTATGCTTAATGATTCGAATGCCATTTTCATTGAAGAATGTAGGTGTTACATTTTACAGATCCACAGGTCATGAATTCAAGGATATGATATGAAATATCATGGTTGATTATCAAGACAATTTGATACTCTACTCTAAGTTGAGAGCATCTCATTTTTCACATCTATAAAAGGTTTTTAAAAAATGTAAAGTATATATAAAATCTTTAAATCCAAAATAATGTTTGTTTTTAGTTTCTAAAGGTAATTTGTAATGAATAAAATAATTTAAATAATGATTAATTAGTTAATTAGTAATTAGGTTGAAGATGCATGCCTAATGGGACATGACTTTCCGTGAAGAGGCATTTGCCTAGGTATATAAGCGAGCCTCATTTGTAACATTCAATCAATTCATTTCATCATACTATTTAATATAATATTTGTATCCTCAATGGATATTCTGATTTTCCAAGTCTTCTGGAGTATTTAACTTGAGAAGGAACTTTGTTCGCTTCATTTTCTTTATAAAATGTATCAAATATTTATTTTTTGATTTGGCTAAGATATTTTCTTGTGGATAATAATTATAATATCTCCCCATTAATATCCCAAATTTATGACAAAAGGTTGAAAAATTTGAACCATTAAATATTGATTCATTATCTATAATAATTTTTTGTGGAACTCCAAATATTTCCAAAATGTTTTATTCCAAAAATTATATGAGATGTTATATGTTAACTTTATTTAGAGCTATATCTTTAGGTCATTTTGTAAAATAATTAGTTTGTGTTATGATATAAGCATATGTTATGCTTGATTTAGGATTTATAGGGCCAATAACATCCAACCCTCCTAATAAAAATTGTTATCGACCATGTCTTTCTCTTGAAGCATAACAACTTCCCTTTTCTTTCTTAATATTTTTTTACATCTCTGAATCATGTGGGCCAATAAAATCCGACTCTAAAATTTTTATGAGAAGTTATTTTTGGATCAAATTTCCCTCCACAAACACCTTTATGCATTTCCTTAATGAGCTCCATGGATTTAGGATTGCTAATACATATTAGTAATGCCCCATCATGATTTCATCTAAACAATATTTAAAATACTGATGCATAAGCGTTGGATTTCATTTGTAATGTCCTTTCTTTGGCTATCATTCCATTTGGAAATCGTCCTGAGTTTAAATAAAAGATAATATCCTTGTACCATTCAAATTTCAACAATGATTCATCTTGAGAAGAGGGAAGTGCTTCAATATTTACTTCTTCGATTCCACCAATTAATTTACATAATCCATGTCCTTTTACAACTTTCAATGCATTATTTCAATATTGTATTCTTGTAATTTGGCCAACCAACTGTCCCATTCCCCTTCTTTGATTTTTTATGTTAACATCATTTCAAGATGTGGATATCATACATAAATAATTACATGATATGTCAAAATATAACTTCCTAAATATGAGACAACCTTAACCAACATGTTTTTTTTAGTGAGTGTTATTTTTTTGTATCCTAGAGGAACCCAACAGGCCACCTGACACGTAACTACAAGTAAATATTTGTGGGTCTACGACCTATCCTCCTCTCCGTGAACCAGGTCACAACTGGGGGGATTTAAACCTTGGATCTCTCAGTCTTCACAAGACTCACATTACTTCAATAACCAATTGAGTTTCCCCCTACCTCCCCCCCCCCCAAGACTTAGAGGAGAGTATTTTAATTCATATTCTTAGAAACACTTACTGACGAATGATATAAGACACCCTTATTTTTTATTATGTGTCAATACCATAGCTATATTTTCTTTTGAAGAAAGAGTATAAGATGAAATCCTTTCCAAAATCTAGGATGATAAGCACTGGAGCTGAAGAAATTGTCAATTTTATGTCCAAAAAAGTATCATGTGTATTATTAGTCCATTAAAAACTTTAATATCTCTTTAAAAACTCATTTATATTTTTACAAATTGAAGCATAATTGGGCACAAATATTCTAACAAAGTTTATCTTCCCAAAAAATGATTAGACAACATTGCAGCTTGTTGGAAGCTTTAACTCTAATATGGATTTGGTTCTTTCAATATCTATGTATATTCCTTATTTTCTTACAATTTAGCCAAGTAACTTCTAAAGCGAACAAAATTCCTTCTCAAGTTAAATACTCCAGAAGACTTGGAATATCAGAATATCCATTGAGGATACAAATATTATATTAAATAGTATGATGAATGAATTGATTGAATGTTACAAATGAGGCCTGCTTATATACCTAGGAAAGTGCCTCTTCACCGAAAGTCATGTCCCATTAGACATGCCTCTTCAACCTAATTAATAATTAACTAATTAATAATTATTTACAATATTTTATTCATTACATTGCCTTCCTCCTCAAATATCTTTGTCCTCAAATATTGTTGATGAAAATTTTCTACTACGCATGTCTTCTCGCCTTGGGACAGTCATCTTTGTCAATACAAGTTGATATGATCCCGTAAGTGACAAAAAAAATCGGCGCACTAAGAATGGATCAGACCATCCTAAATCAATCTTCTATGGAATCTTACATCGACTTGAAACTTGTGATGAATTATCACTTGAACAGATTGCAATGACATTAGTATTCTTCAAAACATCAGCTTCTTTTTTTTGTTCTAAATACATAGCGTGGTCGAGTTGTCTGCTCTTGTGATTTGGATGTCGATAGGGATTTTTTTTTGTTTGACTTTCCCTTCTTAGGTGAGTGGTAATTTTTTGTTTTTTGTTTTTTGTTTTTTTTTTCTGGCAAGGATGTTGTTGAGTTGGTTACAAAACCTTCACATGGGACATTCATCGTCTGAACTACACCATGTAAGTTTGTATTTTATGCAACTTGCTTGTCTGCTTCTTGAGTTGTGACATTTACTGGATCAATATCTATTTCTTCAACTTGGACTTCTACATTCGATGCTTTATTTTCGACAATTTGTTGCATCTTGTATTCCAACAACTTCTTATCCTTCTTAAGCTTCTTTATTTGTGTTAGTAATCTTTCTCCATGGTCTTTTAGTTGCGAAACTTCCTCATTTTTTTCAACAGTGATTCTGTCAACTTCTCTTTGCATATGTTGTATCACCTTTTGCTTTCTTGAATAATTATTTTTGATATTTCTTGTATGTCTTCAAGCGTCACCGGATTGGCTTCAAGGTAACGTCTTGTAGCATTAGTTTTTTATTTTTGTGGGAAAATGTCAAAATTTTCTTTTTTATATTTAGGATAAGGGATGAGTTTCCATCTAAGGTCAGCCCAACACAATGTCACTATTGTCAAAAAGTAAGGCTTTCATGGTAAATTGAGAGATAAAAGTATAATCCCCAATATTAAGTTGTAGACTTCTTATGTCGTACTTTTTTTGTTAAAAAAGTCTAATTTTTCGATTATATTTGACTCAAGAATCACCAACTGGTTTGCAATTTTAGGGTTTATATAATTTTTATCTTCGGCGGGTGCTATAGCAATAGTGACATCTTTTCCAACGAGAGTTCCTTTAAATTTAAATAGTAGTTTAGCATCGATGGGTAAGGTCTCAAAAAATATTCCTAACTTCATTTCTATCTTAGATGTCATTTTTCTTGTTGAGATAAATTTTCTTCAAATTCACGCTTTTTAACTTATAATCTTAATCTTACTTGGTTATGGATTTTTAATAACTTCAAAATACTTTTTTCTTACCTTTTTCTTCTACTTTGTAAAATAATCTTAAATACTAAAATACTCCTTTTAATATTTATTTCAATTTTAATCAACTTACTTTTTAAATTCTTATATGCTTTACTTTTTTTTTCCATATATATATATATATTTTTTTTTTACCAAAATATTATAATAATATTTTCTGAAATATCCTTCACTATTTTTTTTTAAATATTCCTTTCTATTAATTTGATAATAACTCTTCTTATTTATATATATATATATATAACTTATCTTTTATATATTTAATTTTTAAAATCTATATAAATTCCCTTTATAGTTTGGATTGGGATTTGCTAACTTAAACTTTTAATGACTTGACCTTTTTAAAATGCTCCTAAATATCTCTTTTCTTAAAATGGCTCCAAACTTGTTTATATTTTCTTTTAATTTGAATTTTAATACTTTAATACTAATTCTTGGACTCACAAACAAATTTTGGAGCCAACCACAACTAAAATGGCGAATATTGTCTTGATTAATGAAGCAGTGACAACATTCTCCAATCCACGTGATAGCTTGCCTTTGAAATTTGTATGGTAGCTTGCCTCTGAAATTTGGAAGACAACCTTGGAATGAATGAATATGTATTATATTCTTTTTGTTTTCAACAAAATATATATCCTCTTATATACATAAAGAATTAATCACACCAACTTCAAAACAATTAGTTCATTTTATAAAATTCCAAGTCGATTTTTTTGTTTCAAATGGCAATCTCCACTATATACCACAGAATTATACTTTAATTAATTGAATCCCTATAATTAATTTAAGTCGCTATTATGAGTCGCGATGTATGAAGCGGCTTTTTGGAAAACACTTGAATACTACCAATACAACAACTTGCTAATAATTTTCGATGTGGCGAATTTCGTACAATTAATAGTACAATAAGAGGGGCATGTACAAAATATTAAATTTGGCAGCAGGATGTACAAATTAATTATGGGTGGGTGTATACAGGTTTTGATGTGTCGTAAGTTTGTGTAGTAGTACCCAGTGGCTTGGCGTCTCTGCGTCAAGGTTGGGCCGCTGGGCAGCAGAAGTGGAGCCCGATGTCTATGGGGCTTGGCCACGACAACAGTAGTGGTGTGTGGAGGGGATGTTGCAGGTAAGCGGTGATGGATGCAGGGGGGTTATGGTGGTTTGCAGAAGTCAAAGAGGGTCGGCGGCTATGGTGTGGTATTGGTCAGCTGACTAGACGAATGCAACATAAACGATTTAATTTTTGGTCCCCAATGTTTAATCTTTTTTTATAATTTTTTGCTTTTGATTTTTACTGTTTTCGTATAATTTTTTTTTTTTCCTTTTCTCTTTCAAAGTTTTGACTTTTTTCTTATATTGATGACAACGCAGTTGGCGAATTTTATGATCAAGGACCCGGATCAGAGAGTATGGCTTTGTGCAACGATGAGCAGCTGGAAGATCGAATTGATCTGATACCAAATGAAACAAACAAAGTTCCTTCTCAAGTTATTAATTACTAATTAACTAATTAATCATTATTTACATTATTTTATTCATTGCCGAAAATGTTTGTTGAAAATCAAAATAATTGTTGTTAAGCACTTTATGGGCTAGGAAGGTCAAACCAAGAGAAGCACAAGTCAATCTCCATGATTTTGTATATGGAAAGGATACAATATTGCATATACATCCAAAACTCAATGAATTTGGTATAGTATTTAGAATTCAAGATGAGGATGTCAAAGGTTGTTCAAATGAAGATAAAAATTACATAGGCTGAAAGAGAACTTTAAGCCATTTCCAACGAGCATTTACTTGCCTCGTAACTCCTCATTTAAGAGAATTTGAATTTACAAGTTAGAAAATAACTTTTTTTTTATCATCTTTTTCAAGTCGACCTACACAAATATCAAGTTGGCCCCCTCCCATACATACATGTCCATTCAAGTATGATCGAATTAGTATAAATATACAACTTTTCACAACTTTGAAGGTGGACCAGTTGTGATGAAGTTTATTATAGTAGAGCTGAAGTTATTTGGATGATATTATGGAGCAGTGTTTTAAGTATTTGAAGAAATTGAAGGTTGGAGTCTTGTTGAAGTTTGGTTCAAGGTTGGAGCCTTGTGAGAGACCAGGTTGGAGCCTGGATTCATCATGAGGATTGGAGTTCTCATTCAAGGCTGGTTTCTTGAAGAAGTTAGAATTTATTTGTACATGTTGGAGCCTAAATTGGTGTGAAAGAGCATTAGAGTCACTATCTTTATTAATAAAATTATTTTCTTACTCTACTTCTTGTGTTATGGTGTAACTTGTGATAAAGTATTAAGAGACATAACATAACAATTGAAAGAAATAATGATTCAATCGCCCCTCCCCCCTCTCAATATTTCCAATAGAAGAAGGGATCACACCCATGAAAAAATACTATATCAATTGATCCAATTAGAAGAAAAAAGGAAATAAGTATTGAAGAATATTTAAAAAAGCAAGAAATAATGACCATGCACTTTAATAAAGGATGATATGGGTTCCAAATTCTATTAATAAATGAAATGGTAAAATATTGTGTAACACAAATTGGCTAGAATGGTGACAACTATTTCTGAATAGAGAGAGATGGTGGTGATGCACATTTACAAAAACTATTAAAATATGTCAAATGAATGGAATTTTAACATAAATTAATAACCATATATATCCAAAACTCTAACCTTAAAATATGAAATTCCAAAAGGTTTATGGGCTCCGAGGTGGTTAGTTAGTACATCAACTTCCTGGGGGTGCAACATTTGTATAAAATATCTATTTGGGGCACACAATAGCTCGCTAGAAAGAAATTTTTGAGGAATACAATTTTTTATTGTGGCTAAGGCATGATATGGAATTCCATGGCCCCATAAATTTCCAAAAAAAAACATTTTCTAGAGCCTCAAAATGACCTTAGTAGTTTGGGACCCAAAAAACATAGAAAATTTCCAAGAAGGTAAAGAATCATGGACACAGTGAAAGAGGTGTGTGGCCACTGGTATCTACTTAAATTAATCCTCTCAACTTAGGAATAATTGGTCTCAATTACATCAATTTACCTCATCAAATGGGGAAACTTTTGTTGAATTTGGATCCTGGTGATCCACCTGCCTTAGTGAAGAAGATGCCTTGCTTTAATAGCCTGGTAGAGTTGTATGTGTTACTGGTGGGTATCCTTTGTCTTGGTGTCAATGATATGATCAATTGTAGTATGTTCAATGTATTCAAGATTAAGTTATGTGGGGGCCAATTTCTCACCTGCCTCTGAAGTTTCCAACAAAGGTGGAGAATATGGTCGAAGCAACTCCACATTAAATACTAGGTGCAAGCCAAGGAAAGGGGGAATACTTAATTCAAAATAATTTTCACCCACGACCTTTATGATTGTGTAACACCCATATCATAGTCGTATGATATTTTTATGGGGGAATATGAGGCAAAATTTATGTAAATGTAATGACACCTTATCACCAACCTAAAACTTGTGTGGAACCCTATGTTAGTCATGTCGCTACTTGTATTTGGCATTGGATTTCTACATGATATCATGAATCTATTGTTGGAGGTATTAGATCCATTCAAAAAATTTGGTTTCTCTATCTGTCTCGACCTGAACATGGGAGGGCTCTGCCAGTGAAGATGCAAAAGGCATAACTACATTAATTGGGGCCAATGGTTGGAACCCCAAGCACACTTGAAAAGGACTATGGCCAATAGAGTTGTGGAGGGATTTTTTATAGGTATGTTGAACATATGGAATGCTTTCATCCCATATATTTCTATGTTTGGAGTTGTACATGTGAAAAATATACACAATTATCATGTTGACCAATTTTGTTTTTCCATCTGATTGGGAATGAAAGGTAGTTTATTTGGTCAACTTGGTATCCAAAAAATATTATAGGTTGGACAAAAAGGTGTTGAGGAACATGGTGTCCCTATATGAAATAATCATCTGAGGTAGGCCAAAATGAACCCAAACATACTAAAGAGTTTAGCAGTGGCTTCAGTTGTGATACATTTCTTGCATGGTGCCAAAATGGCCATCTTAAAGAACTAGTCAAAAACCACAAAACACATAATTGTTACCATGCTTGGTGAATGGAAAACTTGACATGTAATCCATGTAGATTGACTCCCAAGCCTTATTTGGGGTAGATAGAGGAGTGTACAACCACTACTTCTTGATGGTTGGTTTAGCAATGACATAGGAAGTGAATGATTTGATATCCAGTTGGACATATTTTTGAACCATTGGCCAATAAAAATACTATTGTAGTACTGCTACTATCTTCTCCACACCAAATTTCCCTGCCACCTAGCTATAATGTGCCTCCCATATTAGCTTGGCATTCTCACTTGAAGGAACATTATGGCACCCCATGTAGCATAAGAGCGCACCCTGGAGGTGGAAGTCTAGAACTGAATTTACTGTTATCAACATCTAGTATGTGGCAGCGAATTCAGAGTCATTGTTGTATAATTGTGGCCACCTAGAGATCTTGGCCTAAAATAGTTCATAATTGTGGTAGCACCATAGCTGGGGGCCGAATAAGGCAATATGTGACATGATTGGTGCTACCCTTATTGTGACATGATTTGATTTTCAAGTGGAATTGTTGCAAGTATGTGGGCCTTTTTTTATGTCTGTCATTATGTAACTTATGTCTACATGAATTGCAGAGGCTTGTGATTAGTGTGGATGATTATCTTCTTCCATAGAATGTAATGCTTCCATTTCCAGAATGCCTAAAGGATGGAGTACATATTTGTGTAATAAGTGGGGTATATTTGGATAGTATTAGACAATCTTTCACTATGATAGGCCATCGGATGTCCTTGTTTAGTGAATATTTCATTGATAGCACAGTCATAAGCATATGCCTCAATTTAAAATTATTATTGCAAGTCTAGCAGGGTGAGGATTAGTCACAAAGGAAAGGACATGTTTCATATCCTTGAATTCTTTATGTTCTGACTCAGACTAGGAAAAAAAATATTTTTCTCCACGCTTGGTCACTTGATTTAAGGGAAAAGTGATGTGATAGAACGAACAAAAACCTTCAATAGAAGTTAGCAAAGGCCCAAGAAGCTATGGAGATCTATTAGAGTCATCGGGGCTGGCCAATCCCAAATGAATTGGATCTTGGTTGGGTCAACATGCACCTCCTGTTAATCCATAATGTGTCCCAAATATTGAATTCTACGCTTGAAAAATAAGGACTTCTTTATATTGGCATACAAATTTTGTTGATGCAAGGTACTCAAGACTTATTGTATGTGTTGAAAATTTTCTGCCCAAGGTTTGTTGAAGATGAGGATTCCATTCAAATATACAACCACAAAAGAGTTTGTGAATGAATATAAGATATTTTCCATCATCCTCATTAATGTTGTTAGAGCTTTAGTCAAGCCAAAGGGCATGACCAAAATGAATTTTTTATGTTTGAAGGTTGTCTTCCATATATCAATTTTTTGAATTAGGACTTAGTGGTAGCCTAAATTCAAATCAATCCTACTAAAGAACCTAACACCCTTAAGTTTTTCAAGAAGATCATCAATCTTGGGGATTGAGTATTTTTTCTTGATAGTGATTTTTTCTATGCCTTTATAATCATACATAGTCTCCATGTCACATCCTTCTTTTGCACCAACACAACTAGATTCCTGCAATGTGAGGAGCTTGATCCAAGAAGATAATCTATATATTGGGCCATTATGTAAAGGAACATTAGGTATCAATTCAATTGAGTGTTTGACGGTTGTGCAGAGGCACCCCCACAAGTGGAGCAAAAATATCTCTATATGTCTCTACAACCTTGTCCAATTGATTATGTTGTGCATAGATGCATTATGTTTAGGTTTTGGTGGTTGCAATGGCCTTCCTTTCACCTTCTGATCAAACCATGAAGAGGAAAAACTTTTCAATTTGAGATATTATCTTTTGGCTTTGTTTTGTTGAGATCAATGAAATTGAATAATTTGAACTGCCTTTGGTACCCTATAGAGCTCACCTTTGAGAGTAACAATGACACTACGGGGACAAGACTCATAAATAGCATGGAATTTTGACATATATTGTTTTTTTAGATTTATGTGTGGCCTTCCTAAGATTCATAAACCTGGGGCCCCTTTAAGACATATAAAACACAATAGGTGGACCCACTTATCTTCTTTCTAAATTCTTAGCCTAGAAGCTTAAGCCCCTTGTGGGTCTCACCAATTCCTATGTTAAGGACTCGAATTCCTTTATCAAGGAATGGAAGGGTATACGGATGGATCCTGGTGAGTTATTAGTTAGTTTTGATGTTGTTTCTTTATTTACCAAAATTCCCATCCAGGAGCCTATTGATGTCATCCATAGAATTTCGGACCAGAACACTACTAAATTGGTTGGTCTCTGCCTCACCTCTACTTTCTTTAGTTTCCAAGGTGAGTTCTATGAGAAAAATTGCGGTGTTTCTGTTGGGTTCCCTTATCTCCCCTATAGTTTCTAACTTATTTATGGAAGATTTTGAATCCAAGGCCTTAGCCTCGACTCAATTTCTCCCTAGAAAGTGGAACAATTTTATGGATGATACTTGTGTCATCTGGCCCCATGGTCGGGAGAAATTAGATATGTTTCTGTGCCACCTAAACTCCCAGTCCAGTTCCATTAAATTCACGATGGAGGTAGAAGTGGATGGATACCTTCCCTTCTTAGAAATCCTTCTCTATAGAATGGATGATGGTTCTATTTATCATTGAGTCTTCTGCAAGAAAACTCACACCGAACGATATCTTCATGCTAGTTCCCTTCACTTCCCTACCCAGAAATTTGGTGTTCTTTGTACTCTTGCTACCTGCGCTCTAAGAATATCCGATGATAGCCACTTGGAATCGGAGAAATCCCATCTCCTTGATGTCTTTGAAAATAATGGGTACAGTAGATCGTAAGGCCTTTAGGCTTTTAATTAAGCATATAAATGGTTGGGAAGAAAATCTACTCGGGTTGATCCTATTTCCAAGGTTCATCTCCCCTTTATCCAAGGGACAACGGACAAAAGTGCCCATGTCCTTAGGAGGAATGATGTCTCCTCTTCATTCAAACCCCTTCGTACTATTAGGAATTCTCTCGGATCTATCAAGGACCCTGTTGACCCTAAGGACATGAAAGATGTCTACATGATTCCTTGTTCCTGTCTACATGGAGATCCATTAAACAGAGAATCCAAGAGCATGTTGTAGACATTAGACATTGTCTCTCCCACACATCAGCCCTTGCTGAACATGCGAAAAAATCATGTCACCATATCTGCATTAAGGATTCCAAGGTCATTGCTAAGGTCAACCACTTCCACCATAGGAAGCTTCAGGAGGCTATTGAAATTGATAGGCATGCTAAGAATCTCAACAGGGATGATGGCTAGAAATTGAGTAAGAGTTGGACTCCATCTCTCTCGATTTGACTATTTTTTCCCTCGCTGTGTTCTTTGTTTCCTTAGGTCTTTTTAGGTTCTTTCTAAATTTTTCCCTATCAGAATTGATTTTTTCTCCTCTTTCCTAATTTTTTTTTCCCCAATCCCTCGCGATCTCTCTCATTTTCCCTTATTATTTTTCTTAACTTTGTTCCTTTTTTATATAATTTCTAATTTCCTCTTCTTTCTTTGTCCCTTTTTTTTTAATACAAGATATTTATTTCCCTCTTTTTAGATAAGAATTTGTAATACTTTTTAATTAATCTAAATATTTATTAAAATATTGAAATATTTTAATAATAAATTGCTTTTAATTAAATATTTTTAATAAGTAATTTAATTTTATCTTTAACATTTTTAATATTTCTTGAATACTTAAATAATCCCCTAACAACTAATTAACAAAATAATAATTATTTAAATAATCTCCTTAAAAACTAATTAAATAACTATCTCAATAACTACTATATTCAGGCAATGTTGCATCCTTACTATTATTCATGATGATCAATTTAAATTTTTCACCGTCCTAAGGATGAACCACATTAGCTGGTTTGAAACGTCGATTAAATCAGAAGAATTTGATTAATTCGAAATATTTATATCTACTTTATGGATCACAAAAGTATTAGATCTAACAATATATGGTTTTCCTAAAATAACATCACAAATTTCAGGTGGGAAAACATCACACAATACCTCATCTTTTAAGGGCTTGATGTTGTAGGGCAGGGAACATTGTTAGCTGAGATGAATGCTTCATCTACGGAAAAACAACTAATGGTTATGGTTGGGAGTGTGGCATTGTTGAAAATTTCAATATATTGATGACCTCAATTGATATCAAGTTATTTTGACTCCCATTTTCATTGATGAAATGTAGTGGGTTCCTCTTCATCCACATATGTGAATGGAAAAGGAACTCTCATTCTTCAGGCTCCTTTAGCTCTTCTGGTTGGATATTTGTGGTTGCAATGGTAATGTTGGGTTTTGCATCGATGATTTGATTTTATTTATCCTAATCTAAATCAGAATTAGAGTCAGAGTCTATTTCATTTTATTTAAGCTTTGCTTGGCACATTCATTAGTATTATGCTAGGGGATTTTATGGAACTCATACGACTTTCCAATTTTATTTTTTGACCTCTCATTACCATTTTTGTTCATCACTTGGGTTGGTTGTTTTGAGGTTGGATATCCTTGCTATGTCCCTTGTTTGTGAGTTTGGGCCACCTTGTCTAAGATTCTAGAGTAATGGATTTGCATACCCAAACAATCACTTATTCCTTTGCTTCAATTTTTGTTCAATTTTCACAGGATATTGATAAACATATACCATTGAGGATATGTCCAATAAATACATCTCCATTTGGATGTACTTGTGTACACCATTATGGCACTTCAAAGCCAAGTGATACTCAGATTCTTTGATACCCAAATTTGATCACAAGGTATGGAAAATATTGGTGTACCTTGGCATTGTCTAATCTCTCTCCTATTGTAGGGTTTCCCATCTCGTGTATTGGTCATCATATTTCCCTACATGAAAGAATTCCTCCTTAAGGGAATCAACAAAATATTCTCAAGTGATTCACACCTTGAATATCAGAGACTCATGTTCATTTTTTCTATCCTAGTAACCTTCCAACCAATATTTGACACAAGGATGGGATTTTAGGAGTGAAAAGGTGATATTTTCATGAGTGGAAAAAATTAGACATATAAATAACCCTCTAATAGATTTAACCATTTCTCCAAATTAATTGCATCTATTTGAACTTAAAATGTAAGGATATCAAAGTTAACTTGTAACTTGAATAATGTCGCACTTCCAAAATTTATGTTGGTTGAATGTTCCTCGAATGTTGTTGGAAGTCATTGAAGGAAATCAAAGGAATTTTGAGGTCTAAAATGGGCCTCATGAGGAAAATAGTAAAAATAGTTATGAATTTAAAAAATAATCAATAAATAATAATAATAATAATAATAAATTTTTAATTGAATTATTTACTTATATCCTTATAGATTTACTCAAATTTAAAGTGTGCGCACTTGTTGGACGCATAATTATATTCTACATCTAATGAGTACCCACTCTACACACAGTTGAGAAAATCCACACCCAAAAAAAAAATTACATGAAAAAATGTGTTTGAAACAACTGTACACACTTGAAATTTGAGTAAAACTACAAGGAGATACATCATAAATATGACTAAAAGAAATAGTTTTCTTCTTTTCCTTCGAAAAATATTCTCCCTTGTGGATTAAATCATCATTTTGAATCCTATTGATTCTCTTAAAGTTTATTTTATTAGTACATTTTTCATTTTGAAGCCCATTTTTTACCTCCAAATTCCCCTAATGTTTGGAAAAATTTGTTTGTTATTTCATTTCTTTGTCATGTGAGTGCTTCATCGAGCTACAACTTGATAGGATCTCCCATTTCGTCATCTCTCTTTTCTTTCACCATAGGAAGTTGTGTGGCTTGGTGAAAGCGATTGTTCCCAAGTGAAACTAGCTCGAGACCCAAGTTTGTGAACCCTAATCTCATCAAGGGCATGCACTAAGGAATAATAAGGAGCATATTGCTTTGATATCACTGATCTAGATTATATAAGGAATAAAATGAAGAGTAGAAAAGGAAATGAAACAGACACACACACAGACACACACACAGACACACACAAATATAATAGAAAATATAGTGATATGATGAAATCCAAAATCTATTAATAAATGAAATAGTAGAATATCGTAAAACAAAAATGGATAGAATGCTGGTAGTTAACTCTAAACAATGAGATAGAGAAGATATGTGCATTCAATAAATCTATTATAATAGGCTGAAAAAATGGCCTTTTAACATAAAGAAATAACCCTAGAATTCCACAAAAATAAAACTAGAAGATGAATTGGAAAAATGTTTATGGGCTCCGAGGTAGTTAGTCAATACATCAACTTATTAGTGCACAAATTTTGCATATAATATCCATTTGGGATTCATGATAGCTTGTTGGAAAGAACTATCTAAGAACTACAAATTTCAACTAGGGAAACCCTTACAAATTTCCATAAACTATTGTTTAGGGCCTAAAAATGGATTTGGAAGTTTGGGACCCGAGAATCATAGAAATTTTACCAAGATAGAGGATCCTTGAGACTGTGTAAGAGGTGGGTGTCCATCAATATCCAACTGGAGCAGAGGAGTTATAGATCAAGTTTTCTCCAAATGTGAACTAGTTATATTATGGAATAAATCCAATGAATAATGTTCAATGCATATCAAATTTTAAGCGCTATGGATAGGGCTATATCTAATAGAAAATATTTGTGGCTTTAATTCATAAATATTGAAAGGAATGGACAATCAATTTTTGAAGTTGGTAGTTAATGGAAGCAACTTAAGCACTTTTTTTCCTAATTCTACCAATTATCCTTATATTGTAGGAGTATCTCATTTGTATATATTTATTTTGTTTCACATTCAAATCATCCATGTAAATAAAAGGAGGATTTCGAATCGATGACTAATGGATTTAAGGCCTTATGACTTATTAGTAACCCATACAAGGTCACTATTAAATGATTGGAGTTGATACATTAACCTATTTTTATGTATTAATTCAACTAGGCCTAACCCATCATCATTCCTCATCAATAATTCATACTTCTCCTTTCTCTATTAAAAATTCCATACTTAGTCATATTTTCAAAGATGGTGTGGAACTTTTCACCCTGAATAAGAGTTTCATGCTCCACACCTCCACACATAGCTAGTCTCATGTTACAGTAATACTTAGCCATTTTTGGCTAGTGTGTAGAAGAAATTCCATCACATTTATTTGCATATACATTGCTCTACATATCCATTCCTTTGCACACA
Source organism: Pinus albicaulis (assembly GCA_034641835.2). Taxonomy (NCBI): domain Eukaryota; kingdom Viridiplantae; phylum Streptophyta; class Pinopsida; order Pinales; family Pinaceae; genus Pinus; species Pinus albicaulis. The sequence goes on along the minus strand of CM076583.1, from coordinate 989,638,939 downwards.
TTTTCTAGACTAATATTTTTTTGCATACCTGTCTCCCTCACTTCCCATTTCTCCTCACTTCCATTGTTGGAAGAAATTGTCTTTAATGTTAGAGGGAGAATGGGATTTTGATATGATTATGATATGGTTACAAAAAGTAAGTGAATTTGGAGGTATGCAGACCTATATTTTTAACCCTTATCAAACCATTTCATGTGATAGGTTGCATTCTTTAAGGCTAATCTTGGTTAAATAAATATTGAAGGTTAAAGATTCATTCCCCAAATGAATGGGTTCATGCCCAAATAATTCATATTTTTAAAGCTTCATTATTGTCGTTAGAAGAACACCTAATTTGTAATAAATTTTCCCATGTACAAGTATCCAATGAAAGGATTCATTATGAAAATAAAATTTAATATTTTTATAAATTCTAATCATCCTACTTCAATTTGACCCTAATTGGTTTAGGTTGGCTCTAGTGAATAGTCATGGTTTTTCAATGTTTAAATAAGACTTGTTTGGAGTAGCTAAAAAAGTATAAATAAGGAATGATTCCACCTAATTTGATATCCACTAGTTCAAACACAAGTAAGAGAAGTAGCTGAGGCAATTCGATCTAAAGAAGATAGGTTCATATCTCATGAAATATAAGACGAGTTGAATAAGAAATGATATTGGTGTATGGTTCTATCTTTGGGTAATGGTTTTGGTAAATTTTCTTATCAAGTTTTTGGGGAAAATGTGTCTATCCTTGAAGCATATTTTTACCTCTTGTAGCTTGATCCCAACCTAATTTTGAAGGACATAACTCATCTCATTTAATATTTATTTCTACTTCCATCTATGAAGAAAATTTCGGCCTGTGGAGGAACCAAATTCTAGGTTCATATTTGTCCTAAGGTAAGGTGCAGATTCAACCTTGCAACTCGGACATCTTGTGACAAATTTTTAGTCTTGTGAAAGGGACAGACTCAACCCTGTTGAGCACACCATGACCCTCTCTCTGTAGACTTCATACCTATGATAAAAACATACTCAACCTCTTTTTGTGATAGACTTTGAGGCATTCCTTAGAAGACATTTTGGAGTAGAGTTTGGAATTGTTTTTAGTTTATTTTGAGGACCTTTTTAAGCTACTTATAATACTATCTTTGGAGCTAATTTGATACCATATTTGGAGCATTGTTGAGGACTCTTGGAGCAGTCTTTCTAGAGCCTCCTTTGAAGACAACTTGAAGAAAACTTGAAGATCTTCTGTGGTAGACTTTCAAGACATTTTGTAGTAGATCCTGAATACATATTGGAGCAGTATTTGAAGCATATTTGAGAAATCCTTGGAGAGCCTTTGGAGTAGGCTTGTTGAAGTATACTTGGAGATATTTTGAAGCGTAATTTTTGGACCTAAATTTGAATAATCCGTGAAGAAATTTTGAAGCATCTTTGTAGCATCTTTTGGAGAATATTTTATAAGAAAACTTTGATATGACAAACATAATAATTGAATTTGTTTGAGTGTTGTTGTATTTGGGCCATTTTCCCTGGTACAAGATCCAAAGAAGAACTTATTTTATCTTTTATTCTAGAGGGTGGTAGGGTGGTGGTAGGGAAGGAAGTTGTAGTTTCCTTCAGGAGGATGTTGCCTCCTTCCAATAGGAGCTCGTAAATCTTGTGGTTGTATATATTCCAGTTTTGTTTGGTAAACCATAAGTTGTATATTCCTTTTTAATATAAATATATTGTAGCTTACTTTAATTTCAAAAATTTATTAAAAAACCTATAAATTATTTATCTCAAATATTTATGAAATTGTTGATAAAATAAACACATTAGTATATTAACTCATAAAATAAAACGTAGTTGAAATAAAATGGAGATATAAATTACACTAGAAAAATAAATTTGTATCCAACACAATATTCCTTCATCCTGTTAAATTTCTTAGGATAATTTTGGGTAGAGTCATAGAGAATACATATATAAATATAGAATTGATGGGAACCTAGAAACGTCCCACTAGGAAAATTGGCATTTCTGAAGTAACTTGTCCCTGGAGAATCTGTCCCATCTCACCAACAAATCACCCCCCTTTCTTCTCACCTCGTACGTCCCCTACATACTTGAGAAAAATCAGTGGCTATGGATGTTTTTGTATCCTCAATAATTAGGCCCTTCTCTTCAGCAACTTGGCCTCCCTCTTTCCTAAACTCAACCTCCTTAAATTTATCCTAAAATTACCTATTGTAATTATCCTTAGTTCTCTTCAATCTAGTCAAGCCTCTCACTCTAGAGAAAATTGTTTCCTCCAAAACTATGTCTTCACCCTTCCCCTTAGAATTATTTTATAATTTCATTAAGCCAAAATCCCTAACCTTAATTTCCTAATTGATCAATGGCTAGGATTAAATCCTAAGGCTCACTTGAGACCAACGTTTGAGTTAATATCTAAGTCACTTAAATAAATTTATATTGTGTCCTTAGAACTTTAGCTTAATAGTCCATAATAATTAATTATAATAATTATTGTACTTTCCCTAGGTTAACCTTAAGAAATAAATCATAATATTAGTTACTCCACCAATCAAGCACCTTAATAGGTAATCAAATATCTCCAACATTCTAAGAGACCAAGTCAATGTAGAATACCTTCTGAGGCTACAAAATCAACACTCCCTCCTAGCAAGGAAGGGATTCTCCACCACCCCAAGATTATCTATGTAAAACACAAACTTCCCCTCCAATGAAGGCTTGGTGAGAATATATGTGGCCTGATCCTCTATGGAGATGTACTACAATATCACAATACCTCTTTGGACCATGTATATAATGAAGTGGTATATGATATCTATGTGCTTGGACCTATCATGAAACACAAAATCCTAAGAGAGCTTAATGCAACTTTGATTGCCACAATGAATTACAGTCGACCCCATATCTAGACCAAATAATCCTATAAGGATTTTTTGGAGCCATATGGCCTCACAACTCACCCAATTTAGTGTCATGTGATCGAACTATAATAATTTAAGTGTCACTAAGTGTTTATTCCTATTATATCACAAGATCATAGTTGATCCTAAGCTGGAACAACAACCTAAAGTACTCTTCCTATCCATTGCACTCCCTACCCAGTCTGAATTTTTGTAAAGCTGCAACTCTGCTCCACTAACTCTAACATAAATCATTCCATACTCCATTGTACCATGAAAATAACCGAGTAAATTATTTCTTGCCACCTAATGAACCCTCCTCGATTCCACAACGAATTTGTTAAGTGTGATCATAACAAAGCAAATATCTAGCCTAGCGTTGACTAGATACATCAAAGACCCAATAAACTATATGTATAAGGTGGGATCCACAAAAAAACCCTAAGAATCACTTAACTTCCTCAAGTTGGTGGTCATAGGTGTAGACATTGGCTTTCAATCCACCATCTTGAATCTCCTCATAATTTCGACTGCATAGTTTCCCTACCAAGGAAAATCTCTCTTGGTTGTTGCCAAACCTCCAATCCACGAAAGTGGTGCATGACCCCAATATTATTCATATTGAACTCCAAAGAAATATCCTCCTTTAATATCCTAATGAGCCTCTCTTATCCTGTCAAGAAGAGTTGTCAACATAAAGGACCAAGATGAGAAGCTCACCCCCAACTAGTACATGGTACAAGTTTTAGTCTGCATCACTCTTGGTGAAGCCAAATACAAGTAGTTACCCATAAATATTGGAGTACCATGTGAGAGGTGCATCCTTAATTCCATATAATACCTTCTTCAATGTGAATAAATGGGACTCCCTCCCATGCAACTAAAATCCCTAAGGCTACTCAAGATACACCTCTTCCTCAATCACCACATTTAGGAAGGAAGTTTTCAGATCTATCTGATGTATCCTCCACCCCATATTGGATGGAATAGAAATGAATACCCTGATATTTTCATGTCTAGCTACAGGAGAAAATTTATCCTCATAGTCTACTCCCTTTTTCTCAAATAACCCTCTCGCCATGAATCTTGCTCTGCACTTCTTGACACTTCCATGTTGCATGTTTGATTTTATAGATCCATCAAGAAGTGACCATTGAATTCCATTTTGGCCTCAATAATATCTTCCACACATCTTTTCTCATGATGGAACTATACTCTTTCACCATGGCATCCCTCCAAACCTACTGGTTTGATGTCTCCTCAAAGATAGAAGGCTCAAACTCATCATGTTTCTCGCCAAGGCCAAATAACTAGAAAATCTGGAATGTGGTCTATTCCCCCTAAAGGTCATGCTAAGAGCATATACATGTTCCTTTGCATCCCTTAGGGTTTTGTCAGACCATCACACCATGCTCCTAAAAGAGCTCAAAGGAACTTCTCTCTCCTTTTTATATGAAGGTTGTGCCACTATTGTTCGTGCTGTTGGTCCTTTCTCAACCTTTAGGCCCTCTCACACCTAATATTCTACCATTGCTAGATATACCCCATGTCATCTGTGATCTAGGTGAATATTGGTGGCCACCCGCCTATTCCACTTGGACCCCCACCATTGTTTCCTTCAGTTTTTTAGTTTCCTTAATTGTAGCATAGTTTACTATTTTTGGAAATGTTTAGGGTCTTGAACTTCCGAAGCTGTTTTGAGGCCCTAAACGATGTTTTTTTAGGAAAATCAGGGCCAACATGATAATTTAGATGATGTTGGCCACTCAAATTTTTATTCCTCAGACAGATATTTCTAACAAAGTATTTTGTGCATCTAACGAAGGCCATATGCCAAAGTTACGTCCCTGGGAAGTTGATGTACCAATTTACCCAAACGGGTCCCATAGTTTTGGCACTTCATCTCCTAGGGTTAGGTTTTTGAATGTTTAGGGGTTTCCATTGTTTCTCAATAATAAATAGGCCTTCGAGCCTCATTGTAACACAGTTCAGAGGCATCTAGCCACCACATCTCTTCTCAGAGATAAGCTGCCATCACCTAAGCTAATTTATTTCCATTATGTATGTAAGCATATTTCAGTCTTTGATATTAATGAAATGAAGTTATATTTTTCCTGCATCTATGTGTCCATTTTTATATTTTTATTATGTTTCATTCCTGCATAAATTCAGATTAGTGGTATTAGTGAGTTTTTCTCTTTTTATATTTTTATTTGCATGTCCCCAACGAGGTCAAGGTATAAGGAGTTAGGGCTCGATTTGGTAGAAACCTTGCAAGATCAGCCTCGCAAACCCCGAGGACATCCCATGGTGGACGAAAAGAAAGATGAGGGAGCAGGAGATCTTATCAAAATATTGCTCAAGGAGGCCCTCGAGAAATAGAGGAACGTGATTGTGGATAACTTTTCCTAGATCCTTCAGTGGATGCCCATAGGCAACGCATCTTCATCTGGCAGCCACTCTGGAGCCACCACTCCCTTTAAGGTACAAGTCAACTTTTGAATTCCCACATTTGAAGGCCAGATAGATGTAGATGATGTAGACAAATGGTTAAATATGTTGGAAGGATATTTTTGTGTTCATAATTTTTCCAATAGGGAAAATATTTTATTTTGCATTGTTGAAAGCCGTCCCCCATGTTAAGCACTAGTGGGAAACCTATTGTGAGAAAAAGGACAAGGGGGAACCCTCACTCTTCTCGGTCGTACCCACGTGGAATTATTTTCAAGACGCCATCAAGGAACAATACTACCCTGTCGGGAGCTATGAAAAAAAGTACATAGAATGGACTATGTTGTGGCAGTAGAGAGATCAAGATGTGCATGAGATGACAAATATTTTTCATACCCTGCGCACAAATCTAGGTATCAAAGATTCTGAGAAAAATTTGGTTCTCAAGTACCACATTTTTTTTCACAAATACATTCAAGAGGAAATGGAGTTCTTGGAAATCTCCTCGCTTGGTGTAGCATAGAAATATGATGCCAAAATTGAGCATAAATTCAAGTAGAAGAAGCGATACTTTGGACCTAGGAACCCAAAGCAGAACAAAGGTTCCCCAAAGACATAGAGCAAAGGATATAGCTCGATTGGGACCCCCCAGGGAAAATCCTCAAAGCCACAAGCCAAGTGTGACAGGAAGGAAAATAAGGACACCAGCAAGTGTTGTGAGTTCCATAAAAGTCCCACTCACAACACGAATGAATGTCGCGCAAAGCAGGTGCTGGTGGCCGAGCTGTGAAACTCATAGACGAATGCCTGTTCTGATTCCGAGCTAGAACCCGACAAGGGTAAGCAGATCATTGACACAAAACCCACTACGACGGTAGGCACCACCAAGCTCCAAAAGGAAAAACCCAATGATATAGAGGAGCAGGAGCACCTCTTTTACTCACAGATGTGGGTGAAGGGCTTGCCGCTACAATTCATTATCGACAGCAGGAGAAAAAGGAATCTCATTTTAGAGAATTCACTTCGAATTCTTTTAGTAATATGGGTCAATATCTACTGTGTGTGCGCCACCTGACCTTGGCTGTTGAAGTCTGACCCTCTGCCTCGTCCCTCCACTGCCATTCCCCCCTGGAGTCCGATCCGGGTTGGGATCCGCTCTCTGATCCTCCCCAAAAATATATGCAACCTCCTCTCGATGCAGCATAAATTTATTTTTCCTCACTGGTTTCCTAAATGGGACCTCTACGAACACACCCTGTTGTAAAAACAATTGTGAAGAAGCTTGAAGGAATACCTGAGATCACTCTGCCTCCAACTCTACCATGTCGAGTTTCCCTCTCGCTATAAAAAAAAATGATTATTTGGAAAATTTACTTGACTATGGACCTCTCCAAAAACTATTCAGAAGTGGGTAGAGATAAACAGGTATCAAGTGACACAAGGGAAAATAGCTATAAAATTATGCGGAAGGGGATACTTCACCTTCCACTTCGAAACCAAGGAAGACAGAGACCTTATCTTCAGAAGTGGTCCATATTTTATGGATGCAAGAGGAATCTATCTGAATAGATGGAATCCAAACTTTGATCATGAACTGGATGTCCAAACGTTGTCCTGGTCTGGGTTCGACTACCACATCCTCCCTTTCATTGTTGGGGAGACGAATCTATGAAAACTATTGGAAACACACTTGGAAAATATATCGACAAAAGAAAGCCAAAAGACAACATGCAGGCTTGTGTGAGGATCTGCGTTCAAATCGACTTAGGAGAAGGGCTCCCGGAAGCTATCAAGCTCAAAGTAGACAACTGGACACACATATAATAGCTACATTATGAGAAAATACCCTTCAAGTGCAAGGTATGTCATGAATATGAGAATTTCTCAAATAGATGTAGTAAGAAAGAAGATCAAGAAAAGAAAAATGAATAAGAACAAGAAAAAAAATGGGAGCAAGTAAAAAAAAACAACAAATAAATCATCGCATGTTCCTATTCCTAATTCATTGGCAGACCCCTCTTCCCCTCCCTCAAATAATCGCCCCCACTCCTCCTCTCCCCTCCTTCAATATTCTCCTCTCTTTGGCTCAAATCGATTTTACCCTCTCAACATCCTCTCTGATCCTCCCCCATCCTCCCATGCTCCCATCCTCTCCTCTCCAGTGGCCTCTGATGGCTGTTCTTCTCCTCCTCATCCTCCCTCCCCAACTGGCTTTGCTTTATTTGGTCCTCCTCTGTTGACTGTCCCTCCCTTCCCTCCTATTCCTCCCCCCCCATCATCGGAAAGGATCCTCACCAGAATCAGTCAAAATAATTCTTGGCCTCTATTGATAATCCCAAGAAATTTGGCAGGAAATCCAATAAGGAACTCAGGGACGAGGTTGTAGAAAAGGAGCTTACACTAGGCACCCAACAACCCATGTAAATTTACCTTGAAAAATGATCTAGAAGAAAAGAGAAAGGCCAACAGAATCATCTAGGGAAAGGTCCCTTGGTACCAAACCAAAATAAATAATGACATTTGTCTCTTGGAACCATAGAGGAGTAGGACATCCCTCCAAAATAAACATAATAAGGGATCTTGTATCAGGGGAAAAACCAAATATCCTAATGATCGAGGAGACCAAAATCAGTAGTCAAGAAATGGGAAACACTATACAAAAAATGAAAAGCTATGATGGAACAACATTGTCCGCCATTGGGGCATCGGGAGGAATCAACACTATTTGGAATGAAGAAAAGTTGGAATTGCAGAACCAAAGAATGGAGGAACATTGGATAAAGACTGAGTCAAAAAGTAAAATTACGGAAATAAAAATCAGCCTTTACAATGTCTACGCCCCAAATCATTATAAAGATAAGGAAACATGTTGGAAATCACTGAAATAAAATATGTTTCTTAAAAAAAAAAGAAAACCTCATTCTTGGAGGAGATCTAATTCTAGTTTTAAATGCTGATTAAAAAAGAGGGGGATCCTTCCATCTATACCCCTCTCGTGATACCCTTTAAGAGCTCATTGAGAGTTGCAATTTATTGGATATCCCTCCCAGAAATGGAAAGTATACTTGGGATAACAAGAGGGTAGGAAAGGATAATATAAAGGAACAACTGGAAAGAATTTTAATTAAGGACATAATTGTATCTAACAACAGTATGGTAGTCTCTAAGGTAATTCCCTCAGCAGCCTATGACCATAAACTAGTGGCTCTTTTCCTGGGCTCCACTGAAAACTTCGAGCCTCTCCCATTCAGGTATAACCAACTTTGGAACAACAGTGAAGAGGCAACGTAGTTAATCATAAAATCTTGGAAGCAGAAAAGAAATGGATCTCCCAGCTTCATATGGGAAACTAAACTGAAGAGTTTCAAAACAAGCCTTAAGCAGTGGGTAATTTTTTTTTACAAGGAACCACAAAAGGAAAAGGAGGAGCTGCAAAAAGAAATGGAAAAAACTCAAGAGAAACTAGAAAATATGGACGACATAAAAGAAAATTAGATAATGGAAAAAGATCTACATTGGAAGATGTAGAGAAACAATAGGAAGGAAGAAGAGGCGTGGAGGTTAAAGTCCAGACAATTGTGGATCCAACACTGAAAACATTATAAACATTATAGGAGAGGGAGGTGATGAGATTAAAGGACTTGAAGATATAAAGAAAGAGGTGTACACTCACTTAAAATATCTGTTAACAATAGTAAATGGGCAAGCAGATGCGAAATATTTCTTAAAACACATCTCGCATATAATAAATGAGGAAAATAATAATGATATAAAAAAATAGGTCATGGAAGCAGAGTTAATGACAACCATATGGAGTCTCCATCTGGATAAAGCTCCTCGACCAGATGGATTCTCCATCTCATTCTATCGCTCCTATTGGAAATTGATAAAAAAAGGACTTGCTAAAGATGATCAGATATGTTTTTAAAAAGAAGAATATGGAAGGATTCACAAACTATACCTACCTAGCCCTTATACCAAAATATGTCTGCCCTTCCTCTCTAAGCAGATTTCGACCAATATCCCTTTGTAACACCTCTTACAAAATAATATCAAAAATTCTGGCAAGTCACATTAAGCCCCTACTCCGCTCTCTAATCATGGAAAACCAAGGTGGCTTTGTCCCTTATAGGCAGATAATAGACAACATAATTCTAGTACAAGAGGCTTTACACTCCAACATTGCACGCAAAGAGCAGGGTTTCATTTTGAAAATGGACATGGAAAATGCTTTTGATAGAGTAAATTTGTCTTTCCTAACATCATTGTTACAAAAATTTGGCTTTTCAGTTGAGTTCATTGACATCGTAAAAGCATGCATTAATGGCCCTTGGATCGCACCTCTAGTTAATGGAATACCATGTAATTTTTTCCAGAGTTCTCAGGGACTAAGGCAGGGTTATCCTTTGTCCCATTTTATTTATATCTTGATGGTTGATTCTTTGAGTAGAAAGTTGGAGAACTATAGAAGAAATCACACCTTGACTGGACTGTCAATAAACAAAGCGGTTAAATTTATAAATCATTCGCTATTTGCAAATTACACCCTTCTCATGGGAGGAGCATCTTGTGTAGTTGCAAGAAGATTCAAAATAATTCTTGACAATTTTATGGAAGTCTCTGGAGGACTGGTGAACAATGACAAAATTTTCATCTTTGGCTGGAACACTCCTCATAGGACACTCCAAATAATGTATCAAATCTTATAAATTCCTTTTCAAGCCAACTTGAACCATTTCCAATATCTTGGGCTGCCAATTACTAGGAAAAATCTGAAAACTAAGATCTGGAACAAATACACTGAGAAGATGAAAATAAGATCCAATCCTAGGGAATGATTTGGTTAAATCAAGTGGGTAGAGTCATCCTTATAAAATACATTCTATTTGCACTTCCCCTCTATCATTTTGCCATGATCTATGCCCCTGCAAGTATACATAATAAAATAGAAATTATAATCAGAGGATTTCTATGGCAAAGGGGAAAAACAAAAACCAAGAAATTCAGTTTAATCATATGGAGTCAAGTAACTACAATATAAGAATGGAGTCTTTCTATCAGAATACTTGGTTTGATGAATTTGGCACTTGGATCCAAGATTGCTTGGAGATTCATTGCTCGGGAAATAATTTGGTGGAAGCATGCATTAGAGTCAAAATACTTAAGTGCACCAAGGACCTCCATCTTGGAAAAGAATGCACCTTTCAGACCTTGTTCTCAAATCTGGAAGCTCATTACCAAAGTGTTGTCATTGATAAAAAGCAATATTTCAAGAATGTCGGGCAATGGAAAACACATTAATTTGTGGACATAAAGCATAATGGGAAGTGAACCATTATGCAAAAATCAAGAAATTCTAAGACTGAGGAACTTGATGACTTCAAAGGGCTTCTCCAACTTGGGAAAATAACACAATGAGACATTGATGAAATATAGAAACATTGGAAAAATCGTAATCTACCACAGGATTTAAAAAATCAATGGGATGTTCTGACTTCCCTGCTAAAAGGCGCAACCCCATTGGAGGAAAGTAAAAAGGATGCACACATATGGACTCCTACAGGAGGAGACTATACCGTCAAATCAGGATAGGAATTTATTCAAGAGAAACAAGGGCAACAAGATTGGCACCTATGGAAACTTGCGTGGAAAGTTGAAAGCTTACCTAAAATTAAAATATTCATGTGGACACTTCTAAATAGCAAAATTATTACTGTAGAGAACTTGAAGAAAAGAGGAATTTATGGGCCCTCTCAGTGCCCATTGTGCCTACAGGAGGAGGAAAACATCCAACACTTGTTCATAGAATGTAGCTTCACCAAAGAATGTTGGAAGGGTGTGGTTTCTCCAATAGAAGAAAATATAAATTACACCATCCCACTCAATGAGATTCTAGCTAACTAGAAAAATAATTACCCTTACTCTCTCAAAAATTAAATCACTGTGCAAAGATATTGGTGTTGAAATTTGCAACAAGAAATAGTGAAATTGGCATCTAGAAAAAACATCCAGAAATGGCTACCATGGAGGCTTTTGATCTAATTGTTTCTTAATTAAATTAGAAGAAAAGTGTGTCAAATTTATTTATCCCTTAAATAAATTGGACAATAAATTGTAATCTTATCTCAAAATCACTTGTAATAGTTTACTGAGTGTGATAGAATCAGTTAGCTCATGAAATTTGAGTTGAGGGTGGTTTGTGAGGCATGTAGAGTGATTCCATTTGTTTTAGAGTCCAAGTTGCAGTTAGTGTATTAGTTTAATGCACAAGAAATCAGTTAACTCAATTAAGTGAGTTAAAGTCAATCTAAGTAGTTGTAACTAATTGTTGCACTAGTGAGAGGTCAAGAGAATTAAATCAGATTTAATTCACATGCAGTGATATACCAAGTGACTGATGATTTACTATTAATAGATGCATGCATGTGAGTTTTGATGAAGACCCAGTTGAGATAGAGGTTAAAGGGAATTGATCTATAGTTGTATTTATAGCAAATTTCCCGAGCGCAATTTTATACACCACAGGATGCCCATGATGTATTGCATAGTCAAGGAAGGCTAATTATCCTAACTAATAGGGATTAATTTCCTAGGGATTGCGTGAGCAAGGCAGTCTAAGCAGAGGCTGATAATTGGCTAAGTACTAGCCCAATCTTGTCTGGATCAGTGTGAGAAAGTCAGGATAGTGCAGTAGACTCTTGTGAGAAGAGTGTATTGTATTGTTTCATGATTCCTTGGTTCATTATACAATAGAGATAGAGGGGTTTTGAGCAGCAAGATTTCCCTAGAAAAAATGTCTGTGTTGTGCGATTGATTTGCTTCTTTCTCTTACTTGGTGTGATCGTGTGATCGTGTTTAATTTTTGCAAACTAATTGTAGGAGGATTCAATATCTTGATCTATAATATTGCATGATCAGATTAAATCCATTGGTATACATATTTTTTGTATAATTTCTACAATTGGATCAACATTCCCTCGTTTTTATGCTAGCAGATCTAGTTAGCCAGAAATTGCAAGATCTTCAAGAATAAAAATCCAACAATGGAAAGGGTAATATCCGAGACATGGGGGAAATTATTTGAATTATATTATGCTAAAGGGACAAAAGGAATTGATTGGGTGCAGATTCAAGCAGAAGAAAGAGAGTGGGAAAGGTTTGCAAGTAGCAGGCCCAATTTAGCAACAATTTCCATGCCCATAAAGGAAAAACAAAAATGGAAAATAAGGCTCTCAGAAGAAGACTTCCAAAACTAGATTAGCTCTCTCAATAGGCCATACCTCTTCTTTGATGGGGCTTTGAAAATGAATCCTGGAAAACTAGGGTCGGAGGAATTATACTCACCAGTGATAAGATAAAAACCATACTGTATGATTGGGGCTTAGGCACTATGTATAATAACATAGCGGAAACCTATGGGCTTCTCCTTGGGGTCAAAATATTAAAAGAAAGAAGTATAATGAATCCAATAATATTTGGAGATTGATCGATCATTATACATGCAATGGTCAATGGTAATAGTTTAAAAAACACAACCCTGTGTCATATTCTTGAAAGGATAAACCAATATGAAAAGAAGATTGGGATAATTACCTATTACCATACCTTAAGGGATAATAACAAAAGTGAATATAGTCAGGAAAATAAGGCAGTTGACAGATCAATGGGAGAAGCCAGCATTGATAAAAATCTTGTCAAAATATCAATCCCATGATTAAGAAAATCCATCAGAAATCAAGCATGCAGGAAGGAATCTCTCTCAAAAATAGTGCTACCCTTATGAGGCCTGGAATCAGAATATATCCTTGTACCAATAAGATCCAAATAGATCAACCTCGGATCTTGCTTACAACACTTCTCTTTCCCATGACTCTCCAGTCAACGGGCTCCCTATCTTTATATATTAACCATTGTATTGCTCTCCTCATTTCAACTGAAATCCATGAATGCATTCATGATTAGAGTTTCCATAGTTCTAGTCTCTGTCTTAGTGCCCCTTTGCCTTGTTTTCCTACATTCAACAAGCTCTGCGCATCTCCCATTCCACTAAACCGACCCTCGCACCCAATCATCTCCTCCTCGTGCCAAGCTATGTGGAAGCTCTCTTCCTCTCAACCCCTTCCATCGTGCTCCTCTTTTTCCATATATCTTCTGCGATATCTGAACGGGCGCGTGATGCTCTCTATGCTTCAAAATTCCTGCTCCAAATCTCATATCAAAGCGCTATGTTCCAATCCAGACACTTCTCAACAGCTCTTCACACTTTTGTGGACTCAAAGAACTACTAGCACTAAACAGAACACAATGACATTCAACAACACTCCTTCAACAGTAGAATAGAGAAATCATAGCTACATCAGTAGTGCTCCTTCAATAGAGAAAGAAATGGACTCCGACGAAGAAAAGGTGCAGTCATGTGTGTACTTCTAAGCATATTGAGTAGTAATAGATTAGATAAAAAAGAATATGCATTAGAACAAAAGCCACACAAGAGAGGAGATAGTATTTCTCCAGCAGCAATGGGCATCAACCACAAAGGAATTGCTGGAAATTAAGAATAGATGTAACCATATGGAAAATACAATCAACTTCCTCAAAGAAATGATAGCGAAAAAAATCTGAGCATGGATCCAACTCTCTCGACCAAGGAAGTGGTCATAAAGATAGTGAGAAAATTGGAAGCAAATAGATGAAATCTCAGCATTTCGATCTTCAATGACAGAAAACAGTCTAAGCGAGTTCTCAGTAGTTAGGACCTAGTACATTATTAGAATGAAAGTGAAATTTATTTTTTTACTCTAGAAGTTTGCTAAATTTTATATTTTGAATGCAATAGATAGTATAATCCATAGGAATACTAGAAGAAGTAGTACTTGCTATGTAACAGAAATGCTACACGCCCTACAGACAACTCTCTTTTTTGGTCTTCTTAGGGGTGAATCTGTAATGAGGAATTAATATTCCTCCTTTTCTGATATATAATATCACTAGCGAACTTGTAAAAAGAAAAAAGAGCGTCATTTCAGAAGAGGTCGTGAAGCGGGTGGGCCTATCGATCACACCACACCTGCAGTTGTACACCATCGGGTGGCTTCACCAAGGATGAGATCTACGTGTCATCCAACAATGTCATCTTCCCTATAGCATCAAGCCATTCACGGATGATGTATTGAGTGATATAGCTCCTCTTTAATTTTCTAATGTTTTATTAGGCTAACCATAATTGTGGAAGCATGATACCATGTATGATTCTAGGCCTCGCATTGTTTTTATTTATTTGGGTAATAAGATATACAAGATACCAAAGGTAGCCTCGCTTTCTGACATCTCTTTGATATATACCAAGGAATGCAATAAGATCATCTCCCATACTAGGAAAATTGTTTTCTTTTTTATTCACTCTCAAAGTAAACGAAATATTTTAGCCACATCCATGGCCCCCGAGAATGACTCCTCCACGTAGCAGAAGCAGGTGGATACGATCGTGGAAGAATACAAGGGCATATTCTCCTCACCTGCAGGGGTACCCTTGCACTATCAGGTCAATCATTCAATCGATTTGACTCCTAGAGCACCTCTACCCAACGGGCCGATATATCGTCACTACATTCTAGAAAATGAAGAGATCAAGCAGAAAATCCAGGAGGCGCTGCAAAAAGGGCACATCCAACCAAGTTCCTCACCTTGTGGGAGCCCGATTGTACTTGTACAAAAGAAGGATGGGACCTAGAGGCTCTGCATTGATTATCAGGCACTAAAAAAATCATTTCTAGGAATAGGTATCCAATCCCACAAATTGATGAACTTCTGGGCCATCTCAAGGGGGCCAAGTATTTAAGCAAGATCGATCTGAAGTTTGGCTATCACTAGGTTCCAATAGAGCCCATAGATGTATGGAAGACCACCCTCAAATCCAAGGAAGTCCTTTTTGAATGGTTGGTTATTCCCATCGGGTTGAAAAATTCCCCTGCTACTTTTATGAGGCTAATGAATGAAAAATTGAGTCCCTTCACCAACTCATTCGTGTTTTTTTATCTGGACAACATCCTCATATTCAACAAGAGTTGGGAAGAACACTTGCAACATATTCGAAAATTCATTCAAAACCTGTCGGCAAAAAAAAATGTGTGCCAACTTGGATAAATGCACCTTTGGGATGAGTTAGGTCTAATATCTGGGTTACCTCATAGATGAGCATGGTGTGAATGTGGATCTGACTAAGATCCAAGTCATTCGAGATTGGCCAGCCCTGACCACTATAACAGAGCTTTGATGCTTTTTGGACCTTACAAATTCTTATCGGAGTTTCGTGTTGGGATTCTCCCATATAACTTGGCCTTTGAGTCATATTACTAAGGGCGGGGTGAAAGAAATTTTTTCTTGGTCTGAATCCCAATAGAAGGCGTTCATTGATTTAAAGCACCGCCTCTGCTTTGCACCAACATTCACACTTCTAGACCTGTAGTAGCCATTTGAAATTGATACAGATGCCTCTGACTATGCTATTGGTGCAGTCCTCACCCAACACGGGAATCCAGTGGCTATCATAGTGAGACACTTTCTGATACAATTCGGAAGTAACCCACCTATGATAAAGAGATGTATTCCATCGTGCAGGCTTGCCAACAATGGAAGCATTACATTCTGGGGAAGGATATGGTCATCTGCACCGATCACTAACCTCTTTAGTTTATACAAACACAAGGGAAGTTGTAGAAAAATCTCCATAAGAAGTGGTTTACATATTTGCAACAATTCCACTTGAACATTAAATACAAAAAGGGTACCACCAATCATGTTGCAGACTACCTCAATCGGCCCCCAGTTGCAGCAATGACTATTTTTCTCAAGTATTGTGGCCACGAGACCTCTGGATGGCCGCAACTATACAAAAATGATCCAAAGGTCTCCTCCACATACCAGATGCTAGTAGAGGGAAAGCAAGTTCCTCATTTCCACCTCCAAGAAGCATTATTATGCTACATGGGCCACCTTTGTGTTCCTTCAAGCGAGGGTTCCAAGATGATTTGGGAGGTACACTGCAGTTAGGTCGGGAGACACTTTGGCATGGATAAAAAATTGTGGTTGTATTAGAAAAATACTTTTATTGGCCAAAAATATTCCTGGATGTTTGGAAATATATCATATCCTAAATTGTCTGTGCGATCCCCAAACCAACCATCTAGAAGTAAGGCCTTTACACTCCTCTGCCTACTCCCAAAAAAACTTGGGAATCCATCTCCATGAGCATGTAGATATTTTCAAATGGCTATATTGGCGGCTCATAAGAATATATATCACAGCAGAGACACGCGAACTTTTTTTAACGAAAAGGGTAAATTTTGGGATCTCGCATACCATTATATCAGATCAGGATATTAGGTTCCTGAGCACATTATGGTCAATCCTCTGGACACTATTGGACACCAAGCTCACCAAGTTGACTGCATTACATCCTAGACTGACGACCATACAGAGGTTGTCAATAGGATGATAGTGCACATACTTTGCATATACAACTCCAAGCATCCACGAACTTGGGATGAGAGCATCTCCTATGTGCAACACAGTTATAATAGAGCTCTCCATAGATTGATTGGTTGTAATCCCTTTTAAGTGGGTCTAAGATTTCAACCATTGTGTCTGATTGATGTTGTCATACCTCATGAAACTACACATAGAATCCATACATGTACTGTCTAAGGCTGATAAAGCAACCAAATTTATTGAATGTATCCAACACATCCACCAGCAGGTTCATGACGTCCTAGAGAAGTCCAATGCCAAGTACAAGCATCGACATGATCAACATCAGGTGCCACACAAGTTTCAGGTGGGCGACAAAGTTTGGTTGCATTTGCAGAAATAACGCCTAACCAGAGCTCATCAAAAGCTTAGATCACTATGATATGGTCCTTACACCGTTATCAAGGTTGTAGGAGGCAATGATTTTGAGATCAACATTCCCCCATTCCTTGGCCTGCACCCAGTGTTCAATGTGGACCACCTTCGACCATACTTTCCACCATTACTGGACACATCATACATTGCATAACAACTCATACCAACAGAGATAGACCCCGACTGCATGGAACATGCCACAATTGATCGAATCATGGACATTCAGATCATGAACACTCACCAACAAAATATCCAGTTGTATCGGGTTGTCAAAGCTGGCCAACTCCTGCACCAAGGAGAGTGGGTCACCAGGGACCAAGTTCAGCAGAAGTTTCATCATCTCATGGAGTAACTCAAAACAATGGGGACCATTTATTCCTAAGGGGGGAAGACTGATCCAGGTGGATATTGATGGCCACCCGCCTATTTCACTTGGACCCCCACCATTGTTTCCTTGAGTTTTTCAATTTCCTTAATTGTAGCACAATTTACTATTTTTGGAAGTTTTTTGGGTCTTGAACTTCCCGAGTCGTTTTGAGGCTCTAAACGATGTTTTTTGGGAAAATCGGGTCCGACATGGGCCTTTGAATGATGTTGGCCACTTGAAATTTGTAGTCCTTAAATATATATTTCTAACGAGGCATTGTGTGCATCAAACAAAGATCGTATGCCAAAGTTACGTCCCCGTAAAGTCGATGTACCAATTTACCCAAACGAGGCCCATAGTTTTGGTGCTTCATCTCATAGGGTTAGGTTTTTGGATGTTTAGGATTTTCCATTATTTCTCAATAATAAATAGGCCTTCAAGCCTCATTGTAACATAGTTCAGATGCATGTATTAGCCACATCTCTTCTCAGAGATAAGCTACCATCGCCTGAGCTAGTTTATTTCCATTTTGTATGTAAGCATATTTCACTCTTTGATATTAATGAAATGAAGTTATTTTTTTGTTGCATCTCTGTGTCCATGTTTATATTTGTAATTTTTTGCGTTCCTGCATAAATTCAGATCAACATGTTAAAGGTCCTACCCTCATCAAGTCTAACATCTCAGTTAACCATTATCTTCCTCTTCCCTAGAATGTAGACCTTGTAGGCCTTTGAGATCTCATTATATCCAACAAAAATTTCCCTCTCTAATGAGGGCTCTAATTTAGTCCTCTTCTTTGAAGGAAAGTGTAAATACACTATACTATCAAATATTTGAAGGTGGATCACCTCTGATCTCACTCTTTTAAAATCCTCCTTAGGAGTCATGTCCTCCATTGTCTTGTAAAAACTCATGTTCTACAAGTATACAATCATATAACATGCCTCTACCCATTAGAACATAGGCATATCTTAATCATGGATCATAGCCTTGGATTCTTTGACTATACTCTCATCTTCCTCTTTTCCACTCCATTTTGCTATGAATTGTAGGGCATTGTCAACTATGTCTTAATTCTTTAATCCGTACAGAAAAATATTGAAACTCGTTGGAGGTATAATCACCCCCATTTTATGATCCTAGGAGATTTATCTTCTTACCAGTTTAGTTCTCCATAGGATATTTAAACCGTTGAAACAAATCTAAGACCTCATCCTTTGCCTTCAAGAAGTAAATCCATGTCCTCCTAGAATAGTCATCTATGAGGGTCACAAAATAACAACTCCCTGAGATATAATCCACTTACATAAGAACATAGATGTTGGAATGCACCAAATCCAACACACCCTTGTACCTAGTATCATTGCTAGGAAATGTTACCTTTGTCTACTTTCTAAGTGTACATCCCTTACACACACCATCATGCTCTATATTGAACTCTGAAAAACTAGTGATCATTTATAATAGTGGTAGAGCCCTATAGTGGTGATGTCCCATCCTCCTATTCCAAATATTATTCTAGCTACCACTTATATGTACTATATATTTTGGTGGCTATCCTCTCAACATAAGCATGTTATTATCATTGCTGCTGTTGGGGAAAAATAATTTCCTTTCATGTAATTTGTCAACCCGGGGGTTTCGTAAGCTTGTGAAGCGTGTGTGCACTGTATGTGCTAGAAATGATCTTTCAGTTTAGATCAATCTAACTACAGAATATTGAAAACCAATTCATCTAATCTATGAAATCAAATAATGAAAATGAAATTCAACTAACCTATGAAATCAAGTAACGAAAGTAAAGAAAACAAATTCAAAATAAAATATAGCGCGCATAATCATACTTGCAGGAATTGAAATTTAAATCTAAGAAAGCATTTCAAAACATGTAAAGGAAAACAACTAATGTATATTAGTTACTCCAGCTTTCAATATGAAGTGTCACCTTCTTGAGATGATGTTAAGTAACCCACTATACCTAATGATCTAGAAAAGCAAGTAAAGTATGCAAAGGGAAAAACACAATAATTGCATGAATTAAATATTCAATCATTCAGTATAGAAATATGATAAAACCAACTTCTTGGAATGACCTTTAGGAACATTAGTGATGCAATTAAATGAGGATCTAAAGCAAATGTAAAAATCATGTAAAGTTAACTAATTTATGTTTTGATTTACTCCAACATTCAATATGAAGTATTAACCTCTTGAGATGTTGTGTAAGAAATCAATTACACCTTAGTTTCTAAGTTCCTAGAAAGCAAGTAAAATGTGCAGAGGAAAGACTCAATAACTGTATGAATTAGACATTCAATCATTTAGTTTAGAATCATCATCTTGAAATGACATTTAAGAACATACATTAATACAATTAATTGATATTTCTAATCTAGGAAAGCAAATGACAAAACGGTAAAAGAAACTATATAACTGTGAATTCTTATTTCTTCAAACTTAGTTCAATTTGAAAATAGAAAGATCTATCCTCACGAAATGTTTCAAAAGAACAATGATTACACAGTTATTCTAAAACTAATACTAAGACAACAAATAGACTTTAATTATAAAAGCAAGTAAATCTCACACATTTTAGGTAGCTGATCTAAAAGTATGAGAGATGGTAAATTGAGATGCTCCATATGTAGGCAAAACCAAATCAAAATGAAGGAAAATTCATGAGTAAGGTGCCACAATCTAATTATGTATTCAAAGCTTGAGCATAAATCCAATTTTACACATTCTTTGATAGGAGAAAGCTTCCCCTATTTATACAAAAAGATGAGAAGCTATCTCATTATTGAGAGTCCATGAATCTCTCCCTATATCTCTAGAGTTACTGTCCAAATAGGAATTGATAAGGCACATGTCTTATTAGAGTTACAATACAATAGGAAGTGATAAGGCACATGTCTTCTTAGAGTTACAATACAAATAGGAAATGAGACACATATCCTTATGATCCCATGATCTTCTCCATCCAAATTCGAATTTGGCCTTAGGAGGCCACATAAAGGTCTTTTGGAAGCTTATTTTTGACCTACACAAGGCAAAAAATTCATTCCACTTGTTAGGTATAAGTATGTGCATATTATTTCCTAATTTTTAACCACAAATTCACTTAAAAATACTAGGAATTAATAAAGTTTGGAAAAACATAAATGTAACCCAATAATGGTAATGGTAAGGTAAATGTAATGAAATGGAGGTGGATTGAAGGTGATAATATGGAAATATAAGTGAAAATTTAATGGAACTGAATGAAAATTTCAAGGCCCAACAATTGCCTATAGATCGCCTCACATTAGGATCATCCCCTTTCAGTCTGAAAACTACCTCACCTCCCATGAAACTAACCTCAAGTCCTTTGTCCTCCATGGTCAAAACTAAGAGTAATTTATTCTCCAACTCAGGTACATGCATCACCTCCATAAAAATCCTTGAGTCTAACTTGAATTGTATTTTTCTAATGCCTTCTTCCATGTACTTGGTGTTGTCACTAGGATCCACATTTAGATATTTGTGCTCCTTGGCCATACTAGTGAAGATACCACAATATCCCATAATGTGACAATATGCTCCACTATCCACAAACCACAACCTTCTTCTAATGGTGCCAGAAAGACAATCTACTATAGAAAATTTATTCTCAAAATTTTCAGCCAACAAGTGCATCTATGCAGATGTAGCTATTGTCTTCCCCCCTTACCTTTCTTATTTTTTGGAAAAATTCTGGCATAATGATTGAACTTATGACATGAAAAGCACCTAAATTTTCCCATATTTCCTCCTTTGTAAATATTATCCTCCACTTCAACTTTTATTGGCTTTACCCTTGCCCTTATTTACTTTCCCAGTAAGAGCAAGGTTCTCCTAATCTCCACCTTTACGTTGTGCACCAGTTAATGATTCCTCCCAAATATCCTTTTGGGTGAAATCATCCCACAATCTAACCTAAACAATAAGCTTATTTCTTACTAGTATTCCTATCACAAATGTATCCCACTTCTCGGTGCACCCTTTCAGTGCTACTTTGATAAGATCCATCTCATCCACTTCTTCCTTAATAGTTGAAAGGTCATCGTGAACCTGTTGAATCCTTGTGAAGTATGGGGCCACAATATAATATTTATTCATCTTGATGTTATCAGCTTCTCCACTAGCACCAAATTTTTATTATGGTTGTCACTTTGGTACAACTTTGTCAAGGATTTCCACATTTGATACATTGATTCTTTCATCGTTATATGAAGTATTATGTGATGCTTCACACCATCCAAAATTATTCTCATAGCTCTTATATCTTTTATTTTATGTTCAGTTGTTTGGGTAGCATCTTGAGGAGCTTGAATCTCTTGGATTCTTCCCACAAACCAATTTACATTAAGACATGGATGATTCACTCCTTCCATGCACTGAAGTTTACAATATCCTCCAACCTATATTCATACCTCAAACTTGATTATGTTATATTACCAAATAAACTTTAGCCACAAAACCTTCGCTACTAAAAAAAAATTATTGCAAAAAAAATTCACTTAATATAACCCTTGTAATATCTAATCTCCCCCACAGAGTTTATATAGCTTTGATACCATGTTATTTTTTCTTATACTAGATTTGATTTACTTGAATTTCGACAATTTATTTAAAACTCTGAGAATATTTATCTCAAATAATTTTGAAATTGTTGATAAAATAAATACACTAGTATATTAACTCAAAAAATAAAAATTAGTAGAAATAAATTGAGAGATCAATCACACTACAACAACAAATTTTTACCTAACACGATATTCCTTCATCTTCTTGAATTTATCGTCGAAATTATGGGTTAGACCCACAAAGAAAACATATAAAAATACAATTGCTAGGAACTTGGAAATTTGGCCTCATTGGGAGAATTATACCCAAAGAAATCGACCTCTAGAAATATATCCTCCTAATGTAACTCGAACCTAAAGAATTTTACCTATCTCACCAGAAAATCGACCCCCTTTCTTCTCACCACGTATAACCTCTGCGTACTTAAGAAACTCGACCTCACTATATATTTTAGCCTCTACAATTCAACCCTCCTCTTTAGAAACTCGACCTCCTTCTTTCCTCAACTTGGCCTCCTTGATTTTCTCTCGAAATCCCCTATTGCACTTATTTAACCTCCAAAATTTCCTTCTTCTTGACAATTTTATGTCTCACTTTCACCTATTTTTATCACTTCTTATCATACCATCATACCTCTACCATGAGTTAAGAGTTATATGAGCCCTGAAAATACATTAATAATGTAAATTTCCATTATCATCTCAAATCTATATGTTTTTCTTTATTAAATTTGTTTGATTATACATAAGCTATTGAATTGTGCATATTATATAGCTCCTCCAACATTATGCAGCTTATTTGAAGGTTCTATAGGATACCATGGGTTTTGAATTATATGGAGCATATCCACAATTGAAAAATGTTGTCGAGATGGTGATCCACCTACTAGCCACGGGTGGAAGTTCACAGGTCCAAAACATATCTCAAGTCAAACCTACGATCAAATTAGTTATATCACACATGTAGCAGTCGGAATATCAAGTGAGCAAGGCCTATCATCAAGCGAGCGAGGTTCAAGAATGAATATTTGAAAGATTGAAGTTGATAATGTGCCTTATCACAAGTCACTTCTCCGATAGTGAATCGTGAGAAGGAGGATTCCTATTTAATTAAGAAACTGGGATGTCGAAGTTGTATTCTAATTTCCATCCATAAGACACTCATTCTAGTTATGTTGTAAACTATATAAAATGCTTCACCAGGAAGCAAATAGATAGCTTTTGAAGTTGGTTTATATTCGTAAGTCTATTGTATTGAAACTTTGTTTTATGCACTCCAGTAATAGAAATTATGTTATGGTGCATTCATAATTTCTTGTGGTCAATTTAAGTTTTTTTTTTTAGATTTATAGACACTCATGCATCTCAGAAAAGCCCTCGACAGAAGTATGAGATAACATAATTTAGTTTCTATTCATAATTTACTTTATTCGTTATGCTTTGTTTTCATTCATAGTTTTAGATTAATCCATTGTTTCATTTAAGTAGTATAGATTTTTAATTGTTTGTTTTCGATACACATATCAAGCGCTTGATTAAAATTGAAAACGTAATACAAAACAAACATTTTAGTTATTTCTCGATTTGCATAGTCTTGAATTTATAGAGAGTCATAAGTCATGAATGGTTTTAAATTTAAATGAACACATCAGTAATCTCAATTTTCCTTGATAAAGACAATTTCATTCCAGCCATTTACTTCTTACTTTAGAATATAATTCCTTTATTTTTCCTAGTATACAAGTTTATCGCTTTCCTAGAGTTGGAATTTATTGCTTTCATAGAATTAGAATTTACAATCTTCCTAGAATTAATATTTCTTGCATTCTAGAGTTAGAATTAATATTTCTTGCATTCTAGAGTTAGAATTCATTGCTTTCTAGACTATATTTATCAATGCTTTTAGAATAGACTTTATGATTTCCATAACATAATTCATTAGATTAAAAACTTAGCATAGAATTGCATTATTTTTCCTAGAATAAAATTTCAATTCTAGATTAAAAATTATGTTTATTTCTTATTTAGAATTTATTTCTTTCTTTAGATATCACTCCTTGAGAAAGAAAGCATGTGTGCTCATTTGGATATCCTCATGAATAATATTGCATTTAAATTCTTGCAATTTATTTTTAATAGTATAGATCTCTCTTTCTCAACAATTAATTGCCTAACATATACATTTCAGGTGTGCTTCACTAAAATATGAACCCTGGATTAATAATCTAATGCAAGTAATTTAAATATGAATTAAATTACCCAACAACACTTCTCACTTTTCTTCAGTTTTTCCAAGCCCCTCGCTCCAGAGAAAATCACTTCCTCCACAACTGTGTGTCTTCACCTCTCCCTTACGATTATTTTATAATTTCACTAAAGCCAAAATCCCTAACCCAAATCTCCTAAGTGATTAATGGAAAATATTTAATCCTAAGTCTCACTTGATATCAACGGTAGAGATTATATCTAAGTCACTTAAATAATTTTATAATTTATCTTTAGAACTTTCGCCTAATAGTCCAAAAGAACTAATTAATTTAGTCATTGTGCTTTTCCTAATTTAATCTTATGAAATAAATCATAATATCACTTACTCCACCAAGAAAGCGCCTAAAGAGGTAATCAAATATCTCCTACATGCTAAGACACCAAGCCAAATTAGAAGAACTATTCAGACTACAAAATCAACAAAAACCCATTCTTTAAGGTGAAATGGTAGTGATGTGGCATCATGCGAATCAATTTTTCTATCATTCCATGGAGGAAATGCCCTAAGTTATTAACTCACAATTATTATTCTTGCATGTATTGTTGAAGGAAATATATGATGAAGAGATGTATTAGTATTTGTTACTCTAA
Organism: Pinus albicaulis; assembly: GCA_034641835.2. NCBI lineage: Eukaryota > Viridiplantae > Streptophyta > Pinopsida > Pinales > Pinaceae > Pinus > Pinus albicaulis. Next base: position 989,613,845 of record CM076583.1, on the reverse strand, counting down.
AATAAACTTTTAAATAACTAAGAGTTATGTAATACAATACTTGACCTATCATGTATATCAAAATTCCTTGCAAGAATAAAGTAATATGGAAATAAAATGTGATATCCCTTTGCTTTTTGTGTTTATGTAATTAAATTTTCATGTGTGTTCTTTGTTAAATGTTTTAATCTTGAAGACATTTGAAGAATTTAATTATTAGTAATTTGTTCTCGGTAATTAAATTTGCATGTGTGTTCTTTGTTAAATGTTTTAATCTTAAAGACATTTGAAGAATCTAATTATAAATTTGTAATTGTGATGTTTTATTTCTATAAGTAAATAAATGGGGAAAGTTAATTCTTGAGTACATATGGCTAAAAGAGATGAGACTACAAAATTATTGTTGAACATTTATCACCCATCAGTACATCATAGGCATCTAATCTGAATGATTATATTTATTGAGAAATTATGGATTTAACCAATTACTTGTTTCCCTAAAAGCTAAGGGGTTGTCTTTGTTGAGAATTGGTAGGGAAAGTGATTAACTCAAATTCTCTTCTTGATAATTACTTGTGAGCTTGCTTATGTGTTCTTAGTTAATCTTTCATCAAGTCAATTATCAAAGCACTAGTCAAATGTAGAGACAAAATAGTTTTCACTTGTAACTGAACATCTTGATATGTAGTTAGGAAGGTAAATCTCTTATTTACCTTCCTCACTTTCTACTAACTTTAGATCATTGTTTTGACAAGTTCTTTCCTTAGATACTTTACAGCCATAGATTTTCTTACTGTACTCTTTCTACACCTTCAATTATTTGTACCTTCAATCATCGTGTACCTTCAATTATCATCGAACCTTCAGTCATCATCATCGTACCTTCAATAAATTATAATTCAAGCTATACTGAATCTGTTCTTATGTTCGAAGCCTTTTAGATGTTATATAAACTCAAATAGATCCGCACTAGCTACTCCCTTTTCCACGCTATCTACCTTAGTCTTGTCCAAAAATTCAATGCTGTCTTCTTCAGTTTCTATTCGTAATTTTAACTCTGTTCACTTCAGATTCTTTCCGCAATTTCACCTCAGATTCTTTCCGCTGTCAAACTTAGACAGATTCGTATATATACTTCTGTTCTTAGACCACATCATTATTTCTTCAGGGAAACACAATCGCCTTTGGAATGTCTGCACTAACTCGGAGTTCAATTTGCAAATATGTCATATTAAATTGGCTGCAGAATAGTCATATATATATGTGACTTGTCTAGTTATTAGGCTGACCAAACAACTAGTATTTTGGTCGACCAATCAGCTTATGTTCTTTGTCATTATTTCATATATATTTCAACGTTGTTTTCACTGTATAAGGAGCTTGACTTCTAACACGTTTTGAAGTCTTTGTGGAGGGCTCCTTGTAGCATATCTATCTTTGTCTTCTTCTTTTCGTAATTACATAGTCAGCATGAAGATCGACCTAGTTACATTTTACAACACTCCCCCTTAACTAGGGAGGTATTTATATAGTTACATGATCAATTTCAAACTAAATAATTTCATAAGAAAAATCGGATTGGTAATCGCATCTGTATAGCATCATTCCAACCAACATTGTACTAGTGCAAGGCCTTGAATAACAACCCCATCTCTTCAATGAGACTATGGGCTTCAATGCTGGCGAGACACATGACTTATAGACACCTTTGTCATTGTCTCTCTAAGGTACATACCCCACCCGGGTGTTCCCAAAGTATGACCTTCCTAGACTATTCTTCTCTTGGGTAGCTAGCCCTCAAAGAATATCGGTCCTCGACTACTCTTATCTTGAATGCTTGACCACATTCTCAAAGAGTATCAAATTCTATATGATTACCTAATCCTCCATTATGTCTTCCGAAGACTAGAATGATGTGTCTATCTCTCCCTCCAGGGGAGGACCTATTCCACAAGGGAATGTACTCATTCTTATACAAAGAATGTACCTAAGCTCATCCTTAGGAATTACCAAGTTTCTTCCAAGTAAGAAACTTTTCGTCAGGCTCCTTATTAATCAGGGACCTCCAACATCAATGGTGAGACACCCAACTGCTCATGAAGAATTCCTGTCCTCGATGTCATGGATTTTGATATTGAGGAATCTCTATCTTTTAGCTTCATAGGGCACAGATCATTCATCACTTCCATCCTGAGTCTTGTCAGCTATCAGAGTGATTTACCAGACTTCCTTATCTGGTCCACTATTGTGCCATGCTACTTTCCTTCGAATCATATTCTAGGATCATACATCCTTTCTCATGATTAGCAGCCCTACACAAATTCATCGAGATAAACATTTACATATGAACCTTTTAAAACAAAATTTACCTCAGTGATGATCTTTCACCATGAATTCTTCCTATAAGCATCGGCATCCTTCATACAGATTGACACATCTCCTAATGATATGGTTTCCCAAGGGTCTTCTTCTTTACCAGACTTTTGTCAGAGTCTACATATCTTTCCAGGAGATCTCCTAGTCACATCTTATTGGCCTCCGGATGATAACTGCCTTTTGACATGGTTGCATTTCATGATCTCTTCCTCTCTAGACATTCTTGATTCCTAGGAGCGTACAACTTTCCTAGTTTCTTGTTCATATACAACCACCTCATATTTCATGAGGACATATTATGTTGATTTCATCTATCCGTGCATTAAGAGATACTCCATAGATCATACTTCTAATTACAAAAGTCCATTACTTGCAACCACATGACATGACTTCAAAACATCCACTGTCAGCATATAAATAAATATATACATACCTCATACCTTTTTCCCTTGAGTCATCCTGTAGCAATTTCTCAATAATGAAGAGCTTTATTCCCTTGGCCTGCTTCATCAATATGTCATTACGTCCCGAAATATGTTTCCATGATGACCCTTGCTATTGATGACTGGTTTTTATTAGTAATGTTTGTTAGAGAGGTTTTCTCGGATCTAATTCACCAGGAGCTCCTGCCATGCTTAGATCAGGATGCTACATTATCACAAAAGTCAATTGCATATTCATAAGTTTGTGTGATTTTCCTTGAATTCTTCTTTTATTTAACTTCCTTTCTTCCTCTTGTTGAGATTGTTTCTTTAGAACCAAGTGTCCATAAGTCTTCCACTTTTCCTGCTTATCCATCTTATCATCTCTTCCAGATCTCAAAGTTCAGATCTTATGAAGATATCCCTCCATTATTTGATACCTTCAATTTTGTGTAAATCAGGTCTAATTGTCATGATCTTCTTTATTGCATTGAATGGTTCTTTCAACTTATCATATATTCTTTTGATGTCTCCAATCCTGTTATATAGAGATGTAAGGAATTTGACTGATTTTAGAAGAATCCTTGAGCCCTTCTATCCTTTTCCATGTATTTTGATGAATCTTGATGTTCAGAGATTTTTCTTGACTTTACTTTCTTCAAGGATTGTGACTATCCTCCTCATGCAAGGAATCTTGGTAACCCAACCAGCTTATAGATATCTCTACAAAAACAAAGTCATTTTACCAAATTTGATTATAGAATGAAATATACTTACTTTACAAGTGAAGATAAAGTCTTCAGCTTGATTGCTTCGATGGTGGTTGAGAAAAGATGTATTAATGCTCTCTTTGGATGATCTTCTTCCAAAAAAAAATATTTTCTTCAATAAATGAGATTATTGCCTTTTATCTTGCTAGTCTTATAACTGAGTTAGATGTCATATTGCCAAGACCAAGATCATCTATACTATTGATATTATTAGACCTTCTCTTCAAACGTAGCAAGGAACCAAAACTGTGATATTGTTATGTTAGTATCTTTACGGAGATCTAAAGGAAGCACCGAATTAGATAAGAGATAGAACCGAAACACAAAATGTGACTATATCATTGAATGTGCCCTTGTACGAACATGTGATCTACACTAGGTATGCCAAGAGCATTGCTGAGATTTCACTGATCTGAGGTTACCGAAAAACACCTATGAAATTTGCTCGAGATTTCCTAAGGATGATTCGAATTGTAGGCTTTGATATTCGGACTCTGATTGCCTCCCAAAAATCTTAGATAATTAGATCTCTGAACTTATCCCTGATGAAATTTGATTGGCTTATATGCTTTGAAATCTTATTCTTGCGTGTCCCTTATCCCTTCCTTAATTGTCACCTTAGCTCTGATACCATGTTGAGAATTGGTAGGGAAAGTGATTAACTCAAATTCTCTTCTTGATAATTACTTGTGAGCTTGCTTATGTATTCTTAGTTAATCTTTCATCAAGTCAATTATCAAGGCACTAGTCAAATGTAGAGAAAAAATAGTTTTCACTTATAAATGAACATCTTGATATGTAGTTAGGAAGGTAAATCTTTGATTTACCTTCCTCACCTTCTACTAACTTTAGATCACTGTTTTGACAAGTTATTTCCTTAGATACTTTACAATCGTAGATGTTCTTACTGTACTTTTTCTGCACCTTCAGTTACTTGTACCTTCAGTTATCATCGAACCTTCAGTCATCATCATCGTACCTTCAGTAAATTATACTTCAAGCTGTACTGAATCTGTTCTTATGTCCGCAGCCTTTTAGATGTTATATAACCTCATATAGATCCGCACTAGCTACTCCCTTTTCCACGCTTTAAACCTCAGTCTTGTCCACAAATTCAACGTTGTCTTCTTCAGTTTCTATTTTTAATTTTAAATCTGTTCACTTCAGATTCTTTCCGCAATTTCACCTCAGATTCTATCCGATGTCAAACTCAAACAGATTCATATATATACTTCTGTTCTTAGACCACATCTTTATTTCTTCAGGGATACGCAATTTCCTTTGGAATGTACACACTAACTCAGAGTTAAATTCACAAATCTATCATATTAAATTGGCTGCAGAACAATCATATATATATGTGACTTGTCTAGTTATTAGGCTGACCAAACAACTAGTATTTTGGCCGACCAATCAGCTTATTTTCTTCGTCATTATTTCATATATATTTCAACGTTGTTTTCACTGTATAAGGAGCTTGACTGCTAACACGTTTTGAAGGCTTTGTGGAGGGCTCCTTGTAGCATATCTATCTTTGTCTTCTTCTTTTTGTAATTACATAGTCAGCATGAAGACCAACCTAGTTACATCTTACAACAATCTTTAGGAGTGAGAAACAAACGCTCATTAATGAGTTGATAACTACCTACCACCTATGGGTGAGGTGGAGGTAGTTACTAACCTCAAAAAGAGTGGTATACCAGAAATTGATAAAAATATTTTTGTATGTTTTCTTTTGTCCCAATTCTTTTTATAGATAAAATAGAAGACTGAAGAGAAGTGAGTAGGAAAAAGACAAGAAGGAAAATTTTGCAGACCTGTTATTCTCGGGGGGTGTTGAAAATGCAGCAAGATGATGGAGCTTAGTGAAATGAAGTCGCCTTCACTAAGTGGGCCCGCAGGCGAATTCTAGCGCAAAGTCTATTTTTAGACTATGTCTATTTTTAGACATATGAAGCATGGTCCGGGGATTCCAGTATGAGATTCTTGGAGCATTGGTCATGTTGGTAAAAATAGATGGGACTCTACCTTTGTGACCTATAGGTCGAAGAGGTCGAAGTCTATTTTTAGACTGCCTATCCTAAAAATAGGGAAGTCAAATATTATTTACCCTTAATAATATTTGGACTCTAAACAACAGTTTACTCTCTTGGAGCACTTCAGTTCGAGCTACAGAAGTGGCTCATGCATTTGACAGAGGAATTACGCTATTCCCAAGGGTTTGATGGCATCATGCATGGTTGACTTCAGTTAGGACTTCAGTGGCATAAGTTTGGTGGAGTTAATGAGACAGCTAGTGGAGTTGTGTTCTGTTTATTTTAGTTGAACTGGTTGAGATTAGTTTAACTAGCTAATAAATTAGTTATGAGTGGAGTGAATTAAATATTATTTAATTCATTAATTAGTAACTCATTATCTAACTCAAGAACACATCAGTTCACTACAGTGCATGATCAGTTCAGTGGAGACCAGTGAAAGAGGTAGATGAAAGGGTGGAGTTAGCTATCAGTGGCGACATCAGTTGTGCATGAGATTTGCACCACACTTGGAGGAATTTCCCATGATGATTGTGCTGTTAAGCCATGGAGATTCGAACCTTGGATCTCTATATAGACAGGCCTGGATTGCACAATAGAGGCAAGGCAATTGGCGGTGAGTTTTGAACCAGTAACCTGTTCAAAACTGAGCTAGTTTGTGTGTAACTTCATGAGATAGTACTAAGTACTTGTGAGGAGTATTGTACTGAGTTTGTTACATGATTTCTCCATTATAATATACACAATAGCTGTGGGGTTTTCAGCTATAAGCTTTCCCCATACATACTGTGTTAATGTGTATGATGAATTGATGTGCTATCGCTTGTTTTATTTCCGCATGTTTGATGATCCGAGTGGAAGAGATTATGTGTTGCATATAAATTCAAATTGTATGTGATCAGGATAGTCTCGGTGGATAATTAATCATTATTCAGCAAATTTCTACATGGTATCGGAGCTATTGAAGTTCAGATTGATCATCACATTGATTACAAACTTATTTCGGTAGACAGAGTCTGCATGCGGGCCAGGTAGCCTCCGGATTCATCTTTCTTCGGAAAGTGAAAGGTCTGGTAAATGCCCCTTGCAGTCAATCTCTGTGCGATCTCTGTGCTAGAAATAATTTGTTCTCACAGATCTAGAGCGGTTGAGCTTTGAGGTGGAATTCGAAGTTTTGCAGCAGTTTTGTTTTCTTGGTGCCAGTGTTGAAAATGTCTTTCAATGGTTTGCGACTCGAATATGCTCTTGAAGGAAGTTCGAATTATGTTGCATGGAAGGATCGCATGGAGGCAGTATTAGAAGATAATGGTCTGAAGGAGTTCGTAGATACGGATTTCCAAAAGCCCACTGATCCTGCTGAAGTCGAAGCATGGCAAAAGAAGATGGCGAAATGTCGAAGGATCCTATTGGAGGGCATCAAGGATCGTATTGTATCCAGCCTGCATGGAAAGGCTACTCCATATTTAATGTGGAAAGCTTTGACGGATATATTCCAGAGTAAGAGCGACCAAAGGAAGCTGGCGCTCAAAGATAAGCTCAGGAACATCAAGATGGAGAAGGGCGACAGTATCGCCAAATACCTCACGAAGTTCACTCAATGCAGAGATGAACTGGGAAGTGTGGGGGTGACTGTCGAAGACGAGGACATGGTCGACTTGGCTCTCCTTGGTCTTCCGAAGGCTTGGCACTCATATCAAGATAGTGTCAATGGTCGGGAGAAGCTGCCGAGATGGGAGCGCCTTTGGGCGGATCTCATGCAGGAGGAGATAAGGAGGACTACTCGAGATGGATCTTCATCAAAGGGAGTTGATGAAGAAAACTGCGCTTTGGTTGCCAAAGCAAAGAAGGGGAAGGGTAAGAAAACCTCTCATTCTGGTGCAAAGGGAAAGAAGCAGGATATGGCGAAAGTGAAGTGTTTTCACCGCCATGATCACGGACATTATGCTACCAATTGTCCAAAGAAGAAGAAGAATAAGCAAGCGGGAAGATCTGCAGATGGAGAAGCTTTGGCTTCACAGTTCGAGCTTGACTTTTCACTGATTGCATGCTTGGTTTCAAGTGTGATGGGATCGGTGTGGTTCTTGGACAGCGGTGCGTCATTTCATATGACGGGAGACCGGGAGTTGTTCTCAGATCTGGAGGACAAGGATTTGGGTATGCACATCGAGATGGGCGATGACGGTAGATACAGTGCGACTGGTATCGGTACCGTATCCTTTCAGAGGGAGTCTGGTAAACCCTTTGTCTTAAAGGATGTCATGCATGTACCGGGATTGAAGAAGAACCTGATTTCAGTAGCGATGTTGGAGGATAAGGGTTATGATGTGGTCTTCAGCGAAGGAAAAGCTTTCCTGCGCAGTAAGACTACTGGAGAGACCCGGAAGATAGGGGTTCGAACTCAGAACCTTTATCAGTTGCAGGTAGATGACTGCGCAGCTATGGCATGCAAGGCGGGAGAAGTGGTGAGTCGGGATGATGAGGGCGAACTATGGCACAGGAGATTGGGCCATCTTCACCATGGAGCTTTGAAGATTCTGCAGCAGATTTCTACTGGACTTCCTAAGGGCACTCTTGCGCAGTCAGATCAGTGCAAGGGGTGTACTTTAGGGAAGTTTGTGAAAGCCACCTTTCACGAGAAGGATAGTCGCGCCACGACGATCCTTGAGAGAGTTCACACAGACGTGTGTGGTCCTTTCTCAGTTGCTTCGACAGCAAAGCACAAGCATTATGTGATCTTTGTTGATGATTTCTCTCGAAAGTGCTGGATCTTCTTCATGCAGAAGAAGAGCGATACATTCGCGAAGTTCTGTGAGTTTAAAGCACTGGTCGAGAAGGAGTCTGGGAAGAAGGTGATTGCTCTAAGGAGTGATAATGGTGGTGAATTCATCTCGGCTGAATTCAAGGAGTTCTGCAGCGCAGAAGGGATTCGGAGAGAGCTCATCGCACCCCATAACCCACAGCAGAACGGGGTGGCTGAGCGGAAGAACAGAAAAATCGTGGGTGCTGCACGGGCGATGTTGCATGATCAAGGCCTACCCCTTCACTTGTGGGCTGAGGCATGCAATACAGCAGTGTATGTGCAGAACCGTTGTCCTCACAAGGTTCTTGGCATGAGTACACCGGAGGAGGCTTATTCTGGCAAGAGGCATGATATTTCCCATTTGCGGATTTTTGGTTCTCCTGTCTACATGCATGTGACGAAGGATGCGAGAAGGAAGCTGGATCCAACTGCTCAGGTTGGAATATTTGTGGGGTACACTGATACACCTCACAACTATCGGGTGTATTTGTCAGACAGTCGCAAGACTGTTGTGCGACGGGATATAAAATTTCAGGAGGAGAAAGCCATGCAATGTTCGCTTGAGAGGGAGCTACACTTGCATGCAGATGAGGAGCTGTTAGTTCCTAAGGAGGAGCTTCTGGATGTGGATCAGCCACAAGAGAAAGTTCAGGAGGTGGAAGAAACCACCCATGCAACGCCAACCATCAGAGGGCGCATGCGCACTACAGAAGCTGAGCGACTGGCTCGGGATGCAGAGAAGGTTGTAGGACCACCTACAGCACAGCGCAGACAGAGACAGTCACCGGATCGGTACACTGGATACATGGCTCTCGTGAGTCAATGTGTTGTGACGGAGCCATCCTCTTTTGAGGAAGCCGTGGAGGAACCCGCATGGGTTGATGCCATGATCGAAGAATATGATTCGATCATCAGGAACAGTGCATGGGAGATTGTCCCAAGACCGGTTGGGAAATCAGTGGTGGGTTCGCGATGGATCTACAAAGTGAAGCAGGCGGCTGACGGGAGTGTGGAGAAGTACAAGGCGAGATTTGTCGCCCGTGGCTTTTCACAGATCGAGGGGATCAATTATGAGGAGACCTTTGCACCTGTCGCAAGGTACTCTTCCATATGGACGATCCTTGCTCTCTCAGCGCAGATGGGGTGGCACATTCATTAGATGGATGTGAAGACTGCGTTCCTCAACGGAGTCATTGAGGAGGAGGTGTACATAGAGCAGCCTAAAGGTTTCGAGATCTTCAGCAGTGAGTCGCATGTGTGCCGACTCAAGAGAGCATTGTACGGGCTGAAGCAAGCACCTCGTGCTTGGTACACTCGGATAGACAGCTACTTCACCGGGCTTGGATTCTCCAAGAGTGAGGCGGATCCTAACCTGTACCAGATTGTGGTGGAGGGGAAGCTGTTGATCATCGTACTGTATGTAGATGATCTGATTTTGACTGGCGATGAGCAGTTGATACTTTCATGCAAGGAGGATCTTGCACGAGAGTTTGAGATGAAGGACTTGGGCATTGTTACAGGTCAAAATACCTCCTCATCAGCTCAGAGGGGAAGACAAATATGGAAGAAGTACAAAGACCTAAATTAAACCTATTTCTGCCAGGGTAACGCATATATAGAACAGAACAAGAGCGTTATAACGCAGGCAAGCAATACATTGGGCGCGTTAGTGGCTAGGGAAACCTGTTTACACCGGAGGGACGCGTTACCCCGTGTTTTAAGTTTGAATTGGGAAAAGAGCGCGGAGAAAGATTGAATCTCTCGATTTTCCCTCAGCGGAGTCGTTGCACAAAGGAAACTTCAGCAGAAGCACCAGCTTCATTATTGGTCATTGCCATAGAAGACTAAACTCCAAGAGAGGCAAAAGCATGGAGATCAAGGAAACATCTAAGCCTTTTCCATTCCAAACTAGTGGAAAGAGAAGGGCAACAATGGCCTTCTCCCTCTCCTATAAGAAGGAGCCGAAGTGAAGGTTCTTAATTGAAGGTCGAAGGATTGCTCACCGTTTTGTATACTTGTGGAATAGAGAATATTGTGACATTGTGAAGGCCAATAATCAAAGAGGCTCCTAGAGAGCTTGTTGGCTTGGACTTCTTCACTTGATAGAGAAGAGCGATTGGGAGACTGAGGAGGGCTTGGTACAACCAATGGTTGTAATCCTCCTTCTTTCAAAATCAATAGAACTATGTTCCTTTTGTCCATTCGATGCTTAATGTTATATTGTTGTTTCAATATTTTCTTAGTATGATATGAATGGATCAGATGTGTATAATCTAGATGTTTGTTATTGATTTAATTGATAGGATACTTGTTATATTAGAAATTACGCGGGTGCTTTGACTGATTGCAGGTCTCAGATTTGGAGCCAGCGAAGAAGGACTCTTACTTTGCTGCACAGCGTTCTCCAAGGGATTCCAAAACTGTCAAAGAGGTAATTCTCTATTGTAATCCTTCAAGTCATTTCAAGCTAATATGAACATGCTCATGCCATCTTTGTGAACAGCATAGCTAATCTTACTGTCTGCCTCCTAGAACCCGAAAAGCCCCGAGAGGGATATACGAAACACCAACCACCCAAGTGCTTTGCCCTATAGTGCATCCTTCATTATTTCCTGGGATTGGAGATTTGGCAGCGCAGCGGAGGACTGTTTGTTTCTCAGGGCAAGTATGCCCGGGAGATTCTGGAGAGGTTCAACATGCAAGGCTGCAAGCCTGTTGACACTCCTCTTCCCGGTGGTTGGAGGAAGGAGGATGCTACTTCAGCGGAGGTAGTGGATGCCACTGTCTATCGACAGTTGGTGGGGTCGCTTATGTATCTGGTCAATACACGACCCGATATATGCTATGCAGTTAACCAGCTTTCGCAAGCTATGGTTAAGCCTACCAAGCTCTTTTGGAAGGCAGACAAGCATGTATTGCGCTATATCAGAGGCACATCGGGATATGGTCTATGGTACAGACAGGAGGATGGAGCGAAGCTTTCTGGCTTCACTGATGCAGATTGGGCAGGGAGTCCAACGGACCGGAAGAGCACTTCTGGAGGAGTTTTCAGCATTGGGTCGACAGCAGTTTCCTGGTACAGCAGGAAGCAGAGATCCGTGGCACTCAGTTCAGCAGAGGCCGAGTACATGGAAGCTAGCTTGGCTGCATGCGAGGCTATTTGGATGAGGAAGATCCTCGCAGGATTGTTCAGGTTGCATTTGGAGCCTACAGTGATCTACTGTGATAACTAGAGTTGCATTAAACTCTCGGCTAATCCAGTGTTTCATGATAGGTCCAAACACATCGACATCAGGTACCATCATATCAGAGATTGTGTTCAGCGGAGAATCATGATGCTTTCATATGTTCCCACGGAGGATCAGGATGTCGACATCCTGACGAAGGCGCTCACCAAGAGCAAGTTCGAATTCCACAGAGGCAGGATAGGGGTTGCAGATAATCCATATCTTGCCGAGAGGGAGTGTTGAAAATGCAGCAAGATGATGGAGCTTAGTGAAATGAAGTCGCCTTCACTAAGTGGGCCCGCAGGCAAATTCTGGCGCAAAGTCTATTTTTAGACTATGTCTATTTTTAGACATATGGAGCATGGTTCGGGGATTCCAGTATGAGATTCTTGGAGCATTGGTCATGTTGGTAAAAATAGATGGGACTCTATTTTTTTGACCTATAGGTCGAAGAGGTCGAAGTCTATTTTTAGACTGCCTATCCTAAAAATAGGGAAGTCAAATATTATTTACCCTTAATAATATTTGGACTCTAAACAATAGTTTACTCTCTTGGAGCACTTCAGTTCGAGCTACAGAAGTGGCTCATGCATCTGACAGAAGAATCACGTGGTTCCCAAGGGTTTGATGGCATCATGCATGGTTGACTTCAGTTGGACTTCAGTGGCAGAAGTTTGGAGGAGTTAATGAGACAGCTAGTGGAGTTGTGTTCCGTTTATTTTAGTTGAACTAGTTGAGATTAGTTTAACTAGCTAATCAATTAGTTATGAGTGGAGTGAATTAAATATTATTTAATTCATTAATTAGTAACTCATTATTCAACTCAAGAACACATCAGTTCACTACAGTGCATGATCAGTTCAGTGGAGACCAGTGAAAGAGGTAGATGAAAGGGTGGATTTAGCTATTAGTGGCGACATCAGTTGTGCATGATATTTGCACCACACTTGGAGGAATTGCCCATGATGATTGCGCTGTCAAGCCAAGGAGATTCGAACCTTGGATCTCTATATATACAGGCCTGGATTGTGCAATAGAGGTAAGGCAATTGGCTGTGAGTTTTGAACCAGTAACCTGTTCAAAACTGAGCTAGTTTGTGTGTAACTTCATGAGATAGTACTGAGTACTTGTGAGGAGTATTGTACTGAGTTTGTTACATGATTTCTCCATTATAATATACACAATAGCTGCGGGGTTTTAAACTATAATCCTTCCCCATACATACTCTGTTAATGTGTATGATGATTTGATGTGTTATCGCTTGTTTTATTTCCGCATGTTTGATGATCTGAGTGGAAGAGATTATGTGTTGCATATAAATTCGAATTGTATGTGATCAGGATAGTCTCGGTGGATAATTAATCATTATTCAGCAAATTTCTATAGGGGGATACTAGTTGTATGCAGTATCAATGTTGGGAGGAGCCTAGTACTTAACTATCAATTTTCCATACTACTAAATTTCAAGTCAGTATCTCCGGAAAATAAATTAGACATGTTTTATTTACAAATTCTACACATTGAAAAGGAAAAGTGAACTAGTTATGTTTTTACTTGAAAATTTTGAATTGTGAAAAGAAAAGAACTAATTGTTATTAATTATCGATGTTGTTTAGTGAGGAGAAGAAACAATGGAAGATTATCTTTGTTTTTTTTATATTTATATTAAAAAATAAGAAAGAGTAAATTTATTATTTTTACAAGAAAGTAAACAAACGAAGTATGGTATATATATATATATATATAGAGAGAGAGAGAGAGAGACTTATGAGAATACTCAAGTTTGGAGATACTATATATGAAACATATATCGATATAAATCCATGTGTTTAATTGTATTTGGAAATATATATATATATATATATATATATATATATATATATATATATATATATATATATTAGTGGTTAATGGATCAACTAGTACGGAGGAGAATTGCAGGACTGGATTCAATTCCAAGTGGAAGCTCCCCACTCGAAAGAATTTATCTACCCATATCCACCAACATGAATTTGTGTTATTCATGGACACCTATTACGAGTTTAGAAAATTAAAACCTATTAGGAATAATTTTTACTTGAGTCATGACTTGATGTAATTATTGGTGTACTTGTCAAAATAAAAATAAAAAGAGAAAAGAAAATTTATTTGTAAAAGAAAATTATTATGATTATTGAAATAGGTTTATTTCCCATCATTTTGTGGTCCTAGGTTAAAGCAACCATTGAATGCTCTAGGGGTCTTGTTGACAAGTCAAAAGGTCAACGCCATGATATTCTAGCCCCTATAGGACTAGTGTAACAAAGAATAATTTTTTTTATTGTGAAATGCAATGTCTAGAAGCCTCTAAGGGATGAGTTGGCCAATCCTCTTCATGTTGGCCCAAGGAGGCCTAATTCGCTCTTGTAAAAGGATATATAAATAATATCCTCACCTCATTTTGCATACATCGATCAAGTGAAGTATCTCTATTCTCTAGCGAAGTATAGGTAAGGAAGAAAGAAGAGAAAAGTTCTCTTGGAAGCCAACAAATTTCTTTGAAGATCAGAAAAATTATTTAAGGAAGGAAATCGTTGTCCCTATTGCCCACACTTGCAAGTTTTGGAGGAGAACCTAGGGTTTCCTAGGTCTTGTTTTGTAAGGAATTTATTTAAGGGTTTGGTTGGCTTATCTCTTGGAAGGTTTGGTCTTGGGTCAAGTTCAATTTCTTGTAAGTCTTCATTGAGATTCTATAAGAAGATATTTTTGTGGGTTTTCCTCTCTAGGAGAGGTTTTGGCCCTGGCTAGAAACCTACATCTCGTGCTGATGTTCTTAAATTGTGAAATTGTTATTGGAATTTATCTTCATGATGAACAAAATTGAGTAATAATGTTAATTCTCTATTATGTCTCATAAGAAAACATCAAGAATTATAGAGAAATCAATTTAATAATAACCACCCTGATAGTTTGACCTAGATTTTTCAACACTTAGGGAATGTCTAAAACAACATTATGAAGGAAAGAAACCTACAGTAAGAGATACTTTTGATTAGTCAAATTTGAACATCTCATGGTAGGAGATTTTGAGAAATAGAATTTGACCATGTGTCTTTAAGTAGGAGAATTTGAGTAACAAAATTTGGGCTTTTATCATGAAGAAGAATATTTTACATCATAGAATATATGCACATCTCAAGGAAAAAATTCATTGCAATAAAATTTGTTTGTACATCTTGAAGCAACAAATTGTCGATAAAGCATGGGCATGATTAAAAGGTGTTAAACCCACCCAAGGCAAACACACACAAAGGGAAAGATAAGCGTGAGTTATATTATTATTCACCATAGATGTACATTTATATTACATTGGTGTGACCCTTGGATTCCATTCCAAGTGGTCTCTTGGACTTCATTTGTCCATTAGCCTTCCACACCTACGCGTTGAGGATTAGGTGTCCAACATTCCCCCCCTTAATCTGAAGGGGTATGTGTGAGTCCAAGAAGAGAGTTGTAATACAAATCTACAAAGTATGCATGGCATCACTTATGTTGAATCAGCTCTCTGAAACATTGGCATAAAGAGGTAGTTTAAGGATTACCACCAACACTGGAACGCTTATCGTAGTTCCCAGAACTCTTCCAAATTTGGCAAGAAGCTGAGGGCTTCTGCTAGAAGAAGTGTCCCTCATATTTGAAGAGGGAGACCTTCAACCTAGAAGAGGGAGGTCTACAACCTGTGATGGTTTAAAGATGAGCACCAACATTGGAATACTTAATGCATTTCCCGGAACTCTACCAAAGCTAGCAATAATCTGAAGTCTTCTGCTAGAGGAAGTGCTCTGAATTATTTGAAGAGGAAGAATATCAACCTCGCATAGATGGTTTAAGGGTGTCAACCAACCAAAGGAATTCTCGTGGGCATCCGTGTCTCTAGCTAAAACTTTGAATCTGGAATGAGAGATTGTGGCTCAGGCTCGCTTGAACTGCTATGTCTATGGCTACAACTCTGAATCTGGAATGACAGGTTGTGGCTTAGGCTCGCTTGAACTGTTGTGTCTCTGGCTACAACTCTGAATTTGGAATGACAAGTTGTGGCTTAGGCTCGCTTGAATTGTTGTGTCTCTAGCTACAACTCTGAATCTGGAATGAAATATTGTGTCTCAGGCTCACTTGATGTGGCTTCGAAGCTTGTATATGACCACCATTTCCCCCCTATCATGTACAAGGTGAGATGATGGCGAAAAATCAACTGCAAGATTATTCAATATTTGAGAACAAGTTTTGACATGCGAGTTAAAAATCTTCTTGGCTGTTGATGCTCATTGCCAAGAAGCGATCCATCCAGATGAATCTTTTTTCTTACAAGAGGCTTGTTTCTGAAGCATCTGTGTGAAGAATGGGTGTGCCGACCACAGTTCTTGCATGGGTGAAGATCGAAATAGTGATATTTCATATGGCCAACTCGATCATCATGTTGGCATTTTACAATCTCTTGTTGTTGTTGTGGAAGAGTAGCAGGATCTGGAACAGCTGAATGTGAACTGTCATGAAGAAATTCGACACTCTGAAATTTGATGGGCTTGGAGTAGTTCAGAATATGAAAGGACATATCCTTGTCATATCCAAGACCTGTTCAGTGTTTGTTATGGACAAGCTCTTCCCGAGGTCTAATGATGGGATTGGGAGGTGAAGACTGGATGTTTGCTTCTGTATGCAAATATGCTCGTGTACAAGAAACATGTTGGGAGTCAAAATCAATGTTATTGACTTGACCATTTACTCTTTTTTCATGGGTGTCATGGTTCTTATGCTGCTGTAACTCATCTTGCTGAAGCTAAGACTCAAGCTGCAAAAAATCTTTCTTTTCTTTTGCCTTTTGTAGACATATTTTAATATCAGAAATAGTGTCTTTGCTTATACTTACCATCCCATCCACAGTGGACTGTATCAAAGTATTTAACATCTCTAATATATCATCAACTTTGGCCATTTTTTGAGAAAAATAAATACTCTAGTCGAAGCTATAAGAGGCAAAACAAACCTCGCTATTCTCAACTATCTCAACATTGTTTTTTTCTTTTTTCTTTTTTTTTAATGACGACTTTATGTTTGGGTTAATAAGTTGATGAAACACTAAGGAAACATAACTCAGTTATGCAAGCCCACCCGCACACACTTCTCTTAGTTGCTTACAACAACACTCTTACAAGGCAAAAGCAAACCCATTTCCTAAATTTCAACATGAAACAACCACCCACCTCAAGTTTGTCAAATGTTAAGGTAAAAAACCACATAAACCATCATCTAATATCTAATGATGTACAAATTAAGACCGAACAAGGCCATTTTTTTTTTTGCAATATGCGGGATTAAGCTGGACCCTTTGAGTGGTACTCTATGGAACGAGCGTGGGGTTTTTATTTTTGTCTAAGACTCTTCCAGTCTTTGGCGCAAGGCAGTCATGCTTCCCGGATGATGCCATCTTCTTCCTGATTACAAATCTATTCTTTCGAAATCTTTCAAGGTTACAATACCTGCTTGTAGATTAAAAACCATCAAAACAAAAACTCTGTGCTTCAAATGACATCATAAATGTGCTCATATATCCGGCAGGTCGGACCAGTGGGTTGAGTGCGGGCCAGAGTCGGGTAGGCCAAGCAGCGCCAAGGAGGAGAGAAACCACAGAGGCACAATATATTTGACAGAGGTCGAGGATGAGTATTAATAGAAGCTGAGAGTCTGCTTGGTGATTTGGAGGGGCCTGGTCATAGGAATGCCAAAAGCGTGGAGAAATTATGTGATTGTGAATTACACGAACAAAACCGGTCTCAAAGCACGCAACATAAAATGAATCGCAACAAATTTACACACAAAAAAAATGAGGCTCTAGCCGCGGTGACACATTCAAGCTTGGCAGATAGTAAGTTTCTTCATCATTAGGGAAGTGATCCAATAATAAAACATCTGGATGATCATTAAGCTCATCAACGAATCGAAAGCAATAAATAACCAGCCCATAACTAAATTTGTTCACATACCTTTGAAATTGTTGAATTCCTTGGACCCTGTGGTTGTATTCATCCTCAAAGGAAGTTTTGATGTCAATCCAGTTAACTATGCGACCATAAACACCAATAGGAACCTCCAATTTAACATCTGGTGTCTTACTAAACCCCGCAACACGTAAGACTTCTTCTGACTGGAAAGGAATCTCCAACTTTTGTAGCCTCCCTCTCAGTAAAAACTCATATTCTAGTCTAGTAACTTGGTGAATGCTCTCAACCTGTGGTAAAGAAACCTGGTCGGAATCAACGCATTTATCAGAATCCTGAATAAATTTGGTGATGGTTATGGAGTAACCGAGCTGTGGGACTGTCGGCATGGATAGGTATTACCGATTGCGAGGGCCGAGGAATCGAGTGCAACACAGAGCCACAAACAATCACACTGGAGCCATGATTCAGAAGCCCAACATAGAACTGGAGACAACGATATAGTCAAGCCCGACACAACGCTAAACCACGATTTGGATAGGTGGTTTGGAGAGCCAGGAATGGCGGTTCCAGGCCACAACACTTTTTCTTCAACGGAGCTGACAACGCAGAGGCTGTGAGAGCAAGGCTTGTGCAGATTTGAGAGTGCTCGGTAACATATTTTTGCTTTGATCTGTGGCAGCCTACAGATCGATTCCAAGCTCAGAACGCGAGAGGATCTAAGCCCGTCAGTCAGGCGCGGAGTAGGAGGAGTAGTGGGTAGTTTTAGCCGTGTCAACCCTGCGAGGAAGAGGCTGATGAGGGATTTCAAGTGTCTACAACAGGATCCGCTGGCAGGGATCAGTGGGGCACCTCAGGACAATAATATTATGCTTTGGAATGTTGTATGGAGAGTGCAGGTGTATGGAGGATATGCAACGGCTCTAGAAATGGTGGAGGAGTGATAAAATAATTCAATAAACGCTTGTCGAAAACCACTGAGTGCATTGTATCATATTTCAAGGAGTTTATTTCACCAAAAAATAAATTCTTGCTTTATAGTATTCAACGCAGAAAGAATCTGAACTTTTCTCAACGGTCCCTGTCTATTTTCATTCATAGCTCTAAGGTGAAGTTATGACAAGCAGGACAGAATTTTGACATATGTGCAGAAATAATAGAGATAACAGTGCGCAAAAATCGTGGAGGAAATAGCTACAGTTCAAAGGCGATATAGGACACATTCGATATAGGAGTTACAAGGGTCGAGATAGAAAAAATTAGAACCTGAGCTCTGATGCAAAACTAAGGGAGGCAGGACTGACAATAGAGAAAAACCACAAAAACAAGTGGCTCATTCACATGAACATGTAGAAGATCTCCAACTCCGATACCATGTTAAACACATCTAAGGAAAACACACAGAAAGGGTAAGATAAGCGTGAGTTATATTATTATTCACCATAGCTGATGTACATTTATATTACATTGGTGTGACTTTTGGATTTCATTCCAAGTGGTCTCTTAGACTCCATTTGTCCATTGCCCTTCCACACCTACCCATTGAAGATTAGGTGTCCAACAAGAGGTATCAAATTAAGAACATAATTTGGAATGATTTTCCTAGTCATGTTTTATTAACAAACATGTTGAAAAATATATCGAAATTGAGGCAAAAAAATATGGTATATATCCCAAAGATGAGTTGTAGAATAAATAAAATAAAATGAACGTGTAGAATTTTTTTTTATCATATCTATCCTATCTTATTGGTGAGAATCTTGAGATTAGTTTGAAATTTTTTATTTAATACAATTTGTGTTTGAAAAGAGCGGAAACATAAATGGTAATTGAATTCGATATTTAGTTTTTGGGTTGATTCCGATTAAGATAAAATCCTACCAAAAAAATTATTCAAGTAGAAAGGTCAGGAAGAAAATACACTCTCCTTTGTCAAAGTATGTGCAAACACAAGTTTTTTTTTTTTTTTTTTCATTTTTCTGAGTTATTGAAGTGATTGAATTTAGAGAAAGAAAAAACAAATAGGACAAAGCTACTGAAAGTGGAATTCAAATAGTTCATTATAAGATTGATGACAATTTAAGTGAGTAGTCCTGATCAAATTCTTAATCATTTTAAAGCAAGAGAACTCAAGATCACAATAGAGTCAATATAAATAAGGAAAATTAGTAAAGGAAGTTGGGATGTGTATGCCTGGTGAGTTTTCCTTTGAAAAATTTCAAGTGTCTCATATACCAAAACATATCTCATATTTGATAGATAGAAAAATATTATTAAAAAAAAAAAATCAAGCAACCATTAAGTACATAAAGTTTAGAGACTGAGGAAAAACGTTAGAAACTAGAGGATATAGTGGATAATAATATTTATACACATTCTTTTAGTTCAAAACATATTATTGATAAAGGAAATGAGAAACAAGACTTTGGATTGTTGTAACTGATATGATTCTTTATCCATAGGGCTACGATGCCAAACATGAGCATTCAACTACACAAGAATGCCTTGCGAGATTGTGGTAGGAATAATGCAAGAAAAAATTGTTAACAAATGAATGTTTGGATAATAATAACAACCAAGGATGTAGGACTAATATAATTGAAGTTTTTGGGAACAAAATTAAATATATGAAAGAATGTGTAAGCCAAGAAACTATGGTTGAAGACTATGTGACTTGGAAATTAGATGTATATGATCAAAATAAGATGCTATCAACAAGTGGGAATGGGGAGTAAAACCAAGGTATCACAATATCACATGCAGAGATGGCATTGTTCGAAAGGAAAGGTGATAATTTTGACAAATTGAATGATAGGGAGTATCAAAATTATGGAACTCATATTTCATTTTCAATTTAGAAGGTAGAGATCAATTTAGGACAACTCTAAATTCAACATGCAACTCTTTGAGACCTTTCCACCAACTCCTAGGGATAATTTAAGGTCATTCTTTATGAATCATAATTTTCATGAAATTATCATCCTAGAGTTTCTTGGAGAAAATATGTCTTATTTTTTTAGCAATGATTGGTGTTAGTTTTGTAAAAGATCCAAGTTCGTTATTTGATAAATAGCCCACTATAATTAACATGGTAGAATTCAATGTATGTTGGAAAAGAAATTGCACCAAATTCAAATGCTTGGGTTAGACAAATAAAATTACAATGGAATGAACTTGGTTCATCTACATTCAATAAAAGAGTGCAGCAGATCAGAATGATGATGCAACACTAATGTTTTTAGAAGTAGCACTAGAATTAATGGAGAAAGTGAGTGAAAACAAATATGTGCCTCTAGAATTCATATCTCTAGGAAAACCATGTCACTTTCTTAAAGTCTTGATGAGGGCACATATCTTAAGGAGGAGTTTTTTGCATACAAGTCATAGTTAACCTTCAGTGGGAGCAGAAATGGAGAGAGATTTCTTGATAGGACCAATACATATTTTAGACTAGAGGGAAGTCATATTCTAGAATAGAATTATGATCAAAATTAGAATTCATTGAAACTAATTCAACATGGCAAAGGTAAATTGGAAACTGAAAGGTACCTTAAAATAAAATGCATAGAGTCTTGTGTAATCACATGGTGAATCTTGATTTTAGGTCCTGGTACCAACTAAAAACTCTATTTATGTATGTTTGCAAGATGTCTGAATAATCCTTAAACAAACTAATTGTTGGGTTGTCCATAACTGACACTGGGATAGTGTCTGATAGTGTCAAAATCAAGCGGGGGAGGATGTGATATCCCCTAGAATTATGTGCGTATGTATTAAACGTGCATATGTGTGATCCTTGTTAAATGTTTGTCTAAAATACATTCGAATTTAATAATCAGTAACTTATTACTGAATTTAATAATCAATAACTTATTACTGATAATAACTGAATTATAAAATATCCTCGAGGGTTAGCTCAATTCATTGATTTCTTGTTGCTAAAAGAACCACACTAATGGGATATCACGGTGTTAATTATCCTAGATACCCTCGAGGTTAGGAACTACCAATTATCCTAGATACCCTCGAGGTTAGGAACTACCAATAAATTTGCGAGAAGTTATCCCTTCAGGTGGATCTACTTGGATATTTCCTTGTGAAAAAAAATTACAAATTTGTAATTAGGATGTTTTATTTTTATTAGTAAAGAAAATTGGAAAATTAATTCTTAAGTAGAAATGGCTGAAATAGATGAGGGTACAAAATTATTGTTCAATATTTATTACCCATCAGTATGTCCTAGGCATATATTCTAGATGATTAGATTTATTGAGAAATTATGGAATTGGTCAATTAATTTTCCCTAAAAGAGGTGGAGGCAGTTACTAACCACCAAAAGAGTGGTAGATGGGAAATTGATAAAAATTCATTTTGTATGTTTGTTTTTGTCTTAATTATTTTTCTATAGAAAAGAGGAGACTAAAGAGAAGCAAGTAGGAAAAAGGCAAGAAGGAAAATTTTATAGACTTGTTATGTTTGGAGGGATACTAGTTGTATACAGTATCAAGGTTGGGAGGAGCCAAGTACTTAACTGTTAATTTTCCATACTACTAAATTTCAATTTGGTATCTCTACTTACAATGTTTATTTTCTTTAGAAAGAAAATAAATTTGACATGTTTTATTTACAAATTATACACACTGAAAAGGAAAAGTGAACTAGTTATGTTTTTACTTGCAAATTATGAATGGTGAAAAGAAAACAATTATTTGTTATTAACAATCAATGTTGTCCATTGAAGATAAAAAAGAATGGAAGATTATCTTTGTTGTTTTTATATTTATACTTAAAAACGGGAAAGAGTAAATTTAGTGTTTTTAAATTGATAGTAGGATGTATAATAATAATTACAGGTAGACTAAAAATTAAACAAATGATATATATATATATATATATATATATCTGTGTGTGTGTGTGTGTGTGTGTTTAATTGTATTTGAAATATTAGCATGTACAAATGTAAACATATATATATATATATATATATATATAATGCAAGAAAAATATTAAACATAATATTGCACAATTTTATAGGAACATTTCCTTTAGTATAATACTAGCTTGAAATAAATAATAGAAGGAAAAGACTAATATTTTAATGTGAACATGAAGGTACATAATTAAATAGAAAAATAATTCATAAATGAGTTGTGAACAAATACTCAAAAATACTCTTCATGTAAAGATGGTTGGAGCCTAACCAAAGTATGATAATTATAAACATTTAAATTACTTTGAAAATCAGAGTCAAAAACTCATGGTCTTTATAAAATACTATAGAAAAAATAAAAATAATCCTCATAAACACAATGTAGGAATTGTAGGAAAAATTATTAATAATTATATATAAGGTTTAAAGAATTTCATTCAAATTTTAGGGAACATAGTTAAAGTTTCAAAAATTAAACACTCTAGAGTCTAATAACCTGGAAACTTGACTAAGAAGCGTGGAAACTTGACTAAGAAGCACAATAGTCATGGCTAATAAGAATGAGAAACCAATAGTGGGAAATCTCTAATTTGGTAGAAAAGTCGAAATGAGTTGATATAAAACCACGTTGAATATGGAAACATTAAAGGAAAAACACCTTGTCCTAAAGCAACACCATTACCTGGAGTAAAATATATAAATATAGAATTAGTGATTATTAACCAAAATTAAAACTGGGCACAAAGTGTGAAGAAAATTTTAGTACTAAGTAGATTAGTGGGAAGAGGGAATTTTAGTACTAAGTAGATTAGTGGGAAGAGGGTTTATAGAAATAACCTGAAATTAGTCACATAAGTCCAATTTGTTCCTTCTTTTTTTTTCAGAAGAAAAAAACGCTGTGATATATTAATATAAAACAGTACATAGTCCAATACATCTCAAGCTGTATAGACATACAGCGAGATCCCAACCAAGGCAGCCAAAAGGTGACTGCAGCATCATAGAACAACCCGTCCATACTAAAAAATGCTCAGCTATAAAAGCGAGCTGAAAGGGAAAGATGGAACAGAATATACAAATTCTCCAGAGAATAAACGTATGAGATAGGAGATATGAGAAAATTATGCTGATATATAGACCACAAAATTATAAAAAGGTAGCATAATGTCACATATATGATGACATGAAGTATAATTAATCAGTCCAGAGACGTGAAAGAAGAGTGAATCATCATATCAAGAAAAAACAGCATAAGGTGCAATCCATATATACTCCCGCACGCTAGAGGAGAAGCACGCTCGCTTGAACAGAAACCGCGCTCGCTTGAAGGGAAGCATACGAGACTGGAGACAGCGAACAAAAAACTCCATATCATGTAAACCCTGTAAAACCAGGCATAAGCCTAGTCAACGCACCAGAATGGTGCCAACGCTCGCCTGAAGACGATGTGCCGAGAGCTTCAAAACACAATTAGAGAAAATAGACAATGATAACTCACGCTCGCCTGGAGAGAAAAGCTAAGATCCAAAACCCTGCAAAAAGATCAAGCATCCTGATATAGAGAAGAGAAGACCAAAAAGATAAGACTGGAACGAATTATGGAATATCTATATCAGTCTCCCAATAAATGTGACCATCACGGAATAGCTGAACCTGCATAGTGCCAAAATCTGTACTTAATCCCATCTTAGAGAGGCCATCTGCTCTCGTATTGTTTTCTCTGTAAATATGAGAAATGACCGGTCTATTGAGCTGTGTCCATAAGCGTCGAACCCAGGATACCCATCCAAGTAGTTCAGGAGGAACAGAAGCCTGTAAGTCGGATATCCATCCAATAGCAATCCTAGAATCACCATATACATGAATATTTGATAACTGTAAGTATAAGGCAAAACGGAGACCACCCCAAAGAGCGATGACTTCAGCTTTGTTGTTAGATCCCTTGCCAGCATTGAAATGTATATGCACCCTCTCTCTATGTGAGATCTTAATCCATGTACCGCATCCCATGAGACCATGCATACATGCTCCGTCAAAATAAACTGCTGGGAGATTAACAGCATGTGGTCGAAGTCTAACAGATAAGTCCTGGATAGACTGGACAGGATTAGGACGATCATCCAACCATTTAGCGATAGCAGAGTATATATTTGTAATCTGAAAGGGGGAATTATCAAAAATCAACCTATTTCTTCCAAGCCAGACTTCCCATATAAGAAAGAAAGGAAGAGATCTGAGCCTCCCTTTTAAATTTGTTCCTTCTACCTGTACAGAAATATAATAAATTAGTCAAAGAGTATAGAAATATATTAATTTTTCTAAAGAACAATAGTAGGGTTACATGTAAAGAAAAATTGAACCCAGAACATTATGCAGTGGAAAATATTGTAAACTTAGAAACTACATGGTTATAATTTAAGTGGAGAGAATTTGTTAAATTTTATACATGGCAGAGAAGAAATTGCAAGCAAACAAATAGGTTCGATACAAGAAAATAGAACAAGTCGAGTACGCCTTTCGATATCTAAATTCATTATATTAACATTAGAGTTAAGAGGGTATAAACCCTAAACACTGGTATTAAAAATATAATCATAAAGATGCCACAGAGGATTACCCTCGTGCAACCAGACTCAGTGAAGAATAACGAAGATTAAACCCACTACTATTAATTGATAATGAGGGTTCGAAAAAACTCAGCCCTAATAAAACCAGAAAAATAAAATAGAACCATTGTCATGGTTGAATATCGAACAAAACCCTAGATAAGTTACAAAGTAAAACAAAAACCTGAGGTTCCAATAACCTCGTAAATCTCTTTCTTCTAATAAAGAAAAGAATCTTATTCTATAGGGAACGAATTGGGAATTAGTTTTGAATCACCATGAACCATATATTAAGAACCTAAAACAAGGAATTCACATTAGAAATTAACAAATGTGGTATAGTTAAAGATAGTGTTTTCCTCGGGTTGTCAGCGAAAACGAAGTTAAAGAGCTGCCTAGTATAGCAGTGTTAAAACTGTATGGAACCCTATTGACGACGGATAATTGTACTGAAATAAATCGTTATCATAAGAGCTCTGGTATACTCACAATAAGAACCCCAAAAAGAAAACAAGTTACCATTGTTAGCTCGAAACAGTACAAATGCGAAATAATCTCTCCATAGAACAAATTTGATTACAAAGAGAATCACATGTAGAAAATTATAACCTTACGTATATTTGAGTCTCAAAGAAACTCAAACACAATGAGTATCTGGTAGTCGAAGTGACTCAGTAATTCGACAAATGGAAGAACGATTCAATAAAATTTTCCATGTCGGAAATATTACAGTGAAAACATGGGTTTTAAACCAACTAGTTCTCAGAATGTCGCAAAAGAAACAAATGAATTGTTATCACTGACCGAATATATTTTCTATGACCGTAAAACCCTAAGAATCATCTCAATCATTTTTTTGTTTGTTAAAGATTACACTACAATCGTTGATGTGGTAGGTCAAATACACCCTTCGTGGAACCACCATCGGCTAGCACGTGTATGCATGGAAAACTCTCTCTCTATATATATACCATGTCATGGAAATTACATTGAAAATTGCTACCAAAGGACTCTGTTATCTATGTGTACATAATACCATACTTAAAAATTGAAAACGAATTGCAAGACCTGATAAAGGTTCGACACTGTTTTAGAAACAAAACATATGCATGTGGTTATATATGAATGATAAATGTGATGAAGTTAATATACAAGTATGTATACGAGGACCTCTTAGGACGTTAGAACAATAAATTTTGAGTCAGGGTTGGTCACATTACCAATGTGAAAAAATGTTATTCATGACATAAGTACAAAATAATGGTGAAGTATAAGTGTATCAATTGATTATATTTATGGATAAGAAATCATATGTCTATGTTTGTAATGAATTAAAAGGGAAATAACATGATAGGAAAAAGATATATGAGTGAAGTTAAGAAATTAAATTTTAAAAAAAAAAACATCTTATAATATTTATTAGAGGAGAGAAATGGGAGATATTATTTATAGAGAGAATTTTGTATTTTTAAGGAAGGAAATTTGGAGAATGTAACAACCCGAAAATGGAAAGGTTTTCTAAATTTAAATTAAAATATACATGTTGATAGAAGAAAGTTTATCATAGAAAACGGTTACCAAGATAAGGATAAAGATATATATATATATATATATATATATATATATATATATATATATATAAGTACATTACAAGTGGTATCAGAGTTGTAGGTTACAACATTTTTATGGGTCCTAAACAGAATGTTCCTATCAGTATGGCATACAAATAAAATCTAAAGAATGACTAAGTAATAATCATCTAAGAAGGGTGAGGGAGAGTATGTAAGCTGGAGAAACTCATAGAAAGATATCTAGAAGTAAATATACTAATATAATTGGTTCTACAACTTCTAGAAAAATTCAAACATATGAGATTGACAAAAGGAAGGAACAGTAAATTCTCATAGTATCGAATCAGAGATGTCATGACATTATTTCAAAGCATCTAGATTTAAGAGATTATGGTAAACATGGGAATGAGATTGGGATGGAATATACATGGTGAAATTTTTTGGTAAGCTTGGCATTTATTTTCACGATATTGGTATCGGTGGTTAATGGATCAGCTAGTACAGAGGAGGAGAACGGGATTATATATGATTCGAAGTGAAAACTCCTCACTCAGAAGAATTTCTCTACCCAAATCCACCAACTTGAATTTTCACTATTCATGGACACCTAATCCTATTTTAGAGAATTAAAATCTCTCAGGAATGATCTAGTGCAACTCATGAAATGTATGCATGTACAATTTCATAGACTAAGGTTGATATTAATCTAAAAAAAAGTAGAAAAAATGTTAAAAGATGTATTGGTAGGGTATAAAGCAGTGAAATTGGTATTTTATTGTGAGGTTATGTCATTTAAATAAAGTTGGAATATAAGTACTGAAAATATATTAGTTATTGATAATAAAAATATTAGATTCTCGACAACCACAAATTTAAATCAGGAAGAGGGTTTGGAAAGAGATAGAAGTGTTATAAAGAAGTCAACTATTTGAATCCAATTGAAGGCTAAGATAATAACTGATATTGGGTGCACATCTAGAGGTATCAATTTTAAGAATGGTAGAATTTTTTCACACATCTTGAGGTTAGAATCTAAGTTTGTATTCTAAGGAAACAATTACTCCACACCAAAATACGGATGTGTATGTTAAGACAACAAATAATTCATAATATAATATGGGCATACATGTTGAGGTACCAAATTTTAAAGCAACAAAATCCATGCATGTTTTTTAGGTGTGAATTGTTGAAAAAATCATTAACATATGTTTGACGTTTAAGGTGACAAAAGCTTGCCCAAATTTTTCTATATGAATGAAAATGGATTCCACAATAGACATGAGCCTTGAATTTATTTTCAATATTTAATTTTAATTTACGATAGCAAACTTCACAGAAGTTTACACTTCTTGTTCTCAATTTGTTTAGCACCCAAAAATCTTATCACTAAATTCAATATGTTGAATGAAATATTTTGCATAAGTTATTAGGCACAAGTATGAATACAGTATGGGAATGAAATTATAGTTCTTAGGGAATATCTAAGATGATATAATGAAGGAAAGAAACCTATAGTAATAGAGACTTTTGAGTAATGAAATTTGAACATATTGTTGTAGGATATTTTGAGCAATAGAATTTGGCCATGTGTCTTGACGTAGGAGATTTTGAGCAACAAAATTTGGGCCTTTGTGAAGAAAAATATTATGAATCATAGAATATATGCACTTCTCAAGGCAAAAAATTCTCCACACTAAAATTTGTGTGTAAATCTTGAGGCAACAAATTGTTGATAAAATATGGGCATGATTAAGAGATATCAAATTAACAACATAATTTGGCATGATTTTTCTAGTCGTTTTTTTACTAACAAACATGTTGAAAAATATATGGAACTTGAGGCAACAAAATCCAATATAAATCCCAAATATGAGTTGTATAATTTGAAAAAAAACAAAAAAAATTTCAATGTGTATAATATGTTTAATCATATCTATATTACCTTATTGTTGAAAATATTGAGATTGGTTTGAAAAGTTTTATTTAATACAATTTGTGTTTGAAAAGAGTGGAAATGTTTCTAGTAGGTCAATTTTGGATTCCATTTTTGAGTTGATTATGAGGAAAATAAAATTCTACCAAAGACTTATTCAAGTAGATAATTCGGGAAGAAAATACACTCCCCTTTTTCATGTTCAAATGCATTTTTTTTCAGTTCATAGACTTATGAAGTGGTTGAATTTAGAGCGAGAAACAAAAAGGTCAAATCTAATGAAGGTGGAATTCAGATAGTTCATTGTTTAAAGATTAATGACAATTTAAGTGAGTAGTCATGATCAAATTCTTAATAATTTTTAAAGGAGGAGAACTCAATGTCTCAATGGAGTCAAGATAAATAAGGAAAATTAGTAAAGAAAGTTGGATTGTTTCTGCGAGGTGAATTTTCCCTTGACAAAAATTTCAAGTGCCCCATATACCAAACCTATATCATCTTTGATAGAATGAAAAAAATTCAAGGAATCACTGAGTACAGAAATTTTAGAGACATAGGAATAACATCAAGAAGTAGAGGATATAGTGGATAATAATTTTTATACACATTCTCTTAGTTCAAAACATATTACTAATAAAGGAATTGAGAAACGGTACTTTGAAATTGTTGTAAATGATGTTATTCTTGACCAAGAGGGCTACTATGTCAAACATTAGCATTCAACTACACAAGAATGTCCTGCTATATTGTAGCATGAATAATTCAAGAATGAAATTTTAACAAATGAATGTTTGGATAATAATAACAACCAAGGATGTGGGACTAATAGAATTTAAGGTTCTAGGAACCAAGTTCAATATATGAAATAAGGTGTAATCCAATAAATTGTGGGAGAATACTATGTGACTTAGAAATTAGATGTATATGATCAAAATAAGATGCTACCAGAAATTGGGAATGGGGAGTAAAACCAACATAGCACAATAGCACATGTAGAGGAGATGGAATTGTTTGAAAGGAAAGGTGAGAATTTTGACAAATTGAATGATAAGGAGTATCAAAATTATGGCACTCATATTTCATTTTCTATTCAAAAGGTACAAATCAATTTAGGAAAATTTTGAATTCACCGTACAACTCTCTGAGACCTTTCCACCAAGTCCTAGGGAGCCTTCAATTCCACCATTTTTGAATCAGGATTTCCATGAAGTCATCACCATGGAGTTTCTTAGAGAAAAGATATATATATATATATAAGCAATGATTAGTGTGGGTTTTATAAAGGATATGTGTTGGTTATTTGAGAAATATATTGTTACATTAAACATGGTACAATTAAATGTATGTTAGAAAATAAATTGCACCAAATTTAAATGCTCGAGATATGTCTTCTTTGTCAATAGACTTAAATATGGTTCCAGTGGAATGATCTTAATTCATCTACAATCAACATAAGAGTGCGTAAAATCAGAATTTTGATGCACCACTAATGTTTTAAGTTTGGGTTATGGTACTAGCAGAAAATTATTTTGGTTTATGTCGGAATATGCCTCAATAATCCAATAATAACATGATTGTTGGGTTGGCCAAAAGTGACATTGGGACGGTGTCAAATTCAAGCATGGTAGGATTTCATATCTCTTGGCTTGATGTGTTTATGTAATTAAATGTGCACATGTGTTCCTTATTAAATGTTTTAGTCTAAAAGACATCTGAAGAATTTAATTATCAGTAATTTATTATTAATAATAACAGAAATATAAATTAGCCTCGAGAGTTAGCTCAATTGGTTGAGTTCCTATTGCTAAAAGCACCTCGCTAATGGTAGGTCACAGGGTCAACTCTCCTTGACGCCCTCAAGGTTGGGCTCTACTAATAAACCAATGAGAAGTGATTCCTCCTGCTGGATCTACCCAGATAATAAATCTAGAAAATTAATTCTTGAGTACATATGGTTGAAAGAGATGATACTGCAAAATTATTTTTGAATATTTATTACCCATCAGTAATTCTTAGGCATCTAATCTGGATGATTATATTTATTGAGAAATTATAGAATTGGCCAATTGATTTTTTCCCTAAAAGAAAGGTGGTTGTCTTTAGGGGTGGGAGATAGAAGCTCATTAATGAGCTAATGACTACTTGCCACTTGTTGGTGATGTGGAGGCAGTTACTAACCACCAAAAGAGTGGTAGATGGGAATCGATAAAAAATCTTTTTGTATGCTTACTTTATATCAATTTTTTTCTAGAGAAAAGAGGAGACTGAAGAGAACCGAGTAGTAAAAAGACAAGAAGGAAAATTTGTTAGACTTGTTATGCTAAGGGGGATACTAGATATATGCAATATCAAGGTTAGGAGGATCTAAGTACTTAAATTTTAATTTTATAGACTGCTAAATTTCAAGTCAATATCTCTACCTACAGTGCTTATTTTCTTTAGAAAGAAAAGAAATTAGACATGTCTTATTTACAGAGTCTACAAAGTTAAAAGGAAAAGTGAACTAGTTATGTTTTTACTTGAAAATTATGAATTGTGAATAGAAAATAATTATTTTTTATTAATTATCGATGTTATTATAGTAGGTCGTATAATACCTGTTACAAGTAGAAGAGAAAGTAAAAAATGAAGTGTGTGTAAGGTTCATGTTCGGAGATGCTAAGTATGTCTATATATAGACAAAAAATTCTTGTGTCTAATTGTATTTGAAATAACATGTATGTAAAAACATAAACATGTTTATACTGAAAAGTGATATATATATATATATTAAAAAGCAAGGAGAATTACAAGATTTTGTCCTGAAGATGGATCCCCATTGGGATTCGAAACGTTGACTAATGTTTTTTAAAATTGTGGATAATCCGGAAATTTCTTCAATAAGCAAGGAAAAATCAAACAAAATATTGCATAGTTTTATAGAAATGTTTTCTTTTCATATAATACAGGCCTAGAATAAATAATAGAAAGAAGGGCTACTACTTTCCTTTTAACATCAAGGTACATAATTAGATAGAAAAATAATTCATAGATGAGTTGAGAACAAAATACTCAAAATACTCTTAATTGGAGCATAACTAAGAAAATTTTGGTAATTATAAACATTTAAATTACCTCAAAAAAGCATAGAGTCAAAGACTCATGGCCTGTACAAAATAATATACAGAGGTAACCCTCGTGAAGACTGTGTGAGAATAATAGGAAATTTTATTAATAACTCACAATATATATGGGAAAAGTGTTATCCATATAATCTATTATTACATCAAGGGCTTGAAGCCTTAGATAAGTTCATTAAAACTTTAGGAAACATAGTTAAAGTTTCAAAAATTAAGCACTCTAGAGTCTAACAACCTAGCTTGACTTCGAAGCACAGAAGTCGTGTCCAAGAAGAACGAAAAACCAAGAGTGGGAAATATCTGACCTGGTAGAAAATTCGAATTGAATGGATATGAAACCTCGTCTGGAGACATTAAAGTAAAAGCACCTTGTTTGAAATCAAAACCATTACCAAGAATAAATATATAAATTTTTAATTAGTGATTATTAATCAAAATAAAATTGGGAAAATGTGTGAAGAAAAATTTAGTACTACGAAGATTAGTGGGAAGAGGATTTTTAGAAATACCCTTAAATTAGTCACATAGGTCCAAATTGTTCCTTCTACATGTACATAAGTATATTAAATTAGTCAATGAGTATATAAAGAGATTGTAGTATACCTACAAGGGATAATATAGGGTACAAAGGGAGGTACCCAAGGGAATAATACGATGTAATAATGTAATAATGATAAATAAATGGACATAGTTAATAAATAAAGTGGTTAACCCACACATGTAGCTAGGGAATAAATGGATAAGCCCATTACATTGGATGTATGGTATTGAGAGACCCATTGTATTGCATGTATGAAACCTATATAGAGGCTAGAGACTCTCCATTGAGAGAGATGAAGGATTATGGTATTGGAAAGCATATGGTTTGTGGAGTGATCTCCTTCCTTAAGGAGTGAATGTATGGCGTTTCCCTCACTCAAGGGTTTGATATTAATGAAGATCTTCATTAATATCAAACCCTTAAGGTAGGTACTATAAGAAAATGTATAAAAAAATTTCAGATCTTCTCTGCAAACTTGTCGCCCAAAAATTTCGTGCCAAAAATGAAAAAACAAATCTCCCAAACTCTGCCCAAGAAAATGATCTGATACCACTTGTAATAGATCTAACCTGCAAATATAATAGAATGCAAAATATGCCCAAGAAATAACACCATAGAAGATAAACTTCAGATCTTCATTAATATCAAACCCTTGAGGTAGGGCAACACCATACATTCACTCCTTAAGGAAGGAGATCACTCCACAAGCCATATGCTTGCTAATACCATAATCCTTCACCTCTTTCAATGGAGAGTCTCTAGCCTCTATATAGGTTTCATACATGCAATAACATGGGTAGTTACCATGGGTCTCTCAATACCATACATCCAATACAATGGGCTTATCCATTTATTTCCTAGCTACATGTGGTCCCTTGCATAATGTGGGTTAACCACTGTATTTATTAACTATGGCCATTTATTTATCATTATTACATTATTACATCATATTATTCCCTTGAGTACCTCCTATCCCCCCTAGATATACTACAAAGATTAATCTTTCTAAAGAAAAACAGTAAAGTTAAATGTAAAGCAAAATTTAACCCAAAACATTATGTAGTGGAAAATATTGTAAACCCATAAATTACAAGGTTACAATTTGAGCAGAGAGAATCTATTAAAATTTAAGTGAAGGAAATTACAAGAAACAAATAGGTTCTATAAAAAAAAATAAGAACAATTTAAATACGTCTCTCGTTATTTAAATTCACTATATCAAAATTAGAGTTAAGAGGGTATAAACCTTGAACACTAGCATTAAAAATATAATCATAAAGACACTACAGAGGATTACCCTCATGCAACCATACTCATTTAATAATAAGAGAGTTGAAACCCATTACTATTAACTGATAATGATGGTTTGAAAAGCCTCAACCCTGATAAAACTAGAGAAATACAATATAACCATTTTCATGCTTAAATATCAGATGAAAACGTAGATAAGTTACAAAGGAAAATAAGAAACTGAGGTTCCAATACCTTCATAATTATATTTCTTCTAACAAAGAAAATAATATTATTCTAGAGGGAACAAAGTGTGAATTAATTTTTAACTACCATAAACCATAAATCAAGAGCTTGAAACAAATAATTCACATTAGAAATCAGAAAATGTGATATAGTTAAAGTGAGGGTTTACCTAGGGTTGTCAGAAAATAAGAAGATAAAGAATCGCCTAGTATAACGGGCGTTAAAATTGTAGTGTAACCCTATGGTCGGCTGTCGATTGTACTGAAATAAACAATTGTCAGAGGAACTCTGAAATACTCGCAATAAGAACCCTAAAAAGAATACAAGTTACCACAGTTACCTTGAAACGATATAAATTTAAACAATCTCTCCAAAGAACAAATTTGATTAAAAAGAGAAGCATATATAGCAAATTATAAACTTGTACCTATGTTACAAACTTGGAAAAACTCAAACAGAATCGGTATATGGCGGCCAAGTGACTCAATAATTTGACAAATGGTAGAAATATGAAATAAAATTTTCCACACTAGAAATATTACAATGGAAACAGGGGTTGCAAAGTAACCAGTTCTCAAAACATCAAAAAAGAAATAAATGAATTGATATAATTGACAGAATAGATTTTCTATGACCTTGAACCCCAAGAATCATATCAACCATTGTTTGTGAAGATTACATTACGTCCGTTGATGTGGTAGGTCAAAAAAACCCTTCGTGGAACCACCATCGGCTAACATATGTATACATGGAAAACCCCAGAAGTTATATATATATATATATCGTGTTAGGGAGATTACATTGAAAATTTCTACCAAAATATTATGTTATCTATGTATATGTAATTCCGTATTTAAAGAATGAAAATGAATTGCAATACCTCATAAAGGTTTTACATTGTGTTTTAGAACCATAAGATATGGATATGGTTGTATATGAATGTTCAATGCGATGAATTTAATATAAAAATATGCATATCGACACATGGTCGGTTACGTTAACAATGTGAAAATAATGTTATTCATGACGTAAGTACAAAAGAATGGCGAAGTATAAGTGAATCAATTTATTATATTGATGGATAAGAAATCATATGTCTATGTTTTTAGTTCATTTTTAAAAGGGAAATACTATACATTGTCAAGGATATGATAGACAAATGAGAACTAAAAAGGGAAATACTATACATTGTCAAGGATATGATAGACAAATGATATAAGAGTGTAAGGAAAGAAATAAAATTCATAACAAACATATTAAAATGCTTAATGGAGGAGAGAGATTGAAGATATTACTTATAGAAAGAATTGTGTATTCTTAAGAAAGGAAATTTGGAGAAAACAACAACCGGATAATGGAAAGGTTTTTAAACTTGAAGATAGAAGAAATTATGGATATATATATACATATATAAACGTCAAAAAAAAAAAAAAAACATTATATTTCTAAGTAGGTACATTACAATTAGTATTAGAGTCATAGGTTACAACAATTGGCTTTTTATGAGTCCTAAACTCAATATTCTTATCAGTATGAAATACAAATAATAATATGAAGAATGACTAAAGGAAGAATCATCTAAGAAGGGTGAGGAGCACTATGTAAGTTGGAGAAATTCATAGAAAGAGATCTAGAAGTAAATCTAGTAATATAATTGGTTCTACAACTTCTAGAAAAATCCAAACATATGAGGTTGAGAAAAGGAAGGAATAGTAAATGCTCGTAGTACCAAATATGAGATGTCATGATATGATTTCAAAGAACCTAGATCTGAGAGATTACAGTAAACATGAGAATGAGATTGGGATGGAATGTAAATGGTGAAAAATTTTGGTGAACTTGGTATTTATTTACATGATATTGGTATTGGTGTTTAATGGATCAACTGGTATGGAGGAGAATCACAGGATTGGATTCAATTCCAAGTGGAATCTCCCCACTCAGAAGAATTTCTCTACCCATACCCACCAACATAAATTTGTGTTATTCACGGACACCTATTACGAGTTTAGAGAATTAAAATCTCTTAGGAATAATTTGTACTTGAGTCATGACTTGATGTAATTATTGATGTACTTGTCAAAAGAAAAAAAGAAAAAGAAAAAAAAAGTATTTGTAAAAGAAAATTATTATTATTGAAATGGATGTATTGCCCATGGTGTTGTGGTCCTAGGTTAAAGCAACCATTGAATGCTCCACGGGTCTTTTTTTTGACAAGTCAAAAGTTCAAATTAATGATTTTCTATCCCATAGAGGACTCATGTAACAAAGAATAAAATTTTTTATTGTGAAATGTGATGTCTAGAAGACTCTAAGGGATGAGTTGGCTAAACCTCTTCATGGTGTCCCAAGGAGGCCTAATTCACTCTTTTAAAAGGTTATATAAATAAGAGCCTCGCCTCATTTTTCATACATAAATCAAATGAAGTATCTCTATTCTATAGTGAAGTATGGGTAAGGAATAAAGAAGAGTGAAGTTCTCTTGGAAGCCAACAAAGTTCTTTGAATATCAACGAAATTATTTAAGGAAGTAAATATTTGATCCTCCTACCCACACTAGCAAGTTTTGGAGGATAACCTAGGGTTTCCTAGGTCTTGTTTTGAAGATAATTTGTTTAAGAGTTTGGTTTGCATATCTCTTGGAAGGTTTGGTCTTGGGTCAAGTTCAAGGTCTTGTAAGTCTTCATTGAGATTATATAAGAATATATTTTTGTGGTTTTTCCTCTCTAGTTTTTCCCCTAGCTAGAAACCTACATATGGTGTTCATGTGCTTAAATTGTGAAATTATTATTGGAATTTATCTTCATAATGAACAAAATTGAATAATAATGCTAATGCTATATTATGTCTCACAAGAAAATGTCAAGAATTACAAAGAAATCAATTTAATAATAATCACCTTGATAGTCTGCCCTAGATTTCTCAACACTTAGGGAATGTAAAAACAACATAATAAAGGAAAGAAGCTTATAGTAATAGATACTTTTTAGTAATCAAATTTGAACATCTCCTGGTAGGAGATTTTGAGCAATAGAATTTGGTCATGTGTCTTGAATTAGGAGAATTTGAGTTGTTATAGGTCAATTTGGGCACCATTCCCAATGACCTGGTTAACTGGGAATCATCTCCAGGACCAATGATCAAGGGTCTATCATTCCCTATCATTTCAGTTGCTACATGCCCTAAGACAAGAACAAAACAAATCAAGAAAGACTTTCATCAAGAAAAGGTTTCCAAGGTTTGAAGCTTATTATATAGCATATGAGAGCTCACCAACGCAGGCTCTAAGGGGCCTAAGTGTGTTGCATATGCAGGTAGCCCCATGCAAGGCTGCTCTGCAAAGCACTTCCCGAAATTCACAGGTGCGTTGGGCACACTGGGAGCAAAATTCTCATTGTTTTGGAATCCCCACTTGGCCAGTGCCTTCTAGAAGAGTTCACATGTGTCAAGATTTGAATCCAAGTGTCCATTTGACATCCACATGACTGGAAACATGTCTTGCCTATTATTGGAAATTCATTGATTACAAAAAAACCTACAGTTCATCTATAAATTGAGCACAGATCTAAGTGCTTGAAAAGGAAGAATTTAAGTAGAGAAATGCTTGAAAATTTTCAATTGAGAGCTAGATTTGTATAGCTGCTGCTGGAGATATTTATACTGTGATGAGGCTTGGGGACGTTGTTGGAAGGGTCACTTCAAATCAGTAATTTGGTTGTAACCTCTCCTTCTATCATCAATAAAGAGTATTGTTTATTTTTCCTTATATGCATCTGTATTGACTTTGATTTTCCATGTTTTAAGATCTTGGTTGATGTATATGGTTTATTCTTTACTGATTTAGCTAACTAGCTTGAATATATATCTATATTATTACATCTTCTGTTGTTTCAGTTTTCTTTCTTGCAGGAAGCATTTCGCACAAACCGCTTGAATTTGAAGCTGCAACTGAAGTGACAGAAGGAGCCATTTGGAAGCGACTGATCAAGTAAGCCTTCAATCCTTTATGTGTATCTATTATGAGTTAGGAAAAATAATTGTATAATCTTTCACCTGTTGGTCTAGACTAGCACCTATCTAGGGAAGTGTGACTTATCCGTAATTCACAATTCTGACCCAACAAATTGGCGACTCCGCTGGGGAGAATTTCTCTTAGTTCTAGGTGTTTCAGCCTCTGATTTTCTTTATTTATCCACCCAGTAGTTGTTACTCATAAAGATTAAACTTTTTCAAAGCCAAATTAGCAAATATAGTGAGTTAAACAGTAGTATTTTTCTTTGTATACTGCACCCAACGCACCCTTAGATAGGACACAGTGCTTTGCAGAGCACTGTCTCCCTTCCTAGCCTGCATTACAGAGCATTGTCTCCCTTTGGAGACTGCTTTGACTCCTGAAAACACCCAAATTCCATTGAATTTGACTTTACAATTTGCTTCAGTTTGTTTTCTATTGTGTTTTGAAAAGTTTTCTTCTCATATTGACCAGTGACTCTATATACTTCTTCCTCCTTTGACTGAAAATTTGTTCAATGTTTGTTTAAAAAGTTTTCCTTTATCATTAACAAGTTGATTTCAAAGTATTTTTTATGGTCTCATTAAGAATCATTTTCTTTCGAAATAGGAAATTGTCGTAAAATCTTCATTTCCTTTATAGGAGAAATTATTGTTGAAATCCTCGTTTTTCCTTCAAAAGATAAATTGTTGTTTGTATTCTTTGTTTCTAAAAAGTAAAAAGCATTTGAATTGTTGATTTAGTGCACCTAGTTTCTTTTCGGCATTCATAACATTAAAGAAACTGAAAAGAAAAACTTGCATTTGCATGTAGAATAATGTGTGTTTTGCAAAAGGAACATTATGAAATTTGCATTTAGTTTGTGCTCATTGATTTGTTTGCTCACAAATTATTTGCTCTCTTCCCTTAGTAGCTAGGTTTTTCATTGAAGAAACTGAAAGTGAAAGATTGCTTATCATTTTTAGTTGCATTTTAGGAATTTTCCAATACATCATTGCGGTGAAATTTTTAAAGGAAAATTGTAAGCAAGATCAACATAAAATTAATCTCAATTTACCTAACAAAGCATTAGAACCATAACGATAACATTTAGAAGGTCTATGCTAGAGATGTGTTCCGACGTCGTAAAACATACCAGTTGTCATTAACTTGTCTGCAATACATTCTGAGTGTGATACCTCACTCCACGTACGTAAGTATATCGTAGATCATCCACGTAATTTCGGGTATATCGGGCGGTGTTACAGTACGATAAGTATAAAGGGGTGCTCTCACTATGCGGTTTCGCGTCAAACAGCAATAATATGGACTTGGGCCTCCACGTACCTTCGGGTATATTTGGTAGGAAAAAATTTAGGTGTTATCCATCCATAGTGAACTGAGTAGGCCATCTTGTAAATTGTGATACACCGAACACAGCATTCAGGGAGATTGCTTTCCCGTAATTCTTGGTTCGCCAGGAGGTATTTTGCAGTTCACAATTTCTTAGTAAACCCTTTTGCCTAGCATTACCATTTTATTTTGTTTATTTTTTTTTGGTTAAAATAAATCAGTCATCGTGGAAGAACAAAATACTTTCCCCCGTCATTCGCATAGAATAGCATTGAAACCACCTTTACCACCAGAAGTTACTCTTGATTGGAAAAGGCGACATCACTCTACCGAAACCAGTACTATCAGTACCTTTGGTGAAGCATCATCTTCCCATATACCAGAGTTGGCACAAGTTGTTTCTAAAAATCTCGGTTTGTCTACTGTTGTCGAGATAGATTCCTCATAGCTACCCGTGGCCACAATCCATCCAATATGTGAGACCATACCTCCCAAACCCGACGTTGTTTAACTGGAAGTTGATCCAGATCCCATTGTGCTTTATGGGGCAGTTGTTATTGGTAAAACTGGACATCATCCCCAGGACCAATGAAATAGGGTCTATCATCCCCTTATATTTTATTTTCTATCTTCCATAAGTGGAGAAAATCTTGATGCCGAAGTCGAACAACCAAAATTTGTTCCTGTATTGGTCACTCCAAAATATATTGTAGCCATTGAGTCTCCCATATCATGCAATCAACCACTTAAAATATACTTCATGCCAGACAGTGAAGTTCTTCCACCTAGTTTGATTTCGATTGAAGAAATATCACAAGATGAGACACCTTTAACTCCAACTCATTTGCAGTAGGGGCTTTACCTGTACAAGTCTTTTCCTCAATCACCTTTCTTTGCTTTTGTTGATCCTATTTCACTTCGAGTTCCTGTAGATTCTATAGGGTATACATTGGGTCATTTGACCATGGCTGAGATAACATCCCGGACTGAACCATCTATTTCAGCTACGAAATCATTTACTATTGCTAATTTTCAATGTTTTGTCAATGGAATTCACCCATGTCATCATTTGGAATCATATCTGGTTCCTCCTTTATGAGTATTAAACGTCTTGATCCTTTATTCACATCTTCAGTGCAATATAAAGCTGATCCCATCAGTTATTCTCCTTGGTGGTTGGTGATACCATAGAAATTACCCTCTGAAATTCCAAAATTCAATGAAAACCCTGGAGAAGACCCTTCAACGCATGTTATAACTTATCATTTGTGGTAATCATCAAGTTCCCTAAATGATGATTGTGTTCGACTACATCTTTTCCAACGCACAATCACTAGTCCAATTGCACAATGAGGATGGTTCTTCTCCTATGTCAACCTCGTTAAAAAATGAAACAGATTATGAGGATAGTTCTTTTTCTGTGTCAATCTCGTTAAAAAATGAAACAGATTTTTTAGGATAGTTCTTTTACTGTGTCAACCTCGTTGAAAAATGAAACAGGCTTTGAGGATAGTTCTTTTTTCTTGTGTCAACCTCGTTAAAAAATAAAATAAGTGCCTATGAGGATAGTTCTTTTTTCTTGTGTAAACCTTGTTAAAAAATAAAACAAGTTCCTTTGAGGAAATTTCTTTTACTGTGTCAACCTCGTTAAAAAATGAAACAAGTCATGAGCATAGTTCTTTTCCTGTGTCAAGCTCAATAAAAAATTAAACAAATCCTCCCCTATAATGAACCTTCAATCCATCCAGCTATTAGTAACCTGTAATCTACTTAGATGAATGAAATTAAGCTTGGGGGGCACCTACTCTTGCAGGGGGCATTCGACATGTGCTCTTGCAGGGGGAATTCAAAACATTCTTACCAATTGCACGCAATCAACGGCTGAATTTCGGGGGCAAAATCAGGTTCAAAGCTCCAAAATACAAATGGTAACTATGGAATGGTAAAAATGAATAGTGAAACTACTTTTAAATAGTCATTTAATTATTTGCAAGTTAAATTTATTGCTATGACTATAGTTTTATTATGTTTTTATCATGAAACAGGTATTTTTAATCCATTTGATGATGTTCTGAACAGGAAATACAACTGATGAACAAATTAGTCATGCAGATTTATTTCAAAGGATGACTTGACCACAAAGCATAATTTTTCTCCTTATTTTTCAAGCTTTGTTAAAAATGAAAAAGGATTTGAAGCACACTTTTATCTTTTTTTCGAGCTTCAATAACAGCAAAAAAGGAACCCCTGGAGTCTTCTTTCAGCTCTTTTCAGACTCCAATAATGTGAAAATATTGTCGATCACTTGTCTTTTCAAGCTCGTTAAAGTAAATGAATTGATATATACTCAGTATAAGTTTAACCCTTTTCCATACTGAGATAGATTATTTACGAAAAAGGAATACCTTGGTTAAACATGACCAAAGAGGTTCTCTCAGATATTATTTTACACTTTTTTAGGTCTGAAAGACAAATTTACGAAAAAGTACTTATGGAGTTTTCTTTCGTCCTCTTTTTCAAACTCTCTAAATATGAAAAAGGACCGGGCTATCACTATCGCTAAGCTCGTTAAAACATAAAATAGCAACGGGCTTGTCGATCATGGCAAGAATTGAGTTTCATTCATCACTAGACTCATTAAATTATTAAATAGTGATACTTTATTCACCCGAAGGGTTGAATTATATATCAAGCAAATTTTATCCTCCTCAAGCTTGTTAAAAAATAAAGAGGTATTGGTCGACAAATGACCGGGGAAAATTTGGGAAAAGTGAGAAAATTTTATTTTTGGTAGCAAGTCGCTCTTGAACATGACACTTCTTTCACTCCATGTCCGTGACGGTTTGGGTTGGGTAATAATCTTGACGGTTAATTCACACGTATGGTTCATCATACCTTCACTTCAGTTATGGGTCAATGTTGCTAACTCATCATAGTGTCACCGATATGTTCAAAAGAAGTCATCCAGTGATTTAAAACTCATCCTTCTGCAATACTCATAAACCTTCATTCTCATGACTGTCATCCCTGAAAATTCCTATATCAAGTCATACCCTTGTCTCCGAAATCAATAACTCCTATTTTACAATAAGGTGACTTCCTGTCGACAAAAAATCAATATCCAAGAAGTTCACTTAGAAACATCAGAATTCAGTACCATGAGGCTTGTTACAGCATCGACAAGATCCTTGCTTCCGAAACTTTGACCGAAATATTTTATTTGGCGTTCGACATCAAATCATCTATTCATGCCTTACGAAATGTACTGCAGTACCTTGAGGACCATTTTCATTAATGGTGGTTCTCTCGTGTTTGTTAACAACTCACATCATTGGCTGGTAATCAAATGATGTCTTTCCATGTTCGACTACAAATCATATATTTGCATGGCTAGACTTTTACCCAAATGATCGAGTGAACGAGATAAGAAGACCCTGGATCTAGTTTCATCCATCTGGGTTGCGATTTCAGGATGTTTTTACACATCATCTGTACGGTGACCTTACATACAAATATTCATCCAAACATGGGCCTATATCTATAGGCATGCATGCATTTGGACAACATTCCAATGAAGACGACTTTTTGAATTATGTACATGTTATTAGATTGTTTATGTGCTGAACATGGGAATGCCTACCCTCAGCAATTATGATCAA
Source organism: Pinus albicaulis (assembly GCA_034641835.2). Lineage (NCBI taxonomy): Eukaryota > Viridiplantae > Streptophyta > Pinopsida > Pinales > Pinaceae > Pinus > Pinus albicaulis. The sequence goes on along the minus strand of CM076583.1, from coordinate 989,571,081 downwards.
AGAGGATATATCATGATGTAATGTATTGTAAGATTGATGCAGGTGACCGTTTCGCTTCATCTCCAGGCTCATCACAGTTTAAAGCATCTCAATCAAATGTTTTTATTATTTGGATCTCATGCTTTAGGGGAAATTGTTATAGTTCAATTTGGGCACCATTCCCAATGACCTGGTTAACTGGGCATCATCTCTAGGACAAATGATCAAGGGTCTATCATTCCCTATCATTTCAGTTGCTACATGCCCTAAGACAAGAACAAAACAAATCAAGCAATAATTTCATCAAGCAAAGGTTTCCAAGGTTTGAAGCTTATTATATAGCATATGAGAGCTCACCAAAGTAGGCTATAAGGGGCCTAAGTGCATTGCATATGCAAGTAGCCCCATGCAAGGCTTCTCTGCATAGCACTTCTCGACATTCATAGGTGTGTTGGTCACATTGGGAGCGAAATTCTCATTGTTCTAGAATCTCCACTTGGCCAATGCCTTATAGAAGAGTTCACGTGTCAAGCTTCAGATCCAAGTGTCCATTTGACATCTACATGACTGGAAACATGTCTTTCCTATTATTGGAAATTCATTGATTTCAAAAAAACCTATAGTTCATCTATAAATTGAGCACAGATCTAAGTGCTTGAGAAGGAAGAATTTAAATAGAGAAATGCTAGAGAATTTTTAATTGAGAGCTAGATTTGTATATCTGCTGTTGGAGAGATTTATACTATGATGAGGCTTGGGGACATTGCTGGAAGAGTCACTTCAAATCAGTCATTTGGTTGTAACCTCTCCTTCTATCATCAATAAAGAGTACTGCTTATTTTTCCCTATATGCATCTGTATTGACTTTGATTTTCCATATTGTAAGATCTTGGTTGATGTATATGGTTTATGCTTTACTAATTTAGCTAACTAGCTTGAATAGATATCTATATTATTGCATCTTTTGTTGTTTCAGTGTTCTTTCTTGCCGGAAGCATTTCACACAAACCGCTTGAATTTGAAGCTGCAACAGAAGCGACAGAAGGAGCCGTTTGGAAGCGATTGATCAAGTAAGCATTCAATCCTTTCTGTGTATCTATTCTGAGTTGGGAAAAATAGTCTTATAGTCTTTCACCTGATGTTCTAGACTAGCACCTGTCTAGGGAAGTGTGATTTATCTGTAGTTCACAAATCTGGCCCAACATGAATAACAAAATTTGGGCCTTTATCATGAAGAAGAATATTTTACATCACAGAATATATACACATCTCAAGGAAAAAATTATCCACGATATAATTTGTTTGTACATCTATAAGAAAAAAAAATTCGATAAACTATGGGCATGATTAAGAGGTATCAAATTAAGAACATAATTTAGCATGATTTTTCTAGTCATGTTTTACTAACAAACAAGTTGACAAATATATGGAAATTGAGGCAAACAAATATAGTATATATCCCAAATATGAGTTGAAAAATAAATAAAATAAAATGAATGTGTACAACTTTTTTTTATCATATATTTCTTATCTTATTGGTGAGAATCTTGATATTGGTTTGAAAATTTTGATTTAATCTAATTTGTGTTTGAAAAGAGTAGAAATATTTTTGGTAACTCAATTATATATTTAGTTTTTGGGTTGATTTAGGGTAAGATTAAATCCTACCAAATACTTATTCAAGTAGAAAATTCAAGAAGAAAATACACTCTCCTTTGTCAAAGTATGAGCAAACGCAAAAAAATTTTCTTCAGATATCTGAGTTACTGAAGTGGTTTAATTCAGAATGACCAAAAAAAAAAAATAGGACAAAGCTACTGAAGGTGGAATTCAAATCATTCATTATAAGATTGGTGACAATTTAAGTGAGTAATCGTGATCAAATTATTAATCATTTTAAAGCAATTGAACTCAAGATCACATCAGATTCAACATAAATAAGGAGAATTAGTAAAGGAATTTGGGATGTTTATGCGTGGCTAGTTTTCCTTTGAAAATTTTCAAGTGTCCCATATCCCAAAACATATCGCATATGTGATAGATAGAAAATTATTATTTAAAAAAAATGAGGAATCAATAAGTACAAAAAGTTTAGTGACTAAGGAAAAACATCAGGAACTAGAGGATATAGTGGATAATAATATTTATACCTATTCTCTTATTTGTAATCATATTATTGATAAAGGAAATAAGAAATAAGACTTTGAATTGTTGTAAATGATATGATTCTTGATCGAGAGGGCTATGAGTATTCATCTACACAAGAATACCTTGTTATATTGTGGTAGGAATAATGCAAGAACAAATGGTTAACAAATGAATGTTTGGATAATAATAACAACCAAGGATGTAGGACTAATAGAATTGAAGGTTTTGGGAACGAATTTAAATATCCAAAAGAATGTTTAAGCCAAGAAACTGTGGTTGAAGACTGTGTGACTCATAAATTAGATCTCAAAAGAAGACGCTTATGAAGAGAGGGAATAGAGAGTAAAACCAAGATAGCACAATAGCACAACAGAGATGGCATTTCTCGAAAGGAAAGGTGAGAATTTTGTCAGATTGAATGATTAGGAGTATCAATTATGATCAAAATTAAAATTTAGTGAAACTAATTCAACATGGAAAGGTAATTTGGAAAATGAAAGGTACTTTAAAAGAAAACACATAGATTTATGTTGCTATTTAAAAAATGAGCCGTGTGTAATCACATGGAAAACCTTGAGTTTAGGTCCTGGTACGAATTGAAAATTGTTTTTATATATATTTGGAAGATGTATGAATAATCCTTAAATGACCTGATTGTTGGGTTGCCCATAACTGACACCGAGATGGTGTCAAAATCAAGAAGAGGAGGATGTGATATCCCCTAGATTGGTGTGTTTATGTATTAAATGTGCATATGTGTGTTCCTTGTTAAATGTTTGTCTAAAATACATTTGAAGAATTTAATAATCAGTAATTTATTACTCATAATAGCTAAATTAGAAAGTATCTTCGAGGGTTAGCTCAATTCGTCGAGTCCCTGTTGCTAAAATCACCACACTAATGTGATAATTCGCCGAGTCCCTATCGCTAAAATCACCACACGAATGGGATATCACAGGGTCAATTATCATCGATTCCCTCGAGGTTATTTTCTACTAACAGGTGGATCTACCCAAATATTTCCTTGTGAAAAAAAAAATTATAAATTTGTAAATATGATGTTTTATTTTTATAAGTAAAGAAAATTGGAAAATTGATTCTTTAGTAGAAATGGCTAATTGCAAAATTATTGTTGAATATTTATTACCCACCAGTATTTCCTAGGCTTCTAATCTGGATAATTAGATTTATTGAGAAATTATGGAATTGGTCAATTAATTGTTTCCCTAAAAGATAAGGGGTTGTTTTTAGGAGTGGGAAATAGAAGCTCGTTAATGAGTTGTTAACTACCTTCCACCTGCAGGTGAAGTGGAGGTAGTTACTAACCACCAAAAGAGTGGTAGATGGGAAATTGATAAAAATACTTTTTGTGTGTTTGTTTTTGTCTCAATTCTTTTTCTAAAGAAAAGAGGAGACTAAAGAGAAGCAATTAGGAAAAAAGCAAGAAGGAAAATTTTGCAGACTTGTTATGTTTGGGGGGATACTATTTGTATATAGTATGAAGGTTGGGAGGATCCAAGTACTTAACTGTTACAGATTACTAAATTTCAATTCGGTATCTCTACTTACAATGCATGTTTTCTTTAGAAAAAAAATAAATTAGACATGTTTTATTTACAAATTGTACACAGGAAAAGTGAACTAGTTATGTTTTTACTTGCAAATTATGAATTGTGAAAAGAAAAGACTTGTTTTGTGTATATATATATATATATATTTTCCATAGAAAAAAATCGAACTTTCTATTAAATAGATAGTTTCAGAACATATGCATAGCATTTTAAAAACAGAGCCATTCCCTTTTGCAAAAGGAGATGGAGACATAGCTACTAATACACCTATGCAGATGCATAGCAGCCCTAAGAAACCAAAAAATAGCCAGAGCAGTCATCGGTGCATCTCTTTTAGCTCATCATCGCCCGGTAAAACTGAAACAGAGATGAGAGCAGAAAGAGAAAAAAGCACTGAAAAAACCAGAGCTCCACTATCACAAAGATAGAGCTGGCAGTAGAAACTATCCCAGCCCCTAAAAGTATATCAGAAAGAAACCAAAAATGGAGCCCAGAACCTCCTTACATAAGGAAAACAGTTATGGACTCAATATAGTAGCTGTTTTTAAAGTTTTTAAAGCAAATATATACAGATCAGAAGTAAAAAGGCATAAATTAAACAAGAGAAGGTTGTTCTCGAGCATGAACAGCCCCATTCACCATCTCAGTTACTGTCCAGGACCCCAGATCAAGCTGAGCACCTTCTTTAGATAATCGATCTGCTTCCTGGTTCCTTTCCCTGTAAATGTGAACAACAGAGATCTCAGAGAAAAAACTTTTAAGACGACGAATCTCCTTAAGCAAAGGTAACAAAATGAAATTCCTGCACTGCTGAGTCCCATTGAACCAATTCACTACATTTCTAGAATCACCAAAAATCCGAATCTGTCTCATATGTTTGGATATCAACCAGCAAAGAAGCAAATGGAGAGCTTTGAGTTCAGCAAAGTTATTAGACCCTTTCCCAAGGCCAACTGAGGCACGGAGAGAGTTTTCATGAGAGAGATGAATGACAAGACCAGCACCACAAATATCATTAACACCAGAAGCCCCATCAAAATAAGCCCACGGAACTGACTCATTAATAGCCTCAGGCTGAATATTGCGAGCTGAACCTATACCAGAAGGAGTAGGAATACTATCAAAAATAGCAGCTCCCTCTGCTGCCAACCTGGTTAAAGGAAAAAGATGCTCGTTGAATATCACCTTGTTGCACGCAATCCATGTTCCCCAAGCTATAAGAAGAGGGAAAGCCCTGACTTTCTCATCTGGAGCCTCCTGCCACCAATAATTCCAAGCCTGAGAAAAGTCCTCACCATGCCACCTCAAGGGAATATTGGTCAATCTCAAGGTTTCTGCCCAAGGGCTAGAATTAAAGGGGCAGAAAAGGAAGAGGTGTTGTAAATTTTCTTCAGCAGACTTGCACAGGGTACACCATCTCGGCCCCTGTTTCCCTCTATTTTGAAGGAAGTCCCACGTTGGCACCTTATTGTGAAGAATGCACCAGAAAAAAAGTATGGTTTTGGCTAGGCTTTTTAATTTCCAGAGTGATTTAGACCACCAGCTTGGGGCCCCCCAACCTTCTTGCGTCATAAGCCATTTGTAGCCAAACTTGGGGGAGTAGGTGCCTGACTACGCATTTACCCAATGCACTTCATCAGAAGAATCTGAGATTCGAAAAGAAGAATGCAATAGGTCTGCAACATATCAATTCCATTCATCCATGCACCTGTCTTCTAAATGCAGATCTGTACCGGAGAGCCAGCCTTGTCTTACAAGGGAAGTAGTTCTAGGATCAGCCACCTGATTCAAAGTGTAAATTCCTTCTGCGTTAATATAATTAACCAAGGCCGGAGAAAGAGAAAATTTAACAGAGCAACCAACCCAAGAATCACAGCCCACCCGAACTTGCGAGCCATCGCCAACATGCCAGGCCAAACCTCTTTCAATTGTCTGAATGAAAGCCACAATAGATTTCCAAACAATAGAGGCATTTTTAGAATATTTTGCTGGAGATCAAATCCAATCCAGGACAGAGCCTTGACTGATATATTTGCGTTTAATGATCGAAACCCAGAGGGAATCAGTAGATATCAAACGCCACGCCAATTTGGCAGCCAAATATTTTTCAAAAGAAGATAGATTTTTTAATCCCCAGCCTCCCCATTCCTTTGGTTTAGAAATTTTATCCCAGGCCACCCAGGCGCTGACAATGTCCTGATTTGACCCTGACCAAAGGAAAGTTCTGCATAATTTATCAATAGAGGACAGAATGCCTTTAGGAACCCATGCCAGGCTGGCCCAATAAACTGGAATAGCCATCAGAACAGACTTAATTAAAACCAGGCGACCTGCCCTCGAAAGCCACCTGAAACTCCAGTGATTTAGCCTTTTTTCGATCTTAGCTAAAAGTCATTTCCAGTCCCGGATTGTGTAGGTATCAGGTTTGAGAAAAAAACCCAAGTATTTGAAGTTTTCCTGCAAAGAACGGACTTAAAAATTCAGAAATCTTCTTACTCTGCTTATCTCATCAACAGAGAGGCCTGAGGGAGTGATAGTCAAATTTTGAATATTTATTTGGAGCCCGGTTGCTTTAAGAAAAAGATCCATCAGTAACTTTAAGGCGCGGAAATCATCTATACTCCCGTTAAGGAATAACAAGATATCATCTACAAAAAGTAGATGTGTGATCCAGAGGTTCGGGGCCACTTCGATACCTTTTATTTTGCCCAATATTTTGTCCTTTTGGATCATAAGGCTTAACCCTTCAGCTGCCAGCAGGAAAAGCAGGGGCGAAAGAGGGCAGCCCTGCTGGAGGCCACGTTCTGGATTTAAAAAAGAGGAAGCAACACCATTTATTAGAAGAGCAATAGCTGAAGAAGAAACACAGCTCATGATCCATCTGACAAAGTCAAATATGAAACCAAGATGAGTAAGTAAAAGCCTCAAATACAACCAACTGAATCTATCATATGCTTTAGACAAATCCAATTTGACAATAACCCCTTTCCTACCACTTCTCTTTAGGCTGTGAAGGGATTCTTGAGAAACACCTACAGCTTCATGAATCTGCCTGCCACTAAGAAACCCAAACTATTCTGGAGAAATATGGGTGGAGAGAAAAGGTTTAAGCCTGGAAGCTATAACTTTCGCTATGATTTTATAAACACAAGTGCATAGAGAGATAGGTCGGAAGTCAGCAAAGGAAGAAGGGTGATCATATTTGGGAATCAAGGCAAGAAAATTGGAGTTGAAAGGGGGGAAAACTTGACCCGTAACTCTAGATTCCTCTACAACAGCAACAAGTTCATCACCAAGCGCATCAATAAAATGCAGAAAGAATTTGACAGTCCAGCCATCCGGGCTAGGACTTTTTTCCCTTTGCATTCCTTTAAGGATATCCTCGATCTCCTGTTTAGAAACAGGTGCCATAATTGCATCATTTTCTTCCTCCTCGATGAACCTAGGAAACAATTGTGCCACTCTTATAACTTCTGCAATGGACACTACAGTCGGAGCTTTAAAGATATATTTGAAATAATTGATACCCAAAGAAGCTAGATCCTCAAAGGAAGTAGCCAATTCATCATTTCCTTTAGGCATTTCCCAAATTGAATTTGCCATCTTTCGACCTTTGGCATAGTTTTGGAAAAACTTGGTGTTTTCATCGCCCGCTTGGAGCCATACCGCTCTGCTTTTCAACTGCCAACTTTCTTCCCTGAGTTGGAGAATGTTCCTCCTGGAGGCCTCCAATTCCTTGATTTTATTTCTTGAATCAATGGAAGCGTAGCCTCCTCCTTCTGGATCTTCCAACTGAGCTAGTGCAGAGTTAACCCTTTTAAGCTCCTCCTCCTCCTTCTCCTTCTTTTTTTCCGCCCAATTTTTTGAGGCTGCTTTCATTTTCTTCAGATTATTCCAAAAAAAGGCACTCCTAGAAGAATCAGGCCTGACAGGATCTTTCTCCCAAGTTGAAGCGAACAGTTCCTGATACGAATCATCCTTGAGCCAGGCAGGATTAAAGCAGAAGGGCAGCCCAAGTTTACTTCCTACACCGTTAACTTCAAGAAGGATGGGAAAATGGTCCGAAACACCACCCTCACCAACCCAATGGCGATAGTCCATGATAATTTCTAGTAAAGGCTCACTTAAAAGAAAACGATCCAACTTCTTCCCCACCTAGTCCTGACCAACCCTTATGTTCCTCCAGGTGGGTTTCAGCTTCAGAAGGGGCATGTCCACCAGATGAGCAAGAGCAAGGTGGTTAATGAAAAAATCAGTTAAAGGGTCAGCTCTGGCCGAGTCACCCCAAGACTCTGCTTCCCCCAGAGAGAAATTCAGGTCTCCTCCAATAATTAAATTTGGGTGGCCTATCCAGGAGGAGTGAAAAACAGAAGACCAAAAAAGCTCCCTTTCGACACAAGGGCCATAAATGTTTAAGGAGAGCAGGGAAAGGTTGAGCTCACTGGAGAAAATTTCCAAGGCTAACAAACTCGAAGACCCCGAAGAAGAAACATACTTCAAATTTTTAGGGTTGAAACCAGAAACCACACCCCATGATCTCCCAACAGCATCAAGAGCATAAAAGGACCAGCCAGGCAGCAATTTAGAGATAATACTAACAACCTCCTCCCCTTTGCTGAGAGTTTCTTAAAGCAAAATGATGTCAGGATTGTGAGAATGCACAAGCTCTCTGAAGGCTAGATTTTTAGGCTGGCTAGCCAAGCCTCTGCAATTAAATGAAAGAACAATCATGGCACATCTTCTGGGGGTGGCTGCTCTGCTCTAAGCACCCCAGTGAGAGACATCTGTTTAACATTAGCTATATCTACGACAGCTTTCGATTGGGCTAAGGAGAGGTTAGATTTTTTACCTCTCGTATTTCTAGCCCCAATTACAACAGGATTTGAGGCAAGGCCTCCCACGACTAGGCCAGACCCTCTCCTATCAGCCCGAGGTCTAAGGTTATAATGGAGAGATTCAGAAATAGAAGGCCGAGGGTAGGGGGGCGAAGGGTCAATCGAACCAAAAGAGGAAGGAGGATCAAAGACAGCAGGGACGGATAAAATAACACTATCGAGAGGAGGCAAGGAAAGGTTTAAGGCAGAAAGATCACTCAATAGCTGCCTGGAGGGACCAGGCTCAAAACAAACAACAAAGGAAGACAAGTAGAGGACTGAAATAAGAGAGGAGAGGAGGAGGACATACCCGCCTGAGTCGCCCGGACGAGTTCAACATCTGAAAGGGGATCCTCGATAGGAAGGGAGGAAGGGCCAACAGCATCCACAGAGCCCCAAACCACATCCGCCACAGGGGGAGAGGGAAACTCCTGAGCCGAAGGGCCTATCTCAGCTTCCATAAGACCCACTTCCTGAACTGAAACTGAAGCTTTCTTCATCCTGTTCTACCTTCTCTGTCTGCATTTACGCTGGTGGCCGAGAGGGAACTCACGTGTCAAGTGACCAGTCTTATGACACCTATTGCACCGGAAGGGAAGGTGCTCATAGTCTAACATCTGCAGAAACTCCATATCCTTATAGTGTAGCATCATTGCATCAGCAAGACCTTCTCGTGGATTTAAGCTCACTAGAATACGGGCCACACTCTTATCCTTTGTTTGCAAGTAGGATTTATCGGCTTCAAGAAAAGTGCCCAGGGTATTACCAATAGATACAAAGACTGAATCAGTCCAGAATTGCAAAGGAAGGCCGGGAAACTTAACCCATACTGGTGAATCAGCCATTTTTTCCTTCTAAGCATAAAAGAGGGGAGTCCATCTTCTAAGGAGAACGGGTCTCTTACCAAAGAACCAGTTCCCCTCAAGGACTCGGTCCACTTGGTCTTTTCTGTCAAAGGTAATGCTAAACCAACCACGCGCCAGAATGGTGATATCAACAGGCATACCTAGGGATTATTTCCACATTGTGTGAGCCCATTCCGCTATGTAGTCTGCCGAATATTTTCGGCCCCTGACTCTGCCAACAATCATGATCTCAGATAGATCCATAACATTCTCAATGCTAATATCCACTCCTAGCAAACATTTCGGGCGATCTTCTTTGGATTTAATGAATTTAGCTTTCTTCCTCTTCATTCCCACAGCTTTCTTGACACCCTCCTCCTCTGCTACTGGCTTGACTTGAGGAATCTCGGCTCTTAAATTCTCAAGAAGAAATTGCCTCAATGCATCGATGGATCTTAAAGGCGCAAGACCATTACTTGAGTTCTGCAGGGCACCAACTCCTGAAACAACTTCACGTCCTGGCGCAACACCTTGAATTTTAAAGGCAACAGATTTTGGGAGAAGTTCAACTACCTCGCTAGAAGAAACCCTTGACTAGATATCACGACCTGGACCCCCATCCTTTACCAGTTCGGTCAGCCCTCCTTCATTTTTCTTTGAAGGCACTTGATCCTCCACCACCCCTTTAGAAACTATCTTTGTAGGACCATTCTCTCACCCAGGCAAGAAAATCCCTCTCGAAAGCTCCTGAGAAGGTCTCCCCAACGAGGCAGGACCTGCAATAAATTCGACCCTAGGAAAAGTAGAGCCCTGTGGGAATTGAAACCCTCTACACCCTACCACATCTTCTAAACCACCTGAACCAGTGAGAGGAAAGAAAGTACCTTGAGGGGCCGAGCATGGCGGGATCGGATTAAAGTTAAGGGCTGCCTTGAAAAGATCTTCAGAAAACTGTGAACGGCTGATGTTTGGGAGCTGCTGACTACGGTAGCAGAGCCCACTCTGGGGAGCGATAATGTTATCACTCGCAGGGCCAAAACCTGGCGATAAGCCTCCAAAAGCTGCTTCAGCAGCCAAATCAATCGAGATGCGATTTGGAAAGTAAAGATCAATATTCTTCTCCGAGATGTCCAAACCCCAGCAGGTAAGGAGATCCTCTGGCGATGGTTCTAACTTAACATAAATACTTTCAAGGCCCATTGTAAACGACAACCAAACCTCTTAAGGAAAACTGCAACAGTCTGCAAGCCCCGCTTACCCTCGGAAACCCTAGCCTCCAAACACCATTGAAAAGAGCCCGATCCGCGTCCAAGGGTAAACCCCATTCTGGAAAACAGATTCATTGCAACACGTATGATTGGAAAGAGGCCTCGAAACCGGAGGAAACGCCACGGAGTAGCTCTGGCGACTTCTGCGAAATCCTCAGGCGTACCCTAGTCACCTCCATCGTTCTTGATTTACTCCATTTAGTTACCATATATATATATATATATATATATATATACTTACTTGTGTTTAATTGTATTTGAAATAACATGTATGTATATACTCACTTTTCAGTATATACATACATATTATTTCAAATAAAATTAAACACAAGTAAGTAAGTAAGTATATATATATATATATATATATATATATATATATATATATATATAGTTAAAATGAAAAGATAACATTAAACATAATATTTCACAATTTTATAGGAACATTTTCCTTTCAGATAATACTAGCTTGAAACAAATCATAGAAAGAAAGGACTATTGTTTTCCTTTGAACATGAAGGTAGGTAATTAAATAGAAAAATAATTCATAGATGAGTTGAGAACAAAAACTCAGAAATATTTTTCATGTGAAGATAATTGGAGCGTAACCAAAGTATGGTAATTATAGACATTTAAATTACTTTGAAAAATCATAGAGTCAAAGACTCATGGTCTCTATAAAATAATAAATAGAGAAAATAGAAATAAACTTCATAAAGACAATGTCATAATTGTATGAAAATTTATTAATAACTTAATATATATATAGATATATATATATGTGTGTGTGTGGGGGGGGGGACAATGTTCTCCATATAATATATTATTACATTATATGCTTGAAGCCTTAGATAATTTCATTCAAATTTTAGAGAACATAGTTAACGTTACAAAAATTAAACACTCTAGAGTCTAACAACCTGGAAACTTGACTAAGAGGCACAACAATCATGGCTAAGAACAATGAGAAACCAAGAGTGTGAAATCTCTAACCTAGTAGAAAAGTTGAATTGAGTTGATATGAAACCATGAATAGGAGACATTAAAAGAAAAGCACCTTGTGTGAAAGCAACACCATTACCTAGAGTAAAATATATAAATATATAATTAGTGATTATTAACCAAAAATAAAATTGGACAGAAAGTGTGAAAAAAATTTTAGTACTAAGTAGATTAGTGGGAAAAGGGTTTACATAAATTGTTGTGTAACCAGCTCCAAAAATAGAAGAAAAGAGATATCAACGCCTTAGAAATAAGCCACTTCGAGGGGGCAACCTCCAATACATTACATAAATGAACAATTCTTGGATGATACAATTTACAAAACCTTCTTTCTATATATAGGAGTCCATGGGGCCATAATGTTATCCTAGTGGGCCACAATGTAATCCTAGCCGACCTAACAATAATAATTTAAGGGCACAATAATAACAAAATGGGGGTTACAAGGGTACAATAATAACAATAAGGGGGTTACACTAACAACAATAAGGGACTATACTAATCATATAGGGACCTAACATGCCCCTCTCCTTCAAAAAAGTGTTGTCCTCAACGCTTGAGTAGCTCTGGGTGCTTCTGTATAAATTCTCATCCTCCCATGTAGAATCTTCAGTGGATAAGTTCTTCCACTTGATGAGATACTCTGAAATTGATCGATTCCGTAGTTTTCGAGTTCTTGTTTCTGTGACCGCTTCAGGTTCCAATATGATTTTTCCTTCCTCATCAAGTTCTAGCAATATTGTTTGAACTGGAAGATTTTCACCTATAACCTTCTTTAAGCATGAAACATGGAAAACTGGATGTACTCGTGAAGAAGTAGGAAGCTCCAATTTGTATGCCATAGTACCAATCTTTTGCAACACCTTGTAAGGACCATAGTACTTTGGTGATAATTTATTATCCTTCTTAGCTTGCTTGAGGGACATTTGTTTGTATGGTTGTAGCCGTAAAAATACCCAATCTCCTATATCAAAACTTCTCTCACTGCGATGTTGATATGCCTGTTGTTTCATTCGATTTTATGCCAAATTCAAGTTATCCTTTAAGATTTGGAGAACTTCTTGCTGATGCTAGATGTGATCTTCCACTGCTTGAACCTTCAAATTTTCCCTTAAAGATGATGTGATCGATGGTGGATGATATCCATAAAGTGCCATAAATGGGGTCATTTTTGTTGCAATATGGAAGGAAGTGTTATACCACCATTCAGCGAGAGGTAACCACTTGACCCACTGTGTTTGTTTATCAGATACAAAACAACGAAGATATCCTTCCAAACATTTATTTACTATCTCAGTTTGACCATCAGATTGAGGATGATAAGATGAGCTATGAGCTAATCGAGTACCCAAACAAGAAAATAACTCCGTCCAAAAATTTCCAGTAAAAATGGGATCTCTGTCGCTCACAATAACCCTTGGGCTTCCATGTAGCTTTTGAATTCTGTCCATAAATGTAGTAGCAACCGTACTTGCTTTAAATGGATGAGATAAAGCACAAAAGTGTGCATACTTGGTAAGTCTATCAACTACCACCATGATGACACTCTTTCCTTCGGACTTAGGTAAACCCGTGATAAAATCCATTGAAATCTCCTCCCAACGTTGACTTGGAATGGATAAAGGTTGTAGAAGTCCCGGGGTCTTAATTGTTTCCACTTTATTCTGCTGGCAAACCAAACATTCCGCCACAAACTTTTGAATATCCGATTTAAGGCCATCCCAAAAAAAATCTTTCTTCACCCTGTGGTAAGTTTTTAAAAATCCTGAGTGTCCTCCTAAAGGAGAAGTGTGCAATTCCAGAAGAATCTTTTGTTTTAGTTGGGAATTATTACAAAGATATAATCAATCTTTGTACCATAAGGAATCATTTTTCCAACTAAATGTATCAGATGTACTAGGATCTTGCTGCAACTTTTGAATGAGTGTTCATACATCTTTGTCCTTATTCCATTCATCTCTTGCTTCAGTTATCCAATCTGGTTGGATAATAGAAATGGCACAAAGCAATGCTTCCACCTCTTCATTCTTTCTTGAGAGTGCATCTGCAACAACATTAAGCTTTCCTTTTTTGTAGATTATTTCAAAGTCATAACCCAACATCTTTGTGACCCATTTTTGCTGCTCTTCTAAAGATAGTCTTTGTTCTAAAAAGTGTTTAAGACTATCATGATCAGTTTTTACCTTGAAGTGTCTTCCCATTAGGTAAGTTCGCCATTTCTTCAGTGCATGAAGTATTGCTAACATTTCCTTCTCATAAATAGGTTTCTGTAAATACTTTCCTTTGATTGGACGACTTTCAAAAGCAATGGGTCTTCCTTCCTGCATTAAAACTGCACCAATTCCATTTCCTGAGGCATCACATTCCACAATAAAGGTTTTTGTGAAGTCCGGCATAGCTAAGACCGGTGCTAGGCACATTGCCTCTTTAAGATGTTCAAAGGCCTTAGTTGCTTCAGGAGTCCATGAAAATGCATCTTTCTTCAATAATGTTGTTATAGGTGTTGCTATTCTCCCATAATTATTAACAAAATTGCGATAATACCCTGTTAACTCGAGAAATCCTCGCAACTGCTTTATGGTCGTGGGGACTTTCCATTCCTTAATGGCTTTAATTTTGTTAGGGTCTACTTTAACACCTTCGTGAGATATAATATGACCCAGATAGTCCACATCTTGTACTCCAAAGAAACATTTGGATGTTTTTGCATATAATTGTTTCTCCTGCAATAGTTTGAGCACCCTGTCAACATGTTCAACATGATCCTTCCAAGACTTGCTATAGATTAGTATATCATCGAAAAATACTAGCACAAATTTTCTAAGGAAGGGTTTGAAAATGGAATTCATCAACCCTTGAAATGTAGAAGGTGCATTGGTAAGGCCAAAAGGCATGACCAAAAATTCATAATGACCCTCATGAGTTCGAAATGTTGTTTTCGGAATATCTTCAGTCTTCATTCTAATTTGATGATATCCTGAATGAAGATCCAACTTGGTAAAATAAATTGCTCCATGTAATTCATCCAATAATTCATCAATCACAGGAATGGGAAATTTATCTTTAATGGTGAGCTTATTGAGCTCCCTATAATCCAGAAACATTCGCCATGATCCATCCTTCTTGTGTACCAATACTACAGGAGCAGAGAAAGAACTTTGACTAGGTTGAATTTATACCCGCCTCTAACATTTCTGCAATCATACGTTCAATTTCGCTCTTTTGGAAGTAAGGATATCTATAAGGCCTGATGTTTGGAGGAACACTTCCTGGAATCAAATGAATAGCATGATCATGATCATGAATAGGTGGGAGTCCTTTGGGAGTTTCAAACACCTTGGAATGATTGTCCAAGACTTGTTGGAGATCTGCAGAAATAGATGATTTTGATGTCGGAAATTCTAGTGAGCATAATTGTGCAATTATGCCTCGTTGTTCTTTCTTTAGAAGTTTTGTCATGACATTAGAGCTTATTATCCTTCCCGGCTTCCCTTCAATACCCCGTAATTCAACTTCCTTTCCTTCTGAAAAAAAATTCAAGAAAAGTTCTTGAAAATTAAAAGCTACCGTCCCCAAAGATTGTAACCATTGTACTCCTAGTACAACATCAGCACCTCCCATAGGAATGGCAAGCATTGGACTAGTCAATACATATTCCCCCATGGTTAGCTTGATATTATGGCATTTTCCGTAGCAATTTATAGTTCCTCCATTTGCAACCATCACTTGACATTCTGGTGCTGGGTATAGGAAACAATTTAATTCCTTGGCTACCTTATAATGAATAAAATTATGGGTGCTACCCGAATCAATCAACACTATTACCCTTTTCTTCTTGATATGTCCTTCTATCTTGAGAGTTTGAGGAGTGGTAATTCCTGCCAGTGCATTACACGATATGGTCGGATTCATTTCTTCCTCTTCTAGGGCTGGTTCCTTGTGTATATCCTCTTCTTGTTCATTTTCTTCTTCCTCTTCACAATCTATGTAAAATAATTTCTTCTCAGCACACTTATGACCTTTAGTGTATTTTCTATCACAACTGTAGCAAAGCCCTTTTTCTCTTTTTTCTTCCAATTTTTGTGGTGTCAACCTTGTAGGTTGTGGAAATCTAGGTGTAGCAACACTTCCTTCTTTATAGAATTGAGTGGTAGGCTTCCTTGTCGCCATTATTTTACATTCAACTTTTCTTGCCAACCTGAATGCCTTCTCCAATGAATCTAGTTCCAAAACGTGAACTTCATGTTGGATATTATCCTTTAAAGTGCCTATGAAGAGATCGATCCTGTGTTCCTCTGGAATATCAGTTACCCTTATATTCAATTTTTGGAATTCCTCAATGTGCTGCCCCACTAAATCCTTTGTTTGAGATTTATCAATTGGGTAAAGAGGGTGTTGCTCTTTGTATCCTCATAATGTGCTATCATTTCTTCCGTAAAAATTGACCAAGTGACAATTTTTTTACGGGAGCAAAGCCATCGATACCATACAAATGTATTTTGTTCTAAATGTAAAGTTGCAATGCGTACCTTTTGTGTGTTTTGCACGTTATGGAGATCAAAATATTGCTCCATCTGTAGTATCCATGTTACAAAATCCTTTCCATCAAACTTCCTCATATCCATCTTTGGAATATGGTGGTTCTTCCCGCCAACATTAGAGTTTATGAAATCACAATTAACATTTATTTTGTTCTCATCGTGAGGTTCTTCTACTATCTTTTCACCATTAGGAAACCTTTCTTGTATCAACTGTGTCAAACCTTCCATGTCTTCTTTTAGAAAATTCTTCATGTTTTCCATTTTCTCATCGATCTTAGCTTCCATGTCATCCATCTTAGATTCCATGCCAGCCTCCATGCCATCCATCTTAGCTTCCACGCCATCCATATTAGCTTGCACGCCATCCATCTTAGCTTCCACGCCTTTCTTCAAAACTTCCATTTCATTTTTTGTTGCTCTTTGCGAGAGTGAAATTTGTTGTACTTGCTCTTGTAATTTTGATAGATCATGTTGCAATTCTTCATCTTCATGAGTCATAGTAGAGCCTTCTGAAGGCTTAATGGGTGTTGAATTATTTTTAAGGGGCATATTTTAGAACCCAATACTGATATCTATTCTAAAATATGCCCTTGGAATCAATTCAAATTGATTCTTCAAACAAATCTTATGCAATTCGGAAAAAAAATACACACCTTTTTCTTGCTTTTGAGGAGCTCGATATTGAAATTGGATTAGCTTTGTGATTACAGCACTTCAATATCTTATTTTTAATACCAACGTAGCCCTCTGAATTATCTTTCGAATGCCACAGGTCTGACCTGATTTGGATTCTCCAAGACAAAGTTGTGTCCAATCTCCCACAATGACCTAATTATGGACTGGTTCAGTAGAGCGAACTTGTACGACTTTGCACGTGTCACTGTTTCCTCCTTCGTCTCTGAAATTGATAGCCAAGAAACTACAGTCCGTTTACTTGCAACCAATTTTTACGGCACTCCAATCCGATGCCCAGAGAGAGAGTTATTGAACTTTTCCCACGATCACCTCTTTGAGATGAAATTCTGGAGCTTGAAAAATCACTTCCTTCCACAGATCATATCTCCAAAAATATTGCGAACCAAGCTCTGAAATTTTTTGAAGAATTTCTTTAGAATTTCAACTTTGCACCATAATAATTTCAGCTTCTGAAACTTCGTAGAAAAAACGTTATAGCGAAAATTCCACGATGACCTGTTTGGAGCAGTGAAACCCTAGAATCCAAACCTCTGTTACCAAATGTTGTGTCACCAGCTCCAAAAATAGAAGAAAAGAGATATCAATGCCTTATAAATAAGCCACTTCGAGGGGGAAACCTCCAATACATTACATAAATGAACAATTCTTGGATGATACAATTTACAAAACCTACTTTCTATATATAGGAGTCCATGGGGCCATAATGTAATCCTAGTGGGCCACACTGTAATCCTAGCTGACCTAACAATAATAATTTAAGGGCACAATAATAACAAAATGGGGGTTACAAGGGTACAATAATAACAATAAGGGGGTTACACTAACAACAATAAGGGACTATACTAGTCATATAGGGACCTAACATAAATAACTTGAAATTAGTCACAAAATTCCCATTTGTTCCTTCTACCTATAAAGAAATATAATAAATTAGTCAATGAGTATAGAAATATATTAATATTTGTAAAGAAAAATAGTAAAGTTACATGTAAAGAAAAATTGAATAAAAATTATTATGCAGTGGAAAATATTGTAAACCTAGAAATTACATGGTTATAATTTAAGTAGCAGAGAAGTGAAATGCAAGTAAACAAATAGGTTCGATACAGAAAATAGAATAAGTCGAGTACACTTCTCAATATTTAAATTCACTATATTAACATTAGAGTTAAGAGGGTATAAACCTCAAACACTCGTATTAAAAATATAATCATAAATATGTTAAATAGGATTACCCTCCTGCAACCATACTTAGTTAAGAATAACGGAGTTGAAACCCACTACTATTAATTGATAATGAGGGTTCGAAAAAACTCAACCCTCATAAAACCAGAAAAATAAAATAGAACCATTTTCACGGTTGAATATCGAACGAAACCCTAGATAAGTTACAAAGGAAAACAAAACCCTGAGGTTCCAATAACCTCGTAATTCTCTTTCTTCTAATAAAGAAAAGAATGTCATTCGAGAGGGAAATAACTGTGAATTGGTTTGAATCACCATGAACCATATATTAAGAACCTAGAAGAAAGAATTCACATTAGAAATTAACAAATGTGGTATGGTTAAAGCAAGTTTTTTTCTGGGTTTGTCAGTGAAAAAGAATATAAAGAGTCACCTAGTATAGGAGGTGTTAAAACTGTATATAACCCTATTGTACATAAATGAATCTTTATTATAGAAGCTCTGAAATAATCACAATACGAACCCTGAAAAGAAAACAAATTACTACAGTTAGCTCGAAATAGTACAAATGTTAAATAATATCTCCATAGAACAAATTTGATTACAAAGAGAAGCACATATAGAAAATTATAAACTTACATATATTTGAGACTCAAGGAAACTCAAACACAATGAGTATTTGGTAGTCTAAGTGACTCAGTAATTGTTAGGATATTCTGACACATAGGAAATAGTTAAGAATAACTTAGTCTAGTGTAGAGTTAGATAAAGTGTGTTTATTTACCATGTACATTTGTAACTTATAATCTGACGGTCATAATTTGTAGTGATCCGACAGATATCTCTCTCCTCAGTATTAACGACACTTGATCCGTGGCTTAACACCCGATTGGTCCATGATCTCTATTTAAAGAGCATGGAGGGTCATTTTTCCGGTAACCGTTTAAGAGAGAAACGTATGAAACTTTTCTTTTTATATTAATAAATTTCCTTAAGTGGCCGCGTTGGCTCAGGCCATGGACAGTTTCTCTCTTTGAGGGTTTTAACCACGTGATTATACTAGTGTACTGATTTGTTATTTGTTTGTGAGCGGTGACCTTTGGTTCCTGATCTAAGGAACTTACCTTATAAATTCCTACATGGTATCAGAGCTATTTTGAGGGCCGCATTCATTGTTGATCAAAATCCGAAGCCGGTTTGACTGCATGCGACTACTGTTTTCTAGATCTACTATTTTTGAACATTTTCAGGCTTAGAGAACCACTATGTTGTTTCCGGAGTGTCTGTTACAGTGAGGAACACCTTTCGTTTCATGCGAAAAGGTTTCCGGTTGCCCAAGTTATGTCAGTTTAGATCTGGAGGTATAAAGTATCTGTTTTGCAGTTTTATTTGTTAAAAGTTCTGCTTATTTCTTATTTCGATTCCCTATGTTTATTTCAGTTTTAGGTTTTATTTATTTTCCAGATCTATTCCCTCTTTTTTGTGTATTCTCTTTGCTCTGCGCTGTTTGCGATCTCGGCAAATCAGAAACAGGAAGAAGGGATTTTTTTTGCTATGTATGCTCTTTCCCCACGTCTTTGTGCGATCTTGGGAAATCAGAAATAGTGAAAAAAATAGATAGTCGTCAATAAGGCTAACTGAAAATGTAACAATCTACCGTAAATCTTGCATTTCATTTTTTTTTTCTCGGATTTTTGTGTTTTTGTGCAGGAAAAGGCACGCATACCGAAGAGTTTAAAAAAAAAAAAAAAACAACCCCCCCTTCCTCCTTTCAAACAATTACAGAATCATTTTAATATCTCACTTGGTGAAAAGTTAGTTTATGAGAATAGAGGTCTTGGGTTCAAGTCTCTTTCTCAAGCTTCTTTTGTAAAAAAAAATTGTTAAAAGGGGCAGGAATTTTATTTTTTTTAAAAGTCGTTCTCGTAACTATTCGGCATCTTCAACTCGTTTTTTTCAAAAGGGCATAACTTCTTCATCCGGAAGCCGTTTTTTGAGCTGTTTTTTTTTAAATGGCCTAATTTTTCAAGAAATTTCCATTGGAGCATTTATTTTTAGCTTTCCTTAGCTTCAGTTTAAAAAAAAAAAAAAAGGAAAGTGCATGCCTGATTATTCTTAACAGCACCAATTATTTCCAATGGTTACCTCACATGGTAGATATACTTAGAAATAAATGTCTTTATAGAATAGCCACAGGGCTAGAAAATAAAACTTCTGATGATGATAAATTCACTAAATGGGAAAATAAACAAGACCAAGCACGAGGGTTGATAGGAATGTCCATTGCTCAAGATCTTCGATGTCATATCCTTGACATTGACACTCCTCATGAAGCCCTGGATAAGCTAAATATTGTCTTTGGCATTCAAAATCAAATCAGGGCCCACCAGCTTGAAAATGAGTTGCTTACTTTGGACCCTAATAATTTCTCCTCTATTGAAGAATTTTTGTCCAAATTCAAGACCCTTAGACTTCTTTTATAAGGTTATAAGGTCAAAAAGGAATATGGTAGCCTCATCTATTGCATTCTTGCTAAGCTTGGCCCTGCATAATTTGTATTTTTTTCCGCCTTCCATTCCACTAGAGAAGCCATCATTTATTTAGGAACCACCTACAAGAATCCCTCTTTTGATTCCTTTTGTGATTCTTTGATAAGAGAACAAGAAAAACTCTTACACCTTAGTCTTATCACTCCTGGAAATGCTTCTAAGAAAGCCTTAGCATCCCAACAACAATCATATCGAAAGAATCCCAAGATGCAGTATCCTAAAAAATATGGTCTGAAACTAAACAAGGGTCCTAAGAAATTTCAGCCACAAATTGAAAAAGCAACTCACTAAAATGATAAGGCAAATAAAAACAAAGGGAAGAAGACAGATAGACATTGCAACTTTTGTAATCATGATGGTCATATAGAGTCCAAATGTTTTAAGAATATGGAAGCTTTAGAAGCAGCAATGAAGAAGCACAACATCAATTTGGAGCACTCTTCACCTTCATCTTCAGGAATGGCACTTTCTGCTTGTGGTTGTCAAGCATCAAGATCTGGTTATGCATTAAATGTATCTTCTTCTTCTCATTCTCATGAGTGGCTCATTGATTCTGGAGCTTCTTACCACATGGCCAAAAATCAAGCCATATTTTCTTCTTTAAATGATTGTAACACCAAACATATTTATTTTGGTGATGATAGATCTCTTAGTATTGTAGGATCTGGAACCATTCACCTAGATAATGGTCAGTTTAATGATGTACTATGTGTTCCTACCTTGTCATGCCATCCTCTCTCTATTTATCAGATAACTCATTCAGGTGAAGGGAAAATAGTAGAATTATCACCTCATGATGTTGTAATCAAGGACCTCAAAGATCCTAGACATATTTTAGCTACCGACATTGTTGATGATTCCAAAAGGTTGTATAAGTTTGAAAAATTTCGGTCATCCTGTCTTCCCTTCATTTTTGTTGCTCATAATGATGATGCGAGCAAACTTTGGCATGAGCGATTTGGTCACTTAAACTATCGCTCTCTTCAAACTCTATGTAAGTAAAATATGGTGACGGGCCTTCCTATGGTATCTTGTTGAGATGGTGTTTGCTCCAGATGTCTACTCGGAAAACATCATCGGGATAGTTTTGACAAACGTGCCTCTTGGCACACTTCATCCCCTTTGCATCTTGTGCACAGTAATTTATGTGGTCAACTTCTTGTTGTTTCTTTCTCTGGTTGCAAGTACTTATTAACTTTCATTGATGATTTTTCCAAATGCACTTGGGTATACTTCTTAAAACTCAAGAGTAAATTTTTTAACATGTTCTTGGCCTTTAAGGCCTTTGTTGAGGAACAATCTGGACATCCAATTCTTAAGTTAAGATCAGACAATGGAGGAGAATATGTTAACAACAAATTTATCAACTTTTGCACTGAACATGGCATTCAATTGCAACATATTGTTCCATATACTCCACAAAAAAATGGTGTAGCTGAAAGGAAGAATCACACCTTAAAAGAAATGGCTAATTGTATGCTTCAATCTAAAGGACTTAGTCTCAATTTTTGGGCAGAAGAAATTAACTATGAAAATTACATAGTAAATCTCACTCCTACTAAGGTTTTAAAGAATATAACTCCAGAATAAGCTTGGAGCTCAATCAAACCATGTGTACGTCACTTTCATGTTTTTGGAAGTGATGCTTGGGCCCATATTCCATATGCGAAACATAAAGCCTTAGAACATAAGAGTGAAAAATGCATTTTTGTTGGATATTCTGAAGATTCCAAAGGTTATAGACTTCTTCAACCAAAATCCAAAAATATAATCATTAGAAGAGATGTAAAATTTGATGAAAATATATCAGCCTGTGAGCTTAGTTCAGCAGGTGTGCCACCTTTGGCCTGCGAGCCTGATTCAGCATATGTGCCACCTGTCTCTCTCTCTCTTATATTTTTAATAGCATTCCTTCTAGTTCAGATGATGACAGTGAGGATGACAATCCTCCTCCACCTCTTGAAATTATTCCTTTTACTCCACCACTTCCAAGATGGGTCTGCTCTACTCATGATGCAACAGGTTCTCTTGCAGGTGACCCTGTCAATCGACGATGTACACGTTCTCAGTTCGAAATAGCCTCTTCCTTATTGGCTCAAGTTCCAGAAAATATTGATCCAAAAACCTTTGAAGAAGCCTCTGGTCATCCAGATTGGGATGAAGCTATGAATGAAGAATATCGTTCCTTATTTTCGAATGATACTTGGGATCTTGTTCCTCTTCCAAAAGGAAGAAAACTTGTCAGATGCAGATGGGTTTACAAAAAAAAGTTTGGACCAAATGGAAAAATGGATAGACATAAATCTCGTCTTGTCGCTAAAGGATTTTCACGTTGAAGGCATTAACTATACTAAAACCTCCTCCCCTATTGCCAAAATGAATTCTATCCTCCTTGTTCTTTCCCTTGCTACCTCCTTTAAACGGGAAGTCCATCAGATGGATGTTAAAACGGCCTTCTTACATGGAGATTTGCATGAAGAAATCTACATAGAACAACCCCCTGGCTTTATCCAAAAAGACTCCAGCCTTGTTTGTCGCCTTAGGAAGTCTCTCTATGGTCTCAAACAAGCTCCTCGGGCTTGGTATGCCAAAATGGATAGATTTCTCTTAGATAATGGCTTTCTAGGTGTCATTCTGAAAACACTATCTACACCAAGAAAGTGTGTAAGTCCTTCACCATCCTTGTTATTTATGTTGATTATCTTATCCTTACTGGTATTGATCCAAACCATATAAACCATGTGAAGTCTAGCCTCAAAAAGAAGTTTGAAATGACATACTTAGGACACTTGCATTATTTCCTTGGTTTGCAAGTCTTGCAATCCAAATAATGCATTACCCTCTCTCAGTCCAAGTATGCATGCGATCTTCTACACCACTTTCACGCGGAAGACTGTAAGCCAGGCCCTTCTCCCTTTTAGTCTGGAGTCAAGCTTTTGTCACTTATACTACCCCTGAAGTTGATGCTACCTTATACTGTCAACTTGTTGGTAAACTGTTGTATCTAACCCATACATGTCCTAACCTTTCCTTTGTTGTTGGTCTTGTCGCTCGATTTATGCACCAACCTCATGAAATTCACTGGAAATAAACTAAAAGAATACTTCGATATATTCGAGGTATAGTTCAGTTCAGGATTCATTCCAGTGCAGGAGCATCTCCATTGTTGATTGGCTTCACTGATTCTGATTGGGATGGTGACCCTGATGATCAAAAGTATATTGCATGATATGTATTCACTCTTGCTTCAGGACCTATTACTTGGTCTTGTAAGAAACAAAGTGACATCTCTCTTTCTTTGGCTGAAGCATAGTATCACGGTGTAGTTGAAGCCAGCAAGGAAGCCATGTGGCTTCGTCAGATGCTGTTTGAATTTGGTCTTCATCAACAACATCTAACTACACTTTGGTGTGACAATCAGAGTGCCATTTAGCTATGTAAAGATCCAGTTCAGCATCAGCGTATGAAACACATTAAACTCCACATACACTTCATCATAAATCTCAATCATGATCGTGTTCTTGAAGTGCAGTACTGTCCAACCAATGATCAAGTAGCCTATATCTTTACAAAGGCTCTCACAGAAGCAAAGTTTACCAAACTTCGATCCATGCTTGGAGTTCAATGAAGTTGTCATTAAGAGGGGATAGGCTCTAATGCCTCCTTCCTTCTCCTATTATGTCACTTTTTTAAATCCTTCAGTCCTATCCCAATTTGTTCTTAAGGGGGGATGTTAAGATATTTTGACACATAGGAAATAGGCTCCTTTTGTGTCACCTTTGTAAATCCTTCAATCCTATCCCAAGTTTTTATTAAGGGGGGATGTTAGGATATTCCGACACATAGGAAATAGTTAAGAATAACTTAGTCTAGTGTATAGTTAGGTAAAGTGTGTTTCTTTACCATGTACATTTGTCACTTATAATCCGACGGTCATGATTTGTAGTGATCCGACGGTTATCTCTCTCCTCGGTATTAACAAAACTTGATACGTGGCTTAACACCCGATTGGTCCATGATCTCTATTTAAAGAGCATGGAGGGTCATTTGTCCGGCAACCGTTTATGAGAGAAACATATGTAAATTTTCTTTTTATATTAATAAATTTCCTGAAGTGGCTGTGTTGGCTCAGGTCGTGGATTGTTTCCCTCTTTGAGGGTTTTAACCATGTGATTATATTGGTGTACTGATTTTTTATCTATTTGTGAGCAGTGACTTTTGGTTCTTGATCTCAGGAACTTACCCTGTAAATTCCTACAGTAATTTGAAAAACGGCAGAGAGATACAATAAAATTTTACATGTCAGAAAGATTACAGTGGAAACATGGGTTTTAGAGAAAAAATTTCTTAGAATGTCACAAAAGAAACAAATGAATTGTTATCACTGACAGAATATATTTTCTATGACCGTAAAACCTAAGAATCATCTCAATCGTTATTTTTTAAATATTACATTACAATCGTTGATGTGGTAGGTCAAAAAGACCCTTCATGGAACCACCATAGGCTAACAAGTGTATACATAATACCATACTTAAATAACGAAAATGAATTGCAAGACCTCATAAAGGTTCGACACTATGTTTTAGAAACAAAATATATGCATGCGGTTATATATGAATGTTAAATGAGATGAATTTAATATACCAGTATGTATACCAAGACGTCTTAGGACGTTAGAATAATAAATTTTGAGTCAGGGTTGGTCACGTTACCAATGTGAAAAAATGTTATTCATGAAATAAGTACAAAAGAATGGTGAAGTATAAGTGCATAAATTGATTATATTGATGGATAATAATTCATATGTTTGTGTTTTTAATTCATTTTTAAAAGGGAAATAACAAACATTATCAATGATCTCATAGACAAATGATATATGAGTGTAAGGCAAGAAATTTAATTCGTAACAAACATATTAAAATACTTAGTAGAGGAGAGAGATGAGAGATATTACTTATAGAGAGAATTTTGTATTCTTAAGGAAGGAAATTTGGAGAAAGTAACAACCCAATAATTGAAAGGTTTTCTAAACTTTAATTAAAATATACATGTTGATAGAAGAAATTTTATCATAGAAAACGATTACCAAGAGAAGGATGTGTGGATATATATATATATATATATATATATATATATATATATAGATAGATAGAGAGAGAGAGAGAGAGAGAGAGATGGAAGTAGGTACATTACAAGTGGTATCAGAGTTGTAGGTTACAACATTGGGCCTTTTATGGGTCCTAAATAGAATATTCCTATCAGTATGGCATACAAATAAAATCTAAATAATGACTAAAGTAAGAATTATCTAAGAAGGATGAGGAACAGTATGTAAGCTGAAGAAACTCATAGAAATATATCTAGAAATAAATACACTAATAGTATTAGTCCTACAACTTCTAGAATAATTCAAACATATGAGATTGAAAAAAGGAAGGAACAGTGAATGTTCATAGTATTGAATCAGAGATGCCATGACACGATTTCAAAGCACCTAGATTTAAGGGATTACGGTAAACATGTGAATGAGATTGGAATGGAATGTACAAGGTGGAAAATTTTGGTGAGATTGGTATTTATTTTCACGATATTGGTATTCATGGTTAATTGTTATAAAACCAGCTCCAAAAATAGAATAAAATAGAGATCAACGCCTTAGAAATAAGTCACTTCAATGGGGAAACCTCCTTTACATTACATAAATGAACAATTCTTGGATGATACAAATGACAAAACCTCCTTCTATATATAAGAGTCCATGGGGTCACAATATAATCCTAGCCGACCTAACAATAATAATGTAAGGGCTCAATAATAACAATATGGGGGTTACAGGGGTACAAAAATAACAATGAGGGGGTTACACTAACAACAATAAGGGACTACGCTAGTAATCTAGGGACTTAACATGCCCCTCTCCTTAAAAAAAAATTTGTCCTCAATGATTGAGTAGCTCTAGATTCTTCTGTATAAAATTCTCATCCTTCCATGTAGAATATTCAATGGGTAAGTTCTTCCACTTGATGAGATACTCTGAAATCGATCAATTCTGTAGCTTTCGAGTTCTTGTTTCCATGAATGCTTCAGGTTCCAATTTGATTTTTCCTTCCTCATCAAGTTCTAGAAATATTGTTTGAATTGGAATTTTGTCACCTATAACCTTCTTTAAGCATGAAACATGGAAAACTGGATGTACTCGCGAAGAAGCAGGAAGCTCCAATTTGTATGCCATGATACCAATCTTTTGCAACACCTTGTAAGGACCATAGTACTTTGGCGATAATTTATTTTCCTTATTAGCTTGCTTGAGGGACATTTTTTTTTATGGTTGTAGCAATAAAAATACCCAGTCTTCTACATCAAAAATTCTCTCGCTGTGATGTTTATCTTCCTATTGTTTCATTCGATTTTGTGCCAAATTTAGGTTATCCTTTAATATTTGGAGAACTTGTTGTTGATGTTTTATGTGATCTTCCATTTCTTGAACCTTATAATTTTCTCTTAAATATGATGTGATGGACAATCGATGATATCCATAAAGAGCCATAAATGGGGTCATTTTTGTTGCAGTATGGAAAGAAGTGGTATACCACCATTCAGCTAGAGGTAACCACTTGACCCATTGTGTTCGTTTATCAGATACAAAATAATGAAGATATCCTTCCAAACATTTATTCACTATCTCAGTTTGACCATCAGATTGAGGATGATAAGATGAGCTATGATCTATTTGAGTACCCAAAAAAAAAAAAATCCGTCCAAAATTTCCAGTAAAAATGGGATCTCTGTCGCTTACAATAATCTTTGGGTTTCCTTGTAGCTTTTGAATTTTTTCCATAAATGCAGTAGCAATTGTACTTGCTTTAAATGGATGAGATCATGCACAAAAGTGTGCATACTTGGTAATTCTATCAACTACCACCATGATGACACTCTTTCCTTCGGACTTAGGTAAAACTGTGATAAAATCCATTGAAATCTCCTCCCAACGTTGACTTGGAATGGATAAAGGTTGTAGAAGACCTGGGGTCTTAATTGTCTCAACTTTATTTTGCTAGCAAACCAAAAATTCTTCCACAAAATTTTGAATATCAGATTTAAGTCATCCCAAAATAAATTCTTTCTTCACCCTATGGTAAGTTTTTAAGATTCTTGAGTGTCCTCCTAAAGGAGAAGTGTGCAATTCCAAAAGAATATTTTGTTTTAGTTGGGAATTCTTACAAATATATAAGTGATTTTTGTACCATGAGGAATAATTTTTCCAACTAAATGTATCAGATGTACTAGGATCTTGCTGCAACTTTTGAATGAGTGTCTACACTTCTTTTTCCTTCTTCCATTCATCCCTTGCTTCAGTTATCCAGTCTAGTTAGATAATAGAGATGACACAAATAAATGCTTCCACTTCTTCATCCTTTCTTGATAGTGCATCTGCAACAACATTTAGCTTCCCTTTTTTGTAGATGATTTCAAATTCATAACCTGACATCTTTGTGACCCATTTTTGCTACTCTTCAGAAGATAGTCTTTGTTCCAAAAAGTGTTTCAGAATATCATGATCAGTTTTTACCTTTAAGTGTCTGCCCATTAGGTAAGGTCGGCATTTCTTTAGTGCATGTAGTATTGCCAACATTTCCTTCTCATAAATATCTTTATGTAAATACTTTCCTTAGATTGGACAACTTTCAAAAGCAATGGGCCTTCCTTCTTGTATTAAAATAGCACCAATTCCATTTCCTGAGGCATCACATTCCACAATAAAGGTTTTTGTGAAGTCTGGCATAGCTAAGACTGGTGCTAGGCACATTGCTTCTTTAAGATGTTCAAAGGCCTTAGTTGCTTCAGGAGTCCATAAAAATGCATCTTTTTTAAATAATGTTGTTAGAGGTGCTGCTATTCTCCCATAATTATTAACAAACTTTCGATAATACCCTATTAACCTGATAAATCCTCGCAACTGCTTTATGTTTGTCAGGACTTTCCATTCCTTCATGGATTTAATTTTGTTAGGGTCTACCTTAACACTCTTGTGAGATACAATATGACCCAGATATTCCACCTCTTGTACTCCAAAGAAACATTTGGAGGTTTTTGCATATAATTGTTTCTCCTCCATTAGTTTGAGCACCCTGTCAACATGTTGAGCATGATCCTTCCAAGACCTATTGTAGATTATTATATCAACAAAAAATACTAACACAAATTTTCTAAGGGTTTGAAAATGGAATTCATCAACCCTTGAAATGTAGAAGGTGCATTGGTAAGCCCAAAATGCATGACCAAAAATTCGTAATGACACTCATGAGTTCAAAATGTTGTTTTCGAAATATCTTCAATCTTCATTCTAATTTGATGATATCCTAAACGAAGATCCAACTTGGTAAAATAAATTTCTCCATGTAATTCTTCCAATAATTCATCAATCACAGGAATGGGAATGATTTGTAAAATGAGCTACTATCTCCACATCCTTGAAATGCACCACATCCAATCTCATCAGCAAATACTGTATCTGAGAAGAAAGAACTTTGACTAGGTTGAATTATACCCACCTCTAACATTTATGCAATCATATGTTCAATTTCACTCTTTTGGACATAAGGATATCTATAAGGCCTGATATTTGGAGGAACACTTCCTGGAATCAAATGAATAGCATGATCATGATCATGAATAGGTGGGAGTCCTTTAGGAGTTTCAAACACCTTCGAATGATTGTCCAAGACATTTTGGAAATTTGCAGAAATAGATAATTTTGATGTTGGAACTTCTAGTGAGCATAGTTGTGCAATTACACCTCGCTTTTCTTTCTTTAGAAGCTTTTTCATGACATTAGAGCTTATTATCTTTCCCGGCTTCGCTACAATACCCGATAATTCAACTTCCTTTCCTTCTGAAAAACATTTCAAGAAAATTTCTTGAAAATTAAAAGCTACCATCTCCAAATATTGTAACCATTGTACTCCTAGTACAACATCAACACCTCCCATAGGAATGGAAATCATTAAACTATTCAATACATATTCCCCCATGGTTAGCTTGATATTATGGCATTTTCTAGAGAAATTTACAAACTTCTCCATTTGCAACCATCACTTGACATTCTCGGGTGTCGTGGGTATACGAAGAAATTTAATTCCTCGCTACCTTACAATGAATAAATAATGGATCACGACCTGTAAATCAATCAACACTATTTTTGGAAATACCTAGAGGGGTAACTATTATTCCCTTTCAATTAGTATTGTTAATCTTTAACTTCTAAAGCATTAGCGACCCCACAACACATCAAGGTTTTAAAATGATAGCAAGAAAAAGGAACAATAAATGCATGCTTTTACAGAACCTCTCCGGAAAACCACCTGAATGATTTTCTAATAATTCTTTAATATTCAAATCCAATTGAAAATAAATCTCCAACTTCCTAGAATATAGAAAAGCATTCTTCTCCAGCTCCCACTAGATGGACGCTCCAATGCCTGAGATTCTTCAGTAGTCAATTGAACGGATGCCCCAACACCTAATGAGCTACAAATCACCCTAGCACCACCCCACCACCCTAAAGTTTTCATAGGCTTGAACCTATTGGTGACTTCATGCACCAACCTAGCACCATCCAACCACCCTATAGAAGAATAAAATAATAATGGACTCTTGTACCAGGGAAAATGGTCCACTTTACAATGATATAGAATGATGTAGAAGAAGAAGACACACTAGACCATAACCCAAACTATGACACAACCACCTAATGATGATCCTAGACCTTTCGACACTACCTCTTCAACTCTTGGAAGATAGACACATACAATTTTTACAATGATGCATTTACAATGACTTAGTGCAATGATACCTTTACAATGACTATATACAGTGATACCCACTTGAATTCATGAGGTGAATTTCTTACTGCTGTTCTACACCTTGATTGCTGCTCTTGTCATACTACCCTTTACTGCACCTTTCTTTGCTTTGTCGCTCTAGAAAGTCCGTCCTTCGTGTACCGACAACACATGACTCATTTTTCTCTTTGCCTTCTAGGACCTTGATATTGATTTACTGTGTATCTCTCGTTATTTCCAGATCCCCAATATGTGATTTGAGGTTCCGTAGTATTCCTCGTCTTCTTTCCAATGCCAAAGGTTTGACCCAATTTGGATTCTTCAAGGGAGAGTTATGCCCAATCTCTCACAATTCCCTAATTATGGACCGTTTCAGTAGATAAAATTTGTACGGCGTGCCACGTGTCACTGTTTCTTCATTCGGCTCTGAAATTGATAGGGAGAAAACTACAGTCCATGCACTATTTGTCATTTTTTATAGAATTCCAATCGATACTTAGAGAGAGATTTATGACGATTTTTCCAAGGCCACTTCTTTGAGATGAATTTTAGGAGCCTACAAAACATTGACTTCCACAGATCATATCTCCGAAAATATTGTGCACCTTGATCCCTCGAAATTTACGAGCTTCCCGTATTTTTCTCTTTTCTAATAAAAAATTCATCTTTGAAAACTTCGTAGAAAAAAGTTAGAGTGCAATTCCACGATGACCGTTTCGTAGCGAAAATCCCTACAAGAGGAGCATATGTAAAAATCACAATCAGTACTTCATATAAATGCTTAGGTTGAGAGGGTTCTTAACATTATGGGATGGATTTTTAGGAGCTTAAAAAATGTTAATTATGACTTTTCAATGACCCATGCCACAACCCCATGGTGTTTTATCCCACTAACAGGGGGTACAAACTTCAAACATGAATAACTCTCAAACCGTAAAGAATTACGTGGCATGCCATATATCAATGGAAACATCTTGACAAGTAGAAACCATAAAAAACATTTTTGACCTAGAATATAGTAATTTGGTAGGTCAAAATTCCCATGCAACATTGGAGTAGACCCTGGTAATTCTTGGGTTGACATCAATGACAACCGCTGATCAACAATCTCCCCCTTTGGCATTGATTTCAACACAAGTACTCCCCCTGCGATCATGACACCTATTCCTACAAAATTCCCTCCCCCTTTGAAATAAATGGAAAAGGGT
This sequence comes from Pinus albicaulis, assembly GCA_034641835.2. NCBI lineage: Eukaryota > Viridiplantae > Streptophyta > Pinopsida > Pinales > Pinaceae > Pinus > Pinus albicaulis. The sequence continues at coordinate 989,539,373 of CM076583.1, read as the reverse complement.
AGCTCCCCATGACACACAACCATCCCCGTGACCACACACTTTTATTTTGCCACGAGCGTACAACCACATCATGCGCACCGTACACACTCTCCACTCCATGATATTTGCGAAGGAAAACATAGTGAGAACTTGGGAGAATCCAAGCTTCCGGCGAAGATATTCAAATGCTTCACAAGTACTCTTACGATCATCAACACTTTCTGCCCAATCTGCATTTGTAAAGGCTTGAATAATGAGATTGTTACCCTTGGGATACCACAAGCCATATTATATTGTTCCCTTTAGATATCGAAGAATTCTTTTGAGCGTAAATAATATGTGATTCTTTTGGTGTCATGAATATTTTCATTTTCCAACTGTTTGCATAACATCTGGCTGAGAGGCTGTTACATATAGAAGAATACCAATCATAGATCTGTACAACCTCTGATCCACTTCCTTAGATGAGTCGTTTATGCTCAATTTGCAACCTATTACCATCGGAGTAAGGACGGGTTTGCAATCTTCCATTTTGAATTTCTTGAGCATTTCCTTGATGTACTTGGCTTGACATATAAATATTCCTTTCTCTTGCTGAGATATTTGAAGCCCTAAGAAGTATGTCAGCTCACCAATTAAAGACATCTCGAAATCACTTTGCACCTTTGTAGCAAACTTCTTACTTATTCGATCATCATTGCTACCAATTATTGTATCATCCTCTTTAGCTATTAGATATGCTTTAGTTGCTTCATCCAGAACATATATGTCGTTTGGAGCTCGACTTGCTGTAGCCACAATTTCACCATACACGCCTTTCCTGATTTCACATTTCGTGGAGTTGAATAGTATTATGTGTCCTTGATCACACATTTGTCCAACACTGAGCAGATTGTGATTCATGTTTTCAACCAGTAGAACATTATTGGCTAGAGAATCTTTGCTTCCGAGAGTGACAGTACCTGATCCTATAACATTTGAAGATCCATCATTTCCAAAGGACACGGTTCCATCCTTCTTCTCTTTCAGAGATACAAATTTATTTATATCTCCAGTCATATGCGTTGAGCAACTGCTATCAACATACCATACATCTTTGTTCTTTTGAGCCTTGAGAGCGAGAGCACAATTATCATTCTTCTTCTTCTTCCATGTTCGTTCATTCTGTGGCTTCGAAGATTCTTCTGGAGGATTTTCAAGTCTGCAGTCTTTGGCTATGTGTCCAAAGTTTCGACATTTGTAACATTCAATATTATTTATTAAATGTTAAAATCTATTGATATTTCATTGAGCCTTGGGAGGTTCATATTTTACAGATCTCCTAGAATTGTATTCGTTCCTAGGGTACATGCGACATTCTACAGCTTTATGACCAAATTTTCCACATGGATAACAGTAGCCATAAAAAATATGTTGGTACCTGGATGGAAAATGTAATATTCCTAATTAGGAAAGACAACAATATAAGCATCAAAAACACATTTTTCAGAAAATTATGTTATATAAGTCAAGAACAGCCCATGGATTTATTAGTTTATGTATCATAGTAACCAAATACACAATGTGATGAGAAACAAATCATTCCAACTTAGTTAAACAGGCCTCCCAAGCCTAGAACAACCCAGAAACACTACAATCCCATGAATACTACAACACAGAAATTCTGAAGCATATGAAAGTGCAGTCCAATGAGGGTTACTGCTACAGAAATAGGAAAACAAATGGATCTACTGATATATTACTCAAAAGTGCTGAAAAATGGGAATCTAGTCTCTTCTACACAATCCCAATATAACCCGGCAATGGTTTCTTGAAAGGCATGAGATACAAAAAGTATAAACTACAGATATGTGGCTGAATCATGCTTTCTTTCTAAAGCTCTACATAAATATAGATGAAATTACAAGGAAATGGCTGTAACTTCTCCTTACTAGCTTTCGGTGTGAAAGGTTGATCCTTTCACTAGGAGACTAGCTCATAAACATGGTTTTTGACCCCTCTACTACAACACCATGAAAAATAACGCAGTTCCTCAAGGAGACTGTGTTGTGGCTATAGGTGACTGCTTGGCCCAATTCTGGATGGTGGAAATGAAGTTCAGAATACTCCTCTCAGATTTCCTTCCCAATTCCTCCAAGAAAGAGTGGGGAATTCCCGCATGGAAATTCCCTTGTACTAAATAGTACAACAAACCTAGCTAAATAGTCGAAGCATGCAATAAGTCATAAGACTAAAAAATAACAAATATTTTGAATGCCTCTCATGGCTTCCATCCCTTTCCTTATACCTTAGCAGATTCCCTCGCCCTCGTCTCACTAGTTTATGAGGTTACCTGTGCATGTGTGACTTTCCAAATCGTTGTCCCCACTAGCTCCACTTTCCTTTGCGTCGTCGTTGATTTGGTCAACCTTGATCTAGTATACATGCATTTATCCCTTTCACACCCATGGTGGCTTTATTTTAACTATCTAAACTACTCCACATTCACACTGGAAGTGTTTTATTCCTACTAAAGAGATTTAAGGGTCTCCCTACCCCATTATTCCTCTAGACTGAAAATAGAAGCAACATATAATATTCCAACTAGCTGAAAGCTAATTGGGAATATTACAGTCCTCCCCTCCCAAAAGTTTCTTGTCCTCAAGCAACAGTAAAGAAGGATGCTGCAAAATCTTCTCTCCCTCCCAGGTGGCATCCTCATCAGGAAGATTCCTCCATCAAATCAGATATTCTTTAATCACTCTGCTCCTTAGCTGCCTCTCCCGAGTTTCCAAGATAGCCTCTGGTTGCAAAACTAGATGGCCCTCATAATCAATAGGTGGGAGATCCATAGTGGCAACCACATGTTGTCAAATGGCCTTCTTGAGGCATGAGACATGAAAAATGTTATGGATCTTGGTCCCAACAAGAAGCTCTAGCTCATATGCTACTTCTCCAACACGACGAATCACCCCGTATGGTCCATAGAACCGAGGTTTAAGCTTCTCAACTCCTTTATCCTTGAGTGTAGATTGTATATATGGCTGAAGACGAAGATAAACCAAATCATCCACCTCAAACTGCCTCTCTATCCGACCATGGTCCGAATCACACTTTATTACTGAAGCTCTACAATAAATATAGCTGAAATACAAAGAAATGGTTGTAACTTATCCTTACTAACTTTTCAAAGAAAGGTTGATCCTTTCACTAGGAAATTGTTCATAAATGTGGTTTTTAACCCTCCACTACAACACCATGAAAAATAACGCAGTTTCTATGAGACCGGGTTGTAGCCGTATGTGACTACTGGCCCAATGATGGATAAGGGAAGGAAGCTCACATACCCTCTTACTTTCCCAAGTCCTCCAAGAAAGAGTGGGGAATTCTCGCATGGAAATGCCCTTGTACTAAATAGTACAACAAACCCAGCTAAACAGCTAAAGCATGCAATAAGTCATAAGACCAAAACACAAAAAATATTATGAATGCCTCTCATGGCTGCCATCCCTTCCCTTATATTCTTTGGGAGCTTCCTTACCCTTGGCCCCACTCATTTATAAGGTTACTTCCATGCAAAGACTCCTCCACCAAAACTAGCTCCACTCTCTTCTTTGGTAGCGTTGTTGATCTAGTCAACCTTGATCTAGTCTACATGCATTTCTCCCTTTGACACCCAAGGTGACTTTATTTTTACTACCTAAACTGATCCACATTCACACTAGAAGTGTTTTATTCCTACTAAAGAAATTTAAGTGTCTCCCTACCCCATTTATTCCTCTAGACTAAAATAGATGCAACATATAATATTCCAACTAGATGAAAGCTAATTCTTTGTATTATTACAGAAAATTTGTCGAGATTTGTCTTCCAAGTACGTTTTCAGAATCAGCGTCCTAATGAAGTCTACATGCATGTCAGATCTCATAGGTTCATTGTATTTTGTGGTAGAAGGTCTTGCTTCTTCTTCTTTGTAACCGAGGCCAGTTTTGTCATTGTAAGATCATTGATTATTGATGAGTTCTTCCAATGCCCTTGAGATGTTGGCATATTTTTGGATAGTTTTTCCCTTCTTCACTTCCTTACGCAACGAGACTACTTTGGATTCTAATGCTTCCCTTTCTTGGTTGCTTTCTTCTAACTTATTTTGAAGTTACTCTTCAATAAATTTGTGTTCTTCAACTTCAATTTTGAGACCTTGAACTTGTTCTTCAGGAGTATTGGAACGAATCTTCTCAGCCTTGAGCTCTTTTATAAGCTTGATTTCCTCCTTAGAAAATTTTTCTATGGTAAACCCTTCTTCTTCATTGTTTTATACATCTTGTTTAATGTGCTTGGCCATAAACAATACTCTCTCATTGTCTTCTTCTTTGCTGTCATTGTCTTCATCAGATGATGAGCTATCTTCTTTAGAGAGAAAATTCCTTTTGAATCCTTTATTTTTTCTTTTCTTGTTGAATTTATTAAAGCCTTTATTTTATTTTGAGTTTCCATCACTTCTGTTCGGACATTTTGCTGAAAAATTCCCAACCTCACCATAGCCGAAACATATCAATGGAAGTTTACCCTTGAATTTTCCCTTACCAATTTGTAGTTTTCTCGTGAATTAAGAATATTATCCATCTGAAAGAACTTCTTCATCATATTCCTTTTCTTCACACTTGCAGGTGTAGGTCTGTGCCTTTGAAGATTGTTTCTCCTTATTGGTCTTCTTAGATGCAGCGAACGTAGTTTCTAGATGCGAAGTACTCGCTTCTTCATCAAGTCTCATTTCATATGCTATGAGAACTTCATGTAATTCCTCTTTGCCGAGTTTGTCCATATTTGCACTATATTCTAAGACCGATACCTTTGGGTTGAATCTCCCTAGTAACATTCTGAGAATCTTTCGTATACTAGTCTTCTCATCAAAAAAGCTCTCCCAATCCTTCTAGAGTGTTAGTTATTTCATCAACGTGTTGGAAGTATGCAAAAATGTTGTTGTCTTCTTTCATTCTGAGTTGCTCAAATTTTTCTTAGTAGATTTGAAGCTTTGCTTCTTTAAAATTTGAGTCACCTGCATATATATTCTCAAGCTTGTCCCATACATTTTTGGTGGTTTTAAAACCCAACACCTTATGATAATCTATCTCAATAAGTCCATTGATAATAATATTATATGCTTTTGCATCATTTACCAAATTATCTTTACCTTTTGTTTTTTCTGTTGATGTAAACTTTGTTTTGAAGAATGTCCCATACTTGTAACCTTGCACCAAGAGATAATCTCCATTCTTCTTTCAGAGGTGTACAATTATTTTCATTGAACAGAGGGCATAACTATTCTTGGTATGCTCCATGACTTTCCTAACCGTTAAAATTTATTGTGTGAACCAATATCCATACCAATTTTTGTAAATACCGATAGGGGTAGTCCTAAGATTCCTTTCAATTAGTATTATTATAAATCTTTTAGAGCATTATTCTTATTCAACTATTATCGTGTTTGTATACTATTAAATAAGTAAATTGCAAGAATTAATAATCACACATTTTTATGAAACCCTCTCCTAAAACCACTCAATTTTTTAATAATTCTTTAATATTCAACTCCAATTGAAAAGAAAGCTCCAACTTCCTAGAATCCAGAAAATAATTCTTCTCTAGCTCCCACTGGATGGACTCTCCAACGCCCGGGGTTCTTCAGTGGTCAACTGAACGGATTCCCTAACACCCAATGAGCTACAACTCACCCTAGAACCACCCTTCCACCCTGCATTTTTCACAGTCTTGAACCTATTGGTGACTTCATGCACTAGCATAGCACCACCCTACCACCCTATAGAAGAATAAAAGAAGAATGAAATTCCGTACCAGGGAAAATGGTCCATTTTACAATGATATAGAATTATGTAGAAGAAGAATACACAGTAGACCATAACCCCAACTATGACACAACCACCTAATGATGATCCTAGACCTCCCGACACTGCCTCTTTAACTCTTGGTAGATAGATACTTGTACAATTTTTACAATGATACATTTATAATGACTTAGTACAATGATACCTTTATAATGATTGTATGTAGCGTTGCCCACTTGAAGACTTCATGTGGTGAAATTCTTGTTGTTGTTCTGTACCTTCATTTTGCTCGTTACAAGTATCTCTATTTATGACCTGTTTTCTTTTATTAGTTCTATAAAGTCCGGGTCCTTTACAAATTTCCCTTGACAACACACATGATCTAGTTTTTCTTGCCTTTCAGGATCTCATATTGAACTGTGTACTTTGTTATTTCGTATCCCCATCTCCCCAATATAGTGGACTTTAAAGCTCTCGTAGGCATTCTCCTTACCCTTTTCCAGAAATGCTAGGTTCCTAATTCAATTTGGATTCTTCAAGAGAGAGTTATGCCCAATCTCTCACAATGACTTAATTATGGACTGTTTCATTTGAGAGAACTTGTACGGTGTGCCACGTATCACTGTTTCTTGATTCAGATCTAAAATTGATACAATGAAAACTATAATCCGTGCAATATCTGCCACTTTTTATAGAATTCCAATCCGATACTCATAGAGAGAGTTATGACGCTTTTCCCAAGGTAACTTATTTGAGATGAAGTTCAGGAGCCTGCGAAAACATTGACTTCCACAGATCATATCTCCGAAAATATTGTGTACTTTGATCTGAAATTTTTGACAAAGAGCTTCGAGATTTTAGCCTTTCATCTCATAAAAATTTAAGCTTCCGAAATTTCTTAGAAAAAAAGTTAGAGCAAAAATTCCACGATGACCAGTTTCAGATGGTGAAATCCCTTGCATGAGGAGGATATGAGGATCACAATTTATATAAATGCTTAGGTTGAGAGGGTATTCAACAAGTGAACATGGGAGGGATTTTAGGAGCTTAAAAAATATTAATTATGACTTTTCAATGACCCATGCCACAACCCCATGGGGTTTTAGCCCACTAACTGGGGTTACAAACTTCAAACATGAATATCTCTCAAACCGTGAAGAATTACGTGGTGTTCCATATATCAACGGAAACATCTCGACAAGTAGAAACCATAAAAATAATTATTGACCCAGAATATATTAATTTGGTAGGTCAAAATTCCCATGCAATATTGGGTTAGCCCCTGGTGCTGCTTGGGTTGACATCAATGACAACCACTAATCAACAATATTACCTTTTCTTCTTGATATGTCCTTCTATATTAAGAGTTTGAGGAGTGGTAATTCCTACCAATGCATTACAAGATATGGTTAGATTCATTTCTTCTTTCTCTAAGGTTGGTTCCTGGTGTATATCCTCTTCTTTTGACGTTTCTTGTTCCTTTTTTTCCTCCTCTTCACAATATATGTAAAATAATTTCTTTTCAACACACTTGTGACCTTTAGGTATTTTCTATCGAATCGTAGCAGCCCTTTTTCTCTTTTTTTCTTCCAATTGTTGTGGTGTCAACCTTGTAGGTTGTGGAAGTCTAGGAGTAGCAACACTTCCATCTTTATAGATGTGAGTGGTAGGCTTCCTTGTCGCCATAATTTTACATTCAATTTTCCTTGCCAACTTGAATGCCTTCTCCAATGAATCAGGTTCCTAAACGCAAACCTCATGTTGGATGTTATCCTTTACAATCCCTATGAAGACATCAATCATGTGTTCCTCTGGAATATCAGTTACCCTTATATTCAACTTTTGGAAGTCCTCAATGTGATCCACCACTAAACCCTTTTGTTTGATATTTATCAATTAGCTAAAAAGGGTGTTTCTCTTTGTATCCTCATAATGTGCTATCATTTCCTTCATAAATTTGACCAAGTGACAAATTTTTACGAGAGCAAAGCCATCAATACTATACAAATGTATTTTTTTTTCTAAATATAAAGTTGCAACGGATACCTTTTGTGTGCTTTGCATTATTGAGATCAAAATATTGATCCATCCGTAGTATCCATGTTGAGGATCCTCATATCAAATCCTCATATCGATCTTTTGGAATATGGTGGGTCTTCCATCCAACATTCGAGTTTATGAAATCACAATTAACATTTATTTTTCTCTCATCATGAGTTTCAACATTTTTCACCATTAGGAATAATTTCTTGTATCAAATTTGTTAAACCTTCCATGTCTTCCTTCAAACCTTCCATTTTTTTTTCCATACCATCTATCTTAGCTTCCACGCCTTTCAAACCCTCCATATTAGCTTCCAGCACCTTCTTTCAAACTTCCATTTTATTCCATACCATCTATCTTAGCTTCCAAACCTTTCAAACCCTCCATATTATCTTCCACACCTTTCTTCAAACCGTCCATCTTCGCTTACACGCCTTTCTTCAAAACTTCCATTTCATTTTCTTGCTCTTTGCGAGAGCAAAATTTGGTGCACTTGCTCGTGTAATTTTGATATATCGTGTTGCACTTCTTCATCTTCATGAGTCATAGTAGAGTATTTTGAGGGCTTAATGAGAATTTTAGAACCCATTACTGATATCTATGCTTCAATATGCCCTTGGAATCACTTCAGAATGATTTTTCAAACAGGATTTATGCAATTTGAAAAAAATACACACATTTTTCTTGCTTTTGAGTAGCTTGATATTAAACCGGATTATATCTCCGTGATTTTCGATCTTCACATATCTGAAATCTTACTTTTTAGTAGCCCTCAAATCTACTTTCACATGCCACAGTCCGACTCCGATTTGAATGTTTCAAGGCAAATTTATTCCCTAACTTCCCACATCAGCCTAATTATGGACCTGTTCAAGAGAGTGAACTTGTATCGCATGCCACGTGTCAATGTTTCCTCATTCGACTCGAAATTTATACACAGGAAACTAAAATCGTTTTTTTTTCCGACACTTTTTACAAAATTCCAATCCGAACTTTATTTATAGCAGGTGATTTTCCAAGGTCAATTTGTTTTGTATTTAGAAATTTGGGATCCTCGCAAAACCCTAATCTCCATAGATCATATCTCCGAAAATATTGAGGAACAATATCCTCGAAATTTTTACATAAAGTTCTTCGTAATTTTGGGGTGGATTTGCGTGATAAAATTTCTACTCGAACCTTCGTAGAAAACAAGTTATAGCGAAAATGCCACAATGACCTGTTTGGAGCAGCGAAACCCTAGAATCCAAAGCTCTGATACCAAATGTTGTGTAACCAACTCCAAAAAATAGAAGAAATGAGATATCAACGCCTTAGAAATAAGCCACTTCGAGGGGGCAACCTCCAATACATTACATGAATAAACAATTCTTGGATGATACAATTTACAAAACCTCCTTTCTATATATAGGAGTCCATGGGGCCATAATGTAATCCTAGTGGGCCACAATGTAATCCTAGCCGCCCTAACAATAATAATTTAAGGGCGTAATAATAACAAAATGGGGGTTACAAGGGTACAATAATAATAACAAGGGGGTTACACTAATAACAATAAGGGACTATACTATTAATATAGGGACCTAACATTAATGACTGTACCGATAAAGAGGAGGAGAACGGGATTATATATGATTCGAAGTGAAAACTCCTCACTCAGAAGAATTTCTCTACCCAAATCCACCAACTTGAATTTTCACTATTCATGGACACCTAATCCTATTTTAGAGAATTAAAATCTCTCAGGAATGATCTAGTGCAACTCATGAAATGTATGCATGTACAATTTCATAGACTAAGGTTGATATTAATCTAAAAAAAAGTAGAAAAAATGTTAAAAGATGTATTGGTAGGGTATAAAGCAGTGAAATTGGTATTTTATTGTGAGGTTATGTCATTTAAATAAAGTGGGAATATAAGTGCTCAAAATATATTAGCTATTGATAACAAAAATATTAGATTCTCGACAACCACAAAAATAAAAACCATACATATTTAAATCAGGAACAGGGTTTGGAAAGAGATAGAAGTGTTACAAAGAAGTCAACTATTGGAATCCAATTGAAGCCTAAGATAAGAACTGATATTGGGTGCACATATAGAGGTATAAATTTTAAGAGTGATAGAAACATTTCACACATATTGAGGTTAGAATCTAAGTTTTTATTCCAAGGAAAAAAATCCTCCACACCAAAATACAGATGTGTATGTTAAGACAACAAATAATTCACAATATAATATGGGCATACATGTTGAGGTACCAAATTTTAAAGCAAAAAAATTCATGCATGTTTTTTATGTGTGAATTATTGAAAAAATCATTAACATATGTTTGACGTTTGAGGTGACAAAATCTTGCCCAAATTTTGCTACAGGAATGAAAAGGGATTTCACAATAGACATGAGCCTTGAATTTAGTTTCAATATTTAATTTCATTTTACAACAGCAAACTTTACAGAAGTTTGCACTTTTTGTTCTCAATTTGTTTAGCACACAAAAATCTTAGCACAAAATTCAAGATGTTGAATGAAATATATTGCATAAGTTATTAGGTATAAGTACGAATACGGTGTGGAAATGAAATTACAGTTCTTAGGGAATATCAAAAATAATATAATGAAGGAAATAAACCTACAGTAATAGAGACTTTTGAGTAGTGAAATTTGAACATATTGTGGTAGGATATTTCGAGCAATAGAATTTGACCATGTGTCCTGAAGTAGAGAATTTTGAGAAACAAAATTTGGGCCTTTCTGAAGAAGAATATTATGAATCACAGAATATATCCACATCTCAAGGCAACAAATTCTGCACAATAAAATTTGTGTGTACATCTTGAGGCAACAAATTGTCGATAAAATATGGGCATGATTAAGAGATATCAAATTAACAACACAATTTAGCATGATTTTTCTAATCGTGTTTTACTAACAAACATGTTGAAAAATACATGGAACTTAAGGCAACAAAATCCAATATAAATCCCAAATATGAGTTGTATAATTTGAAAAAAAAAAACAAAAAAAATCAATGTGTACAATTTTTTAAATAATATCTATATTATCTTATTGGTGAAAATTTTGAGATTGGTTTGAAAAATTTTATTTAATACAATTTGTGTTTGAAAAGAGTGGAAATATTTCTAGCATCCCAATTCTAGATTTCGTTGTTGAGTTGATTATGAGGAAGATAAAAGCCTACCAAATACTTATTCAAGTAGAGAAGTCAAGAAGAAAATACACTCTCCTTTGTCAAATTATGTGAAAACACAAGTTTTTTCAGTTCACAGACTTACGGAAGAGGTTGAATTTAGAGAGAGCAAAAAAAATTTGAAAGCTACTGAAGGTGGAATTCAGATAGATCATTGTAATATTAATGACAATTTAAGTGAGTAATCGTGAGAAAATTCTTAATAATTTTTAAAGTAGAAGAACTCAATATCTCAACGGAGTCAAGATAAATAATTACAATTAGTAAAGAAAGTTGGGTTGTTTCTGCGAGGTGAATTTTACCTTGACAAAAAGTTCAACTGCCCCATATATAAAACCTATCTCATCTTTGATGGAATGAAAAAAAATCAAGGAATCAGTGAGTACATAAATTTTAGAGACAGAGGAACGAAATCAAGAACTAGAGGATCTAGTGGATAATAATTTTTATAGACATGCTCTTAGTTCAAAGCATGCTACTAATAAAGGAAATGAGAAAGGGGACTTTGGAATTTTTGTAAATGATGTTATTCTTGCTCAAGTGGGATACAATTTCAAACATGAGCATTGAACTACGCAATAATTTCATGTTATATTGTAGCAGGAATCATGCAAGAATTAACTTTTAACAAATGAATTTTTGGATAATAATAACCAACCAAGGATGTGGGACTAATAGAATTGAAGGTTCTAGGAACCAAATTAAATTAATGAAAGAAGGTGTAAGCCAAGAAATTTTGGGTGAATACTATGTGACTTGGAAATTAGATTTATATCATCAAAAGAGTATGCTACCAGAAAGTGGGAATGGGGAGTAAAACCAAAATAGCACAATAGCACATGTAGAGAAGATGGCATTGTTTGAAAGGAAAGGTGAGAATTTTGAAAAATTGAATGATCAAGAGTATCAAAATTATGGCACTCATATTTCATTTTTATTCAAAAGGTAGAGATCAATTTAGGAAAAAATTGAATTCACCGTACAACTCTCTGAGACCTTTCCACCAAGTCCTAGGGAGCCTTCAAGGCCACCATTTTTAAATCAAGATTTTCATGTGTAGAAATTTGAATAATTTGCTGAGTTATTCACCGAGATTATCCTGGTCACATACTATTTGAGCTTCATACATAACACATAATCTCTTCTACGCATTAATCATCACATGCGGAAATAAAAACAACAAGCGGTATTGAAAACATTCACATGCGCACATAGAAATTCAAATATATAACACAAGATGTATACTGGGAAAGCTATAATGAAAACCTCATCGTCTGTGGTATATTATAATGAAGAAGAATCATGTAACAATCTCAGTACAATACTCCTCACAAGTACTCAGTACTGTGTCCAGAAGTTACACACAAACTAGCTCAGTTTTGAACAAGTCACAGGTTCAAAACTCCTCCACTGTTTACCTGCCTCTACTGCGCAATCCAAGATGAGAGAATGAATGGAATGAATTTTAATTCCCTTGGCTTTAACTGTGCAATCCTCATTGGCAGTATCCTCCAATGATTATGCAAATCTCATGCACACTATAGTCACAACTGATAGTAGACCCCACCCTTTCACCCACCTCTAACACTAGTCTCCACTGAACTGTCCATGCACTGCTGTTAACTGATGTGTTATTTAGTTGAATAATGAGTTAATAATTAGTGAATTAATTAATAATTAATTCACACCACTCATCACTAGTTTATTTTTCAGTTAGACTAAATACAACTAGTTCAACTAAGTTAAACCGAACACAACTCCACCAACTGTCTCATCAACTCCACCAAACTCTGCCACATGAGTTCTAACTGAAGTCAACCATGCAATAGCTCAACTAAACCCTAGGAATAGCATGATTCCTTCTCTTAGCTGCATGTGCCACATTTGTAGCTCGAACTAAAGTGTTGTAAGAGGATAACATAATGTTTATAGTCCAAATATTATTAAGAGCTAATAATATTCGACTGATCTATTTTTAGACTAGCGGTCTAAAAATAGACTCTGCCCAATGTCTAAAAATAGAGGTCCATCTATTTTTTACCAACTTGACCAATCATCCATAAATAACATCCTGCAACTCATAGACCATGATCCATATGTCTAAAAATAGACATAGTCTAAAAATAGACTTTGCGACAAAAATCACTTGTGTGGCCCCCACCTAGTTTTGGTGATCACTTTCCAACTAGGATCAAGAAAGATGTTTCAGGATGCCTCCTTCACTGTTTCTTGTTGCAATCTTCAACACTCCCTCTCAACAAGAAAGGACTGTCTTTGCATGCGACATGCAACTCCATGCATTCGCCCTGCAACCTTCACAAGCGCCATGCAACTCCATGCATGTGACATGCAACTCCATGCACTGACCATGCACCCTTTGCATGCGCCATGAAAACTCATGCATGCACCATGCAACTCCATGCATGCACCATGCACCCTTTGCATGCAATATCTCCAAAATAGAAAGGCCTCCAAACAACTCAATCAATCTGATGCGCCATGCAACTCCATGCATTTATCATCAAAGTCTTCGACTTCTGTTGGTACCACTGCACATGTCATCAAGAACCATTGCGTTGTTGAACTGTTGCACCCATGCACTCTACACTTGCTGTCAACTCTGATCCGGGCTCCAGTATCCGACATTGTCACTTTGATCTGCCTGCATCAATCCAACTGATCATGCTACTGCTGCGTTGTGGACACCTCGTAGCCAGGTTCAGCTCATGAGATCCACACCATCTCATGAATCCTGCCCAGAAATCTCCTCTTGGGATTAATCATGCATGTCGCCCCACCTCTCACCTGGTGGTATAGCTGCATGCACTCCCTCTGCCCATCTGGCACGAAATTTCTCTGCATGAGTGGTTTCTTCCACTCCATGATCCTCTTGTGGCTACTCCACATCCCGAGGTTCACTATCACCTGCATGCAAAACTTGCTCCCTCTCAAGCATCAGTTGCATGTCTTTCTCCTGCTTCCCAACAGTAGGAAGCTCCGTAGACATCCCATCTACTTCAATTCTGTAGAGATTCTTTGTCCGAATCCCAACCCTCTTGACTTGTCCCGTTGCCTTGTGCCGAAGGAAAACTTTTCCTTCTCTGAAGACAACTTCATACCCTTTATCCTCTAACATTGCGACTGAGATTAAATTCTTTGTTAGACCTGGTACATGCAATACATCTTGTAAAAGAATGAGTTTACCTGACTCCCTCTGAAAGGTTATGGTACCAATGCTGGTCGCATTGTATCGTCCATTGTCGCCCAACTCAACATGCAACTGGAGATCTTTCTCCACCAAGTCACTGAAAAGATTCACATCTCCCGTCATGTGAAAGGAAGCGCCACTATCAAAATACCACCCCGATCCCAATGCACTAGACACCATGCATACGATCAATGAGAAGTCCAGCTCAAATTGCGAGGCAAGAGCCTCACCAGCTGCAGCTCCAGCAGCCTGCTTGTTCTTCTTCTTCTGTGGACAATTCGTGGCGTAATTTCCATGATCGTGACAGTGAAAACACTTCACTTTGGACATGTCACGCTCTTTACCATCCGCACCGGATTGAGAAGCATTCTTCTTGCCCTTCCCCTTCCTTGCTTTGGCAGCCAAAGCGCAATCCTCTTCATCAGATGCCTTTGATGAAGATCTGGTCCCCGTAATATAATCCATTGCTCTCTTACAAGTGATCGTACCACGCTCTTCCCATCCTCGGCAATTTCTTTCCAACCATTGACACTCCGTCCTTGATATGCATGCCAACTTTTCTAAGCCCTAGGAGAGCCAAGCTCATCGCCTCCTCATCTCCACATTATTAACTCCCACACATCCAAGATCATCCGCAAGGAAAAAACTTTTTCTCAAGCATAATGTAATAGTGTCATTCTTCTCCATCTCTTTTATTTCTTCCCTGAGTGCTGATCTTGAGCTTCAACTTCCTTGGTCACTCTACCTGAAAATTCTTTCTCAAAGCTTTCATCGTAGCTGGTTAAGCTTTTACCTAAGGCAGGCCGGATACCAGTGATCCTTCACGCCTCCACCGTAATCCTTCTGCACTGTTGTCTTCTTTTGCTATCTTTCCAATCACAAAGCAGAAGATCCATCCGTAGAAGTAGGATTTGGAATTTCTTTCTCTATGAATTCCAACATCCCATTGTCATCTAACATTGCCTCCATCCTGTCTTTCCATGTAATATAATTCAAGTTGCCTTCCAAGGCATACTCCAATCGCAATCCGACGAAAGACATCTTTGCTTTTGACACCAAGAAAAAAAATTATGCAATTCGAATTCCAACAGCTCCAAACTCCACCGCTTCCGATCTAAAATTCATGAGAACAAATTATTTCCAAATCAGAGATCGACTGCATGGAGATTTACCAGACCTTTCAACTTCAAAGAAGGATGAATCCGGAGGCTACCTGGCCCGATTGCAGACTCTGCCTGAAGAAATAAAATGCAATCGCTTTCTGAATAATAGATCTGATGATCAATATCGCCTCGATACCATGTAGAAATTTGAATAATTTGCTGAGTTATTCACCGAGATTATCCTGGTCACATACTATTTGAGCTTCATACATAACACATAATCTCTTCTACGCATTAATCATCACATGCGGAAATAAAAACAACAAGCGGTATTGAAAACATTCACATGCGTACATAGAAATTCAACACATATAACACAGTATGTATACCGGGGAAAGCTTACAGCTGAAAACCCCCTACTGTCTGTATATTATAATGAAGAAGAATCATGTAACAATCTCAATACAATACTCCTCACAAGTACTCAGTACTGTCTCCAAAAGTTACACACAAACTAGCTCAGTTTTGAACAAGTCACAGGTTCAAAACTCCTCCACTGTTTGCCTGCCTCTACTGCGCAATCCAAGATGAGAGAATGAATGGAATGAATTCGAATTCCCTTGGCTTTAACTGCGCAATCCTCATTGGCAATATCCTCCAATGATTGTGCAAATCTCATGCACACTATAGTCACAACTGATAGTAGACCCCACCCTTTCTCCTACCTCTTCCACTGGTCTTCACTGAACTGTACATGCACTGAGTTAACTGATGTGTTCTTTAGTTGATTTATGAGTTAATAATTAGTGAATTAATTAATAATTAATTCACACCACTCATCACTAGTGTATTTTTTAGTTAGACTAAATACAACTAGTTCAACTAAGTTAAACCGAACACAACTCCACCAACTGTCTCATCAACTCCACCAAACTCTGCCACATGAGTTCTAAATGAAGTCAACCATGCAATAGCTCAACTAACCCTTAGGAAAAGCGTATTTCCTTCTGTCAGCTGCATGTGCCACATCCAAGCATCAAACTGAAGTGCTCCAAGAGGATAAGATAATGTTTATAGTCTAAATATTATTAAGGGTTAATAATATTTGACTGTTCTATTTTTAGCCCGGCAGTCTAAAAACAGATTCCGCCCAATGTCTAAAAATAGAGGTCCATCTATTTTTACCAACTTGACCAATCATCCATAAATATCATCCTGCAACTCATAGACCATGATCCATATGTCTAAAAATAGACATAGTCTAAAAATAGACTTTGCAACAAAAATCACTTGTGTGGCCCCCACCTAGTTTTGGTGATCACTTTCCAACTAGGATCAGGAAAGATGTTTCAGGATGCCTCCTTCATTGTTTCTTGTTGAAATCTTCAGCATCATGAAGTCATCACCCTGGAGTTTCTCAGACAAAAGATATTTTATTTTTTTTAGCAATGATTGGTGTGGGTTTTATAAAATATATGAGTTGGTTATTTGAGAAATATATTGTTACATTGAACATGGTAGAACTCAATGTATGTTGGAAAAGAAATTGCACCATATTCAAATGCTCGGGATATGTCTTCTTTGTTATTAGACTTAAATATAATTCCAATGGAATGATCTTAGTTCATCTACAGTCAACATAAGAGTTCGTAAAATCATAATGTTGATGCAACACTAATGTTTTAAGTTTGGGTGTTGGTACTATCAGAAAATTATTTTGGTTTATGTTTGGAAGATGCCTGAATAATTCTGGAATAACATGATTGTTTGGTTGGACAGAATTGACATTGGGATGGTGTAAAATTCAAGCGGGGTAGTATTTCATATACCCTGGCTTGTTGTGTTTTTGTAATTAAATTTTCATGTATGTTCCTTATTAAATTTTTTAGTCTAAAATTCATTTGAATAATTTAATTATCAATAATTTATTAATGAAAATAACATAAATATAAATTAGCCTCAAGAGTTAGCTCAATTGGTTGAGTTCTTATTGCTAAAATCACCTCGCTAATGGTATGCCACGGGGTCAACTCTCTTTGACACCCTTGAGGTTGGACTCTACTAATAAGCCGATGATAAGTGATTCCTTTGGTCGGATTTGCCCACATATTTTTTTTTCCCTAAAAGAAAGGGGTTTGTCCTTAGGAGTGGGAAATGGAAGCTCAATAATGAGCTAATAACTACATGCCACTTGTGGGGGATGTGGAAGCAGTTACTAAACACCAAAAGAGTGGTATATGTGAATATTTATTACCCATCAATAAGTAATATTAGGCATCTAATCTGGATGATTATATTTATTGAGAAATTATGGAATTGGACAATTGATTTTTTTCCCTAAAAGAAAGGGGTTTGTCGTAAGGAGTGGGAAACGGAAGCTCAATAATGAGCTAATAACTACATGCCATTTATGGGCGATGTGGAAGAAGTTACTAAACACCAAAAGAGTGGTATATGGGAATTGATAAAAATTATTTTTGTATGCTTACTTTTATATCAACTCTTTTTCTAGAGAAAAGAGGAGACTGAAGAGAACCAAGTAGAAAAAAGACAAGAAGGAAAATTCGGTAGACTTTTCATGCTCAGGGTGATACTAGATATATGTAGTATCAACTTTGGGAGGATCCAAGTACTTAAATTTGAATTTTCCAGACGGTTAAATTTCAAATTACAGTGCCTATTTTCTTTAGAAAGAAACGAAATTAGACATGTTTTATTTACATATTCTACACAGTGTAAAGGAAAAGTGAATTAATTGTGTTTTTACTTGCAAATTATGAATTGTGAAAGAAAAGAATTATTTGTTATTAATTATCGATGTTGTGACTGATGAGAAGAAATAATGGAAAATTGTCTTTGTTGTTTTTATATTTATATTAGAAAACAGGAAAGAGTAAATTTGTTGTTTTAATAATTATAGTAGGTCGTATAATACCAGTTACAAGTAGACTAGAAAGTAAAAAAATGAAGTGTGTGTGTGTGTGTGTGTGTGTGTGTGTGTATATAATCCAAGGAAAAAATAAACAAAATATTGCACAATTTTCTAGAAATGTTTTCTTTTCATATAATACGTGCCTAGAATAAATAATATAAAAAATGACTATTATTTTTCTTTTAACATCAAGGTGCATAGTTAAATAGAAAAATAATTCATAGATGACTTGAGAACAAAATACTCAGAAGACTCTTCATGAGAAGATAATCTGAGCATAACCCAGAAAAGTGTGGTAATTATAAACATTTAAATTACTTTGATAAAGCATAGAGTCAATGACTCATGGTCTGTACAAAAATAATATATAGAGGAATTAGAAATAACCCTCATGAATACAGTGTGAGAACTGTTCTCCATATATTATATTATTATAATCATAGGCTTGAAGCCTTAGATAATTTCATTCAAATTTTAGGAAAGATAGTTAAAGTTTTGAAATTAAATGTCCAGAGTCTTACAACTTAGAAACTTGACTTCTAAGCTCAGAAATCACGTCTAAGAAGAAGAAGAAACCAAGAGTGGAAAATATCTGACCTGGTAGAAAAGTCTAATTGAATGGAGATGAAACCTCGTCGAATCTAGAGAAATTAAAGGAAAAGCACCTTGTTTGAAATCAAAACCATTACCAAGAGTAAAATATATAAATTTTTAATTAGTGATTATTTATCAAAAATAAAATTGGGAAAATGTGTGAAGAAAAATTTAGTACTAAGTAGAATAGTGGGAAGAGGGTTTCTAGAAATAACTTTAAATTACTCACAGAAGTCCAATTTGTGCCTTATAAATGTACATATGTATATTAAATTAGTCAATGAGTATATAAAGAGATTAATATTTCTAAAGAACAATAGGGTTATGTGTAAAGCAAAGTTGAACCCAGAACATTATGCAATGGAAAATATTGTAAACCTAGAAATTACATGGTTACAATTTGAGCAGCGAGAATATGTTAAATTTTGTACATGGAAAAGAAGGAAATTGCAAGAAAACATATAGGTTATATGAAAAAAATAGAATAAGTCAAGTATGTCTTTCGTTATTTAAATTCACTATATTAACATTAAAGTCAATAGGGTATAAACCCTGAACACTTGTATTAAAAATATAATCCTAAAGGAGCTACAAAGGATTACCCTTGATTTTACCATACTCCGTTAAGAATAACGGAGTTGAAAGCCGTGAATATTAAATAATAATGAGGGTTTGAAAAAACTCAACCCTGATAAAACCATAGAAATACAATAGAACCATTGTAATGGTTGAATGTCAGACGAAATCCTAGATAAGTTACAAAGGAAAACAAGAACCTGAGGTTCCAATACCCTCGCAATTTTATTTCTTCTAACAAAGACAAGAATGTTATTCTAGAGAGAAATAAATTTGAATTGTTTCTGAACCACCATGAACCATAAATTAAAAACATGAGACAAATAATTCACATTAGAAATCAACAAATGTGATATAGTTAAAAGAGGGGTTTACCTGGGGTTGTCAACGAACAAGAAGATAAAGCGTCGCCTAGTATAACAGGCATTAAAACAATAGTGCAATTCTATGGTCGACAACCAAGAGTACTAAAATAAATCGTTATCATAGGAACTCTGAATTACTTGCAATAAGAACCCTAAAAAGAAAACAAGTTACCACAATTAGCTTGAAACAGTACAAATGTTAAACTATCTATCGAGAGAACAAATTTGATTTCAAAGAGAAGCACATATAGCATATTATAAACTTACATCTATTATAGACTCGAAGAAACTCAAACATAATGAGTATTTGGCAATTCAAGTGACTTATTAATTCGACAAATGGTGGAAATATTCAATAAATTTTTCCATACTAGAAATATTACAATGGAAATAGGGGTTGCAAAGCACCCAGTTCTTAGAACGCTGCAAAAGAAACAAATGAATTTCTATCACTTAAGGAATAGATTTTATATGACCCTAAAACCCTAATAATCATCTCAACTGTTGTTTATGAAATGTCACATTACGACTGTTGATGTGGTAGGTCAAACATACCCTTCATGGAGTCACCATCGGCTAACACGTGTATGTTGGGTCAATTTACTAGGTAAACTAACACAAGTATTTAATTATCAATCCGGGTTTGTAAACTTGGAAGAATGTCCAAAATATATGGATCTCAGCTGTAGTCAATCTTTAGAAGACAAAATGTTTAAACTGAATTAAATGCATGTTACAAATTTATTCTAAATTCTAAGATTTAAGGAAATGCATATTACAAATATAAAATCTAACTAAGTAATTTTTGATTCAATATGTAATAAGTGAGGGAAGAGGCTCCTAACTTAGGAGATCTTGTTTGACCTTCCCCACAGTGCTAATTTCATGAAGATAAACCAGTTAATTGATAGAAAATAGCTTATGATGCATAAAAATTAGGACAAGGGGCTCCTAACTGAGGAGGTCCATGTTATCCTTCTTCACAATTCCATTCATCATTGTTAGCATTATATTTAAAACTATATTTTCATAAAATAGCTTCAAACAAGGAAAAGAAGATGAATTTTAGTTACTGTTCTTGGATCAGATAGAAAGAGAGTTTAACTTGAACACTTGTTTGTCCCTTCATATGCAAATTAGAATTAAACCAAGATTCATTAGCAAGCATAAGTAAATAACTCAACAAGGTAAAGAAGATGAATTCTAGTTATTGTTCTTGGATCAGATAGAAGGAGAGTTTAACTTAAAAACTTGTTTGTCCCTTCATATGCATATTATAAGTAAACCAAGATTCATCAGCAAACATAATAAATCTTCCTTCATCTAAATAACTGAACAAATCTGAAGAAAAATTAGTTCATTAAAATTAAGCTAATTTAACCAAACAGTGTACTTAGCTTGGTGTGGGGGCCCTCCACCCTTGCCTTGCACACTTCAAGAACTTATCAGCTACTGAAAATTCATTCAATCATCCACAAAATTGAACAGAAAAAATAAGGTGGAAATGGTTCCTCAAATTAACTCACAATATTCAGAAGTCTCAATGTGAAATTATACAAATTTTCCATGTTTGAATGGTTCATTATAAGCTTGGTATAAATAGATAAATGATAAACAAACTATGATACAATGTCTCTAACAGACTTATCTTATCCTAATCCCATCCATCTAGGTCGAACTCATCCATTTAGTTACACAAAATCTGGAAAAATCCCAAAAACTAATAATTCTGCCCTATTTCCTAGGGATTCCTGAAAAAACAGGTCATGTTTGACCAGCATTGACCGGGCATGTTTAAGCTCTGTTTGACTGAACCAATAGATTATTTTCCATCCGTTGTTCCCAAGATTTCTAAATCTATCCTTATATCATTCCCAGGTGTCCTGCACATATGAATTTTATGAAGCAATTATGGGAATTTTCAGTTTTGTCCAAAAATACTCTTAAAACCCAATTTTTACAAAAATATCTAAAAATTTAAAAACATAATTTATTTACCTCAATATGCATAATAAGGTCAAAATAAGGCATATTTGGATGATATAATGTGGAAAATTATGGGAATTAGGTGGATATTTAATAAGAAAATTTGACCAAAATTGAGGGCCAACATCTCCCCCTTGTTGGTCTTCAAGCATGTCCTCATGCTTGCTTTCTCCTCTTTTACCTTCTGAGTGTTGATGTGCCCACTGTCCCTGATCCTGTAGTTTCCTGTTGTGCAGCCTAAAAAATACAATTAATCCCCTCATACCTTCCTTCCTTGTAAATGGTGGTCTTTACCTTTTGTATTTCATATTTGTATTGCCATGTTTTCTTGTCATTGAGCCACCTAAAAGCTTGTTTGGAAATGAGAGTGTTATTTTTCTCAAGCTTACTAATATTTTGGTCAATTCCTCATTTTCTCTGATTATATTTTTATTTTTTGCGTTGTACATTTTGTTTTATTTCTTCAAGTGATTTTCTAAAATCTTGTTGACCTCTAACTCCCTTGTCAACTCTTCTATTTTCTTGAGATGTTCTTCTTGTTGAAAAAATTTTTCTTCTCCCACGGTCTCTTTGGAAAATGAATGTGATGAAGTGACTCCTATCCATGCATGCTCAAAGTATGAATCCTTCTCCAAAGGCTCTTCTTGTACATCTCTTTCCATTTTTTCCAATATTTCATTGACTTGTTTGGATGATGTTGGAGGTTCAACTATTTCTACTTCTGGATCTTTTTCACTTGGTTCTTCATTTATTTTCTTCCTATGCTTCTTAGGAACATACAAGAAGGATCTTTATTTCTCAATCATGACAATATCTTGTTTCTTCTTGGATCTAGTTCTAGGATACATTGGAAAATTCATAATGCTCCTAGTGACATGCATTTGCTCAAATTTTTCCTTTGTAGTTTGTCCCTCAAGATGATGTTGAACCAAAAATTCTCTCCAAATCAACCCCTTTCTCCTAACCTAATGTTCTACAAGTATTTTTATGAGACCTTGATGATATATGTGTGTTTCTTTTGCTCCAGTTTTATTTTTGACACCCTCTATCATTTTGACCAAACTCTTTGAGAATAAATAGGGTATATCTATCTTGGATTCTCCTTTCATGTGTTGTAGTAGCCTAATATGGTAGAGATAGACTACATTGAACCAATTATCACATGTGAAATATCATTGAATGATCAGTATTAGTTCAGACCAAGGTTCACTCAACCAGTCTCTTGGGATTCCCTTTGCTCTATCAAAAGACTCATTCCTCTGTTTTTCTAAAAAAAATGTCCAACCCTTCTCTTTGAAATGTAAGCCTTTGTGGTATTATCCTGCTAATGGAAGGTCTAGAGCTTGTGAAAGGAATTCTGGGTTTAATGGAATTGAGATGTCACCCACCGTTTTTTTTCCCTATTCATAATGGCTTATGAATTCTTGTATAATTTTCTCATTATGCCCATTGAATTTAGGAAGGAAACCTATCAACCCTGCTTGATACAATTTCTCTATAGTTTCTTTGCCCCAGTTATCTATCTTGAATTCCTTTGGCTCTATTTTTTTTGTCATGTGCTCTGTATACCAATTTATCTACCCTTTGACAGTTAACATCTTCATAATAAACAAAAATGCATGTATATATACCTCTATTTTTTTTATTCGTGTAATTTTCATTCATGGGTAATCATCATGGCAATTAGGCTTACCTGTTCTTTTGAATCTCCTTAAAAGATGAAATTATTACCTTGCTTGAGCCTTATTTAATCCTCTGTTCTTCTTCAAAAAAATGAGTCTGCTCCTTCTTCAAAACTGATAAAAAAAATTGCTCTTTGTGTGAAAAGATCATAAAAACACCTTAACATTGTTTTCATTGCTTCATAATTCATGCTTCAATCTCTCTCTTGTCAAAAAATTTCTCGAAAATCCCTTCTCTGCTTTAACAATTCTCACTGTGCATATATAGAATAAGACAAATTTTCTCACTATGTGTATGAAAGTGAAAAACAAAATTGCTCACTGTGTGTATGAGAATGAAAAAATTTCTCACTTTGTGTTATGAAAATCTCACTATGTGTAAAAAAAATGGAACTCTATATTTTTCACATGTAACACTTCATAAGTATGCATGGAGGAATTTGTGTTTCGAACTTGATTACCTGATCTGGAAACAATCGTGTAGATATATTTGAGTTAATACCTGTGTTCTTGTGTTTAAAAAATGTCACTTCAATTAGAATTCCTCTTCTACATCTCCAAGGATTCACTTATACACAAGTGGCAGAGTTGGTTTAATGGCGTCAAGATTTCGAATTCAGAACTGAATTTTAACTCCTTATAAAATGACACATATAAGACATTATCTCAAGCTAAACTACCCCTGAAATCCGTTCAACTATTGATATAAATCTAGAAGTGAGCTCTTACTTGTTCTTCTTGTAGAATTTTTGGAGTTTGTTGGTAAGCTCAGTCAACTTGGCAAACAGGAGATTTTTTCCTTCAATTCTCTCGTTAAAATCAATACATACCCTCCTTATTTCTCCACAACTTATTTGATCTCCTCACCTATTTCTTGTGCAGATTCTTCTCTGTTTTATGCAACCCTCTCCTTGGTATTTTCATTTTTTTTCTTGTTTCCTTCTTCCACGAGGTTTCTATATGTGTGCATGTGTCTGCACAGCTTTATCCTCCTTTTCCTAAGCTTAAATCTGGTTGTGATGGTGGAATAAAGGCTTATCACAGATAGAGATAGACTACATTGAACCATTTATCACATGTGAAATATCATTGAATGTTCAGTATTAGTTCATACCAAGGTTCACTCAACCAGTCTCTTGGGATTCTGTTTGTTCTATCAAAAGAATCGTTCCTCTGTTTTTCTAAAAAAAAATCCAACCCTTCTCTTTGAAATGTAAGCCTTTGTGGTATTCTTCTCCTGCTAATGGAAGGTCTAGAGCTTGTGAAAGGAATTATGGGTTTAATGGAATTGAGATGTCACCCACTGTTGTTTGTCCCTATACATAATGGCTTATGAATTCTTGTATAATTTTCTCATTATGCCCATTGAATTTATGAAGGAAACCTATCAACCCTACTTGATACAATTTCTCTATAGTTTCTTTGCCCCAGTTCTCTATCTTGAATTCCTTTGGCTCTATTTTTTTTTCCATGTGCTCTGTATACCAATTTATCTACCCTTGGACAGTTAACATCTTCATAATAAACAAAAATACATGTATATATACCTCTATTTTTTTTATTCGTGTAATTTTCATTCATGGGTAATCATCATGGCAATTAGGCTTACTTGTTCTTTTGAATCTCCTTAAAAGATTAAATTATTGCCTTGCTTGAGCCTTCTTTAATCCTCTGTTCTTATTTAAAAAAATAAGTCTGCTCCTTCTTCAAAACTGATAAAAAAAATTTCTCTCTATGTGAAAAGATCATAAAAACACCTTAACATTGTTTTCATTGCTTCATAATTCATGCTTCAATCTCTCTTTTGTCAAAAACTTTCTCGAAAATCCCTTCTCTTTTTTAACAATTATCACTGTGCATATATAGAAGAGGACAAATTTTCTCACACTGTGTATGAAAGTGAAAAAAAAAAATTGCTCGCTATGTGTATGAGAATGAAAAATTTTCTCACTTTGTGTTATGAAAATCTCACTGTGTAAAAAAAATGGAACTCTATATTTTTCACATGTAACACTTCATAATTATGCATGGATGAATTTGTGTTTTGAACTTGATTACCTGAACTCGAAACAATCTTGTAGATATATTTGAGTTAATACCTATGTTCTTGTGTTTAAAAAATGTCACTTCAATTAGATTCCTCTTCAACATCTCCAAGGATTCACTTATACACTAGTGGCAGAGTTGGTTTAATGGTGTCAATATTTCGAATTCAGAACTGAAGTTTAACTCCTTATAAAATGACACATATCAGACATTATCTTGAGCTAAACTACCCCTAAAATTCGCTCAACTACTGATAGAAATCTGGAAGTGAGCTCTTACCTTTTCTTCTTGCAGAATTTTTGGAGTATGTTGGTAAGCTCAGTCAACTTGGCAACCAGGAGATTTTCTCCTTCAATTCTCTCGTTAAAATCAATGCATACCCTCCTTATTTCTCCACAACTTATTTTATCTCCTCACCTATTTCTTGTGCAGATTATTCTCTGTTTAGGCTTCTCTGTTTTATGCAACCCTCTCCTCAGTATTTTCATTTTCTTTCTTGTTTCCTTCTTCCACGAGGTTTCTATATGTGTGCATGTGTCTGCACAGCTTTATCCTCCTTTTCCTGAGCTTAAATATGGTTGTGATGGTGGAATAAAGGCTTATCACAGATCTTGGTTTACGTTCCATTGGTGAAGGCTTAACACAGAGCTTGGATAGTTTGATTTGAATGTGTTTTGACCGTTTTACCACACCAACTCACATTCTAACTTGTGTACCTGTGGCTGCATTCTTCTAGCTCGTGTACAGTCCTCCTTCCACGATGTATATGCATGTCTTATCACTGTAACACCGCATCACCCACGTTTTTTATAGTTCATTCTTTGTTCATGGCCTCATTCATTTCGTTGCATGTCCACCTTTTTTTTATGCGTAATGATATATTTTCAACCTTCTCGCGTGTTTTCAAATTACATTTCATTTCGACTCTTATGTTTCATTTTCACACTTAAGGCTTTGTCTTCCACATGTTTTCATATTTTGATTCTTATGTTGCATTTTCATACTTTAGGCTTTGTCATTTTATATGCTTATTTCTTAATTTGTTTTAAAATGACCATTGGATAGGTCATTTTAAAAACAAATTTTTCTCATTATGACACTAACTTTTATGGTTTTGTAGGGAAACAAAAAAAAAACCTTAAGGGAAAAAATATTGAGTCCTCAATCTTTGATAAAAAAATGCTTATAAAATAATGTTGGAGGATATGTAGGGTATATGGAAGTAATGTAGGAGATTGAACTTTTTAATGTAAATATATGGTAGGGTAATGGATATAATAGGATAATGAGTGTAGGTATGGTAGGATAATGGATATAATAGGATAATGAGGGTAGGATAATGGGTGTAGGTAGGATAAATGTAGGATAAATGTAAGATGTTAGATGATAAATGTAGAATGATGAAGGTAATAGGATGCATATCCAAGTTAAATTAGTTTTAACAATTCTAGAAAAAATTCAAAATATAAGGTTCTAAGAACATTTTTAATTACTTACTGTACTTTCCCTTCTGCAACAAAGCTTGATGTCATTACTGATTCATGATGACGTTTTATAGTTCGTCCATACTTGACACATGATGATGGTTCTTCAAAGATTAATTCAGATGGAATGTAGACAATTGTAACTGCTTATTTGAACCTCTTGTTATAGATTATGTTGTTTCATGTTCTCTTGCATCTGATATTGATTCAAGTCCCTTCTAATGAATATTGATGTTGTTCAGGTCCCTTTTGCAATTTTTAAATGATGTTTCAGGTCCCCTCTGCAATGATATTTTGAATGATGTTTTAGGTCCCTTCTGTAATATTATTCAGGTCCCTTCTGCAATACATCTGCTCAAAATATTTGCATAGTTTCATTATGAACTTCCCCTTTGCTTGTGTTAAGACTTGTCCTCATGTCTTGGAATTCTTGGAGGATTATTTCTGCAAAATAAAACTGAAGTAAAAGTAAACAAAATAGAGAATTCATATTGGTTAAACAAGTTGGTTTTTCGATATGAATTCGAGTTTGTATTGTGCCAGTTTCCTGGATTTTCACAACCAAACTCCTTTATTATTTTTTTAACTTCTTCTTATTCTTTCCTTTTTTCTTTTTTTTTAATTATGGAAGTAAGGAAGTCATATCACTATGTTGTTCCATTATTTCGATGTTATTTTCTGTTGAGATTATTTTCAAAAATTCCTCTTTATTGATAGGCTTATTATAGACCTTAAGCCTATGCCCATTAACTAAAAATGAAATTATTGATTTGTCAAATTTTTTATTTTTACTGCTCCATTTTCAAATATATCTTCTATCTCATATGGCCCAAGACAATGAGTTGTAAACTTTGCTTTGAAATCTTTGAACTTGGAGTCAAAAAGTAATGCCCAATCTCCTTTATGAAAAAAAATATTTTTAATAAATCTGTCATGCCACTTTATTCTTTGATGTTGCACCAGTGTTGTGTGCTCCACTACTTGTTGTCTTATTTCATCTAGTTCATTTTATTTCATGACTCTTTGTTGTTGTGCTTCAGATAGTTCCAATCGCAATTTTGCTGCAATTTTATATGTATGAATTTGAAATTCAATGGGTAATAGAACTTCCTTACCATATACCAACTGATATGGACTGAATCCAGTTGTATTCTTCCATGTAATTATGTATGCCCATATTGCATCCCTTAAATTTTCTAACCAATCCTTTCTGTTCATTTGCATTATTTTTGTCATGATATTTTCAGGACTTTGTTTATGTACTCTACTTGTCCATTTGCTTGGGGATGGTACGGAGTAGATTTTATGTGTTTGATCTTATACTTTTCTATAATATCCTGGAAAAGTTTGGAGGTGAACTGTGCTCCTTGATTTGTAACAATCTGTCTCAGAACTCCAAATCTGACAAAGATTTCCTCAAAGAGGAATGATACTATTGTGTCTTATGTTGCTCTTGCCGCTGCCTTTTCTTCTACCCACTTTGTAACATAATCTGTACACAATAGAATGTACTTATTTCCATTTTAATGTGGGTTAATTGGTCACACAAAGTCTAGAGCCCATTTCTCAAATGGCTCTATGAGTACTTGTGGCTTTAATGGAATTTCATCTGGTATCATAGGTCTTCCAATTCTTTGGCAGTTGTCACATATTTTAACATAAACTTTCAAATCCTTGAAGATTGATGGCCAGTAGTAGCCAAGTTTGAGTACCTTGTATGTTGTCCTCTTGTCTACAAAATGGCCACCACATGGCTCGTCATGACATGCTTACAAAATATCTATAATTTCATCTTCTCTAACACATTTTCTTATTAATAGATCAGAACTAGTATAAAAGAGGTCACCAATGACCCAACTATATCTAGCACTTTCTTTGGTTATTTTTCTTTTCTGTTTATTAGTGAAATGGGATGGTAATATTCCAAATGATAAATAGTTGGCTACATTTGCAACCCATGGGGTTTTAATTGTTATATAAAATAAATTTTCATCTGGAAAATTGTCTGAAACAGGATTTGAATCACCAGGTGAATGAAGCCTTGATAGAAAATCTGCTACTTGATTGTCTTTACTTGGTTGATCTTAAACAGTGATGTTAAATTATTGCATTAATAACATCCATCTAGTAATTCTGCCATTTGTAATTGCTTTTTTCATTAAGTAGGTTGAATGATTTTTATGAATGAATACGTGATAGCCTGTTATATACTGCCTAAACTTATTAATTGCATGCACAACAACTAACATTTCTTTTTCTGGGACTGTATAGTTCAATTCTGTTGGTGTTAAATTTTTGCTTATGATGTATATTGCATAATTGAACTGATTTTATTTTTGTCCAAGTGATGCTCCTATAGTTGTATCAGATGCATCAGTGGATATATGAAATGGAAATAACCAATTTGGTCCTCGAAGAATGGGTGCAATTGACAATTTTCCTTTCAATATTTCAAATGCATTTTGACAATTTGTTGTCCATTGGAACTCAACATCTTTTGCAAGTAACTTGAATAGAAGTAGAGCTATTTTACTAAAATTTTCAATGAATCCTCTATAATAGCCTGCATATCCCAAGAAACTTCTTACTTCTCTTTGTGTTGTTGGTGGCATTAAATTCACAATGACTTGTATTTTTGTTGGGTCCACCTTGATTCCTGAAGAATAAATATGGTGTCCCAACACTATCCCTTCAGTTAACATCATAAATCAATTTTCATTACTAAGGGATAGGTTTGTCTCTATGCATGTTTTTAAAAAAAATCAAGATTATTCAAACAATCATCAAATTTTCCTCCATATACATTGAAATCATCCATGTAGACCTCTACACATTCATGAATTAGATCAGCAAATATTGCAATGACTGCTCTTTGACATATGTTCCCCATGGACAAGTAAATGTTGCTTTATCCTGGTGCTCCAACGCTATCATAATCTGATTGTATCTACTAAATACATCAAGAGAAAATAATTTATTTCTAGCTAATGAATCTAGTACTTGGTCAATAAATGGTAATGAGAAATTATCTTTCAATGTGGCTTTATTCAATTCCCTATAGTCTACACATATTTTCCATTTTCCATTTTTCTTTGGCACCACAACTAAGGGATAAACCCATTGACTATCAAAAATAGGATAGAAGAATACAACTTGTAACAATTTCCGCGGTTCTTCTTTCATTATTTCTTTCATCATAGGATTCATTCTTCTTTGTGGTTGTCTCGCTGGTTTGATATGATCAGCAGTATAGATGTGGTGAATACATGTTTTTGGATGAATCCCTGCATGTCTATGTAATCCCAGGAAAAATATTTTGAATATTTTTGTAATAATGCTATTACATGTTGTTCCTGTGATGATTGTAAATTATTACCAATATTTAAACTCCTTCCGGGATTGATTTCAATGATTTTACTTTGTGAATTGGCAATTGAGTTAACAGGAAAAATACTTTCAAATGAAGTTTTCAGTGATTGAATAGTACAATTTTCCTAGAAACATTGATTTAAAAGATGATTTGCAGCTTCATATTGTGTTATTCTGATCTACTCTGAAATATCAGGATCTGAGATGAAAAGGTCTAATAGATCCTTATTTTCTTCCTCTTCTCTAAAATTAAAAACTTGATTAATACTGAGAACAGATTGAGTTTCTTTTTTTTTGGTTCATTGAGCCATGATAATAAAGAAGGAGATCGTGCTCAAGGATATAGTGTACCATGTTTCCTTTCATCCCCATGTGCTATGATCATACTTCCTTATCTACATACAATGAAGGCATATGCTATGGCTAACCATGGTCTACCTAGAATTAAAGGATGGCCTCCTAAATTTGTTTTTGGCTGCAAGATTAGAAATTGTACAGGATATTCCCATGAATCCAAAGAATCAATGATATCTTCTAATATTCCTTCTGGTGTAACTTTAGATCTATATGTTAGCTCTAAAATTTTAGTAGTAGGTCGAATATTGGGCGATTTCAAGTATTTCATAGTTTCTGTGGTCATGACACTTATGGATTCTCCCAAATATATTAAAGTATTTGGAACTCAAAAATTATTGATTGAAATGGTCACCATAGGGATTCCAGGATCAATATATTTTTCAATTGGTGTTTTTGCAGACACGAGACTAGCTAATTTGCCAATAACCTAGATTGGGGTTGGATCTCTTTTATTTCTGCTAGTTTTCTTAATACATAACTCCTTTATTGTTTTTGCATAAATTGGAGTATATTTTATAGCTTCAAACAAAGGAATTTTGGCATAAGCATTCTTCAATTCATCCAAAATATCAAATTCAGGAAGAGACATTGGAATTTTTTGTTCTACTAACCTCTCTGGCTAAGGTGGTGTTTGAATCATAATAGATTTTCATTTCTGAATTTGATTTCCTAGATGAGATTTTTCAGATTGTTCTCCTTGTTCATTTTGTTCTTCTATGATTGGTGGAGAATATTTGAGTAATACTTTCCCATACCTTAAGTGGACATCTTGTACAGGAAGAATAGAGTATGTAGGAAAATATGTTGCTTCTTCCACATTGTATGATGGTTTATCCACTTTGTTACTCAGATTTGCTACTGGTTGCGCTGGTAACTGAGTTGGTCTAGGTGGGGGTTGGTTAGAAGGCAGCTGAAGCTACTGAGGTTGAGTTTGTAATGGTGCAGGGTTTTTTTGTGGAAATGGCATTGGTTGAGGATGTTGCTGGTATTTTTGGTATTGGAATGGTTGTTGAGGATATGTTTGTTGGTATTGTTGTTGATATGACTATTTGTATTGTTGAGGATACATTTTTTGAGGTGGTTATTTTCCATAACTGTATCCTCTCCAAACGTGTGCAGGTTGGTTTTGGTATTTTTTTGGAGGCCAAGTCTGCCATGGCATCAAAGTATTCCATGTATTCTGAGGAGGGTATTGATAATCCTGGGGTTTTTTTTAGGGAATTGATGAGGAATCCTTGGTTGCCAAGGTCTCATTGGTGCCATATAGTAAAGAGAATAGTACTTCTTCCATTTGCAATTCTTTAATATTTGGACAGTTTTCAGTTGCATGATTCTCTGTACATTGAAAGTCCACACACTTGAATACTATCCAAAGGAAATTCTCTAAGTGGATGTTTCTTCCTACACTTAGGAAAAAATATTGATAAGATTTTATCTCATTCTTCTTTCTTTTTAATTGCTTTTAAAACATCAACTTGTGTTCCTAAAGTGCTCAAAAGATCTGTTTTAAAATTTTCTAGCAAACTTCATATTTTTGCTCTTGTTACTCCTCATGTTGCAGATTTGGAAGCTCTTAATGTAACATCTCTTTTTCCACTTTTTGCTCTTCCCCTAGATTATTTTTGACATAGTTCAACAATCTCATCAAATGGCGAGTTTGAGATATCTCCTTTTCCCATCACATTGAGAATATCTAATTATTCATCTCTGATACCTTTAAGAAAAATTGTGTTGATGGTATCAGGATTCGGAGAATGTTGTTTAGATTTTTGTAGATTGTAGAGGAATATTTCTAAGCACTCTTTCAAACTTTCATCTTCTTGTTGTGTCATTCTAGAAATATATTCTTTTGAGTCTCTAGCCCTGCAATAGGATTGATAATTTTTGAGAAAAAATCTCTTCATGTCATCCTAAGAAGCAATGGTATGTTCTCCTAATCCCATAAACCATTTTAGTGTTGTTGCTTTAAAATTAGTAGGAAATAGATGAAGTTTATGCGTGTCATCTACGTAGTGATAATTTCAACATAAGATATCAAATTCAAACATAAATGAGTCAAGATCTTCAATTGAAATTCCATAAATATTGGGCAAAACAGAAGGTGGAATGTTTGTCATTTTCACTTCCTCTCATAGTATTTCTCTTGTGTCTAATATTGGGAAGAAAAATTTAGCTTCATGATCATTGTTTGGTTCAATATCATTTTGTCTTTTGTTATCATACTCTCTTTTTTCATCTTCCTCTCTTTTTCTCTGCCATTCCTTCTGTTTCCTCTCATACTGAAGTCTTTGTTCTGGAGTCATAATTGGTATATTATATTCTTCTCCTTCTTCATTCATTTCCTTTTCAGTTGTTAGTAATGTTTCAATATGAGGCTGAATTGGTGTTTCCTCAACTCTCTTGATTTTTTCAAGAACCCGTTTCTCTAATTGTTTAACAACTGGTCTCCTTGTTTCCTTTTGTCTTTCTATGAAAGGAGTTTCTTTTGGTGTTTTATTTCTTTTCACCTCCCGGAATAACAAGGTTTTTATTGTTGAAGTTTGCAACAAGAAACAGTGAAGGAGGCATCCAGAAACATCATCCTTGATCCTAGTTGGAAAATAATCACTTAAACTACGTGGGGCCCACACAGGCTATTTTTATGTGTATGTTTATTTTTAGACATGGTGAGCATATTCTATAAGTTGTGGGATGCTATTTGTAGATGGTTGGTCAAATGTGAAAAATAGATGAAATTCTATTTTTATAATATTGGGCGAAGTCTATTTATAGATCGCTAATCTAAAAATAGATGCATGTCGATTATTATTAGCTCTTAATAATAATCAGACACTAAACATCAACTTATTCTCTTGGAGCACTTTATTTCAGTGAACGGATTTTTAAAATCAGTGGGCTGAAGGAATTACACAATTCCTAAGGTTTTACTGGAGTTCATGCATAGAGGACTCAGTTAGAACTGAAGTCGAAAAGTTATGACAGAGTTGGAAGAGTAGTTCATGGACTTGTATTCAGTTTAACTCAGTTAGACTCAGTTGGGCTAGTTGTATCTAATCTAACTGAATGATACGCTAGTGAGGGTGGAATGAATTAATTATTTAATTAATTCACAAATAATAACTCATTAATCAACTAAACAATACATCAGTTAACTACAATGCATGGCAGTTTCAGTGGAGACCAGTGGAGAGATAGGTGAAAGGGCAAGATAGACTATCTATTGTGACTACTATTGATGCATGAATTGCATCTACATATACATTAGAGTTGCCAATGATAATAACGCATTCAATTAGAGTGGGATTACATTGAATTGGTCTTTGTAATTAGCTTGGATTGCACAGTGGAGGCAGGCTAGCAAGAGGGCAGAGATTGGTGCATGGATTTGCAGATTTCTTCTATGTTAGTGTGTGACGATTGTATTGCACTGAGAGCTTGATGTACTAAGATTTGTATGAGATTTTTACATGATATCCATGATACATAATATATTATATTTGGGGTTTTTAGCTTCAGGATTTCCCATTAAACAACCGTGTTAATGTGTGTGAATTTTTATGGTTTCATGTGTGCATTGCAATCTTGATTTAATTTCCGCAAATGATCAATGGTGGAATAGATTATGTATTTTTCATGAAGTTAAAATAGTGTGAGATCAGGAGAATCTTGGACATATAACACATAATTTATATAATTTCTAAATGGTATCAGAGCTGTGTTATAGATTTTCTACATGTGATGAGAGAAGGAATTTTTTGGCACGCGAGTTTGCAGAGAATATCTGAAAATTTTGGTGAAATATTTTCAGAAAAAAATAGCATATTTGGAATCCTTGCGAAAAAATAACCAAATTAAAAAAAAAAAAAAAAAAGGGTCGAATCGGAGCTCAGATGAGGGAGATATCGTCGATTTAAAATCAACTCTTTTGTTAGAAAATTTTGCGACGGCAGGACAATTACAATGTGCTCGAGCCAAGAATCTACATGCACTGAGGTACAAGATGCATGAAAGCTTTGAGGAGAAAAGCAGAGGTTAGTGACTTTGTGGTTGAGAGGGAGCCTCTCAACATGCAGCCTGAGAAGCAGTCTCAGAAGGTTGTGGAGCAGCCACAACTGGAGATGCAGAATAATATTTATAGATTTGAAGTAAATGGGATTTCTACAGAGCTTCCTACTATTGGGAAGTGCAAGAAAGACATGCAATTGAAGCTTGAGAGGGAGCAGGATTTTCATGTAGGTAAGAGTGAACCTCAGGATGAGGAGCAGCCACAAGATGAGGATCACGGATGTGGGAACAACCACTCACGCAGATAAATTTCATGCCAGATGGGCAGAGGGAGTGCATGCAGATATACCACCAGGTAAGAGGTAGGGTGACATGCATGGATAATCCAAGAAGAAATTTATGGGCAGGATTCATTGAGATGGTGTGGATCTCATGAATTGAACCTGGCTACGAGGTGCCCATAAAGCAGCGGTATCATGACCATTTGGATTGATGTAGTGAGATGAAAGTGACAGTGTCAGATACTGGAGTGCGGTTCAGAGTTGACAGCAAGTGCAGAGTGCATGGGTGCAGAGTCCAACAACGTAGTGGTTCCTGAAGACATGTGCAGTTGGTACCAGCAGAAGTGATGCCCGGGCTATCTTCAATCTCCAATCTCTATGCATATAATAATAATGCACCAAATAATTTTAAATCTGGCAACCTTAATACACATGCAGAAGCTTGGACTTTTCCTAACTCTCAATGATTAAAACCACCCTCTCACTATGTATAGGAGGAAGCCCCCTTCATGAATTCATCCAAAAACCCCCTCAGTCATATTCTCAATTTGGGCCAATTGATTTAAAGTGCGGAAACCTACAAACACTATGGTTCGACCAAAGGATAGACTTTCAACGCATACAATGTGCTCTTTCAATGCAAAACCCACCATAACTTTACATCTAAAGGTTTCAATTATCTCAATGTTGAAATATGCCAACAATCCCAAGGAAAATGAACATTGGGATATATGCGGAAATTTACCTTTCTATTAATGGCCCACAGCAACCATATAATTAATGGATACTTACCAACTCACACATACAATTTCCTATGTGCGTGCCCTTTGACATATTTCATTAATCTCGATTCTGGATAAACCAAAACACTATATAATAGCGCCTTTTCCTTTTAACACTTACCGAGCTTTACATTGATTAATTAACACCAACGCATATAAAACTACAACATGTTCGGGCCCACAGTACTTGGTTTACCTCGTTATCCGACAGCTCTAAACTCTTCGCGCTCCACTCTAATGGTCACCACCGTTGATCTGGCCCTTGTAAACCCCCAATCAACTTATTGCACGAGCGTCATTGGATCTCCTCCACTCCAGATCGAATAACTATAACACATATTGCGTTTTTCTTACCTCCAAACCTCAACGCTCCAAAAAAATGCGATATAACCTGTTTTCAATTACCCCCCTTTTCCACGAGTCCTTCATCTAATGGAATCATGTTTTTTTCACAAAAATTCTTTACCACTTTTACAAAGCGCAAGACCACTGGTTTTCTAGGTAGAAACCACCGTTATTGTTGCTCCTCATGGTTCCGTGACCAGTTCAACGTTCCACCTCTAACTCTCCACTTCGGCATCTACACACTTCACAATCTCTTGATTCAAACTTCCTTCGTGCCTTGGGTATCCGATGTTTATTAACCAGATTCTATCACAGTAAAACCTTCAAAATGGTTTCAAATTCCCAATCTCTCTTCGTTGTTCATTACAAAGTATGGCATGTAAGCAAACCATACCATTGAATGTTGTATGAGGCTTTACCACAAGGATGGGTATCGATTATATAAGTCGAACCCAACAATTTCCTATATAGATTACCGAATCAAGTCCCTCCATCACATAATAAGAAAGAACTTAAAAAGGGCTGAATCCTCATTCGAACAGTGAATTTGTAGTTTAACCCTTAACACAGAACTTCAACAGGCTTGTCTTATACACTCTTTCTTAGGAACTTAAACCTTCCTCACGAATACAGGTCATAAATCAAATCCTTAACACAGGATTCAACCATAGATAATCAATCAATTAAATCGCACATAATTCCAAAATAGTTTCTTTCATATACACAAAATTACTTATAGAATCTTTGGTTCTGGCCTGATCTTATTTTCGATGGCCCTCCTATATTCACTAATCTATCCTCTCTCGAACAACTCTCTAGCTCTGAACCTCTAAACCCCTACTCTATCTTTCATGCTTTCATTTATACACAGTGATGACCTGAATCGATTCAGGTCCCTTACAGCTCGACAAACCCTTAAAATTCTCAAAAATCCTAAATTTAGCCTAATTCTCTAAAATAACTAAAACTTCCTATATCTTCACATTCCCAACTAATCATTTCTCTCATGTTCTCTAATGATTAGAGAACATTTACAATTCCTCACTATTTTATTCAAAATCACTAATAATTACATGAGAATTTAGAAATATGAGACCCCCCTATGTCTATGAAAATACAAAGTAATTTTTTTTAGCCTAATGCCCCTGCATCAGACTCCCAAGGTTCAAATTGATCATGATCTCCTGATCATGTGCTTTCAGTCTCTGCCTCCTGGATCCCATACTTTTTTTTTTTGTTGTCCCTTAGCTGCATCATCCTTCAACTTCATTTCTCCAGGTTTCCATACTTTGTTCTGCAACTTGCCTCCATCTATGCTTTCACAATATCTTCTTGTCTTTCCTTTGCTAACATCCCTCTATTTTCTTTTTGCTATCTGCTGCTTCTTAGAAACCTTCATCATCAGTCTTCTAATGCTTTCAATCTCCATGTCCAGCTTATCTTCTAGCTGGAAATTCCTCTGCCCACTGCTGCTACTTTCAACTCCTGTTAATGCCAATATTGTTGCTCTTGCTGTCTCACATGTTAATAACATGTCTGCTACTCCTGCAAATGTCACCCCCCATGTTGTGGCCTCCTAAAATTCCTATCCCTATGCAACATTCTCTTGCTCATCATCTGCAAAATTACTCTTAGAAAATAAATCATCAATTAATTTTCTTCCTGCAGTAACATACTCATTCAGTATACTAGTAAGCATAAGCAAATTCTACAAAATAGTATCTGATCTTCTTTCTTTCACAACTTCAGGCATCTTTTCTTCAGTGTCTACAATTTCTTTATCTTCCTCAAATGTTCCCAGCAAACATTTCAGCCATCTCTCCTGTATTTGTTTCACATCTTCAGCATGTTGCAATTTAGTTTCAGCATCTTTTTCTTCTTCTTGGGCAATCTTCAGCAATTTCCTTTCATCTCCTTGGTTGATTCTGGAAATCAAACCAAGTTCTTCAATCTCTGTATTTTCATCTTCTTTCATAATGGAATTCAGATTCTTCATCGTTGTAGTAGTTTTGACAATATGCCCCACAGTCTGCTCTTGGCTATTCAGACAAGCCAATTATTCCCTGTCACCAATAGTGACAAAATTCTGCATGATTGTCTCATCTTTTTTCTTCTGCAACATTTTTTCTTCTCTCAAGGCAATTCCAGATGATGGATTGCCTCCTGCATCACCTGTAAACATAATCAAATTGTCAGTGTTAAAATCACAAGATTCAATGGTCTCAATTGATGACCCAGTCACCAATTCTTCTCTCTACAGTTCCAAGTCTCTTTCAAGACTCATAAAATCTCCATTATCTTTCTCCTCAGCTACCAGAGTTATCTCCACTGATCCAATCACCATGTTAAAATGATGACCCTTCACTATGCTTTTAGCTAACATAGTTTCCTTCTTATTAACTTTTTTTACAACTTCCATTAGTTGTCCTTCTTTCCCTGCATAATCAACACATGAACCTTCAACATTAAAATTACAAGGTCTCAATACCTCTTCTTCCTCTGACAACACATCAGTATGTTGTTCTGAGGTTCCTTCCAATTCCTCTGTCAGCACATCAGTCTGCTAATTTGCATTCCTCATGAGACTATCAGTTAGTCTCTCCTTCTCTCCATTATCTGCTTCATGAACACCATTCATGAAAACCTTCCTGCCTTGCTTCTTCAACAATTTATCCTGTGCATAGGTCCTCTGGTTCTCCAACTCTCTTCTTTGAAAATCCAACCTCCTATACAACTCAAAAACTTCAATTGGAATATATTTTGGGAACCTTACACAACCTTTTATGCCTCTGCTTGTTCTTGACCAATCCTTAGTTGGTCCTTCTCTCTCTGCCTCAATATTCTGTTGAATATTCTCATTGGACTCTTTTGTCTTCATGTCTTCCTCCTGAGATCTTACTATCTCAGCATTGATCTGAACGGATTTCATATTCAATTTCTCCTCCTCAACAAACTTTAAATTTTGTTCATCTCCTTGTGATGTACCTACAAACATACACAACTCTTTAGTTTTAAAACCACAAGAATTTTTAGTCTTGGTTGCTTTCTCAAGCATTTCCCTTTGAACAGATCTGCATGTGGAATCTTCAAATTCCATCCTTGACTCAAGAACTCTAAGTTCTTCTTCCTTTGTAGAACTTGTCATCACCTCACAATGGTCAGACTCAAAAATACAAGTCTTTACATCGTCCAGTTGATCTGGACTTGTCCAATAACTCAGAAAATCGTCAATGATATCCTCTTCCATAAGACAAGTGTTTTGTTGCCTTAAGTCTTCACCATGCATCACAAGATCTCTCGCAGATCTCCATTCTTCATCTGTTCTTTGTTCTGTTTCACAAACAGAAATTTCTTTTCTCAACTCAGTTGTCTTGAGTTCTTCCTTCAGTAAGGCAATCTCCTTTTGCCTCAACCTCAATTGTACTGGTTGCCATTTTACCTTCTTCTTCATGAGCCAACCAGCTCTCTAGCTTTCCTCTATCTTCTTTTCCAATTTATAAAATTTTTCACTTATCTCAGCTACCTCTTTCCACCATTCTACATCAGTCAACTGCTGCCTTATGCCATTTTCCTTGGCATCTTCTTTCTCTCTTTTGCGGTGGCCTCTCTCAGAACCTCTGCAATCTCTGCTATGGATATCAGTAGGAATTTTCTCCTCCATGATTTATTCACTCACAAGCTGCACTAAGCCTCTGCAACAACAAGCTCTCTTGTTGCAACCTAACTCACCAATCCTTTCCTCCGGATCTGGGCTTTTGGCAAGTATTGATCCCCTGTCTGTTGGAACCTTTTGAGCACTCTCTTCTACTATCTCTAGGCTTCACTCTAAATTTTCAAGAACACATATGTTCTCCTTTCATCCAACCTCTGTTGGGAATCCTCCAGGTTCTGCCACACTTTCTTCTTCACTTCAGAATCCTCTGCTGGATTCTTTTATCACTGCTCTTAAAGCTGTGATCTTCTCTTGCTAAGATTTCTTCCTCAATTACTTGCACTCTACATTCTGCAAACAAATCCTTCAAACCAGAGTTTAAATAATGCTCATCAACTCACCTTCTCTTGAGAACACTATAATTTCTCTCCCTATCCAGCCTTTAGCTGAATATCAGGTTCACTACCATCATCATCAAAACTCAGCATGCACTTTTTGCAACCATCATCCTGCAATCATAAATCTCAAATTAGATTTAAAATTAGTTTACCTACAAGATCCTTGCATGATCTTGTTATTCACTTATCTCTGCAAATCTTGTTCACTGCAATTCTGTGTATTTTGCTGCATATCAGATTGAAAAATCGGATCTTCCTTCTTCTCTCAAAACATGCATTGTATGCACATCACCATCACATCTGTGTTTCCATCTGCATTTCAAAATTTAAATTTTCAAGAGCTATTCCAACTCTGATATCACATGATGCCCGGGCTACCTTCAATCTCCAATCTCTATGCATATAATAATAATGCACCAAAAAATTTTAAATATGGCAACCTTAATACACATGCGGAAGCTTGGATTTTTCCTAACTCTCAATGATTAAAACCACCCTCTCACTATGTATAGGAGGAAGTCCCCTTCATGAATTCATCCAAAAACCCCCTCAGTCATATTCTCAATTTGGGCCAATTGATTTAAAGT
The DNA here is from genome assembly GCA_034641835.2 of Pinus albicaulis. Taxonomy (NCBI): domain Eukaryota; kingdom Viridiplantae; phylum Streptophyta; class Pinopsida; order Pinales; family Pinaceae; genus Pinus; species Pinus albicaulis. The sequence goes on along the minus strand of CM076583.1, from coordinate 989,498,566 downwards.
GCGGAAACCTACAAACCCTATGGTTCGACCAAAGGATAGACTTTCAACGCATATAATGTGCTCTTTCAATGCAAAACCCACCATAACCTTACATCTAAAGGTTTCAATTATCTCAATGCTTAAATATGCCAACAATCCCAAGGAAAATGAAAATTGGGATATACGCGGAAATTTACCTTTCTATTAACGGCCCATAGCAACCATATAATTAATGGATACTTACCAACTCACACATACAATTTCCTATGTGCGCGCCCTTTGACATATTTCATTAATCTCAATTCTGGATAAACCCAAACACTATATAATAGCGCCTTTTCCTTTTAACACTTACCAAGCTTGACATTGATTAATTAACACCAACGCATATAAAACTACAATATGTTCGAGCCCACAGTACTTGGTTTACCTCGTTATCTGACGACTATAAACTCGTCGTGCTCCACTCCAATGGTCACCATCGTTGATCTAGCCCTTGTAAACCCCCAATCAACTTATTGCATGAGTGTCATTGGATATCCTCCGCTCCAGATCGAATGACTATAACACATATCGTGTTTTTCTTGTCTCTGAACCTTAACGCTCCAAAAAAATGCAATATAACCAGTTTTCAATTATCGCCCTTTGCCACGTGTCCTTCATCTAATGGAATCGTGTTTTTTTCACAAAAATTCTTTACCACTTTTACAAAGTGCAAGACCGCTGGTTTTCTAGGTCGAAACCACTGTTACTGTTGCTCCTCGCAGTTCTGTGACTAGTTCAAGGTTCCACCTCTAACTCTCCACTTCGGCATCTACACACTTAACAATCTCTCGATTCAAACTTCCTCCATGCCTTGGGTATCTGATGTTTATTAACCGGATTCTATTACAGTAAAACCTTCAAAATGGTTTCAAATTCCCAATCTCTCTTCATTGTTCATTGCAAAGTAGGGCGTGTAAGCAAACCATACCATTGAATGTTGTATGAGGCTTTACCACAAGGATGGGTATCGATTATATAAGTCGAACCCAACAATTTCCTACATAGATTACTGAATCAAGTCCCTCCATCACATAATAAGATAGAACTTAAAAAGGGCCGAATCCTCATTCGAACAGTGAATTCGTAGTTTAACCCTTAACACAGAACTTCAACAGGTGTGTCTTATACACTCTCTCTCAGGAACTTAAACCTTCCTCATGAATACAGTTCATAAATAAAATCCTTAACACACGATTCAACCATAGATAATCAATCAATTAAAGCGCACATAATTCCAAAATAAGTTCATTCATATACACGAAATTACTTATAGAAATCTTTGGTTCTGGCCTGATCTTCTTTTCGATGGCCCTCCTATCTTCACTAATATGTCCTCTCAAACAACTCTCTAGCTCTAAACCTCTGAACCCCTACTCTATCTTTCATGCTTTCATTTATACACAGTGATGACCTGAATCAATTCAAGTCCCTTACAGCTCGACAAACCCTTAAAATTCTCAAAAATCCTAAATTTAGCCTAATTCTCTAAAATAACTGAAACTGCCTATCTCTTCACATTCCCAACTGATCATTTCTCTCATGTTCTATAATGATTAGAGAACATTTACAATTCCTCACTATTTTATTCAAAATCACTAATAATTACATGAGAATTTAGAAATATGGGACCCCCCTATGTCTATGAAAATACAAAGTAATTTTTTTGAGCCTAATGCCCCTATATAAAGAAGTCAAAGACTTTGATGATAGATGCATTATACTGATTCAATTTTTTGGAGGATATTCAGTTTCAGAAGTGTTACAGCAAGATTTGCAGGGCGAATGCATGGAGTTACATGTCGCAGGCAGAAACAGTCCTTTCTTGTTGAGAGGGAGTGTTGAATTTTGCAACAAGAAACAGTGAAGGAGGCATCCGGAAACATCATCCTTGATCCTAGTTGGAAAATAATCACCTAAACTACGTGGGGCCCACACAGGTTATTTTTAGGTGTATGTCTATTTTTAGACATGGTGAGCATATTCTATAAGTTGTGGGATGCTATTTGTAGATGGTTGGTCAAATTTGAAAAATAGATGAAATTTTATTTTTAGAAGATTGGGCGAAGTCTATTTATAGATCGCTGATCTAAAAATAGATGCATGCCGATTATTATTAGCTCTTAATAATAATCAGACACTAAACATCAACTTATTCTCTTGGAGCACTTTATTTCAGTGAACAGATTTGTAAAATCAGTGGGCTGAAGGAATTACACAATTCCTAAGGTTTTACTGGAGTTCATGCATAGAGGACTCAGTTAGAACTGAAGTGGAAAAGTTATGACAGAGTTGGAAGAGTAGTTCACGGAGTTGTATTTAGTTTAACTCAGTTAGACTCAGTTGAGCTAGTTATATCTAATCTAATTGAATGATACACTAGTGAGAGTGGAGTGAATTAATTAGTTAATTAAATCAAAAATAATAACTCATTAATCAACTTAAAAATACATCAGTTAACTATAGTGCATGGCAGTTTCAGTGGAGACCAGTGGAGAGATAGGTGAAAGGGCAAGATAGACTATCTGTTGTGACTACTAGTGATGCATGAATTGCATCTACATATACATTGGAATTTCCAATGATAATAACGCATTCAAAGAGAGTGGGATTACATCAAATTGATCTTTGTAATCAGCTTGGATTGCGCAGTGGAGGCAGGCTAGCAGGAGGGCAGAGATTGGTGCATTGATTTGCAGATTTCTTCTATGTTAGTGTGTGATGATTGTATTGTACTGAGAGATTTTTGTACTAAGCTTTGTATGAGATTGTTACATGATCTCCATGATACATAATATATGATAGTTGGGGTTTTTAGCTTCAGGCTTTCCCGTTAAACAATTGTGTTAATGTGTGTGAATTTTTTGTGGTTTCATGTGTGCATTGCAATCTTGATTTAATTTCCACAAATGATCAATGGTGGAATAAATTCTGTATTTTGCATGAAGTTAAAATAGTGTGAGATCAGGAGAATCTTGGACATATAACACATAATTTATATAGTTTCTACATTTCTTTCAATAAGAACCAATCTTTGTCCTGATCTTTGTTTTTCTTCTAATTCCTCTAGAGTTGGTCTCCCAAAAACTAGTGTAGTTAGTCCTGATGGTCCTGCTCCTATGAATGGTTGAAATTTTTGGGGGGTTTTGTTTAGTAAATCTACCTTTCTAATCTCTTTCTCTAGGCATAAAGAAACATAACTGAAAGAAAAACTAAGTTTTTGTTGTTTTTGTTGTGTTTTTATTTATTTTTATTTTTATTTTTTTATCCTCCTAATTGACTATGTTGATGTATGCTTCCCCAACAACAGCGCCAAAAATGTTGGGTCAATTTACTAGGTAAAATAACACAAGTATTTAATTATGAATACGGGTTTGTAAACTTGGAATCATATCCAAAATATATGGATCTCATATGTAGTCAATATTTAGAAGACAAAATGTTTACACTAAAAGAAATGCATGTTACAAATTTATTCTAAATTCTAATATTTAAGGAAATGCCTATTACAAATATAAAATATAGCTAAGTAATTTTTTATTCAATATGTAATAAGTGAGGGAAGAGGCTCCTAACTTAGGAGATCTTGTTTGACCTTCCCCACAGTACTAATTTCATGAAGATAAACCAGTTAATTGATAGAAAATAGCTTATGATGCATAAAATGTGGGAGAAGAGGCTCCTAACTGAGGAGGTCCATGTTATCCTTCTTCATAATTCCATTCATCATTCTTACCATTGTATTTAAAATTAGAAATTCAGAAAATAGCTTCAAACAAGGAAAAGAAGATGAATTTTAGTTATTTTTATTGGATTAGATAGAAGGAGAGTTTAATTTAAACACTTCTTTGTTCCTTCATATGTAAATTATAATTAAACTAAGATTCATTAGCAAGCATAAGTAAATAACTCAACAAGGAAAAGAAGATGAATTATAGTTATTGTTCTTGGATCAGATAGAAGGAGAGCTTAACTTAAACACTTTTTTGTCCCTTCATATGCATATTATAAGTAAAACAAGATTCATCAGCAAACATAATAAATCTTCATTCATCTAAATAACTGAAAAAATCTGAAGCAAAACTAGTTCATGAAAATTAAGCTAATTTAACCAAAAAGTGTACTTAGCTTGGTGTAGGGGCCATCCACCATTGCCTTGCACACTTGAAGAACTTATCAACTACTGAAAATTCAATCAATCATTAACAGCATTGAACAACAAAAAATAAAGTGGTATTGGTTCCTCAAATTAACTCACATTATTCAAAAGTCTCAATATGAAATTATACAAAGTCTCCATGCTTGAATGGTTCATAAGCTTGGTATAAATAGATAAATGATAAAAAAATATACAATGTCTCTAACAGACGTATATTATCCTAATCCCATCCATTTAGTTCTAACTCATCCATTTAGTTACACAATATTTGGAAAAATCCCAAAAACTACATTTCTGCCCTATTTTCTAGGGATTCCTAAAAAACAGGTCATGTTTGACCAGTGTTGACTGGGCCTGTTTTAGCTCAGTTTGACCGAACCAATAGATTATTTTCCATCTGTGGTTCCCAAAATTTCCAAATCTATGCTCGTCTCGTGCCTAGGTGTCCTACACATATGACTTTCATGAAGTAATTACGAGAATTTTTAGTTTTGTGCAAAAATACTCTTAAAACCCAATTTTACAAATATCTAAAAATTGAAAAACACAATTTATTTATATGAATATGCATAATAAGGTAAAAATAAGACATATGTGTATGATATAATGTGGAAAATGATGGGAATTAGATGGATTATTAATAAGCAAAATTGACCAAAATGGAGGGCCAACAATGTATGCATGGAAAACTCCAGAAGGTAAGACATATATATCGTGTTATGGAAATTAAATTGAAAATTTCTACAAAAATACTATGTTATATATGTACACATAATAACATATTTAAAGAATTAAAATGAATTGCAATACCTCTTAAAGCTTTGAAACTATGTTTTGGAACCAAACGATATGCATATGGTTATTTAAGAATGTTAAATGCGATGATGTTAATATACAAGTATGTATATCGAAGCCTCTTAGAAGGTTAGAACAATAATTTCTGAGTCAGGTTTGGTCACATTACCAATGTGAAAATAATGTTATTCATGAAATAAGTACAAAATAATGGTGAATTATAAGTGCATAAATTGATTATATTGATAGATAAGAAATCATGTCTATGTTTTTAATTCTTTTTTAAAAGGGAAATATTATACATTTGGCAAGGGTTTGATAGATAAATGATATATGAGTGTAAGGAAAGAAATTAAATTCATAAAAAACATATTAAAATGATCAATGGAGGAGAGAGATGGGATATATTACTTATAGAGATAATTTTGTATTCTCAAGGAAGGAAATTTGGAGAAAGTAACAACTCGATAATGGAAAGGTTTTCTAAACTTGAATTAAAATACACATGTTGACAGAAGAAAGTTTATCATAGAAAAATATTACCAAGAGAAGGATGAGAAGGATGTGTGGATATATATATAAATGTCACAGATATTTTATATATATATATATCTGTGTGTGTGTGTACACTACAGAAAATGAAAGGAGTTCATTGTGGGGATACAACTAATTCACTTTCTCAACAAGATTAAAATTTCCATTGATTGTTGGTGTCCAGCAAGTATATTAATTTAACACTTGAGAATAAGTAACGTAATTTGGACTACAAGTCTTGCTAATGCTAGTTGTGTTCCTAAGGTCTTTGATTTCATAGAACTTGTTTTTTTGTGTACCTGTTATTTTGATTATAAAATTAAAATTATTAAAGTTTCTTTGCAAGGGAATAATTCAATCCTTATAACTCCAAAATATTTTAGGAAAATGGTGAATCTACTAACTCTGAACAAGCAACTTAAACTAGCTGAGGTGGGTTGAGTTTCAATGATTCTCAAGGCGGGGGGAGTGAATGTTATTAAAGAATTCATTGTTCAATCAGTGCATATTCCAACCACTTTTATATCTATTGATATCTTAGTATTAGTGGATCCCTACAAATATTTATCTTTGTTGTTTTTATATATAATGGGATGTGTTTCAACATCTCACATACTTAGCTCAATCTTGTACATATGATATTATTCTTTCAAAAATTATATTTTCTTCAATTGGGTTGATGTAATTTCCAATGATATTTCTTTTTAGTTAGTTAATTGTTTGAAGACTCAAAGATTCTTCATGATGGCTTATCTAATGATATCGATAAGTTTATTGTAACTTTTTTCAATGGCCTACCTCTTGAGAGTAATATGAATGTTGAAACGGAACTAGTGAAATTTTGATATCCTATTTTATGGAGACATAAAACACCATTTCATTATTTTCTTGCCCAATATAATTTGTTAGGGAGTTTAGATATATGTTAACTCAATTTGAACCAAAAATATTGACTCAACAAACACAATAATTTTCATAGGAAAAGGAGTATGGGTATAAGAATACAATAATATATATATATAAGGATATATGGGTACCAAGACAATCTATTGATACTCCTTGTTTTTATTTTTGATAGGTATTTTGTCACAGAGGTATGTAGGAAATATTTTTCTAGCCAATTCTATTCGATAGGAAAAAGAAAAAAATTGTTTTTATTGTTACCATTTAAAATTGTATAAATTGAAGTGAAACGCCACGGAGTAGCTCTGGCGACTTCTGCGAAATCCTCAGGCGTACCCTAGTCACCTCCATCGTTCTTGATTTACTCCATTTAGTTACCATATATATATATATATATATATATATATACTTACTTGTGTTTAATTGTATTTGAAATAACATGTATGTATATACTCACTTTTCAGTATATACATACATATTATTTCAAATAAAATTAAACACAAGTAAGTAAGTAAGTATATATATATATATATATATATATATATATATATATATATATATAGTTAAAATGAAAAGATAACATTAAACATAATATTTCACAATTTTATAGGAACATTTTCCTTTCAGATAATACTAGCTTGAAACAAATCATAGAAAGAAAGGACTATTGTTTTCCTTTGAACATGAAGGTAGGTAATTAAATAGAAAAATAATTCATAGATGAGTTGAGAACAAAAACTCAGAAATATTTTTCATGTGAAGATAATTGGAGCGTAACCAAAGTATGGTAATTATAGACATTTAAATTACTTTGAAAAATCATAGAGTCAAAGACTCATGGTCTCTATAAAATAATAAATAGAGAAAATAGAAATAAACTTCATAAAGACAATGTCATAATTGTATGAAAATTTATTAATAACTTAATATATATATAGATATATATATATGTGTGTGTGTGGGGGGGGGGACAATGTTCTCCATATAATATATTATTACATTATATGCTTGAAGCCTTAGATAATTTCATTCAAATTTTAGAGAACATAGTTAACGTTACAAAAATTAAACACTCTAGAGTCTAACAACCTGGAAACTTGACTAAGAGGCACAACAATCATGGCTAAGAACAATGAGAAACCAAGAGTGTGAAATCTCTAACCTAGTAGAAAAGTTGAATTGAGTTGATATGAAACCATGAATAGGAGACATTAAAAGAAAAGCACCTTGTGTGAAAGCAACACCATTACCTAGAGTAAAATATATAAATATATAATTAGTGATTATTAACCAAAAATAAAATTGGACAGAAAGTGTGAAAAAAATTTTAGTACTAAGTAGATTAGTGGGAAAAGGGTTTACATAAATTGTTGTGTAACCAGCTCCAAAAATAGAAGAAAAGAGATATCAACGCCTTAGAAATAAGCCACTTCGAGGGGGCAACCTCCAATACATTACATAAATGAACAATTCTTGGATGATACAATTTACAAAACCTCCTTTCTATATAGGAGTCCATGGGGCCATAATGTAATCCTAGTGGGCCACAATGTAATCCTAGCCGACCTAACAATAATAATTTAAGGGCACAATAATAACAAAATGGGGGTTACTAGGGTACAATAATAACAATAAGGGGTTTACACTAACAATAATAAGGGACTATACTAGTGATATAGGGACCTAACATGCCCCTCTCCTTCAAAAAAGTGTTGTCCTCAACGCTTGAGTAGCTTTGGGTGCTTCTGTATAAAATTCTCATCCTCCCATGTAGAATCTTCAGTGGATAAGTTCTTCCACTTGATGAGATACTCTGAAATTGATCGATTCCGTAGTTGTCGAGTTCTTGTTTCCGTGACCGCTTCAGGTTCCAATATGATTTTTCCTTCCTCATCAAGTTCTGGCAATATTGTTTGAACTGGAAGATTTTCACCTATAACTTTCTTTAAGCATGAAACATGGAAAACTGGATGTAGTCGCGAAGAAGCAGGAAGCTCCAATTTGTATGCCATAGTACCGATCTTTTGCAACACCTTGTAAGGACCATAGTACTTTGGTGATAATTTATTATCCTTCTTAGCTTGCTTGAGGGACATTTGTTTGTATGGTTGTAGCCGTAAAAATACCCAATCTCCTACATCAAAACTTCTCTCGCTGCGATGTTGATCTGCCTGTTGTTTCATTCGATTTTATGCCAAATTCAGGTTATCCTTTAAGAGTTGGAGAACTTCTTGCTGATGCTCGATGTGATCTTCCACTGCTTGAACCTTCGAATTTTCCCTTAAAGATGATGTGATGGATGGTGGATGATATCCATAAAGTGCCATAAATGGGGTCATTTTTGCTGCAGTATGGAAGGAAGTGTTATACCACCATTCGGCGAGAGGTAACCACTTGACCCATTGTGTTTGTTTATCAGATACAAAACAACGAAGATATCCTTCCAAACATTTATTTACTATCTCGGTTTGACCATCAGATTGAGGATGATAAGATGAGCTATGAGCTAATTGAGTACCCAAACAAGAAAATAACTCCGTCCAAAAATTTCCGGTAAAAATGGGATCTCTGTCGCTCACAATAACCCTTGGGCTTCCATGTAGCTTTTGAATTCTGTCCATAAATGTAGTAGCAACTGTACTTGCTTTAAATGGATGAGATAATGCACAAGAGTGTGCATACTTGGTAAGTCTATCAACTACCACCATGATGACACTCTTTCCTTCGGACTTAGGTAAACCTGTGATAAAATCCATTGAAATCTCCTCCCAACGTTGACTTGGAATGGATAAAGGTTGTAGAAGTCACGGGGTATTAATTGTCTCAACTTTATTTTGATGTAAAACCAAACATTCGGCCACAAACTTTTGAATATCAGATTTAAGGCCATCCCAAAAAAATTCTTTCTTCACCCTGTGGTAAGTTTTTAAAAATCCTGAGTGTCCTCCTAAAGGAGAAGTGTGCAATTCGAGAAGAATCTTTTGTTTTAGTTGGGAATTCTTACAAAGATATAAGCGATCTTTGTACCATAAGGAATCATTTTTCCAACTAAATGTATCGGATGTACTAGGATCTTGCTGCAACTTTTGAATGAGTGTCCATACATCTTTGTCCTTCTTCCATTCATCTCTTGCTTCAGTTATCCAATCTGGTTGGATAATAGAAATGGCACAAAGAAATGCTTCCACCTCTTCATTCTTTCTTGAGAGTGCATCTGCAACAACATTAAGCTTTCCTTTTTTGTAGATTATTTCAAAGTCATAACCCAACATCTTTGTGACCCATTTTTTCTGCTCTTCTGATGATAGTCTTTGTTCCAAAAAGTGTTTAAGACTATCATGATCAGTTTTTACTTTGAAGTGTCTTCCCATTAGGTAAGTTCGCCATTTCTTTAGTGCATGTAGTATTGCTAACATTTCCTTCTCATAAATAGGTTTCTGTAAATACTTTCCTTTGATTGGACGACTTTCAAAAGCAATGGGTCTTCCTTCCTGCATTAAAACTGCACCAATTCCATTTCCTGAGGCATCACATTCCACAATAAAGGCTTTTGTGAAGTCTGGCGTAGCTAAGACCGGTGCTAGGCACATTGCCTCTTTAAGATGTTCAAAGGCCTTAGTTGCTTCAGGAATCCATGAAAATGCATCTTTCTTCAATAATGTTGTTATAGGTGTTGCTATTCTCCCATAATTATTAACAAAATTGCGATAATACCCTGTTAACTCGAGAAATCCTCGCAACTGCTTTATGGTCGTGGGGACTTTCCATTCCTTAATGGCTTTAATTTTGTTAGGGTCTACTTTAACACCTTCGTGAGATATAATATGACCCAGATAGTCCACATCTTGTACTCCAAAGAAACATTTGGATGTTTTTGCATATAATTGTTTCTCCTGCAATAGTTTGAGCACCCTGTCAACATGTTCAACATGATCCTTCCAAGACCTGCTGTAGATTAGTATATCATCGAAAAATACTAGCACAAATTTTCTAAGGAAGGGTTTTAAAATGGAATTCATCAACCCTTGAAATGTAGAAGGTGCATTGGTAAGGCCAAAAGGCATGACCAAAAATTCATAATGACCCTCATGAGTTCGAAATGTTGTTTTTGGAATATCTTCAGTCTTCATTCTAATTTGATGATATCCTGAATGAAGATCCAACTTGGTAAAATAAATTGCTCCATGTAATTCATCCAATAATTCATCAATCACAGGAATGGGAAATTTATCTTTAATGGTGAGCTTATTGAGCTCCCTATAATCCAGAAACATTCGCCATGATCCATCCTTCTTGTGTACCAATACTACAGGAGCAGAGAAAGAACTTTGACTAGGTTGAATTTATACCCGCCTCTAACATTTCTGCAATCATACGTTCAATTTCGCTCTTTTGGAAGTAAGGATATCTATAAGGCCTGATGTTTGGAGGAACACTTCCTGGAATCAAATGAATAGCATGATCATGATCACGAATAGGTGGGAGTCCTTTGGGAGTTTCAAACACCTTGGAATGATTGTCCAAGACTTGTTGGAGATCTGCAGAAATAGATGATTTTGATGTCGGAAATTCTAGTGAGCATAATTGTGCAATTATGCCTCGTTGTTCTTTATTTAGAAGTTTTGTCATGACATTAGAGCTTATTATCCTTCCCGGCTTCCCTTCAATACCCCGTAATTCAACTTCCTTTCCTTCTGAAAAAAAATTCAAGAAAAGTTCTTGAAAATTAAAAGCTACCGTCCCCAAAGATTGTAACCATTGTACTCCTACTACAACATCAGCACCTCCCATAGGAATGGAAAGCATTGGACTAGTCAATACATATTCCCCCATGGTTAGCTTGATATTATGGCATTTCCCAGAGCAATTTATAGTTCCTCCATTTGCAACCATCACTTGGCATTCTGGTGCTGGGTATAGGAAACAATTTAATTCCTTGGCTACCTTACAATGAATAAAATTATGGGTGCTACCCGAATCAATCAACACTATTACCTTTTTCTTCTTGATTTGTCCTTGTATCTTGAGAGTTTGAGGAGTGGTAATTCCTGCCAATGCATTACACGATATGGTCGGACTCATTTCTTCCTCTTCTAGGGTTGGTTCTCAGTGTATATCCTCTTCTTGTTCATTTTCTTCTTCCTCTTCACAATCTATGTAAAATAATTTCTTCTCAGCACACTTATGACCTTTAGTGTATTTGCTATCACAACTATAGCAAAGCCCTTTTGCTCTTTTTTCTTCTAATTGTTGTGGTGTCAACCTTGTAGGTTGTGGAAATCTAGGTGTAGCAACACTTCCTTCTTTATAGAATTGAGTGGTAGGCTTCCTTGTCGCCATTATTTTACATTCAACTTTTCTTGCCAACCTGAATGCCTTCTCCAATGAATCTAGTTCCAAAACGTGAACTTCATGTTGGATATTATCCTTTAAAGTGCCTATGAAGAGATCGATCCTGTGTTCCTCTGGAATATCAGTTACCCTTATATTCAATTTTTGGAATTCCTCAATGTGCTGCCCCACTAAATCCTTTGTTTGAGATTTATCAATTGGGTAAAGAGGGTGTTGCTCTTTGTATCCTCATAATGTGCTATCATTTCTTCCGTAAAAATTGACCAAGTGACAATTTTTTTACGGGAGCAAAGCCATCGATACCATACAAATGTATTTTGTTCTAAATGTAAAGTTGCAATGCGTACCTTTTGTGTGTTTTGCACGTTATGGAGATCAAAATATTGCTCCATCTGTAGTATCCATGTTACAACATCCTTTCCATCAAACTTCCTCATATCCATCTTTGGAATATGGTGGTTCTTCCCGCCAACATTAGAGTTTATGAAATCACAATTAACATTTATTTTGTTCTCATCGTGAGGTTCTTCTACTATCTTTTCACCATTAGGAAACCTTTCTTGTATCAACTGTGTCAAACCTTCCATGTCTTCTTTTAGAAAATTCTTCATGTTTTCCATTTTCTCATCGATCTTAGCTTCCATGTCATCCATCTTAGATTCCATGCCAGCCTCCATGCCATCCATCTTAGCTTCCACGCCATCCATATTAGCTTGCACGCCATCCATCTTAGCTTCCACGCCTTTCTTCAAAACTTCCATTTCATTTTTTGTTGCTCTTTGCGAGAGTGAAATTTGTTGTACTTGCTCTTGTAATTTTGATAGATCATGTTGCAATTCTTCATCTTCATGAGTCATAGTAGAGCCTTCTGAAGGCTTAATGGGTGTTGAATTATTTTTAAGGGGCATATTTTAGAACCCAATACTGATATCTATTCTAAAATATGCCCTTGGAATCAATTCAAATTGATTCTTCAAACAAATCTTATGCAATTCGGAAAAAAAATACACACCTTTTTCTTGCTTTTGAGGAGCTCGATATTGAAATTGGATTAGCTTTGTGATTACAGCACTTCAATATCTTATTTTTAATACCAACGTAGCCCTCTGAATTATCTTTCGAATGCCACAGGTCTGACCTGATTTGGATTCTCCAAGACAAAGTTGTGTCCAATCTCCCACAATGACCTAATTATGGACTGGTTCAGTAGAGCGAACTTGTACGACTTTGCACGTGTCACTGTTTCCTCCTTCGTCTCTGAAATTGATAGCCAAGAAACTACAGTCCGTTTACTTGCAACCAATTTTTACGGCACTCCAATCCGATGCCCAGAGAGAGAGTTATTGAACTTTTCCCACGATCACCTCTTTGAGATGAAATTCTGGAGCTTGAAAAATCACTTCCTTCCACAGATCATATCTCCAAAAATATTGCGAACCAAGCTCTGAAATTTTTTGAAGAATTTCTTTAGAATTTCAACTTTGCACCATAATAATTTCAGCTTCTGAAACTTCGTAGAAAAAACGTTATAGCGAAAATTCCACGATGACCTGTTTGGAGCAGTGAAACCCTAGAATCCAAACCTCTGTTACCAAATGTTGTGTCACCAGCTCCAAAAATAGAAGAAAAGAGATATCAATGCCTTATAAATAAGCCACTTCGAGGGGGAAACCTCCAATACATTACATAAATGAACAATTCTTGGATGATACAATTTACAAAACCTACTTTCTATATATAGGAGTCCATGGGGCCATAATGTAATCCTAGTGGGCCACACTGTAATCCTAGCTGACCTAACAATAATAATTTAAGGGCACAATAATAACAAAATGGGGGTTACAAGGGTACAATAATAACAATAAGGGGGTTACACTAACAACAATAAGGGACTATACTAGTCATATAGGGACCTAACATAAATAACTTGAAATTAGTCACAAAATTCCCATTTGTTCCTTCTACCTATAAAGAAATATAATAAATTAGTCAAAGAGTATAGAAATATATTAATTTTTCTAAAGAACAATAGTAGGGTTACATGTAAAGAAAAATTGAACCCAGAACATTATGCAGTGGAAAATATTGTAAACTTAGAAACTACATGGTTATAATTTAAGTGGAGAGAATTTGTTAAATTTTATACATGGCAGAGAAGAAATTGCAAGCAAACAAATAGGTTCGATACAAGAAAATAGAACAAGTCGAGTACGCCTTTCGATATCTAAATTCATTATATTAACATTAGAGTTAAGAGGGTATAAACCCTAAACACTGGTATTAAAAATATAATCATAAAGATGCCACAGAGGATTACCCTCGTGCAACCAGACTCAGTGAAGAATAACGAAGATTAAACCCACTACTATTAATTGATAATGAGGGTTCGAAAAAACTCAGCCCTAATAAAACCAGAAAAATAAAATAGAACCATTGTCATGGTTGAATATCGAACAAAACCCTAGATAAGTTACAAAGTAAAACAAAAACCTGAGGTTCCAATAACCTCGTAAATCTCTTTCTTCTAATAAAGAAAAGAATCTTATTCTATAGGGAACGAATTGGGAATTAGTTTTGAATCACCATGAACCATATATTAAGAACCTAAAACAAGGAATTCACATTAGAAATTAACAAATGTGGTATAGTTAAAGATAGTGTTTTCCTCGGGTTGTCAGCGAAAACGAAGTTAAAGAGCTGCCTAGTATAGCAGTGTTAAAACTGTATGGAACCCTATTGACGACGGATAATTGTACTGAAATAAATCGTTATCATAAGAGCTCTGGTATACTCACAATAAGAACCCCAAAAAGAAAACAAGTTACCATTGTTAGCTCGAAACAGTACAAATGCGAAATAATCTCTCCATAGAACAAATTTGATTACAAAGAGAATCACATGTAGAAAATTATAACCTTACGTATATTTGAGTCTCAAAGAAACTCAAACACAATGAGTATCTGGTAGTCGAAGTGACTCAGTAATTGTTTGATATTAAGCACATAGGAAATAGTTAAGAATACTTAGTCTAGTGTAAAGTTAATCCTGATGTGTTTATTTACCATGTACATTTGTAACTTATAATCGGCGGTCATAATTTGTAGTGATCAAATAGGATATCTCTCTCTCCAATTTATTACGACACTTGATGCGTGGCTTAACACCCGATTGGTCCATGATCTCTATTTAAAGAGCATGGAGGGTCATTTTTCCGGTAACCGTTTAAGAGAGAAATGTATGAAACTTTTCTTTTTATATTAATAAATTTCTTTAAGTGGCCGCGTTGGCTCAGGCCATGGACAGTTTCTCTCTTTGAGGGTTTTAACCACGTGATTATACTAGTGTACTGATTTGTTATTTGTTTGTGAGCGGCGGTTCTTGATCTACGGAACTTACCCTGTACATTCGTACATGGTATCAGAGCTCTTTTGAGGGCCGCATCCGTTGTTGATCAAAATCCGAAGCCAGTTTGACTGCATGTGACTACCGTTTTCTAGATCTCCTATTTCTGAACATTTTCGGGCTTGGAGAACCGCTCTATTGTGTCTGAAGCGTCTGTTACAGTGAGGAACACCTTTCGTTTCATGTGAAAAGGTTTCCGGTTGCCCAAGTTATGTCAGTTTAGATCTAGAGGCATAAAGTATTTGTTTTGCAGTTTTATTTGTTAAAAGTTCTGCTTATTTCTTATTTCGATTCCCTCTGTTTATTTCGGTTTTAGGTTTTATTTATTTGCCAGATCTATACCCTCTTCTTTGTGTATGCTCTTTGCTTTGCGCTGTGTTCGATCTCGGCAAATTAGAAACAGGAGGAAGGGATTTTTTTTGCTACGTATGCTCTTTCCCCGCGTCTTTGTGCGATCTCGGGCAATCAGAAATAGTGGAAAAATAGATAGTCGTCAATAAGGCTAACTGAAAATCTAACGTTTTGTCATAAGGGTTGCATTTCATTTTTTTTTTTGCCCAGGTTTGTGTTTTTTTTGCATGAAAAAACACGCACACCGAAGAGTTTTAAAAAAAAAAAAAAAAAAAACTTTCCTCCTTTCAAACAATTACAGAATCCTTTTACTAGCTCACTTGGTGTAAAGTTAGTTTATGAGAATAGAGGTCTTGGGTTCAAGTCTCTCTCTCAAGCTTCTTTTTGTAAAAAAAATTGTTAAAAGCGCAGGATTTTTTTTTCAAAAGTTGAACTTTATTATCAAATTTCAAACCGTTCCCGTAACTATTCAGCATCTACAACTCGGTTTTTTCAACAAGGCATAACTTCTTCATCCAGAAGCCATTTTTCGAGCTGTTTTTTTTTTTAACTAGCCTAATTTTTTGAGATATTTCCATTGGAGCAGTTAGTTTCAGCTCTTTTCAGCTTCAGTTTAAAAAAAAAAAATGGAAAGTGCATGCCGGGTTATTCTTAATGGCACCAATTATTTCCTATGGCTACCTCACATGGTAGATTTAGTTAGAAGTAAAGGGCTTTATAGAATAGCCACGGGAAAAGAAACTAAACCTTCTGATGTAGATAAAACCACTAAATGGGAAAATAAACAAGATCAAGCACGAGGGTTGATAGGAATGCCCATTGCTCAAGATCTTCGATTTCATATCCTTGACATTGACACCCCTCATGAAGCCCTGGAAAAGCTAAATATTGTCTTTGGCATTCAAAATCAAATCAGGGCCCATTAGCTTGAAAATGAGTTGCTTACTTTGGACCCCAATAATTTCTCCTCTATTGAAGATTTTTGTCCAAATTCAAGACCCTCATAGTTCTTTTAGAAGGTTGTAAGGTCAAAAAGGAATATGGTAGCCTCATCTATTGCATTCTTACTAAGCTTGGCCCTGCATACTCTGTATTTTTTTCCGCCTTCCATTCCACTAGAGAAACCATCATTTCTTCAGGAACCACCTACAAGAATCCCTCTTTTGATGCCTTCTGTGATTCTTTGATAAGAGAACAAGAAAAAAATTTACACCTTGGTCTTATCACTGCTAGAAATGCTTCTAAGAAAGCCTTAGAAACCCAACATCAATCATATCAAAAGAATCCCAAGAAGCAGTAGCCTAAAAAGTATGATGCAAAAGAAACTAATAGGGTCCTAGAAATTTCAGCCACAGTGAAAAAACAACTCACTAAAGAAATGATAGGCAAGTAAAAACAAAGGAAACGGATATGACATTGCAACTTTTGTATCATGATGGTCATATAGAGTCAAATGTTTTAAGAATATGGAAGCTTTAAAGCTGACAATGAAAGCACAACATCAATTTGGAGCACTCTTCACCTTCATCTTCGGGGATGGGCACTACCTTGTGGTTGTCAAGCATCAAGATCTGGTTATGCATTAAATGTATCTTCTTCTTCTCATTCTCATGAGTGGCTCATTGATTCTGGAGCTTCTTACCACATGGCCAAAAATCAAGCCATATTTTCTTCTTTAAATGATTGTAACACCAAACATATTTATTTTGGTGATGATAGATCTCTTAGTATTGTAGGATCTGGAACCATTCACCTAGATAATGGTCAGTTTAATGATGTACTATGTGTTCCTACCTTGTCATGCCATCCTCTCTCTATTTATCAGATAACTCATTCAGGTGAAGGGAAAATAGTAGAATTATCACCTCATGATGTTGTAATCAAGGACCTCAAAGATCCTAGACATATTTTAGCTACCGACATTGTTGATGATTCCAAAAGGTTGTATAAGTTTGAAAAATTTCGGTCATCCTGTCTTCCCTTCATTTTTGTTGCTCATAATGATGATGCGAGCAAACTTTGGCATGAGCGATTTGGTCACTTAAACTATCGCTCTCTTCAAACTCTATGTAAGTAAAATATGGTGACGGGCCTTCCTATGGTATCTTGTTGAGATGGTGTTTGCTCCAGATGTCTACTCGGAAAACATCATCGGGATAGTTTTGACAAACGTGCCTCTTGGCACACTTCATCCCCTTTGCATCTTGTGCACAGTAATTTATGTGGTCAACTTCTTGTTGTTTCTTTCTCTGGTTGCAAGTACTTATTAACTTTCATTGATGATTTTTCCAAATGCACTTGGGTATACTTCTTAAAACTCAAGAGTAAATTTTTTAACATGTTCTTGGCCTTTAAGGCCTTTGTTGAGGAACAATCTGGACATCCAATTCTTAAGTTAAGATCAGACAATGGAGGAGAATATGTTAACAACAAATTTATCAACTTTTGCACTGAACATGGCATTCAATTGCAACATATTGTTCCATATACTCCACAAAAAAATGGTGTAGCTGAAAGGAAGAATCACACCTTAAAAGAAATGGCTAATTGTATGCTTCAATCTAAAGGACTTAGTCTCAATTTTTGGGCAGAAGAAATTAACTATGAAAATTACATAGTAAATCTCACTCCTACTAAGGTTTTAAAGAATATAACTCCAGAATAAGCTTGGAGCTCAATCAAACCATGTGTACGTCACTTTCATGTTTTTGGAAGTGATGCTTGGGCCCATATTCCATATGCGAAACATAAAGCCTTAGAACATAAGAGTGAAAAATGCATTTTTGTTGGATATTCTGAAGATTCCAAAGGTTATAGACTTCTTCAACCAAAATCCAAAAATATAATCATTAGAAGAGATGTAAAATTTGATGAAAATATATCAGCCTGTGAGCTTAGTTCAGCAGGTGTGCCACCTTTGGCCTGCGAGCCTGATTCAGCATATGTGCCACCTGTCTCTCTCTCTCTTATATTTTTAATAGCATTCCTTCTAGTTCAGATGATGACAGTGAGGATGACAATCCTCCTCCACCTCTTGAAATTATTCCTTTTACTCCACCACTTCCAAGATGGGTCTGCTCTACTCATGATGCAACAGGTTCTCTTGCAGGTGACCCTGTCAATCGACGATGTACACGTTCTCAGTTCGAAATAGCCTCTTCCTTATTGGCTCAAGTTCCAGAAAATATTGATCCAAAAACCTTTGAAGAAGCCTCTGGTCATCCAGATTGGGATGAAGCTATGAATGAAGAATATCGTTCCTTATTTTCGAATGATACTTGGGATCTTGTTCCTCTTCCAAAAGGAAGAAAACTTGTCAGATGCAGATGGGTTTACAAAAAAAAGTTTGGACCAAATGGAAAAATGGATAGACATAAATCTCGTCTTGTCGCTAAAGGATTTTCACGTTGAAGGCATTAACTATACTAAAACCTCCTCCCCTATTGCCAAAATGAATTCTATCCTCCTTGTTCTTTCCCTTGCTACCTCCTTTAAACGGGAAGTCCATCAGATGGATGTTAAAACGGCCTTCTTACATGGAGATTTGCATGAAGAAATCTACATAGAACAACCCCCTGGCTTTATCCAAAAAGACTCCAGCCTTGTTTGTCGCCTTAGGAAGTCTCTCTATGGTCTCAAACAAGCTCCTCGGGCTTGGTATGCCAAAATGGATAGATTTCTCTTAGATAATGGCTTTCTAGGTGTCATTCTGAAAACACTATCTACACCAAGAAAGTGTGTAAGTCCTTCACCATCCTTGTTATTTATGTTGATTATCTTATCCTTACTGGTATTGATCCAAACCATATAAACCATGTGAAGTCTAGCCTCAAAAAGAAGTTTGAAATGACATACTTAGGACACTTGCATTATTTCCTTGGTTTGCAAGTCTTGCAATCCAAATAATGCATTACCCTCTCTCAGTCCAAGTATGCATGCGATCTTCTACACCACTTTCACGCGGAAGACTGTAAGCCAGGCCCTTCTCCCTTTTAGTCTGGAGTCAAGCTTTTGTCACTTATACTACCCCTGAAGTTGATGCTACCTTATACTGTCAACTTGTTGGTAAACTGTTGTATCTAACCCATACATGTCCTAACCTTTCCTTTGTTGTTGGTCTTGTCGCTCGATTTATGCACCAACCTCATGAAATTCACTGGAAATAAACTAAAAGAATACTTCGATATATTCGAGGTATAGTTCAGTTCAGGATTCATTCCAGTGCAGGAGCATCTCCATTGTTGATTGGCTTCACTGATTCTGATTGGGATGGTGACCCTGATGATCAAAAGTATATTGCATGATATGTATTCACTCTTGCTTCAGGACCTATTACTTGGTCTTGTAAGAAACAAAGTGACATCTCTCTTTCTTTGGCTGAAGCATAGTATCACGGTGTAGTTGAAGCCAGCAAGGAAGCCATGTGGCTTCGTCAGATGCTGTTTGAATTTGGTCTTCATCAACAACATCTAACTACACTTTGGTGTGACAATCAGAGTGCCATTTAGCTATGTAAAGATCCAGTTCAGCATCAGCGTATGAAACACATTAAACTCCACATACACTTCATCATAAATCTCAATCATGATCGTGTTCTTGAAGTGCAGTACTATCCAACCAATGATCAAGTAGCCGATATCTTTACAAAGGCTCTCACAGAAGCAAAGTTTACCAAACTTCGATCCATGCTTGGAGTTCAATGAAGTTGTCATTAAGAGGGGATAGGCTCTAATGCCTCCTTCCTTCTCCTATTATGTCACTTTTTTAAATCCTTCAGTCCTATCCCAATTTGTTCTTAAGGGGGGATGTTAAGATATTTTGACACATAGGAAATAGGCTCCTTTTGTGTCACCTTTGTAAATCCTTCAATCCTATCCCAAGTTTTTATTAAGGGGGGATGTTAGGATATTCCGACACATAGGAAATAGTTAAGAATAACTTAGTCTAGTGTATAGTTAGGTAAAGTGTGTTTCTTTACCATGTACATTTGTCACTTATAATCCGACGGTCATGATTTGTAGTGATCCGACGGTTATCTCTCTCCTCGGTATTAACAAAACTTGATACGTGGCTTAACACCCGATTGGTCCATGATCTCTATTTAAAGAGCATGGAGGGTCATTTTTCCGGCAACCGTTTATGAGAGAAACATATGTAAATTTTCTTTTTATATTAATAAATTGCCTGAAGTGGCTGTGTTGGCTCAGGTCGTGGATTGTTTCCCTCTTTGAGGGTTTTAACCATGTGATTATATTGGTGTACTGATTTTTTATCTATTTGTGAGCAGTGACTTTTGGTTCTTGATCTCAGGAACTTACCCTGTAAATTCCTACAGTAATTTGAAAAACGGCAGAGAGATACAATAAAATTTTACATGTCAGAAAGATTACAGTGGAAACATGGGTTTTAGAGAAAAAATTTCTTAGAATGTCACAAAAGAAACAAATGAATTGTTATCACTGACAGAATATATTTTCTATGACCGTAAAACCTAAGAATCATCTCAATCGTTATTTTTTAAATATTACATTACAATCGTTGATGTGGTAGGTCAAAAAGACCCTTCATGGAACCACCATAGGCTAACAAGTGTATACATAATACCATACTTAAATAACGAAAATGAATTGCAAGACCTCATAAAGGTTCGACACTATGTTTTAGAAACAAAATATATGCATGCGGTTATATATGAATGTTAAATGAGATGAATTTAATATACCAGTATGTATACCAAGACGTCTTAGGACGTTAGAATAATAAATTTTGAGTCAGGGTTGGTCACGTTACCAATGTGAAAAAATGTTATTCATGAAATAAGTACAAAAGAATGGTGAAGTATAAGTGCATAAATTGATTATATTGATGGATAATAATTCATATGTTTGTGTTTTTAATTCATTTTTAAAAGGGAAATAACAAACATTATCAATGATCTCATAGACAAATGATATATGAGTGTAAGGCAAGAAATTTAATTCGTAACAAACATATTAAAATACTTAGTAGAGGAGAGAGATGAGAGATATTACTTATAGAGAGAATTTTGTATTCTTAAGGAAGGAAATTTGGAGAAAGTAACAACCCAATAATTGAAAGGTTTTCTAAACTTTAATTAAAATATACATGTTGATAGAAGAAATTTTATCATAGAAAACGATTACCAAGAGAAGGATGTGTGGATATATATATATATATATATATATATATATATATATATAGATAGATAGAGAGAGAGAGAGAGAGAGAGAGATGGAAGTAGGTACATTACAAGTGGTATCAGAGTTGTAGGTTACAACATTGGGCCTTTTATGGGTCCTAAATAGAATATTCCTATCAGTATGGCATACAAATAAAATCTAAATAATGACTAAAGTAAGAATTATCTAAGAAGGATGAGGAACAGTATGTAAGCTGAAGAAACTCATAGAAATATATCTAGAAATAAATACACTAATAGTATTAGTCCTACAACTTCTAGAATAATTCAAACATATGAGATTGAAAAAAGGAAGGAACAGTGAATGTTCATAGTATTGAATCAGAGATGCCATGACACGATTTCAAAGCACCTAGATTTAAGGGATTACGGTAAACATGTGAATGAGATTGGAATGGAATGTACAAGGTGGAAAATTTTGGTGAGATTGGTATTTATTTTCACGATATTGGTATTCATGGTTAATTGTTATAAAACCAGCTCCAAAAATAGAATAAAATAGAGATCAACGCCTTAGAAATAAGTCACTTCAATGGGGAAACCTCCTTTACATTACATAAATGAACAATTCTTGGATGATACAAATGACAAAACCTCCTTCTATATATAGGAGTCCATGGGGTCACAATATAATCCTAGCCGACCTAACAATAATAATGTAAGGGCTCAATAATAACAATATGGGGGTTACAGGGGTACAAAAATAACAATGAGGGGGTTACACTAACAACAATAAGGGACTACGCTAGTAATCTAGGGACTTAACATGCCCCTCTCCTTAAAAAAAAATTTGTCCTCAATGATTGAGTAGCTCTAGATTCTTCTGTATAAAATTCTCATCCTTCCATGTAGAATATTCAATGGGTAAGTTCTTCCACTTGATGAGATACTCTGAAATCGATCAATTCTGTAGCTGTCGAGTTCTTGTTTCCATGAATGCTTCAGGTTCCAATTTGATTTTTCCTTCCTCATCAAGTTCTAGAAATATTGTTTGAATTGGAATTTTGTCACCTATAACCTTCTTTAAGCATGAAACATGGAAAACTGGATGTACTCGCGAAGAAGCAGGAAGCTCCAATTTGTATGCCATGATACCAATCTTTTGCAACACCTTGTAAGGACCATAGTACTTTGGCGATAATTTATTTTCCTTATTAGCTTGCTTGAGGGACATTTTTTTTTATGGTTGTAGCAATAAAAATACCCAGTCTTCTACATCAAAAATTCTCTCGCTGTGATGTTTATCTTCCTATTGTTTCATTCGATTTTGTGCCAAATTTAGGTTATCCTTTAATATTTGGAGAACTTGTTGTTGATGTTTTATGTGATCTTCCATTTCTTGAACCTTATAATTTTCTCTTAAATATGATGTGATGGACAATCGATGATATCCATAAAGAGCCATAAATGGGGTCATTTTTGTTGCAGTATGGAAAGAAGTGGTATACCACCATTCAGCTAGAGGTAACCACTTGACCCATTGTGTTCGTTTATCAGATACAAAATAATGAAGATATCCTTCCAAACATTTATTCACTATCTCAGTTTGACCATCAGATTGAGGATGATAAGATGAGCTATGATCTATTTGAGTACCCAAAAAAAAAAAAATCCGTCCAAAATTTCCAGTAAAAATGGGATCTCTGTCGCTTACAATAATCTTTGGGTTTCCTTGTAGCTTTTGAATTTTTTCCATAAATGCAGTAGCAATTGTACTTGCTTTAAATGGATGAGATCATGCACAAAAGTGTGCATACTTGGTAATTCTATCAACTACCACCATGATGACACTCTTTCCTTCGGACTTAGGTAAAACTGTGATAAAATCCATTGAAATCTCCTCCCAACGTTGACTTGGAATGGATAAAGGTTGTAGAAGACCTGGGGTCTTAATTGTCTCAACTTTATTTTGCTAGCAAACCAAAAATTCTTCCACAAAATTTTGAATATCAGATTTAAGTCATCCCAAAATAAATTCTTTCTTCACCCTATGGTAAGTTTTTAAGATTCTTGAGTGTCCTCCTAAAGGAGAAGTGTGCAATTCCAAAAGAATATTTTGTTTTAGTTGGGAATTCTTACAAATATATAAGTGATTTTTGTACCATGAGGAATAATTTTTCCAACTAAATGTATCAGATGTACTAGGATCTTGCTGCAACTTTTGAATGAGTGTCTACACTTCTTTTTCCTTCTTCCATTCATCCCTTGCTTCAGTTATCCAGTCTAGTTAGATAATAGAGATGACACAAATAAATGCTTCCACTTCTTCATCCTTTCTTGATAGTGCATCTGCAACAACATTTAGCTTCCCTTTTTTGTAGATGATTTCAAATTCATAACCTGACATCTTTGTGACCCATTTTTGCTACTCTTCAGAAGATAGTCTTTGTTCCAAAAAGTGTTTCAGAATATCATGATCAGTTTTTACCTTTAAGTGTCTGCCCATTAGGTAAGGTCGGCATTTCTTTAGTGCATGTAGTATTGCCAACATTTCCTTCTCATAAATATCTTTATGTAAATACTTTCCTTAGATTGGACAACTTTCAAAAGCAATGGGCCTTCCTTCTTGTATTAAAATAGCACCAATTCCATTTCCTGAGGCATCACATTCCACAATAAAGGTTTTTGTGAAGTCTGGCATAGCTAAGACTGGTGCTAGGCACATTGCTTCTTTAAGATGTTCAAAGGCCTTAGTTGCTTCAGGAGTCCATAAAAATGCATCTTTTTTAAATAATGTTGTTAGAGGTGCTGCTATTCTCCCATAATTATTAACAAACTTTCGATAATACCCTATTAACCTGATAAATCCTCGCAACTGCTTTATGTTTGTCAGGACTTTCCATTCCTTCATGGATTTAATTTTGTTAGGGTCTACCTTAACACTCTTGTGAGATACAATATGACCCAGATATTCCACCTCTTGTACTCCAAAGAAACATTTGGAGGTTTTTGCATATAATTGTTTCTCCTCCATTAGTTTGAGCACCCTGTCAACATGTTGAGCATGATCCTTCCAAGACCTATTGTAGATTATTATATCAACAAAAAATACTAACACAAATTTTCTAAGGGTTTGAAAATGGAATTCATCAACCCTTGAAATGTAGAAGGTGCATTGGTAAGCCCAAAATGCATGACCAAAAATTCGTAATGACACTCATGAGTTCAAAATGTTGTTTTCGAAATATCTTCAATCTTCATTCTAATTTGATGATATCCTAAACGAAGATCCAACTTGGTAAAATAAATTTCTCCATGTAATTCATCCAATAATTCATCAATCACAGGAATGGGAAATTTATCTTTAATAGTGAGCTTATTGAGCTCCCTATAATCTGGAAAAATGCACCATGATCCATCCTTCTTGTGCACAAATACTACTGGAGTAGAGAAAGAACTTTGACTAGGTTGAATTATACTAGCCTCTAACATTTTTGCAATCATACGTTCAATTTCACTCTTTCTGACATAAGGATATCTATAAGGCTTGATGTTTGGAGGAACACTTCCTAGAATCAAATGAATAGCATGATCATGATCACGAATAGGTGGGAATCCTTTGGGAGTTTCAAACACCTTTGAATGATTGTCCAAGAATTTTTGGAGATCTGGAGAAATAGATGATTTTGATGTTGGAACTTCTAGTGAAAATAATTGTGCAATTAGGCCTTGTTGTTATTTCTTCAGAATATTTGTCACGAAATTATATCTTATTATCTTTCCCAGCTTCCCTGCGATATCCCGTAATTTGACTTCCTTTCCTTCCGAAAAACATTTCAAGAAAATTTATTTAAAATTAAATGCTATTGTCCCCAAAGATTGTAACCATTGTACTCCTAGTACAACATCAACACCTCCCATTGGAATTGAAAGCATTGGACTATTCAATACATATTCCCCCATGGTTAGCTTGACATTATGGCATTTTCTAGAGAAATTTACAGCTCCTCCATTTGCAACCATCACTTGACATTCTGGTGCTGGGTATACGAAGAAATTCAATTCCTTGGCTACCTTACAATGAATAAAATTATGGGTACGACCCAAATCAATCAACACTATTTTTGGAAATACTGAGAGGGGGGGTGAATCATTATTCCTTTCAATTAGTATTATTGTTAATCTTTCAAAGCATTAGTTAATCTTCAATTATTATCAGTGTTTGTAAAATGATAGCAGTAAAAAAAAGGAACACAAATGCACACAGTTTTTAAGGTGGAAACCCTCTCCGGGAAAAAAACCACCTGAATTCTTTCCTAATAATTCTTTAATATTCAACTCCAATTGAAAATAAATCTCCAACTTCCTAGAGTCTAGAAAAGCATTCTTCTCCAGCTCTCACTGGATGGATGCTCCAATGCCCGAGATTCTTCAATGGTCAACTGAATGGATGCCCAAACACCCAATGAGCTACAACTCACCCTAGCACCACCCTACCACCCTGATGTTTTCACAGGATTGAACCTGTTGGTGACTTCATGCACCAGCCTACCACCCTATAGAAGAATAAAATAATAATGGACTCCCGTACGAGGGAAAATGGTCCACTTTACAATGACATAGAATAATGTAGAAGAAGAATACACACTAGACCATAACCCCAACTATGACACAACCACCTACTGATGATCCTAAACCTCCCGACACTACCTCTTCAACTCTTGGCAGATAGACACTTGTACAATTTTTACAATGATACATTTACAATGACTTAGTACAATGCTACCTTTATAATGACTATATGCAGTGCTACCCACTTGAAGACTTCATGTGGTGAACTTCTTGTTGTTGTTCTGCACCTTGATTTTTTCTCTTGTCATGCTGCCTTCTGCTACACCTTTCTTTGCTTTGCTGCCCTAGAAAGTCTGGTCCTTTGCAGCCCCTGACAACACATGACCTATATTTTTCTTGCCTTCTAGGACCTTGATATTGAATCTGGTGTATCTCTGTTATTTTAGATCCCCAATATGTGATTTGAGGTTCCGTAGTATTCCTCTGAGTCTTCTTTCCAATGCCACAAGTCTGACCCAATTTGGATTCTTCAAGAAATATTTATGCCCAATCTTTCACAATGACCTAATTATGGACTGGTTCAGTAGAGCGAACTTGTACAGTGTGACACGTGTCACTATTTCTTCATTCGGCTCTGAAATTGAAAAATAAAAAAATAAAGTATGTGCGCTATCTGCCACTTTTTACATAATTCCAATCTGATACTTAGAGAGAGATTTATGACGATTTTCCAAAGGTCACTTCTTTGTGATGAAGTTTGAGAGCCTGCAAAAACACTGACTTCCACAAATCATATCTCCGAAAATATTGTGCACCTTGATCTGAAATTTTTACAGGAGCTTCCTCAGTATTTTTCCTTTTTCTAATAAAAATTTCATCTTTTGAAACTTCGTAGAAAAAAAAGTTAGAGTGCAAATTCCACGATGACCTGTTTCAGGTAGCGAAAATCCCTACAAGAGGAGCATATGAGGATCACAATTTATATAAATGCTTAGGTTGAGAGGGTCTTCAACAAGTGAACGTGGGATGGATTTTAGGAGCTTAAAAACTATTAATTATTGACTTTTCAATGACCCATGCCACAACCCCATTAGCCCACTAACTCGAGTTACAAACTTCAAACATGAATATCTCTCAAGCTGTGAATAATTACATGGCATGCCATATATCAACGGAAACATATCGACAAGTAGAAACCATAAAAAATATTCTTGACCCAGAATATAGTAATTTGGTAGGTAAAAATTAGCATGCAAGATTGGGGTAGCCCCTGGTGCTGCTTGGGTTGACATCAATAACAACCACTGATCAACAATCTCCCAATTTGGCATTGATGGCAACACAAGTACTCCCCCTACGATCATGACACCTATTCCTAAAACATTCTCTCCCAATTTGACATCAATGGCAAAGAGTAACTCGCCCTGACACACAACCATCCTGCGGACCTGTACACACTTTGACTCCCCCTGACAGACAACCATCATGCGGACCTGTACACACTTCCACTCCCCCTTTATATTTTGAAAAAGGAAAATCTAATGAGAACTTGGGAGAATCCCAAGCTTCTGGCGAAGATATTCAAATACTTCATGAGTACGCTTACGATCATTAACGCTTCCTGCCCAATCTGCATCTCTAAAGGCTTGAATAATGAGATTGTTACCCTTGGGATACCACAAGCCATATTATGCTTTTCCCTTTAGATATCGAAGAATTCTTTTGACAGAAATAATATGTGATTCTTTTGGTGTTGCTTGGAATATTTCTACTTTTCCAACTCCTTGCATAACATCTGACCAGGAGGTTGTTACATATAGAAGACTACCAATTGTAGATTTGTACAACTTCTAATCCACATCCTTAGATGAGTCGTTTATGCTCAATTTGCAACCTATTACCATCGGGGTAAGGATGGGTTTGCAATCTTCCATTTTGAATTTCTTGAGCATTTCCTTGATGTACTTGGCTTGACATATAAATATTATATTCTCTTGATGATATATTTGAAGCCCTAAGACATATGTCATCTCACCAAGTAAAGACATCTCGAACTCACTTTGCATCTTTGTAGCAAAGTTCTTACTTATTCGATCATCATTGCTACCAAATAATATATCATCCTCTTTAGCTATTAGATGTGCTTTAGTTGCTTCATCCAGAACATATATTTCATTTGGAGCTCGACTTTTTGTAGCCACAATTTCACCATACCTGTGTCCTGATTTCACATTTTGTGGAGTTGAATAGTATTATGTGTCCTTGATCACACATTTGTCCAACACTGAGCAGATTGTGTTTCATGTTTTCAACCAATAGAACATTCTTGGCTAGAGCATATTTGCTTCCAAGAGTGACGGTACCTGATCCTATAACATTTGAATATCAATCATTTCCAAAGGACACGGTTCCATCCTTCTTCTCTTTTAGAGATACAAATTTATTTATATCTCCAGTCATATGCATTGAGAAACCATTATCAACATACCACACATATTTGTTGTTTTGAGCCTTAAGAGCGAGAGCACAATTATCAGTCTTCTTCTTCTTCCATGTTTGTTCGTTTTGTGGCTTTGAAGATTATTTTGGAGGATTTTTCAAGTCTGCAGTCTCTGGCTATGTGTCCAAATTTTAGACATTTTGTAACATTCAATATTATTTATTAAATGTTAAAATCTATTGATGTTTCGTTGAGCCTTGGGAGGTTCATATTTGACATATCTCCTAGAAATTATTGGTTCCTAGGGTACGTGCGACATTATACATCTTTATGACCAAATTTTCCACATGAATAACAATAGCCATAAAAAATATGTTGGTACCTGGATGGAAAATGTAATATTCCTAATTAAGAAAAACAGCAATATAAGCACCAAAATGAATTATTCAGAAAATTATGTTATAGAAGTCAAGAACAGCCCATGGATCCATTAGTTTATGAATCATAGAAACCAAGTATGAAATGTGATGAGAAAAAAATCATTCCAACTTAGTTAAACAAGTCTCCCAAGCCCAGAAACACTACAAACCCATGAATACTGCAACACAGAAATTTTGAAGCATATGACACCGCATTCCAATGAGGGTTACTGCTACAGAAATAGAAAAATCAAATGGATCTACTGATATATTACTCAAAAGGGCTGAAAATTGGAGAACTAGTCTCTTCTACACAATCCCAAGATAACCCAACAAGGGTTTCTTGAAAATCATGAGATACAAAAAGTATAAACTATAGATCTGCGGCTGAATCATGCTCTCTTACTGAGGCTCTACATAAATATAGCTGAAAAGAAAAAAGAAATGGTTTTAACTTCTCCTTACTAGCTTTTCGGGTGAAAGGTCGATCCGTTCACTAGGAAACTAGCTCATAAATAGGGTATTTAACCCCTCCACTGCAACACCATGAAAAATAACGTATTTCTTCAAGGATACTGCATTGTGGCTATAGGTGACTACTTGGCCCAATGAAGGCTGGTGGAAATTAAGCTCAAAATACTCCTCTTAGATATCCTTCCCAATTCCTCCAAGAAAGAGTGGGGAATTCCCGCATGGAAATTCCCTTGTACTATACAGTACAGCAAACCCAGCTAAACAGCTGAAGCATGCAATAAGTCATAAGACTCAAACATAAAAAATATTTTGAATGCCTCTCATGGCTACTATCCCTTCCCTTATATTCTTAGTGAGATTCCTCGCCCTTGGCCCCACTCATTTATGAGGTTACTTCCATGCAAAGACTCCTCCTCCAAACTGCGTTGTCCCCACTAGCTCCACTCTCTTCTTTGGCAGCGTCGTTGATTTGGTCAACCTTGATCTAGTCTACATGCATTTCTCCCTTTCACACCCAAGGTGGCTTTATTTTGACTATATAAATAGATCCACATTCACGCTGGAAGTGTTTTATTCCTACTAAAGAGATTTAAGGGTCTCCCTACCCCATTTATTCCTCTAGACTGAAAATAGAAGCAACATATAATATTCCAACTAGCTAAAAGCTAATTAGGAATATTACAGCCCTTCCCTCGCAAAATTTGTTTGTCCTAAAGCAACAGTAAAGAAGGATGTTGCAAAGTCTTCTCTCACTCCCAAGTAGCATCCTCATCAGGAAGATTCCTCCATTGAATTATATATTCTTGAATCACCCTACTCCTTATTTGCCTCTCTCAAGTATCCAAGATAGCCTCTGGTTGCAAAACTAGATGGCCCTCATCATCAATAGGTGGGAGATCCATAGTGGCAACCACATGTTATCCAATGGGCGTTATTAAGGCATGAGACATGAAAAATGTTATGGATCTTTCTCCCAATAGGAATCTCTAGCTCATATGCTACTTCTCCAACACGACGGATCACCCTGTATGGTCCATAGAACCGAGTTTTAAGCTTCTCATCTCGTTTCTCCTTGAGTGTAGATTGTCTATATGGCTGAAGAAGAAGATAGACCAAATCATACACCTCAAACTACCTCTCTATCCGACCATGGTCTGAATCACACTTTATTACTGAAGCTCTACATAAATATAGCTGAAAAGACAAAGAAATGGTTGTAACTTCTCCTTACTAACTTTTCGGTTGAAAGGTTGATCCTTTCACTAGGAAACTAGCTCATAAACAGGGTTTTTAACCCCTCCACTACAACACCATGAAAAATAACGCAGTTCCTCAAGGAGACTGGGTTGTGGCTGTATGTGACTACTTGGCCCAATGATGGATGGTGGAAATGAAGCTCATAATACTCCTCTTAGATTTCCTTCCCAAGCCCTCGAAGAAATAGTGGGGAATTCCCGCATGGAAATGCCCTTGTACTAAACAATACAGAAAACCCAGCTAAATAGCTGAAGCATACAATAAGTCATAAGACTCAAACATAAAAAATATTTTGAATGCCTCTCATGGCTTCCATCCCTTCCCTTACATTCTTGGTGAGCTTCCTCACCCTTGGCCCCACTCATTTATGAGGTTACTTCCATGCAAAGACTCCTCCTCCAAAACTTGTCTGTCCCCACTAGCTCCACTCTCTTCTTTGGCAGCGTTATTAATTTGGTCAACCTTGATCTAGTCTACATGCATTTCTCCCTTTCACACCCAAGGTGGATTTATTTTGACTATCTAAACTGATCCATATTCACACTGGAAGTGTTTTATTCCTACTAAAGAGATTTAAGGGTCTCCCTACCCCATTTATTTCTCTACAATGAAAATAGAAGCAACATATAATATTCCAACTGGCTGAAAGCTAATTGGGAATATTACAGAAAAATTTGTCGAGGATTTGTCTTCCAAGGCTGTTCTTGTGAATCTTGTCCAATGAAGTCTACATGCATGTCAGATCTCATAGTTTCATTGTATTTTGTTGTAGAAGGTCATGCTTCTTCTTCTTTGTAACTAAGGTCAGCTCTGTCATTGTAAGATCATTGATTGTTGATGAGTTCTTCCAATTCCCTTGAGTTGTTGGCATAGTTTTGGACAATTTTTCCCTTCTTCACTTCTTTACATAGCGAGACTACTTAGGCTTCTAATGCTTCCCTTTATTGGTTTCTTTCTTTCTTCAACTTCAATTTTGAGACCTTGAACATGTTCTTCAAGAGTATTGGAATGGATCTTCTTAGCCTTGATCTCTTTTATAAGCTTGATTTCCTCCTTAGAAAAATCTTCTATTGTCGACACTTCTTCTTCATTGTTTGATACCTCTTGTTTAATGCGCTTGTCCATTTACAATACTCTCTCATTGGCTTCTTCTTCGCTATCATTGTCTTCATCGAATGATGAGATATCATCTTTAGAGAGAAAGTTCCTTTTGAATCCTTTATTTTTCTTTGTTTGTTGAATTTCTTAAAGCCTTTATTTTCTTTTGAGTTTCCATCACGTATGTTTGGACATTTTTCTACGAAATTCCCAACCTCAACACAGCCGAAACATATCAATGGAAGTTTACCCTTGAATTTTCCCTTACCAATTTTTAGTTTTCTCGTAAAGTAAGCATATTCTCAATCTAAAAGACCTTCTTCATCATCTTCCTTTTCTTCACACTTGCAGGTGCAGGTTTGTGCCTTTGAAGATTGTTTCTCCTTATTGGTTTTCTTAGATGCAGCGAACACAGTTTCTAGATGCGAAGTACACTCTTCTTCATCAAGTCTCATTTCATATGCTATGAGAACTCCATGTAATTCCTCTTTGCTGAGTTTGTCCAGATAATTTGCACTATATTCTAAGACTGATACCTTTGGGTTGAATCTCCCTAGTAACATTCTAAGAATATTTCATATAATATTCTTCTTGTCAACAAGCTCTCCCAATCCTTCCAGAGTGTTGGTTATTTCATCAACGTGTTGGAAGTATGCAGCAATGTTGTTATCTTCTTTCATTATGAGTTTCTCAAATTTTTCTCTATAGATTTGAAGCTTTGCTTCTTTGACATTTTATTCACATGCATATATATTCTCAAGCTCGTCCCATCCATTTTTGGCGGTTTTACAACCCAACACCTTATGATAATCAGATTCAATAAGTCCATTGATAATAATATTATATGCTTTTGCATCATTTACCAAATTATTCTTACCTTTTTGCTTCGCGGTT
This sequence comes from Pinus albicaulis, assembly GCA_034641835.2. Classification (NCBI taxonomy): domain Eukaryota; kingdom Viridiplantae; phylum Streptophyta; class Pinopsida; order Pinales; family Pinaceae; genus Pinus; species Pinus albicaulis. The sequence continues at coordinate 989,465,735 of CM076583.1, read as the reverse complement.
GATGTAAATTTGTTTTGAACAGTGTCCCATACTTTGTAACCTTGCACCAAGAGATAGACCTCCATTCTTCCTTTCCAGAGTGCATAATTATTTTCATTGAACAGAGGTACACCATTCTTGGTATGCTCCATGACCTCCTTCCAACTGTTAAAATTCTATTGCAGGAACCAATATCTGATACCAATTTTTGTAAATACTGATAGGGGGGTGAATCAGTATTCCTTTCAATTAGTATTATTATAAATCTTTTAGAGCATTATCTAATCTTCAACTATTATCAGTGTTTGTACAATGATAACAGTAAACAAAAGGAACACAACTACACACATTTTTTAAGGTGGAAACCCTCTCCGGGAAAAAAACCACCTGAATTATTTTCTAATAATTCTTTAATATTCAACTCCAATTGAAAATAAAGCTCCAACTTCCTAGAATCTAGAAAAGCATTCTTCTCCATCTCCCACTGGATGGACGCTCCAACGCCCAAGATTCTTCAGTAGTCAACTGAACGGATGCCCCAACACCCAATGAGCTACAACTCACCCTAGCACTGCCCTACCACCCTGAATTTTTCACAGGCTTGAACCTATTGGTGACTTCATGCACTAGCCTAGCACCACCCTACCACCCTATAGAAGAATAAAATAAGAATGGACCCTCGTAACAGGGAAAATGGTCCACTTTACAATGATATAGAATGATGTAGAAGAAGAATACACACTATACCATAACCCCAACTATGACACAACCACCTAATGATGATCCTAGACCTCCCGACACTGCCTCTTTAACTCTTGGTAGATAGATACTTGTACAATTTTTACAATGATACATTTATAATGACTTAGTACAATGATACCTTTATAATGATTGTATGTAGCGTTGCCCACTTGAAGACTTCATGTGGTGAAATTCTTGTTGTTGTTCTGTACCTTCATTTTTTCTCTTGTCATGCTACCCTCTGCTGCACCTTGCTTTTCTTTGTTGCCCTATAAAGTCTGGTCCTTTACAGCCCTTGACAACACATGATCTAGCTTTTTCTTGCCTTCTAGGATCTCGATATTGAATCTGGTGTATCTTTGTTATTTCAGATCCCCAATATGTGACTTTTGTTTCTGTAGTATTCCTCTGAATCTTCTTTCCAATGCCACAGGTCTGACCCAATTTTGATTCTTCAATAGACAGTTATTCCCAATCTCTCACAATGACCTGATTATGTACTCATTTAGTAGAGCAAACTTGTACAACGTTCCAGGTTTCATTATTTCTTCATTCGTCTCTGAAATTGATACAGAGAAAATCACAGTCCATGTAATATCTACCACTTTTTATAGAATTCCAATCCGATACTCATAGAGAGAGTTATGACGATTTTTCCAAGGTCACTTCTTTGAGATGAAGTTCATGAGCCTGCAAAAACATTGACTTCCACAGATCATATCTCCGAAAATATTTCTCACCTTGATCTAAAATTTTTACAGGAGCTTCCTCAGGATTTCAGCTTCATCTCATAAAAATTTAAGCTTCTGAAATTTCTTAGAAAAAATGTTAGAGCACAAATTCCACAATGACCTGTTTCAGGTAGCGAAAATTCCTACAAGAGGAGGATATGAGGATCACAAATTTATATAAATGCTTAGGTTGAGAGGGTATTCAACAAGTGAACGTGGGAGGGATTTTAGGAGCTTAAAAATTATTGATTATTGACTTTTCAATGACCCATTCCATAACCCCATGGGGTTATAGCCCACTAACTGGGGTTACAAACTTCAAACATGAATATCTCTCAAACCGTGAAGAATTACATGGTGTTCCATATATCAACGGAAACATCTCAACAAGCAGAAACCATCAAAAATATTCTTGACCCAGAACATAGTAATTTGGTAGGTAAAAATTAGCATGAAAGATCAGGGTAGACCCTGGTGCTGCTTGGGTTAACATCAATGACAACCACTAATCAACAACTATTACCTTTTTCTTCTTGATATGTCCTTCTATCTTGAGATTTTTTGGAGTGGTAATGTCTGTCAATGCATTACACGATATGTTCGAACTCATTTATTCTTTCTCTAGGGTTGGTTCCTAGTTTATATCCTCTTCTTTTGAAGTTTCTTATTCATTTTCCTCCTCTTCACAATCTATGTAAAATAATTTCTTCTCAACACACTTATGACCTTTAGTGTATTTTCTATCAGAACTGTAGCAAAGCCCTTTTTCTCTTTTTTCTTCAAATTGTTGTGGTGTCAACCTTGTAGGTTGTGGTAGTCAAGGAGTAAAAACACTTCCATCTTTATAGATGTGAGTGGTAGGCTTCCTTGTCACCATAATTTTACATTCAATTTTTCTTTCCAACACAAATTCCTTCTCCAATGAATCAAGTTCCCAAACGCAAACCTCATGTTGGATGTTATCCTTTAAATTCCCTATAAAGATATCAATCATGTGTTCCTCTGGAATATCAGTTACCCTTATATTCAATTTTTGGAAGTTCTCAATGTGATCCACCACTAAACCCTTTTGTTTGAGATTTATCAATTGGCTTACAAAGGTGTTTCTCTTTGTATCCTCATAATGTGATATCATTTCCTCCGTAAAAACTGACCAAGTGACAACTTTTTTACGGGAGAAAATCCATCGATACTATACAAATGTATTTTTTTCTAAATATAAAGTTGCAACGGATACCTTTTGTGTGCTTTGCAAATTATTGAGATCAAAATATTGATCCATCTGTAGTATCCATGTTATGGGATCCTTGCCATCAAACTTCCTCATATCGATCTTTGGAATATGGTGGGTCTTCCATCCAACATTCGAGTTTATGAAATCACAATTAACATTTATTTTTCTCTCATCATGAGTTTCCTCTACTATCTTTTCACCATTAGGAATAATTTCTTGTATCAAATTTGTTAAACCTTCCATGTCTTCCTTCAAACCTTCCATTTTTTTTTCCATACCATCTATCTTAGCTTCCACGCCTTTCAAACCCTCCATATTAGCTTCCACACCTTTCTTCAAAACTTCCATTTTTTATTCCATACCATCTATCTTAGCTTCCAAACCTTTCAAACCCTCCATATTATCTTCCACACCTTTCTTCAAACCATCCATATTAGCTTCCACGCCTTTCTTCAAAACTTCCATTTCATTTTTTGTTTCTCTTTTCGAGAGCGAAATTTAGTGCACTTGCTCTTGTAATTTTGATATATCATGTTGCACTTCTTCATCTTCATGAGTCATAGTAGAGTATTTTGAGGGCTTGATGGGTGTTTAATTATTTTTAGGGAGAATTTTATAACACAATACTGACATCTATGCTTCAATATGCCCTTGGAATCACTTCAAATTGATTATTCAAACAAGACTTATGCAATTTGAAAAACAAGTACACACATTTTTCTTGATTTTGAGGAGCTTGATATTGAAACTGGATTATCTCTGTGATTTTCGATCTTTAATATCTGAAATTCAGTCTTTTAGTAGCCCTCTAAATCTACTTTCACATGCCACAGGTCTGACCTGATTTGAATGTTTCAAGGCAAATTTATTCCCAATCTCCCACAATGGCCTAATTATGGACTGGTTCAGTAGAGTGAACTTGTATCGCATGCCACGTGTCAATGTTTCCTCATTCGACTTTGAAATTTATACACAGGAAACTAAAATCTGTTTTTTTCCGACACTTTTTACAAAATTCCAATCTGAATCTCGGAGAGAGAGTTATGGTGATTTTCCCAAGGTCACCTATTTTAGATGAAATTTGGGAGCCTGCAAAAACCCTAACTTCCATAGATCATATCTCCGAAAATATTGAGAAACAATATCTGAAATTTTTACACAAAGTTCCTCAGAATTTTGGATTTGCGTGATAAAAATTTCAGCTTCTGAACCTTCGTAGAAAAATCAATTATATTGAAAATGCCACGATTCCCTGTTTGGAGCAGCGAAACCCTAGAATCTAAAGCTCTGATAGCAAATGTTATGAAACCAACTCCAAAAATAGAAGAAAAGAGAGATAAACGCATTAGAAATAAGCCAATTCAAGGGGGAAACCTCCTTTACATTACATAAATTAACATTTCTTGGATGATACAAATGAAAAAATCTTCTTCTATATATAGGAGTCCATGGGGTCACAATATAATCCTAGCCAGCCTAACAATAATAATGTAAGGGCACAATAATAACAGTATGGGGGTTACAGGGGTACAACAATAACAATAAGGGGGTTACACTAACAATAATAAGGGACTACACTATTAATATAGGGACCTAACATTAATGGATCAGCTGATAAAGAGGAGGAGGACGGGATTAGATTCGATTCCAAGAGGAAACTCATCACTCGGAATAATTTCTCTACCTAGATCCACCAACATGGATTTTCACTATTCATGGACACCTAATCCTAGTTTAGAGAATTAAAATCTCTCACAAATGATCTAGTGCAACTCATGAAATATATGCATGCACAATTTCATAGACTAAGGTTGGTATTAATCTATAAAAAAGAAGAAAAAATGTTAAAAGATGTATTGGTAGGGGATAAAGCGGTGAATTTGGTATTGTATTGTGAGGTTATGTCATTTAAATAAAGTGGGAATATAAGTGCTCAAAATATATTAGCTATTGATAACAAAAATATTAGATTCTCGACAACCACAAAAATAAAAACCATACATATTTAAATCAGGAACAGGGTTTGGAAAGAGATAGAAGTGTTACAAAGAAGTCAACTATTGGAATCCAATTGAAGCCTAAGATAAGAACTGATATTGGGTGCACATATAGAGGTATAAATTTTAAGAGTGATAGAAACATTTCACACATATTGAGGTTAGAATCTAAGTTTTTATTCCAAGGAAAAAAATCCTCCACACCAAAATACAGATGTGTATGTTAAGACAACAAATAATTCACAATATAATATGGGCATACATGTTGAGGTACCAAATTTTAAAGCAAAAAAATTCATGCATGTTTTTTATGTGTGAATTATTGAAAAAATCATTAACATATGTTTGACGTTTGAGGTGACAAAATCTTGCCCAAATTTTGCTACAGGAATGAAAAGGGATTTCACAATAGACATGAGCCTTGAATTTAGTTTCAATATTTAATTTCATTTTACAACAGCAAACTTTACAGAAGTTTGCACTTTTTGTTCTCAATTTGTTTAGCACACAAAAATCTTAGCACAAAATTCAAGATGTTGAATGAAATATATTGCATAAGTTATTAGGTATAAGTACGAATACGGTGTGGAAATGAAATTACAGTTCTTAGGGAATATCAAAAATAATATAATGAAGGAAATAAACCTACAGTAATAGAGACTTTTGAGTAGTGAAATTTGAACATATTGTGGTAGGATATTTCGAGCAATAGAATTTGACCATGTGTCCTGAAGTAGAGAATTTTGAGAAACAAAATTTGGGCCTTTCTGAAGAAGAATATTATGAATCACAGAATATATCCACATCTCAAGGCAACAAATTCTGCACAATAAAATTTGTGTGTACATCTTGAGGCAACAAATTGTCGATAAAATATGGGCATGATTAAGAGATATCAAATTAACAACACAATTTAGCATGATTTTTCTAATCGTGTTTTACTAACAAACATGTTGAAAAATACATGGAACTTAAGGCAACAAAATCCAATATAAATCCCAAATATGAGTTGTATAATTTGAAAAAAAAAAACAAAAAAAATCAATGTGTACAATTTTTTAAATAATATCTATATTATCTTATTGGTGAAAATTTTGAGATTGGTTTGAAAAATTTTATTTAATACAATTTGTGTTTGAAAAGAGTGGAAATATTTCTAGCATCCCAATTCTAGATTTCGTTGTTGAGTTGATTATGAGGAAGATAAAAGCCTACCAAATACTTATTCAAGTAGAGAAGTCAAGAAGAAAATACACTCTCCTTTGTCAAATTATGTGAAAACACAAGTTTTTTCAGTTCACAGACTTACGGAAGAGGTTGAATTTAGAGAGAGCAAAAAAAAATTGAAAGCTACTGAAGGTGGAATTCAGATAGATCATTGTAATATTAATGACAATTTAAGTGAGTAATCGTGAGAAAATTCTTAATAATTTTTAAAGTAGAAGAACTCAATATCTCAACGGAGTCAAGATAAATAATTACAATTAGTAAAGAAAGTTGGGTTGTTTCTGCGAGGTGAATTTTACCTTGACAAAAAGTTCAACTGCCCCATATATAAAACCTATCTCATCTTTGATGGAATGAAAAAAAATCAAGGAATCAGTGAGTACATAAATTTTAGAGACAGAGGAACGAAATCAAGAACTAGAGGATCTAGTGGATAATAATTTTTATAGACATGCTCTTAGTTCAAAGCATGCTACTAATAAAGGAAATGAGAAAGGGGACTTTGGAATTTTTGTAAATGATGTTATTCTTGCTCAAGTGGGATACAATTTCAAACATGAGCATTGAACTACGCAATAATTTCATGTTATATTGTAGCAGGAATCATGCAAGAATTAACTTTTAACAAATGAATTTTTGGATAATAATAACCAACCAAGGATGTGGGACTAATAGAATTGAAGGTTCTAGGAACCAAATTAAATTAATGAAAGAAGGTGTAAGCCAAGAAATTTTGGGTGAATACTATGTGACTTGGAAATTAGATTTATATCATCAAAAGAGTATGCTACCAGAAAGTGGGAATGGGGAGTAAAACCAAAATAGCACAATAGCACATGTAGAGAAGATGGCATTGTTTGAAAGGAAAGGTGAGAATTTTGAAAAATTGAATGATCAAGAGTATCAAAATTATGGCACTCATATTTCATTTTTATTCAAAAGGTAGAGATCAATTTAGGAAAAAATTGAATTCACCGTACAACTCTCTGAGACCTTTCCACCAAGTCCTAGGGAGCCTTCAAGGCCACCATTTTTAAATCAAGATTTTCATGTGTAGAAATTTGAATAATTTGCTGAGTTATTCACCGAGATTATCCTGGTCACATACTATTTGAGCTTCATACATAACACATAATCTCTTCTACGCATTAATCATCACATGCGGAAATAAAAACAACAAGCGGTATTGAAAACATTCACATGCGTACATAGAAATTCAACACATATAACACAATATGTATACCGGGGAAAGCTTACAGCTGAAAACCCCCTACTGTTTGTATATTATAATAAAGGAGAATCATGTAACAATCACGGTACAATACTCCTCACAAGTACTCAGTAATGTCTCCAAAATTTACACACAAACTAGCTCAGTTTTGAACAAGTCACGGGTTCAAAACTCCTCCACTGTTTGCCTGCCTCTACTGCGCAATCCAAGATGAGAGAATGAATGGAATGAATTCGAATTCCCTTGGCTTTAACTACGCAATCCTCATTGGCAATCTCCTCCAATGATTGTGCAAATCTCATGCACACTATAGTCACAACTGATAGTAGACTCCACCCTTTCACCCACCTCTAACACTGGTCTCCACTGAACTGTCCATGCACTGCTGTTAACTGATGTGTTCTTTATTTGAATAATGAGTTAATAATTAGTGAATTAATTAATAATTAATTCACACCACTCATCTCTAGTGTATTTTTCAGTTAGACTAAATACAATTAGTTCAACTAAGTTAAACTGAACACAACTCCATCAACTGTCTCATCAACTCCACCAAACTCTGCCACATGAGTTCTAACTGAAGTCAACCATGCAATAGCTCAACTAACCCTTAGGAAATTCGAATTTCCTTCTGCCAGCTGCATGTGCCACATCTGTAGCTCAAACTGAAGTGCTCCAAGAGGATAAGATAATGTTTATAGTCTAAATATTATTAAGGGTTAATAATATTTGACTGTTCTATTTTTAGCCCGGCAGTCTAAAAATAGAAACTGCCTAATGTCTAAAAATAGAGGTCCATCTATTTTTACCAACTCGACCAATCATCCATAAATATCATCCTGCAACTCATAGACCATGATCCATATGTCTAAAAATAGACATAGTCTAAAAATAGAATTTGCGACAAAAATCACTTGTGTGGCCCCCACCTAGTTTAGGTGATCACTTTCCAACTAGGATCAGGAAAGATGTTTCAGGATGCCTCCTTCACTGTTTCTTGTTGCAATCTTAAACACTCCCTCTCAACAAGAAAGGACTGTCTTTGCATGCGACATGCAACTCCATGCATTCGCCCTGCAACCTTCACAAGCGCCATGCAACTCCATGCATGCGACATGCAACTCCATGCATTCGCCATGCACCCTTTGCATGCACCATGCAAACTCATGCATGCACCATGCAACTCCATGCATGCACCATGCACCCTTTGCATGCAACATCTTCGAAACTGAATAGGCTCCAAACAACTCAATCAGTCTGATGCATCTATCATCAAAGTCTTCGACTTCTGCTGGTACCAACTGCACATGTCATCAGGAACCACTGCGTTGTTGAACTCTTGCACCCATGCACTCTGCACTTGCTGTCAACTCTGATCCGCGCTCCAGTATCCGACAATGTCACTTTGATCTACCTACATCAATCCAACTGATCTGCTACTGCTGCACTGTGGGCACCTTGTAGCCAGGTTCAATTCATGAGATCCACACCATCTCCATGAATCCTGCCCAGAAATATCCTCTTGGGATCAATCATGCATGTCGCCCCACCTCTCACCTGGTGGTATAGCTGCATGCACTCCCTCTGCCCATCTGGCACGAAATTTCTCTGCATGAGTGGTTTCTTCCACTCCATGATCCTCTTGTGGCTACTCCACATCCCGAGGTTCACTATCACCTTCATGCAAAACTTGCTCCCTCTCAAGCATCAGTTGCATGTCTTTCTTTCGCTTCCCAACAGTAGGAAGCTCTGTAGACATCCCATCTACTTCAAGTCTGTAGAGATTATTTTTCTGAATCCCAACCCTCTTGACTTGTCCCGTTGCCTTGTGCCGAAGGAAAAATTTTCCTTCTCTGAAGACAACTTCATACCCTTTATCCTCTAACATTGCGACTGAGATTAAATTCTTTGTTAGACCTGGTACATGAAATACATCTTGTAAAAGAATGAGTTTACCTGACTCCGTCTGAAAGGTTATGGTACCAATGCCGGTCGCATTGTATCGTCCACCGTCGCCCAACTCAACATGCATCTGGAGACCTTTCTCCACCAAGTCACTGAACAGATTTGCATATCCCGTCATGTGAAAGGAAGCGCCACTATCAAAATACCACCCCGATCCCAATGCACTAGACACCATGCATGCGATCAATGAGAAGTCCAGCTCAAATTGCGAGGCAAGAGCCTCACCAGCTGCAGATCCAGCAGCCTGCTTGTTCTTCTTCTTCTATGTACAATTCGTGGCGTAATTTCCATGATTGTGACAGTGAAAACACTTCACTTTGGACATGTCACGCTCTTTACCATCCGCACCGGATTGAGAATCATTCTTCTTTCCCTTCCCCTTCCTTTCTTTGGCATCCAAAGCGCAGTCTTCTTCATCAAATGCCTTTGATGAAGATCTGTCCCTGGTAATCCGCCTTGTCTCCTCTTGCACAAGATCAGACCACAGTCTTTCCCATCCTGGCAATTTCTTCCAACCATTGACACTGTCCTGATATGCATGCCAACTTTTCGGAAGCCCTAGGAGAGCCAAGCTCACCAGTTCCTCATCCTCCACATTAACTCCTACACTCCCAAGTTCATCCCTGCAGTGGAAAAACTTTTTCAAGTATACCAGAATAGTGTCATTCTTCTCCATCTTTATTTTCCTGAGTTTATCCTTGAGCGCCAACTTCCTTTGGTCACTCTTGCTCTGGAAAAATTCTTTCAAAGCTTTCCACATCAAGAATGGAGAAGCTTTACCATGCAGGCTGGATACTATGTGATCCTTCACGCCCTCCAACAGAATCCTTCGACACCTTGTTGTCTTCTTTTGCCAAGCTTCAATCACAGCAGCATCCGTAGAAGTAGGATTTGGAATTTCTTTCTCTATGAATTCCAACATCCCATTGTCATCTAACATTGCCTCCATCCTGTCTTTCCATGTAATATAATTCAAGTTGCCTTCCAAGGCATACTCCAATCGCAATCCGACGAAAGACATCTTTGCTTTTGACACCAAGAAAAAAAATTATGCAATTCGAATTCCAACAGCTCCAAACTCCACCGCTTCCGATCTAAAATTCATGAGAACAAATTATTTCCAAATCAGAGATCGACTGCATGGAGATTTACCAGACCTTTCAACTTCAAAGAAGGATGAATCCGGAGGCTACCTGGCCCGATTGCAGACTCTGCCTGAAGAAATAAAATGCAATCGCTTTCTGAATAATAGATCTGATGATCAATATCGCCTCGATACCATGTAGAAATTTGAATAATTTGCTGAGTTATTCACCGAGATTATCCTGGTCACATACTATTTGAGCTTCATACATAACACATAATCTCTTCTACGCATTAATCATCACATGCGGAAATAAAAACAACAAGCGGTATTGAAAACATTCACATGTGCACATAGAAATTCAACACATATAACATAGTATGTATACCGGGGAAATCTTACAGCTGAAAACCCCCTACTGTCTGTATATTATAATGAAGAAGAATCATGTAACAATCTCGGTACAATACTCCTCACAAGTACTCAGTACTGTCTCCAAAAGTTACACACAAACTAGCTCAGTTTTGAACAAGTCACGGGTTCAAAACTCCTCCACTGTTTGCCTGCCTCTACTGCGCAATCCAAGATGAGAGAATGGATGGAATGAATTCGAATTCCCTTGGCTTTAACTGCGCAATCCTCATTGGCAATATCCTCCAATGATTGTGCAAATCTCATGCACACTATAGTCACAACTGATAGTAGACTCCACCCTTTCACCCACCTCTAACACTAGTCTCCACTGAACTGTCCATGCATTGCAGTTAACTGATGTATTCTTTAGTTGAATAATGAGTTAATAATTAGTGAATTAATTAATAATTAATTCACACCACTCATCACTAGTGTATTTGTCAGTTAGACTAAATACAACTAGTTCAACTAAGTTAAACCGAACACAACTCCACCAACTGTCTCATCAACTCCACCAAACTCCGCCACTTGAGTTCTAACTGAAGTCAACTAATACAGCTACTTTCAACCCACCATGAGAATTCGAATTTCCTTCGCACAACTATGTGCCACATCTGACAACTCGGGCAGAAGTGCTCCAAGAGGATAAAGATAATGTTTATAGTCTAAATATTATTAAGGGTTAATAATATTTGACTATTCTATTTTTAGCCGAGCGATCTAAAAATAGTTAAAATTTAATGTCTAAAAATAGAGGTCCATCTATTTTTACCAACATAACCAATCCATCATAATAGCATCCTGCCAGCTCATAGACCATGATCCATATGTCTAAAAATAGACTTTGCAACAAAAATCACTTGTGTGGCCCCCACCTAGTTTTGGTGATCACTTTCCAACTAGGATCAGGAAAGATGTTTCAGGATGCCTCCTTCATTGTTTCTTGTTGAAATCTTCAGCATCATGAAGTCATCACCCTGGAGTTTCTCAGACAAAAGATATTTTATTTTTTTTAGCAATGATTGGTGTGGGTTTTATAAAATATATGAGTTGGTTATTTGAGAAATATATTGTTACATTGAACATGGTAGAACTCAATGTATGTTGGAAAAGAAATTGCACCATATTCAAATGCTCGGGATATGTCTTCTTTGTTATTAGACTTAAATATAATTCCAATGGAATGATCTTAGTTCATCTACAGTCAACATAAGAGTTCGTAAAATCATAATGTTGATGCAACACTAATGTTTTAAGTTTGGGTGTTGGTACTATCAGAAAATTATTTTGGTTTATGTTTGGAAGATGCCTGAATAATTCTGGAATAACATGATTGTTTGGTTGGACAGAATTGACATTGGGATGGTGTAAAATTCAAGCGGGGTAGTATTTCATATACCCTGGCTTGTTGTGTTTTTGTAATTAAATTTTCATGTATGTTCCTTATTAAATTTTTTAGTCTAAAATTCATTTGAATAATTTAATTATCAATAATTTATTAATGAAAATAACATAAATATAAATTAGCCTCAAGAGTTAGCTCAATTGGTTGAGTTCTTATTGCTAAAATCACCTCGCTAATGGTATGCCACGGGGTCAACTCTCTTTGACACCCTTGAGGTTGGACTCTACTAATAAGCCGATGATAAGTGATTCCTTTGGTCGGATTTGCCCACATATTTTTTTTTCCCTAAAAGAAAGGGGTTTGTCCTTAGGAGTGGGAAATGGAAGCTCAATAATGAGCTAATAACTACATGCCACTTGTGGGGGATGTGGAAGCAGTTACTAAACACCAAAAGAGTGGTATATGTGAATATTTATTACCCATCAATAAGTAATATTAGGCATCTAATCTGGATGATTATATTTATTGAGAAATTATGGAATTGGACAATTGATTTTTTTCCCTAAAAGAAAGGGGTTTGTCGTAAGGAGTGGGAAACGGAAGCTCAATAATGAGCTAATAACTACATGCCATTTATGGGCGATGTGGAAGAAGTTACTAAACACCAAAAGAGTGGTATATGGGAATTGATAAAAATTATTTTTGTATGCTTACTTTTATATCAACTCTTTTTCTAGAGAAAAGAGGAGACTGAAGAGAACCAAGTAGAAAAAAGACAAGAAGGAAAATTCGGTAGACTTTTCATGCTCAGGGTGATACTAGATATATGTAGTATCAACTTTGGGAGGATCCAAGTACTTAAATTTGAATTTTCCAGACGGTTAAATTTCAAATTACAGTGCCTATTTTCTTTAGAAAGAAACGAAATTAGACATGTTTTATTTACATATTCTACACAGTGTAAAGGAAAAGTGAATTAATTGTGTTTTTACTTGCAAATTATGAATTGTGAAAGAAAAGAATTATTTGTTATTAATTATCGATGTTGTGACTGATGAGAAGAAATAATGGAAAATTGTCTTTGTTGTTTTTATATTTATATTAGAAAACAGGAAAGAGTAAATTTGTTGTTTTAATAATTATAGTAGGTCGTATAATACCAGTTACAAGTAGACTAGAAAGTAAAAAAATGAAGTGTGTGTGTGTGTGTGTGTGTGTGTGTGTGTGTATAATCCAAGGAAAAAATAAACAAAATATTGCACAATTTTCTAGAAATGTTTTCTTTTCATATAATACGTGCCTAGAATAAATAATATAAAAAATGACTATTATTTTTCTTTTAACATCAAGGTGCATAGTTAAATAGAAAAATAATTCATAGATGACTTGAGAACAAAATACTCAGAAGACTCTTCATGAGAAGATAATCTGAGCATAACCCAGAAAAGTGTGGTAATTATAAACATTTAAATTACTTTGATAAAGCATAGAGTCAATGACTCATGGTCTGTACAAAAATAATATATAGAGGAATTAGAAATAACCCTCATGAATACAGTGTGAGAACTGTTCTCCATATATTATATTATTATAATCATAGGCTTGAAGCCTTAGATAATTTCATTCAAATTTTAGGAAAGATAGTTAAAGTTTTGAAATTAAATGTCCAGAGTCTTACAACTTAGAAACTTGACTTCTAAGCTCAGAAATCACGTCTAAGAAGAAGAAGAAACCAAGAGTGGAAAATATCTGACCTGGTAGAAAAGTCTAATTGAATGGAGATGAAACCTCGTCGAATCTAGAGAAATTAAAGGAAAAGCACCTTGTTTGAAATCAAAACCATTACCAAGAGTAAAATATATAAATTTTTAATTAGTGATTATTTATCAAAAATAAAATTGGGAAAATGTGTGAAGAAAAATTTAGTACTAAGTAGAATAGTGGGAAGAGGGTTTCTAGAAATAACTTTAAATTACTCACAGAAGTCCAATTTGTGCCTTATAAATGTACATATGTATATTAAATTAGTCAATGAGTATATAAAGAGATTAATATTTCTAAAGAACAATAGGGTTATGTGTAAAGCAAAGTTGAACCCAGAACATTATGCAATGGAAAATATTGTAAACCTAGAAATTACATGGTTACAATTTGAGCAGCGAGAATATGTTAAATTTTGTACATGGAAAAGAAGGAAATTGCAAGAAAACATATAGGTTATATGAAAAAAATAGAATAAGTCAAGTATGTCTTTCGTTATTTAAATTCACTATATTAACATTAAAGTCAATAGGGTATAAACCCTGAACACTTGTATTAAAAATATAATCCTAAAGGAGCTACAAAGGATTACCCTTGATTTTACCATACTCCGTTAAGAATAACGGAGTTGAAAGCCGTGAATATTAAATAATAATGAGGGTTTGAAAAAACTCAACCCTGATAAAACCATAGAAATACAATAGAACCATTGTAATGGTTGAATGTCAGACGAAATCCTAGATAAGTTACAAAGGAAAACAAGAACCTGAGGTTCCAATACCCTCGCAATTTTATTTCTTCTAACAAAGACAAGAATGTTATTCTAGAGAGAAATAAATTTGAATTGTTTCTGAACCACCATGAACCATAAATTAAAAACATGAGACAAATAATTCACATTAGAAATCAACAAATGTGATATAGTTAAAAGAGGGGTTTACCTGGGGTTGTCAACGAACAAGAAGATAAAGCGTCGCCTAGTATAACAGGCATTAAAACAATAGTGCAATTCTATGGTCGACAACCAAGAGTACTAAAATAAATCGTTATCATAGGAACTCTGAATTACTTGCAATAAGAACCCTAAAAAGAAAACAAGTTACCACAATTAGCTTGAAACAGTACAAATGTTAAACTATCTATCGAGAGAACAAATTTGATTTCAAAGAGAAGCACATATAGCATATTATAAACTTACATCTATTATAGACTCGAAGAAACTCAAACATAATGAGTATTTGGCAATTCAAGTGACTTATTAATTCGACAAATGGTGGAAATATTCAATAAATTTTTCCATACTAGAAATATTACAATGGAAATAGGGGTTGCAAAGCACCCAGTTCTTAGAACGCTGCAAAAGAAACAAATGAATTTCTATCACTTAAGGAATAGATTTTATATGACCCTAAAACCCTAATAATCATCTCAACTGTTGTTTATGAAATGTCACATTACGACTGTTGATGTGGTAGGTCAAACATACCCTTCATGGAGTCACCATCGGCTAACACGTGTATGTTGGGTCAATTTACTAGGTAAACTAACACAAGTATTTAATTATCAATCCGGGTTTGTAAACTTGGAAGAATGTCCAAAATATATGGATCTCAGCTGTAGTCAATCTTTAGAAGACAAAATGTTTAAACTGAATTAAATGCATGTTACAAATTTATTCTAAATTCTAAGATTTAAGGAAATGCATATTACAAATATAAAATCTAACTAAGTAATTTTTGATTCAATATGTAATAAGTGAGGGAAGAGGCTCCTAACTTAGGAGATCTTGTTTGACCTTCCCCACAGTGCTAATTTCATGAAGATAAACCAGTTAATTGATAGAAAATAGCTTATGATGCATAAAAATTAGGACAAGGGGCTCCTAACTGAGGAGGTCCATGTTATCCTTCTTCACAATTCCATTCATCATTGTTAGCATTATATTTAAAACTATATTTTCATAAAATAGCTTCAAACAAGGAAAAGAAGATGAATTTTAGTTACTGTTCTTGGATCAGATAGAAAGAGAGTTTAACTTGAACACTTGTTTGTCCCTTCATATGCAAATTAGAATTAAACCAAGATTCATTAGCAAGCATAAGTAAATAACTCAACAAGGTAAAGAAGATGAATTCTAGTTATTGTTCTTGGATCAGATAGAAGGAGAGTTTAACTTAAAAACTTGTTTGTCCCTTCATATGCATATTATAAGTAAACCAAGATTCATCAGCAAACATAATAAATCTTCCTTCATCTAAATAACTGAACAAATCTGAAGAAAAATTAGTTCATTAAAATTAAGCTAATTTAACCAAACAGTGTACTTAGCTTGGTGTGGGGGCCCTCCACCCTTGCCTTGCACACTTCAAGAACTTATCAGCTACTGAAAATTCATTCAATCATCCACAAAATTGAACAGAAAAAATAAGGTGGAAATGGTTCCTCAAATTAACTCACAATATTCAGAAGTCTCAATGTGAAATTATACAAATTTTCCATGTTTGAATGGTTCATTATAAGCTTGGTATAAATAGATAAATGATAAACAAACTATGATACAATGTCTCTAACAGACTTATCTTATCCTAATCCCATCCATCTAGGTCGAACTCATCCATTTAGTTACACAAAATCTGGAAAAATCCCAAAAACTAATAATTCTGCCCTATTTCCTAGGGATTCCTGAAAAAACAGGTCATGTTTGACCAGCATTGACCGGGCATGTTTAAGCTCTGTTTGACTGAACCAATAGATTATTTTCCATCCGTTGTTCCCAAGATTTCTAAATCTATCCTTATATCATTCCCAGGTGTCCTGCACATATGAATTTTATGAAGCAATTATGGGAATTTTCAGTTTTGTCCAAAAATACTCTTAAAACCCAATTTTTACAAAAATATCTAAAAATTTAAAAACATAATTTATTTACCTCAATATGCATAATAAGGTCAAAATAAGGCATATTTGGATGATATAATGTGGAAAATTATGGGAATTAGGTGGATATTTAATAAGAAAATTTGACCAAAATTGAGGGCCAACATCTCCCCCTTGTTGGTCTTCAAGCATGTCCTCATGCTTGCTTTCTCCTCTTTTACCTTCTGAGTGTTGATGTGCCCACTGTCCCTGATCCTGTAGTTTCCTGTTGTGCAGCCTAAAAAATACAATTAATCCCCTCATACCTTCCTTCCTTGTAAATGGTGGTCTTTACCTTTTGTATTTCATATTTGTATTGCCATGTTTTCTTGTCATTGAGCCACCTAAAAGCTTGTTTGGAAATGAGAGTGTTATTTTTCTCAAGCTTACTAATATTTTGGTCAATTCCTCATTTTCTCTGATTATATTTTTATTTTTTGCGTTGTACATTTTGTTTTATTTCTTCAAGTGATTTTCTCAAATCTTGTTGACCTCTAACTCCCTTGTCAACTCTTCTATTTTCTTGAGATGTTCTTCTTGTTGAAAAACTTTTTCTTCTCCCACGGTCTCTTTGGAAAATGAATGTGATGAAGTGACTCCTATCCATGCATGCTCAAAGTATGAATCCTTCTCCAAAGGCTCTTCTTGTACATCTCTTTCCATTTTTTCCAATATTTCATTGACTTGTTTGGATGATGTTGGAGGTTCAACTATTTCTACTTCTGGATCTTTTTCACTTGGTTCTTCATTTATTTTCTTCCTATGCTTCTTAGGAACATACAAGAAGGATCTTTCTTTCTCAATCATGACAATATCTTGTTTCTTCTTGGATCTAGTTCTAGGATACATTGGAAAATTCATAATGCTCCTAGTGACATGCATTTGCTCAAATTTTTCCTTTGTAGTTTGTCCCTCAAGATGATGTTGAACCAAAAATTCTCTCCAAATCAACCCCTTTCTCCTAACCTAATGTTCTACAAGTATTTTTATGAGACCTTGATGATATATGTGTGTTTCTTTTGCTCCAGTTTTATTTTTGACACCCTCTATCATTTTGACCAAACTCTTTGAGAATAAATAGGGTATATCTATCTTGGATTCTCCTTTCATGTGTTGTAGTAGCCTAATATGGTAGAGATAGACTACATTGAACCAATTATCACATGTGAAATATCATTGAATGATCAGTATTAGTTCAGACCAAGGTTCACTCAACCAGTCTCTTGGGATTCCCTTTGCTCTATCAAAAGACTCATTCCTCTGTTTTTCTAAAAAAAATGTCCAACCCTTCTCTTTGAAATGTAAGCTTTTGTGGTATTATCCTGCTAATGGAAGGTCTAGAGCTTGTGAAAGGAATTCTGGGTTTAATGGAATTGAGATGTCACCCACCATTTTTTTTCCCTATTCATAATGGCTTATGAATTCTTGTATAATTTTCTCATTATGCCCATTGAATTTAGGAAGGAAACCTATCAACCCTGCTTGATACAATTTCTCTATAGTTTCTTTGCCCCAGTTATCTATCTTGAATTCCTTTGGCTCTATTTTTTTTGTCATGTGCTCTGTATACCAATTTATCTACCCTTTGACAGTTAACATCTTCATAATAAACAAAAATGCATGTATATATACCTCTATTTTTTTTATTCGTGTAATTTTCATTCATGGGTAATCATCATGGCAATTAGGCTTACCTGTTCTTTTGAATCTCCTTAAAAGATGAAATTATTACCTTGCTTGAGCCTTATTTAATCCTCTGTTCTTCTTCAAAAAAATGAGTCTGCTCCTTCTTCAAAACTGATAAAAAAAATTGCTCTTTGTGTGAAAAGATCATAAAAACACCTTAACATTGTTTTCATTGCTTCATAATTCATGCTTCAATCTCTCTCTTGTCAAAAAATTTCTCGAAAATCCCTTCTCTGCTTTAACAATTCTCACTGTGCATATATAGAATAAGACAAATTTTCTCACTATGTGTATGAAAGTGAAAAACAAAATTGCTCACTGTGTGTATGAGAATGAAAAAATTTCTCACTTTGTGTTATGAAAATCTCACTATGTGTAAAAAAAATGGAACTCTATATTTTTCACATGTAACACTTCATAAGTATGCATGGAGGAATTTGTGTTTCGAACTTGATTACCTGATCTGGAAACAATCGTGTAGATATATTTGAGTTAATACCTGTGTTCTTGTGTTTAAAAAATGTCACTTCAATTAGAATTCCTCTTCTACATCTCCAAGGATTCACTTATACACAAGTGGCAGAGTTGGTTTAATGGCGTCAAGATTTCGAATTCAGAACTGAATTTTAACTCCTTATAAAATGACACATATAAGACATTATCTCAAGCTAAACTACCCCTGAAATCCGTTCAACTATTGATATAAATCTAGAAGTGAGCTCTTACTTGTTCTTCTTGTAGAATTTTTGGAGTTTGTTGGTAAGCTCAGTCAACTTGGCAAACAGGAGATTTTTTCCTTCAATTCTCTCGTTAAAATCAATACATACCCTCCTTATTTCTCCACAACTTATTTGATCTCCTCACCTATTTCTTGTGCAGATTCTTCTCTGTTTTATGCAACCCTCTCCTTGGTATTTTCATTTTTTTTCTTGTTTCCTTCTTCCACGAGGTTTCTATATGTGTGCATGTGTCTGCACAGCTTTATCCTCCTTTTCCTAAGCTTAAATCTGGTTGTGATGGTGGAATAAAGGCTTATCACAGATAGAGATAGACTACATTGAACCATTTATCACATGTGAAATATCATTGAATGTTCAGTATTAGTTCATACCAAGGTTCACTCAACCAGTCTCTTGGGATTCTGTTTGTTCTATCAAAAGAATCGTTCCTCTGTTTTTCTAAAAAAAAATCCAACCCTTCTCTTTGAAATGTAAGCCTTTGTGGTATTCTTCTCCTGCTAATGGAAGGTCTAGAGCTTGTGAAAGGAATTATGGGTTTAATGGAATTGAGATGTCACCCACTGTTGTTTGTCCCTATACATAATGGCTTATGAATTCTTGTATAATTTTCTCATTATGCCCATTGAATTTATGAAGGAAACCTATCAACCCTACTTGATACAATTTCTCTATAGTTTCTTTGCCCCAGTTCTCTATCTTGAATTCCTTTGGCTCTATTTTTTTTTCCATGTGCTCTGTATACCAATTTATCTACCCTTGGACAGTTAACATCTTCATAATAAACAAAAATACATGTATATATACCTCTATTTTTTTTATTCGTGTAATTTTCATTCATGGGTAATCATCATGGCAATTAGGCTTACTTGTTCTTTTGAATCTCCTTAAAAGATTAAATTATTGCCTTGCTTGAGCCTTCTTTAATCCTCTGTTCTTATTTTAAAAAATAAGTCTGCTCCTTCTTCAAAACTGATAAAAAAAATTTCTCTCTATGTGAAAAGATCATAAAAACACCTTAACATTGTTTTCATTGCTTCATAATTCATGCTTCAATCTCTCTTTTGTCAAAAACTTTCTCGAAAATCCCTTCTCTTTTTTAACAATTATCACTGTGCATATATAGAAGAGGACAAATTTTCTCACACTGTGTATGAAAGTGAAAAAAAAAAATTGCTCGCTATGTGTATGAGAATGAAAAATTTTCTCACTTTGTGTTATGAAAATCTCACTGTGTAAAAAAAATGGAACTCTATATTTTTCACATGTAACACTTCATAATTATGCATGGATGAATTTGTGTTTTGAACTTGATTACCTGAACTCGAAACAATCTTGTAGATATATTTGAGTTAATACCTATGTTCTTGTGTTTAAAAAATTTCACTTCAATTAGATTCCTCTTCAACATCTCCAAGGATTCACTTATACACTAGTGGCAGAGTTGGTTTAATGGTGTCAATATTTCGAATTCAGAACTGAAGTTTAACTCCTTATAAAATGACACATATCAGACATTATCTTGAGCTAAACTACCCCTAAAATTCGCTCAACTACTGATAGAAATCTGGAAGTGAGCTCTTACCTTTTCTTCTTGCAGAATTTTTGGAGTATGTTGGTAAGCTCAGTCAACTTGGCAACCAGGAGATTTTCTCCTTCAATTCTCTCGTTAAAATCAATGCATACCCTCCTTATTTCTCCACAACTTATTTTATCTCCTCACCTATTTCTTGTGCAGATTATTCTCTGTTTAGGCTTCTCTGTTTTATGCAACCCTCTCCTCAGTATTTTCATTTTCTTTCTTGTTTCCTTCTTCCACGAGGTTTCTATATGTGTGCATGTGTCTGCACAGCTTTATCCTCCTTTTCCTGAGCTTAAATATGGTTGTGATGGTGGAATAAAGGCTTATCACAGATCTTGGTTTACGTTCCATTGGTGAAGGCTTAACACAGAGCTTGGATAGTTTGATTTGAATGTGTTTTGACCGTTTTACCACACCAACTCACATTCTAACTTGTGTACCTGTGGCTGCATTCTTCTAGCTCGTGTACAGTCCTCCTTCCACGATGTATATGCATGTCTTATCACTGTAACACCGCATCACCCACGTTTTTTATAGTTCATTCTTTGTTCATGGCCTCATTCATTTCGTTGCATGTCCACCTTTTTTTTATGCGTAATGATATATTTTCAACCTTCTCGCGTGTTTTCAAATTACATTTCATTTCGACTCTTATGTTTCATTTTCACACTTAAGGCTTTGTCTTCCACATGTTTTCATATTTTGATTCTTATGTTGCATTTTCATACTTTAGGCTTTGTCATTTTATATGCTTATTTCTTGATTTGTTTTAAAATGACCATTGGATAGGTCATTTTAAAAACAAATTTTTCTCATTATGACACTAACTTTTATGGTTTTGTAGGGAAACAAAAAAAAAACCTTAAGGGAAAAAATATTGAGTCCTCAATCTTTGATAAAAAAATGCTTATAAAATAATGTTGGAGGATATGTAGGGTATATGGAAGTAATGTAGGAGATTGAACTTTTTAATGTAAATATATGGTAGGGTAATGGATATAATAGGATAATGAGTGTAGGTATGGTAGGATAATGGATATAATAGGATAATGAGGGTAGGATAATGGGTGTAGGTAGGATAAATGTAGGATAAATGTAAGATGTTAGATGATAAATGTAGAATGATGAAGGTAATAGGATGCATATCCAAGTTAAATTAGTTTTAACAATTCTAGAAAAAATTCAAAATATAAGGTTCTAAGAACATTTTTAATTACTTACTGTACTTTCCCTTCTGCAACAAAGCTTGATGTCATTACTGATTCATGATGACGTTTTATAGTTCGTCCATACTTGACACATGATGATGGTTCTTCAAAGATTAATTCAGATGGAATGTAGACAATTGTAACTGCTTATTTGAACCTCTTGTTATAGATTATGTTGTTTCATGTTCTCTTGCATCTGATATTGATTCAAGTCCCTTCTAATGAATATTGATGTTGTTCAGGTCCCTTTTGCAATTTTTAAATGATGTTTCAGGTCCCCTCTGCAATGATATTTTGAATGATGTTTTAGGTCCCTTCTGTAATATTATTCAGGTCCCTTCTGCAATACATCTGCTCAAAATATTTGCATAGTTTCATTATGAACTTCCTCTTTGCTTGTGTTAAGACTTGTCCTCATGTCTTGGAATTCTTGGAGGATTATTTCTGCAAAATAAAACTGAAGTAAAAGTAAACAAAATAGAGAATTCATATTGGTTAAACAAGTTGGTTTTTCGATATGAATTCGAGTTTGTATTGTGCCAGTTTCCTGGATTTTCACAACCAAACTCCTTTATTATTTTTTTAACTTCTTCTTATTCTTTCCTTTTTTCTTTTTTTTTAATTATGGAAGTAAGGAAGTCATATCACTATGTTGTTCCATTATTTCGATGTTATTTTCTGTTGAGATTATTTTCAAAAATTCCTCTTTATTGATAGGCTTATTATAGACCTTAAGCCTATGCCCATTAACTAAAAATGAAATTATTGATTTGTCAAATTTTTTATTTTTACTGCTCCATTTTCAAATATATCTTCTATCTCATATGGCCCAAGACAATGAGTTGTAAACTTTGCTTTGAAATCTTTGAACTTGGAGTCAAAAAGTAATGCCCAATCTCCTTTATGAAAAAAAATATTTTTAATAAATCTGTCATGCCACTTTATTCTTTGATGTTGCACCAGTGTTGTGTGCTCCACTACTTGTTGTCTTATTTCATCTAGTTCATTTTATTTCATGACTCTTTGTTGTTGTGCTTCAGATAGTTCCAATCGCAATTTTGCTGCAATTTTATATGTATGAATTTGAAATTCAATGGGTAATAGAACTTCCTTACCATATACCAACTGATATGGACTGAATCCAGTTGTATTCTTCCATGTAATTATGTATGCCCATATTGCATCCCTTAAATTTTCTAACCAATCCTTTCTGTTCATTTGCATTATTTTTGTCATGATATTTTCAGGACTTTGTTTATGTACTCTACTTGTCCATTTGCTTGGGGATGGTACGGAGTAGATTTTATGTGTTTGATCTTATACTTTTCTATAATATCCTGGAAAAGTTTGGAGGTGAACTGTGCTCCTTGATTTGTAACAATCTGTCTCAGAACTCCAAATCTGACAAAGATTTCCTCAAAGAGGAATGATACTATTGTGTCTTATGTTGCTCTTGCCGCTGCCTTTTCTTCTACCCACTTTGTAACATAATCTGTACACAATAGAATGTACTTATTTCCATTTTAATGTGGGTTAATTGGTCACACAAAGTCTAGAGCCCATTTCTCAAATGGCTCTATGAGTACTTGTGGCTTTAATGGAATTTCATCTGGTATCATAGGTCTTCCAATTCTTTGGCAGTTGTCACATATTTTAACATAAACTTTCAAATCCTTGAAGATTGATGGCCAGTAGTAGCCAAGTTTGAGTACCTTGTATGTTGTCCTCTTGTCTACAAAATGGCCACCACATGGCTCGTCATGACATGCTTACAAAATATCTATAATTTCATCTTCTCTAACACATTTTCTTATTAATAGATCAGAACTAGTATAAAAGAGGTCACCAATGACCCAACTATATCTAGCACTTTCTTTGGTTATTTTTCTTTTCTGTTTATTAGTGAAATGGGATGGTAATATTCCAAATGATAAATAGTTGGCTACATTTGCAACCCATGGGGTTTTAATTGTTATATAAAATAAATTTTCATCTGGAAAATTGTCTGAAACAGGATTTGAATCACCAGGTGAATGAAGCCTTGATAGAAAATCTGCTACTTGATTGTCTTTACTTGGTTGATCTTAAACAGTGATGTTAAATTATTGCATTAATAACATCCATCTAGTAATTCTGCCATTTGTAATTGCTTTTTTCATTAAGTAGGTTGAATGATTTTTATGAATGAATACGTGATAGCCTGTTATATACTGCCTAAACTTATTAATTGCATGCACAACAACTAACATTTCTTTTTCTGGGACTGTATAGTTCAATTCTGTTGGTGTTAAATTTTTGCTTATGATGTATATTGCATAATTGAACTGATTTTATTTTTGTCCAAGTGATGCTCCTATAGTTGTATCAGATGCATCAGTGGATATATGAAATGGAAATAACCAATTTGGTCCTCGAAGAATGGGTGCAATTGACAATTTTCCTTTCAATATTTCAAATGCATTTTGACAATTTGTTGTCCATTGGAACTCAACATCTTTTGCAAGTAACTTGAATAGAAGTAGAGCTATTTTACTAAAATTTTCAATGAATCCTCTATAATAGCCTGCATATCCCAAGAAACTTCTTACTTCTCTTTGTGTTGTTGGTGGCATTAAATTCACAATGACTTGTATTTTTGTTGGGTCCACCTTGATTCCTGAAGAATAAATATGGTGTCCCAACACTATCCCTTCAGTTAACATCATAAATCAATTTTCATTACTAAGGGATAGGTTTGTCTCTATGCATGTTTTTAAAAAAAATCAAGATTATTCAAACAATCATCAAATTTTCCTCCATATACATTGAAATCATCCATGTAGACCTCTACACATTCATGAATTAGATCAGCAAATATTGCAATGACTGCTCTTTGACATATGTTCCCCATGGACAAGTAAATGTTGCTTTATCCTGGTGCTCCAACGCTATCATAATCTGATTGTATCTACTAAATACATCAAGAGAAAATAATTTATTTCTAGCTAATGAATCTAGTACTTGGTCAATAAATGGTAATGAGAAATTATCTTTCAATGTGGCTTTATTCAATTCCCTATAGTCTACACATATTTTCCATTTTCCATTTTTCTTTGGCACCACAACTAAGGGATAAACCCATTGACTATCAAAAATAGGATAGAAGAATACAACTTGTAACAATTTCCGCGGTTCTTCTTTCATTATTTCTTTCATCATAGGATTCATTCTTCTTTGTGGTTGTCTCGCTGGTTTGATATGATCAGCAGTATAGATGTGGTGAATACATGTTTTTGGATGAATCCCTGCATGTCTATGTAATCCCAGGAAAAATATTTTGAATATTTTTGTAATAATGCTATTACATGTTGTTCCTGTGATGATTGTAAATTATTACCAATATTTAAACTCCTTCCGGGATTGATTTCAATGATTTTACTTTGTGAATTGGCAATTGAGTTAACAGGAAAAATACTTTCAAATGAAGTTTTCAGTGATTGAATAGTACAATTTTCCTAGAAACATTGATTTAAAAGATGATTTGCAGCTTCATATTGTGTTATTCTGATCTACTCTGAAATATCAGGATCTGAGATGAAAAGGTCTAATAGATCCTTATTTTCTTCCTCTTCTCTAAAATTAAAAACTTGATTAATACTGAGAACAGATTGAGTTTCTTTTTTTTTGGTTCATTGAGCCATGATAATAAAGAAGGAGATCGTGCTCAAGGATATAGTGTACCATGTTTCCTTTCATCCCCATGTGCTATGATCATACTTCCTTATCTACATACAATGAAGGCATATGCTATGGCTAACCATGGTCTACCTAGAATTAAAGGATGGCCTCCTAAATTTGTTTTTGGCTGCAAGATTAGAAATTGTACAGGATATTCCCATGAATCCAAAGAATCAATGATATCTTCTAATATTCCTTCTGGTGTAACTTTAGATCTATATGTTAGCTCTAAAATTTTAGTAGTAGGTCGAATATTGGGCGATTTCAAGTATTTCATAGTTTCTGTGGTCATGACACTTATGGATTCTCCCAAATATATTAAAGTATTTGGAACTCAAAAATTATTGATTGAAATGGTCACCATAGGGATTCCAGGATCAATATATTTTTCAATTGGTGTTTTTGCAGACACGAGACTAGCTAATTTGCCAATAACCTAGATTGGGGTTGGATCTCTTTTATTTCTGCTAGTTTTCTTAATACATAACTCCTTTATTGTTTTTGCATAAATTGGAGTATATTTTATAGCTTCAAACAAAGGAATTTTGGCATAAGCATTCTTCAATTCATCCAAAATATCAAATTCAGGAAGAGACATTGGAATTTTTTGTTCTACTAACCTCTCTGGCTAAGGTGGTGTTTGAATCATAATAGATTTTCATTTCTGAATTTGATTTCCTAGATGAGATTTTTCAGATTGTTCTCCTTGTTCATTTTGTTCTTCTATGATTGGTGGAGAATATTTGAGTAATACTTTCCCATACCTTAAGTGGACATCTTGTACAGGAAGAATAGAGTATGTAGGAAAATATGTTGCTTCTTCCACATTGTATGATGGTTTATCCACTTTGTTACTCAGATTTGCTACTGGTTGCGCTGGTAACTGAGTTGGTCTAGGTGGGGGTTGGTTAGAAGGCAGCTGAAGCTACTGAGGTTGAGTTTGTAATGGTGCAGGGTTTTTTTGTGGAAATGGCATTGGTTGAGGATGTTGCTGGTATTTTTGGTATTGGAATGGTTGTTGAGGATATGTTTGTTGGTATTGTTGTTGATATGACTATTTGTATTGTTGAGGATACATTTTTTGAGGTGGTTATTTTCCATAACTGTATCCTCTCCAAACGTGTGCAGGTTGGTTTTGGTATTTTTTTGGAGGCCAAGTCTGCCATGGCATCAAAGTATTCCATGTATTCTGAGGAGGGTATTGATAATCCTGGGGTTTTTTTTAGGGAATTGATGAGGAATCCTTGGTTGCCAAGGTCTCATTGGTGCCATATAGTAAAGAGAATAGTACTTCTTCCATTTGCAATTCTTTAATATTTGGACAGTTTTCAGTTGCATGATTCTCTGTACATTGAAAGTCCACACACTTGAATACTATCCAAAGGAAATTCTCTAAGTGGATGTTTCTTCCTACACTTAGGAAAAAATATTGATAAGATTTTATCTCATTCTTCTTTCTTTTTAATTGCTTTTAAAACATCAACTTGTGTTCCTAAAGTGCTCAAAAGATCTGTTTTAAAATTTTCTAGCAAACTTCATATTTTTGCTCTTGTTACTCCTCATGTTGCAGATTTGGAAGCTCTTAATGTAACATCTCTTTTTCCACTTTTTGCTCTTCCCCTAGATTATTTTTGACATAGTTCAACAATCTCATCAAATGGCGAGTTTGAGATATCTCCTTTTCCCATCACATTGAGAATATCTAATTATTCATCTCTGATACCTTTAAGAAAAATTGTGTTGATGGTATCAGGATTCGGAGAATGTTGTTTAGATTTTTGTAGATTGTAGAGGAATATTTCTAAGCACTCTTTCAAACTTTCATCTTCTTGTTGTGTCATTCTAGAAATATATTCTTTTGAGTCTCTAGCCCTGCAATAGGATTGATAATTTTTGAGAAAAAATCTCTTCATGTCATCCTAAGAAGCAATGGTATGTTCTCCTAATCCCATAAACCATTTTAGTGTTGTTGCTTTAAAATTAGTAGGAAATAGATGAAGTTTATGCGTGTCATCTACGTAGTGATAATTTCAACATAAGATATCAAATTCAAACATAAATGAGTCAAGATCTTCAATTGAAATTCCATAAATATTGGGCAAAACAGAAGGTGGAATGTTTGTCATTTTCACTTCCTCTCATAGTATTTCTCTTGTGTCTAATATTGGGAAGAAAAATTTAGCTTCATGATCATTGTTTGGTTCAATATCATTTTGTCTTTTGTTATCATACTCTCTTTTTTCATCTTCCTCTCTTTTTCTCTGCCATTCCTTCTGTTTCCTCTCATACTGAAGTCTTTGTTCTGGAGTCATAATTGGTATATTATATTCTTCTCCTTCTTCATTCATTTCCTTTTCAGTTGTTAGTAATGTTTCAATATGAGGCTGAATTGGTGTTTCCTCAACTCTCTTGATTTTTTCAAGAACCCGTTTCTCTAATTGTTTAACAACTGGTCTCCTTGTTTCCTTTTGTCTTTCTATGAAAGGAGTTTCTTTTGGTGTTTTATTTCTTTTCACCTCCCGGAATAACAAGGTTTTTATTGTTGAAGTTTGCAACAAGAAACAGTGAAGGAGGCATCCAGAAACATCATCCTTGATCCTAGTTGGAAAATAATCACTTAAACTACGTGGGGCCCACACAGGCTATTTTTATGTGTATGTTTATTTTTAGACATGGTGAGCATATTCTATAAGTTGTGGGATGCTATTTGTAGATGGTTGGTCAAATGTGAAAAATAGATGAAATTCTATTTTTATAATATTGGGCGAAGTCTATTTATAGATCGCTAATCTAAAAATAGATGCATGTCGATTATTATTAGCTCTTAATAATAATCAGACACTAAACATCAACTTATTCTCTTGGAGCACTTTATTTCAGTGAACGGATTTTTAAAATCAGTGGGCTGAAGGAATTACACAATTCCTAAGGTTTTACTGGAGTTCATGCATAGAGGACTCAGTTAGAACTGAAGTCGAAAAGTTATGACAGAGTTGGAAGAGTAGTTCATGGACTTGTATTCAGTTTAACTCAGTTAGACTCAGTTGGGCTAGTTGTATCTAATCTAACTGAATGATACGCTAGTGAGGGTGGAATGAATTAATTATTTAATTAATTCACAAATAATAACTCATTAATCAACTAAACAATACATCAGTTAACTACAATGCATGGCAGTTTCAGTGGAGACCAGTGGAGAGATAGGTGAAAGGGCAAGATAGACTATCTATTGTGACTACTATTGATGCATGAATTGCATCTACATATACATTAGAGTTGCCAATGATAATAACGCATTCAATTAGAGTGGGATTACATTGAATTGGTCTTTGTAATTAGCTTGGATTGCACAGTGGAGGCAGGCTAGCAAGAGGGCAGAGATTGGTGCATGGATTTGCAGATTTCTTCTATGTTAGTGTGTGACGATTGTATTGCACTGAGAGCTTGATGTACTAAGATTTGTATGAGATTTTTACATGATATCCATGATACATAATATATTATATTTTGGGTTTTTAGCTTCAGGCTTTCCCATTAAACAACCGTGTTAATGTGTGTGAATTTTTATGGTTTCATGTGTGCATTGCAATCTTGATTTAATTTCCGCAAATGATCAATGGTGGAATAGATTATGTATTTTTCATGAAGTTAAAATAGTGTGAGATCAGGAGAATATTGGACATATAACACATAATTTATATAATTTCTAAATGGTATCAGAGCTGTGTTATAGATTTTCTACATGTGATGAGAGAAGGAATTTTTTGGCACGCGAGTTTGCAGAGAATATCTGAAAATTTTGGTGAAATATTTTCAGAAAAAAATAGCATATTTGGAATCCTTGCGAAAAAATAACCAAATTAAAAAAAAAAAAAAAAAAGGGTCGAATCGGAGCTCAGATGAGGGAGATATCGTCGATTTAAAATCAACTCTTTTGTTAGAAAATTTTGCGACGGCAGGACAATTACAATGTGCTCGAGCCAAGAATCTACATGCACTGAGGTACAAGATGCATGAAAGCTTTGAGGAGAAAAGCAGAGGTTAGTGACTTTGTGGTTGAGAGGGAGCCTCTCAACATGCAGCCTGAGAAGCAGTCTCAGAAGGTTGTGGAGCAGCCACAACTGGAGATGCAGAATAATATTTATAGATTTGAAGTAAATGGGATTTCTACAGAGCTTCCTACTATTGGGAAGTGCAAGAAAGACATGCAATTGAAGCTTGAGAGGGAGCAGGATTTTCATGTAGGTAAGAGTGAACCTCAGGATGAGGAGCAGCCACAAGATGAGGATCACGGATGTGGGAACAACCACTCACGCAGATAAATTTCATGCCAGATGGGCAGAGGGAGTGCATGCAGATATACCACCAGGTAAGAGGTGGGGTGACATGCATGGATAATCCAAGAAGAAATTTATGGGCAGGATTCATTGAGATGGTGTGGATCTCATGAATTGAACCTGGCTACGAGGTGCCCATAAAGCAGCGGTATCATGACCATTTGGATTGATGTAGTGAGATGAAAGTGACAGTGTCAGATACTGGAGTGCGGTTCAGAGTTGACAGCAAGTGCAGAGTGCATGGGTGCAGAGTCCAACAACGTAGTGGTTCCTGAAGACATGTGCAGTTGGTACCAGCAGAAGTGATGCCCGGGCTATCTTCAATCTCCAATCTCTATGCATATAATAATAATGCACCAAATAATTTTAAATCTGGCAACCTTAATACACATGCAGAAGCTTGGACTTTTCCTAACTCTCAATGATTAAAACCACCCTCTCACTATGTATAGGAGGAAGCCCCCTTCATGAATTCATCCAAAAACCCCCTCAGTCATATTCTCAATTTGGGCCAATTGATTTAAAGTGCGGAAACCTACAAACACTATGGTTCGACCAAAGGATAGACTTTCAACGCATACAATGTGCTCTTTCAATGCAAAACCCACCATAACTTTACATCTAAAGGTTTCAATTATCTCAATGTTGAAATATGCCAACAATCCCAAGGAAAATGAACATTGGGATATATGCGGAAATTTACCTTTCTATTAATGGCCCACAGCAACCATATAATTAATGGATACTTACCAACTCACACATACAATTTCCTATGTGCGTGCCCTTTGACATATTTCATTAATCTCGATTCTGGATAAACCAAAACACTATATAATAGCGCCTTTTCCTTTTAACACTTACCGAGCTTTACATTGATTAATTAACACCAACGCATATAAAACTACAACATGTTCGGGCCCACAGTACTTGGTTTACCTCGTTATCCGACAGCTCTAAACTCTTCGCGCTCCACTCTAATGGTCACCACCGTTGATCTGGCCCTTGTAAACCCCCAATCAACTTATTGCACGAGCGTCATTGGATCTCCTCCACTCCAGATCGAATAACTATAACACATATTGCGTTTTTCTTACCTCCAAACCTCAACGCTCCAAAAAAATGCGATATAACCTGTTTTCAATTACCCCCCTTTTCCACGAGTCCTTCATCTAATGGAATCATGTTTTTTTCACAAAAATTCTTTACCACTTTTACAAAGCGCAAGACCACTGGTTTTCTAGGTAGAAACCACCGTTATTGTTGCTCCTCATGGTTCCGTGACCAGTTCAACGTTCCACCTCTAACTCTCCACTTCGGCATCTACACACTTCACAATCTCTTGATTCAAACTTCCTTCGTGCCTTGGGTATCCGATGTTTATTAACCAGATTCTATCACAGTAAAACCTTCAAAATGGTTTCAAATTCCCAATCTCTCTTCGTTGTTCATTACAAAGTATGGCATGTAAGCAAACCATACCATTGAATGTTGTATGAGGCTTTACCACAAGGATGGGTATCGATTATATAAGTCGAACCCAACAATTTCCTATATAGATTACCGAATCAAGTCCCTCCATCACATAATAAGAAAGAACTTAAAAAGGGCTGAATCCTCATTCGAACAGTGAATTTGTAGTTTAACCCTTAACACAGAACTTCAACAGGCTTGTCTTATACACTCTTTCTTAGGAACTTAAACCTTCCTCACGAATACAGGTCATAAATCAAATCCTTAACACAGGATTCAACCATAGATAATCAATCAATTAAATCGCACATAATTCCAAAATAGTTTCTTTCATATACACAAAATTACTTATAGAATCTTTGGTTCTGGCCTGATCTTATTTTCGATGGCCCTCCTATATTCACTAATCTATCCTCTCTCGAACAACTCTCTAGCTCTGAACCTCTAAACCCCTACTCTATCTTTCATGCTTTCATTTATACACAGTGATGACCTGAATCGATTCAGGTCCCTTACAGCTCGACAAACCCTTAAAATTCTCAAAAATCCTAAATTTAGCCTAATTCTCTAAAATAACTAAAACTTCCTATATCTTCACATTCCCAACTAATCATTTCTCTCATGTTCTCTAATGATTAGAGAACATTTACAATTCCTCACTATTTTATTCAAAATCACTAATAATTACATGAGAATTTAGAAATATGAGACCCCCCTATGTCTATGAAAATACAAAGTAATTTTTTTTAGCCTAATGCCCCTGCATCAGACTCCCAAGGTTCAAATTGATCATGATCTCCTGATCATGTGCTTTCAGTCTCTGCCTCCTGGATCCCATACTTTTTTTTTTTGTTGTCCCTTAGCTGCATCATCCTTCAACTTCATTTCTCCAGGTTTCCATACTTTGTTCTGCAACTTGCCTCCATCTATGCTTTCACAATATCTTCTTGTCTTTCCTTTGCTAACATCCCTCTATTTTCTTTTTGCTATCTGCTGCTTCTTAGAAACCTTCATCATCAGTCTTCTAATGCTTTCAATCTCCATGTCCAGCTTATCTTCTAGCTGGAAATTCCTCTGCCCACTGCTGCTACTTTCAACTCCTGTTAATGCCAATATTGTTGCTCTTGCTGTCTCACATGTTAATAACATGTCTGCTACTCCTGCAAATGTCACCCCCCATGTTGTGGCCTCCTAAAATTCCTATCCCTATGCAACATTCTCTTGCTCATCATCTGCAAAATTACTCTTAGAAAATAAATCATCAATTAATTTTCTTCCTGCAGTAACATACTCATTCAGTATACTAGTAAGCATAAGCAAATTCTACAAAATAGTATCTGATCTTCTTTCTTTCACAACTTCAGGCATCTTTTCTTCAGTGTCTACAATTTCTTTATCTTCCTCAAATGTTCCCAGCAAACATTTCAGCCATCTCTCCTGTATTTGTTTCACATCTTCAGCATGTTGCAATTTAGTTTCAGCATCTTTTTCTTCTTCTTGGGCAATCTTCAGCAATTTCCTTTCATCTCCTTGGTTGATTCTGGAAATCAAACCAAGTTCTTCAATCTCTGTATTTTCATCTTCTTTCATAATGGAATTCAGATTCTTCATCGTTGTAGTAGTTTTGACAATATGCCCCACAGTCTGCTCTTGGCTATTCAGACAAGCCAATTATTCCCTGTCACCAATAGTGACAAAATTCTGCATGATTGTCTCATCTTTTTTCTTCTGCAACATTTTTTCTTCTCTCAAGGCAATTCCAGATGATGGATTGCCTCCTGCATCACCTGTAAACATAATCAAATTGTCAGTGTTAAAATCACAAGATTCAATGGTCTCAATTGATGACCCAGTCACCAATTCTTCTCTCTACAGTTCCAAGTCTCTTTCAAGACTCATAAAATCTCCATTATCTTTCTCCTCAGCTACCAGAGTTATCTCCACTGATCCAATCACCATGTTAAAATGATGACCCTTCACTATGCTTTTAGCTAACATAGTTTCCTTCTTATTAACTTTTTTTACAACTTCCATTAGTTGTCCTTCTTTCCCTGCATAATCAACACATGAACCTTCAACATTAAAATTACAAGGTCTCAATACCTCTTCTTCCTCTGACAACACATCAGTATGTTGTTCTGAGGTTCCTTCCAATTCCTCTGTCAGCACATCAGTCTGCTAATTTGCATTCCTCATGAGACTATCAGTTAGTCTCTCCTTCTCTCCATTATCTGCTTCATGAACACCATTCATGAAAACCTTCCTGCCTTGCTTCTTCAACAATTTATCCTGTGCATAGGTCCTCTGGTTCTCCAACTCTCTTCTTTGAAAATCCAACCTCCTATACAACTCAAAAACTTCAATTGGAATATATTTTGGGAACCTTACACAACCTTTTATGCCTCTGCTTGTTCTTGACCAATCCTTAGTTGGTCCTTCTCTCTCTGCCTCAATATTCTGTTGAATATTCTCATTGGACTCTTTTGTCTTCATGTCTTCCTCCTGAGATCTTACTATCTCAGCATTGATCTGAACGGATTTCATATTCAATTTCTCCTCCTCAACAAACTTTAAATTTTGTTCATCTCCTTGTGATGTACCTACAAACATACACAACTCTTTAGTTTTAAAACCACAAGAATTTTTAGTCTTGGTTGCTTTCTCAAGCATTTCCCTTTGAACAGATCTGCATGTGGAATCTTCAAATTCCATCCTTGACTCAAGAACTCTAAGTTCTTCTTCCTTTGTAGAACTTGTCATCACCTCACAATGGTCAGACTCAAAAATACAAGTCTTTACATCGTCCAGTTGATCTGGACTTGTCCAATAACTCAGAAAATCGTCAATGATATCCTCTTCCATAAGACAAGTGTTTTGTTGCCTTAAGTCTTCACCATGCATCACAAGATCTCTCGCAGATCTCCATTCTTCATCTGTTCTTTGTTCTGTTTCACAAACAGAAATTTCTTTTCTCAACTCAGTTGTCTTGAGTTCTTCCTTCAGTAAGGCAATCTCCTTTTGCCTCAACCTCAATTGTACTGGTTGCCATTTTACCTTCTTCTTCATGAGCCAACCAGCTCTCTAGCTTTCCTCTATCTTCTTTTCCAATTTATAAAATTTTTCACTTATCTCAGCTACCTCTTTCCACCATTCTACATCAGTCAACTGCTGCCTTATGCCATTTTCCTTGGCATCTTCTTTCTCTCTTTTGCGGTGGCCTCTCTCAGAACCTCTGCAATCTCTGCTATGGATATCAGTAGGAATTTTCTCCTCCATGATTTATTCACTCACAAGCTGCACTAAGCCTCTGCAACAACAAGCTCTCTTGTTGCAACCTAACTCACCAATCCTTTCCTCCGGATCTGGGCTTTTGGCAAGTATTGATCCCCTGTCTGTTGGAACCTTTTGAGCACTCTCTTCTACTATCTCTAGGCTTCACTCTAAATTTTCAAGAACACATATGTTCTCCTTTCATCCAACCTCTGTTGGGAATCCTCCAGGTTCTGCCACACTTTCTTCTTCACTTCAGAATCCTCTGCTGGATTCTTTTATCACTGCTCTTAAAGCTGTGATCTTCTCTTGCTAAGATTTCTTCCTCAATTACTTGCACTCTACATTCTGCAAACAAATCCTTCAAACCAGAGTTTAAATAATGCTCATCAACTCACCTTCTCTTGAGAACACTATAATTTCTCTCCCTATCCAGCCTTTAGCTGAATATCAGGTTCACTACCATCATCATCAAAACTCAGCATGCACTTTTTGCAACCATCATCCTGCAATCATAAATCTCAAATTAGATTTAAAATTAGTTTACCTACAAGATCCTTGCATGATCTTGTTATTCACTTATCTCTGCAAATCTTGTTCACTGCAATTCTGTGTATTTTGCTGCATATCAGATTGAAAAATCGGATCTTCCTTCTTCTCTCAAAACATGCATTGTATGCACATCACCATCACATCTGTGTTTCCATCTGCATTTCAAAATTTAAATTTTCAAGAGCTATTCCAACTCTGATATCACATGATGCCCGGGCTACCTTCAATCTCCAATCTCTATGCATATAATAATAATGCACCAAAAAATTTTAAATATGGCAACCTTAATACACATGCGGAAGCTTGGATTTTTCCTAACTCTCAATGATTAAAACCACCCTCTCACTATGTATAGGAGGAAGTCCCCTTCATGAATTCATCCAAAAACCCCCTCAGTCATATTCTCAATTTGGGCCAATTGATTTAAAGTGCGGAAACCTACAAACCCTATGGTTCGACCAAAGGATAGACTTTCAACGCATATAATGTGCTCTTTCAATGCAAAACCCACCATAACCTTACATCTAAAGGTTTCAATTATCTCAATGCTTAAATATGCCAACAATCCCAAGGAAAATGAAAATTGGGATATACGCGGAAATTTACCTTTCTATTAACGGCCCATAGCAACCATATAATTAATGGATACTTACCAACTCACACATACAATTTCCTATGTGCGCGCCCTTTGACATATTTCATTAATCTCAATTCTGGATAAACCCAAACACTATATAATAGCGCCTTTTCCTTTTAACACTTACCAAGCTTGACATTGATTAATTAACACCAACGCATATAAAACTACAATATGTTCGAGCCCACAGTACTTGGTTTACCTCGTTATCTGACGACTATAAACTCGTCGTGCTCCACTCCAATGGTCACCATCGTTGATCTAGCCCTTGTAAACCCCCAATCAACTTATTGCATGAGTGTCATTGGATATCCTTCGCTCCAGATCGAATGACTATAACACATATCGTGTTTTTCTTGTCTCTGAACCTTAACGCTCCAAAAAAATGCAATATAACCAGTTTTCAATTATCGCCCTTTGCCACGTGTCCTTCATCTAATGGAATCGTGTTTTTTTCACAAAAATTCTTTACCACTTTTACAAAGTGCAAGACCGCTAGTTTTCTAGGTCGAAACCACTGTTACTGTTGCTCCTCGCAGTTCTGTGACTAGTTCAAGGTTCCACCTCTAACTCTCCACTTCGGCATCTACACACTTAACAATCTCTCGATTCAAACTTCCTCCATGCCTTGGGTATCTGATGTTTATTAACCGGATTCTATTACAGTAAAACCTTCAAAATGGTTTCAAATTCCCAATCTCTCTTCATTGTTCATTGCAAAGTAGGGCGTGTAAGCAAACCATACCATTGAATGTTGTATGAGGCTTTACCACAAGGATGGGTATCGATTATATAAGTCGAACCCAACAATTTCCTACATAGATTACTGAATCAAGTCCCTCCATCACATAATAAGATAGAACTTAAAAAGGGCCGAATCCTCATTCGAACAGTGAATTCGTAGTTTAACCCTTAACACAGAACTTCAACAGGTGTGTCTTATACACTCTCTCTCAGGAACTTAAACCTTCCTCATGAATACAGTTCATAAATAAAATCCTTAACACACGATTCAACCATAGATAATCAATCAATTAAAGCGCACATAATTCCAAAATAAGTTCATTCATATACACGAAATTACTTATAGAAATCTTTGGTTCTGGCCTGATCTTCTTTTCGATGGCCCTCCTATCTTCACTAATATGTCCTCTCAAACAACTCTCTAGCTCTAAACCTCTGAACCCCTACTCTATCTTTCATGCTTTCATTTATACACAGTGATGACCTGAATCAATTCAAGTCCCTTACAGCTCGACAAACCCTTAAAATTCTCAAAAATCCTAAATTTAGCCTAATTCTCTAAAATAACTGAAACTGCCTATCTCTTCACATTCCCAACTGATCATTTCTCTCATGTTCTATAATGATTAGAGAACATTTACAATTCCTCACTATTTTATTCAAAATCACTAATAATTACATGAGAATTTAGAAATATGGGACCCCCCTATGTCTATGAAAATACAAAGTAATTTTTTTGAGCCTAATGCCCCTATATAAAGAAGTCAAAGACTTTGATGATAGATGCATTATACTGATTCAATTTTTTGGAGGATATTCAGTTTCAGAAGTGTTACAGCAAGATTTGCAGGGCGAATGCATGGAGTTACATGTCGCAGGCAGAAACAGTCCTTTCTTGTTGAGAGGGAGTGTTGAATTTTGCAACAAGAAACAGTGAAGGAGGCATCCGGAAACATCATCCTTGATCCTAGTTGGAAAATAATCACCTAAACTACGTGGGGCCCACACAGGTTATTTTTAGGTGTATGTCTATTTTTAGACATGGTGAGCATATTCTATAAGTTGTGGGATGCTATTTGTAGATGGTTGGTCAAATTTGAAAAATAGATGAAATTTTATTTTTAGAAGATTGGGCGAAGTCTATTTATAGATCGCTGATCTAAAAATAGATGCATGCCGATTATTATTAGCTCTTAATAATAATCAGACACTAAACATCAACTTATTCTCTTGGAGCACTTTATTTCAGTGAACAGATTTGTAAAATCAGTGGGCTGAAGGAATTACACAATTCCTAAGGTTTTACTGGAGTTCATGCATAGAGGACTCAGTTAGAACTGAAGTGGAAAAGTTATGACAGAGTTGGAAGAGTAGTTCACGGAGTTGTATTTAGTTTAACTCAGTTAGACTCAGTTGAGCTAGTTATATCTAATCTAATTGAATGATACACTAGTGAGAGTGGAGTGAATTAATTAGTTAATTAAATCAAAAATAATAACTCATTAATCAACTTAAAAATACATCAGTTAACTATAGTGCATGGCAGTTTCAGTGGAGACCAGTGGAGAGATAGGTGAAAGGGCAAGATAGACTATCTGTTGTGACTACTAGTGATGCATGAATTGCATCTACATATACATTGGAATTTCCAATGATAATAACGCATTCAAAGAGAGTGGGATTACATCAAATTGATCTTTGTAATCAGCTTGGATTGCGCAGTGGAGGCAGGCTAGCAGGAGGGCAGAGATTGGTGCATTGATTTGCAGATTTCTTCTATGTTAGTGTGTGATGATTGTATTGTACTGAGAGATTTTTGTACTAAGCTTTGTATGAGATTGTTACATGATCTCCATGATACATAATATATGATAGTTGGGGTTTTTAGCTTCAGGCTTTCCCGTTAAACAATTGTGTTAATGTGTGTGAATTTTTTGTGGTTTCATGTGTGCATTGCAATCTTGATTTAATTTCCACAAATGATCAATGGTGGAATAAATTCTGTATTTTGCATGAAGTTAAAATAGTGTGAGATCAGGAGAATCTTGGACATATAACACATAATTTATATAGTTTCTACATTTCTTTCAATAAGAACCAATCTTTGTCCTGATCTTTGTTTTTCTTCTAATTCCTCTAGAGTTGGTCTCCCAAAAACTAGTGTAGTTAGTCCTGATGGTCCTGCTCCTATGAATGGTTGAAATTTTTGGGGGGTTTTGTTTAGTAAATCTACCTTTCTAATCTCTTTCTCTAGGCATAAAGAAACATAACTGAAAGAAAAACTAAGTTTTTGTTGTTTTTGTTGTGTTTTTATTTATTTTTATTTTTATTTTTTTATCCTCCTAATTGACTATGTTGATGTATGCTTCCCCAACAACAGCGCCAAAAATGTTGGGTCAATTTACTAGGTAAAATAACACAAGTATTTAATTATGAATACGGGTTTGTAAACTTGGAATCATATCCAAAATATATGGATCTCATATGTAGTCAATATTTAGAAGACAAAATGTTTACACTAAAAGAAATGCATGTTACAAATTTATTCTAAATTCTAATATTTAAGGAAATGCCTATTACAAATATAAAATATAGCTAAGTAATTTTTTATTCAATATGTAATAAGTGAGGGAAGAGGCTCCTAACTTAGGAGATCTTGTTTGACCTTCCCCACAGTACTAATTTCATGAAGATAAACCAGTTAATTGATAGAAAATAGCTTATGATGCATAAAATGTGGGAGAAGAGGCTCCTAACTGAGGAGGTCCATGTTATCCTTCTTCATAATTCCATTCATCATTCTGACCATTGTATTTAAAATTAGAAATTCAGAAAATAGCTTCAAACAAGGAAAAGAAGATGAATTTTAGTTATTTTTATTGGATTAGATAGAAGGAGAGTTTAATTTAAACACTTCTTTGTTCCTTCATATGTAAATTATAATTAAACTAAGATTCATTAGCAAGCATAAGTAAATAACTCAACAAGGAAAAGAAGATGAATTATAGTTATTGTTCTTGGATCAGATAGAAGGAGAGCTTAACTTAAACACTTTTTTGTCCCTTCATATGCATATT
The DNA here is from genome assembly GCA_034641835.2 of Pinus albicaulis. Lineage (NCBI taxonomy): Eukaryota > Viridiplantae > Streptophyta > Pinopsida > Pinales > Pinaceae > Pinus > Pinus albicaulis. The sequence continues at coordinate 989,426,093 of CM076583.1, read as the reverse complement.
ATAAGTAAAACAAGATTCATCAGCAAACATAATAAATCTTCATTCATCTAAATAACTGAAAAAATCTGAAGCAAAACTAGTTCATGAAAATTAAGCTAATTTAACCAAAAAGTGTACTTAGCTTGGTGTAGGGGCCATCCACCATTGCCTTGCACACTTGAAGAACTTATCAACTACTGAAAATTCAATCAATCATTAACAGCATTGAACAACAAAAAATAAAGTGGTATTGGTTCCTCAAATTAACTCACATTATTCAAAAGTCTCAATATGAAATTATACAAAGTCTCCATGCTTGAATGGTTCATAAGCTTGGTATAAATAGATAAATGATAAAAAAATATACAATGTCTCTAACAGACGTATATTATCCTAATCCCATCCATTTAGTTCTAACTCATCCATTTAGTTACACAAAATTTGGAAAAATCCCAAAAACTACATTTCTGCCCTATTTTCTAGGGATTCCTAAAAAACAGGTCATGTTTGACCAGTGTTGACTGGGCCTGTTTTAGCTCAGTTTGACCGAACCAATAGATTATTTTCCATCTGTGGTTCCCAAAATTTCCAAATCTATGCTCGTCTCGTGCCCAGGTGTCCTACACATATGACTTTCATGAAGTAATTACGAGAATTTTTAGTTTTGTGCAAAAATACTCTTAAAACCCAATTTTACAAATATCTAAAAATTGAAAAACACAATTTATTTATATGAATATGCATAATAAGGTAAAAATAAGACATATGTGTATGATATAATGTGGAAAATGATGGGAATTAGATGGATTATTAATAAGCAAAATTGACCAAAATGGAGGGCCAACAATGTATGCATGGAAAACTCCAGAAGGTAAGACATATATATCGTGTTATGGAAATTAAATTGAAAATTTCTACAAAAATACTATGTTATATATGTACACATAATAACATATTTAAAGAATTAAAATGAATTGCAATACCTCTTAAAGCTTTGAAACTATGTTTTGGAACCAAACGATATGCATATGGTTATTTAAGAATGTTAAATGCGATGATGTTAATATACAAGTATGTATATCGAAGCCTCTTAGAAGGTTAGAACAATAATTTCTGAGTCAGGTTTGGTCACATTACCAATGTGAAAATAATGTTATTCATGAAATAAGTACAAAATAATGGTGAAGTATAAGTGCATAAATTGATTATATTGATAGATAAGAAATCATGTCTATGTTTTTAATTCTTTTTTAAAAGGGAAATATTATACATTTGGCAAGGGTTTGATAGATAAATGATATATGAGTGTAAGGAAAGAAATTAAATTCATAAAAAACATATTAAAATGATCAATGGAGGAGAGAGATGGGATATATTACTTATAGAGATAATTTTGTATTCTCAAGGAAGGAAATTTGGAGAAAGTAACAACTCGATAATGGAAAGGTTTTCTAAACTTGAATTAAAATACACATGTTGACAGAAGAAAGTTTATCATAGAAAAATATTACCAAGAGAAGGATGAGAAGGATGTGTGGATATATATATAAACGTCACAGATATTTTATATATATATATATATATATATATCTGTGTGTGTGTGTACATTACAGAAAATGAAAGGAGTTCATTGTGGGGATACAACTAATTCACTTTCTCAACAAGATTAAAATTTCCATTGATTGTTGGTGTCCAGCAAGTATATTAATTTAACACTTGAGAATAAGTAACGTAATTTGGACTACAGGTCTTGCTAATGCTAGTTGTGTTCCTAAGGTCTTTGATTTCATAGAACTTGTTTTTTTGTGTACCTGTTATTTTGATTATAAAATTAAAATTATTAAAGTTTCTTTGCAAGGGAATAATTCAATCCTTATAACTCCAAAATATTTTAGGAAAATGGTGAATCTACTAACTCTGAACAAGCAACTTAAACTAGCTGAGGTGGGTTGAGTTTCAATGATTCTCAAGGCGGGGGGAGTGAATGTTATTAAATAATTCATTGTTCAATCAGTGCATATTCCAACCACTTTTATATCTATTGATATCTTAGTATTAGTGGATCCCTACAAATATTTATCTTTGTTGTTTTTATATATAATGGGATGTGTTTCAACATCTCACATACTTAGCTCAATCTTGTACATATGATATTATTCTTTCAAAAATTATATTTTCTTCAATTGGGTTGATGTAATTTCCAATGATATTTCTTTTTAGTTAGTTAATTGTTTGAAGACTCAAAGATTCTTCATGATGGCTTATCTAATGATATCGATAAGTTTATTGTAACTTTTTTCAATGGCCTACCTCTTGAGAGTAATATGAATGTTGAAACGGAACTAGTGAAATTTTGATATCCTATTTTATGGAGACATAAAACACCATTTCATTATTTTCTTGCCCAATATAATTTGTTAGGGAGTTTAGATATATGTTAACTCAATTTGAACCAAAAATATTGACTCAACAAACACAATAATTTTCATAGGAAAAGGAGTATGGGTATAAGAATACAATAATATATATATATATAAGGATATATGGGTACCAAGACAATCTATTGATACTCCTTGTTTTTATTTGTGATAGGTATTTTGTCACAGAGGTATGTAGGAAATATTTTTCTAGCCAATTCTATTCGATAGGAAAAAGAAAAAAATTGTTTTTATTGTTACCATTTAAAATTGTATAAATTGAAGTGAAATTTTCTTAACATTTAGCAATGTTATCTTGATCTAGATTTTATCAGGTACCAGAATTAATAAAGATCTTTTAATTTTGTGATGTTATCGGAATTTCATGTGAAATAGCATGAAAAAACACATGTGCATATCTTAAATAAGAGGAAACATAAAGGCAACCATTAAATCAAATAAAAAACATAAGTTGATAATGGAGTTCACCCAGTGTCGGGTTACCTCTTCGGGCCCGATCTCAACAGTGGGGAGGCCGATTCATTAAATGTTGCAAGATGATGATGATTAAATGATGTATTATTTGTCAATACAAGGAAGAACTCTCTTAACTAGAGTGGCATGTCTCTCCACAAGACCTTCTTCTATAATAACTCTCACTCATAAAATCTTTCATTCAGTATGACAAAATAACAAACTCTCACATGAAGTGGCATACAAGGATCCTCCAACAAAATGTAAAACAAGGATCTCAACATCAAATCATCATCTCAAAAGAAAAAAATAAAAGAATACATGGCATCAGTGCATTGTATACCTCCATTATCGAGGATGTCCTGAAAATGAACACCTATACTGAAGAAACAGACTACACATTTGAATTCCTAGCAAAAAAATGTGAAATTTGACTGTAAACTTGACCCCTTTCTGACTCGGTCAAATTTTGGCTCCCCTAGAATCTCAAATATTGCTAGATCTTAGACTTCTGTGATCCATAATGCTAATGAGATTATCTTTCATATTAATCACATCATTAAGATTTGGTCGATGTTTCGAACCATCTTATGTGGTTCATCTCAAAGATTCCTTAAATATTCTCTTCTGCAAGTTGACTAAAATTTTTTTTCTCAAATGAAGAAACTAATCACACCATCACGTTCCTTGTGAAAACTGAGAAAATGAGTATAAACTTGGCCTGGTTATGAAAATATCATTCTCGGGCCTCCAAGTAATCTTTCAGATTCCATGCAGATTCCTACATCAAGGTTCCATCTTCATAGTTCTTCTCTCAACATTATGTTCCTGAAAATTCCGCTGCTTAGATCAAAAATTTGATCATGCCATCAGACTCCTGGCGAAACTATGTTTCATTTAAGTATAAACTTACAATGAATTTGGAACCTTCAAAAAATTACTCCAAGGAAATCTAAAGATTCCTTGACAAGAATCTACCCCTTTGGAATATTCATTTCGAAAAATGTGCCTGGGTGAACCCCTCCTTGTTCCGCATCTTTTTGTTCCCTTTGTTCTATTGCTCGACCTCCGCCGGTTGAATGGTAAATATGTGGGCTTAAATAAAATTTCAAGAGGATATTACAAAATATATGCCTCGATCAAATTATTTATCATATGCCAATTATGGTGTTGGGTTGGTGGGGTTCCGAGTTCCATACCTATCCGTGGTTGTTTTTAATTGGTGTTGTTTTGTTACATATGGTTGGTGCTTAATATTAGACTGTTAGTCCGCAGGTTGGTCATCCAGTTGGCGTGGGTTCAAACCCCCCAGTTTAGTAATACCATATGGTCGCTGGCCATTTTTTATGCTTGTTATATATATATATAATATAAAAACTATGGGGTTGGTGGGGTTGGTGGCCTGCCATCCTTTTTATATTTTTTTTGTTTTTATAATAACCAATTTGGTCAAATTATCCCATCGGATTTTTGTGGTCACCAGAAAAATTAAGTAGGCAACAATTTCTCTCTTTCAAAGCGCGGGAAACTTTCACCACTAAGTGAAAATTTGAATCCTCATTAACTGCCGCCAAATTTATCTAAACCTCCAGATTTGGCGAGCCTCCAAATTTAGTTAGTGCTTTGCTAAATTTTAGTCAATGGGCCAAGTTAACCAAAACTTTGACAAGCCATAACTTTTGCATACGAACTCTGATTAAGGTGTCATTTGTGTCGTTGTAAAGTTTGCGACAATCTCTTCGATATGATATTGGTTTCATTGAAATACAAGTACTTTTATTTTTTAGCCTTTCCCCAGCTTTCTAAGTGTTTATGGAGCCAAGGGAGTAGGTGTTAATAGCCAAGAATGACTCAACCATTAGAGGATGTATAAAGGCCTCGATTTGCAGGATTAAGATACATTGAAGGAGAGTGTTTTAAGGTAACATAAGAAAAGGGCTCTTCACATAAAAAATTCAAGCCATTGATGAAATCCTTCAAGCGGAGAATGTTGAATTGGGGATACATCTACAAGAAGCAGAGATTGCAGCTTCAATTACGATCCATGGAAGAGGCCTTGGAAAATTTGAAGCACAACAAATTGTTACACGTTATTTTTTCACCATGACATTTAACTATCCATATATGACTATCACCACCTATATCATGCTCCGTTAGAAGTCAAAAACCCTAATTTTCCTAAACCAAGTCTTGGAATTGGAGAAAAGCTCTTTAAAACCCTTAAAAGTCCACCTCCACACTTTTTCTAACCTTTTTCCTGCGGGTTTGCAGATACTTGGTCTATAAACAGCGGAAACGCCCATGTGTTCTACTACTAAAACCTGCGTACCCCCATTAAAAGTTGGATAAAGGAAAAAGTAAATTCTAGAAGCCCAGTTGGTCGAATATTCTCCCAACTGGAAGCTTCTAGAGGCGAGATCAATTCGAGTTTTATCCCTCCACTCAAGGAGCTTATCCCTTGGTCTATGGAGATCAAATCCCTTCATGAGAGGAATGCATCCCCCTCTTCGTGGAACTGAAAATACCTCCATTTCCCTATAAATTGAGCTCAAGTTTTAGGTTGAAGGGTAGATTGAGGACTGTAGATGCTAATATTAAACCTTTTATATGGTAATTGCTGAAGAAATTCTCAAGAGAGCATACTCTCTACACTATTTTTTTTGGCATGAGAATGATCACACCCTTATGTCCATAAATCCATGCTAGTATTTAGAGAGGAAGGCTTGTCAAACTGAAGGAGGAACGATTGTTCAGGACCCTGGGAAAAACTTGTACAACATCAAGGCATCAAGTTGTAAGGTTACTCTTTTCATTCAAGATAATACATATGGATCTCTTTTTCTCATTGAGTTGTTCTTGTGCTTATTGAATAACATCAATACTTAGAATCTTTGATTACTAAGTTAGATTATATTTTCTTGATTATTATATGTTGCAGGTGCTATGATTCTTTTTCTTTGTCTTTGATTGCAGGTTCTACTTACTAAAGAAGCCTCTTTGGAGCGACTGGATAAAAGACTGCATCGAACGTTGGATTTCAAGGTAGGGGCATGTCCTCTTTCTTTGTTTATAATAATTCTGAATTGCAATTAGTCTAGAGAAAAAGGTTTCCAAATGGATGTTTGTTTCTAGCTATTCGTAGAATACTAGGGAGATCTTTCTTGTCCGCAAGAGGGATTAATCCGCATAACAAAATGGCGACTCCACTGGGGAATAGAACTTAGTTTTCTCTCTTTATTTTCTGATTGAATTTTCTGATTTTAACTTAGTTGAGAATGGTTAGGATAGATAACTTGTAAGAATCCCTAAAAAGGAAATCTGATTATTTTATTTTTTTAGAGTTTTTCCTTGCCTCCGCGGTTTTTAGTAGAAAACAGTGCGGAAATCTCTGCAAGTTTTAGTTCAAAACAATGCGGCACCGCTCTGTTTTCCATTAGAAGTTGTGATCCCCTGGAAAAATTTTGAAAAAATAAATTTGTCTTTTTTAGAGCCAGATTACCTGATTCTTCAATTTTTCCCTGATCCATTTACAGTCTCTATTAAGTTAATTGGGTGTTTTGAGTTTCTTTTTTGAGAAATACTTAATTTGATTTCCTTTGGTCATTACTTCTAGGTTTGTCTCAGTCTCTTAACAATTTTGCATCTTTTTTATTTTGTTTTCGCAAAAAAATTTCCCTTTGAGTGCTTGAGTGTTAATCGCCTTTGAGTGTTTTTATGTTTGACCTTTGGAATTCTTACCCAATTTTCTTTACTTACGCTTGATTGGTTCCTTAGATTACATTAGTGAAGGAGAATAGTTTTTTTGTTCTTTTGTTGATTTGGAATCATCTTGTGTTTGATAATTCTCTTGCATAGTTCACATTTGCATAATTATGATTCTCATTTTCAGAATATGAACGAAAAATATGCATAGATTACATTTGCATACTTTTGAAGTGAATTGTGCATAGATTACAACTGCATAGTTTTACATTCTGGAAAAATCAATCGTAGATTTAGATTAGTTTCTTTGATTTGAATTTAAATGTTTTTATGCATGTTTTAAAAGCATAAAAATGAAAATTGGGATTTATTAGCATTAGTTTTTCTTGTTGAAATTAGTGCATTAGAGAATTTGTTATATTTTCTCTTATTTATCAATTTTTTCATTGTTGGAAGTGAATGGAATCTCTCTCCTTACTTTAGTTAGGATTCATCGAATTGAAAATATTACATTATCATATTTGATTGCATTCAGTTTTGGGTCAGGTCATAACACCATTAGTTTCATATCCATTTACCCTTTGAGTAAAAACATCCAAAATAACACAGCGCTAAATAAAATTCATCTAGATAATTTTTACATTTTCTAGGGCTCTTTCCACCAATATAGATTAGGCTAGTGCTTTGGAATAGGTTGTAGTTAACTTTCCAAAGAAAAAAAAGAAAAAAAAGTATCTTGCAGTAAGGAAAAATTCCAATTGTTGCAATTGTGCTCCGGGAAGCTCTTCTTAAAAGAGTCAAGCACGAGATCATGTTGGACCCAGTGAGGTAATTGTACCTATCTCATTAGCAAAGATAGAAGATGTTCACGTAATACAAATGGTAAACCTTGGATTAACCATTTTCGAGGAGCATGGGGTCACTTGTTATCAAACCTCAGATACACCATGTCAAGGAGCTTTCAAGGGGATTGAGCTTGATACTCTGCCCTTGCGTGTATATCGGATAGTAGACTGTTTCCCTAGGTATATTTGTCTCAGTTGGTGACCTTAGTGGCCATAACCTTTAGGATTTTTCCCAAGGTGATGATGGAGGGAAGGTCCCATTGTACGTGGAGCAGAGGTTGACTAGACTCACTTGGACTTTCCAGAGGGTGCACTTCACTTCGAGATGGCATAGTGGAGGTACTTGCACCGAACTATTTCATTAAGCAGGTTCTCAAGGTAATTGTTCTGACTACTAGTTTTTCACATTGATCTCTGCGACATTGGATTTCATCACCAACAAGTGATTTCATTGTGAAAACAAACTGTTTGTATGTGGTTTGACTCCTAGATTTGATAGCACGTGTTCATTTGTTTGTTTTTACATTTTAGAGACCATAGGTGTGGATTGTGAATTTGAATTATTAATATTTTTGAATAAAATTCACTGAAGTTGAATCTAATGGCAACTGTTCTGGAATTTACCAACCAAGGAACCCCTCTTTATGAGAATCCTAGTAATTTTCCTTTCTTTGGAAATGTTGGTCCTCCTTATATGGCTACATTATCATTACCTGGATTTACCATAGGTTTACCAGTATGGTTATTTTTAGTTTTTTTGGCCTCGAATACTCAAATTGTTCCACCTCAACCGGATGCTTCACCTCAATGGAGTTCACCATCTCAACATCTCCAACCTCATTTTCACCCGTTGCCTTCTTCTCCCAACATGCCTTCCTCGCTTTCTTCTTCTTCGCTTGGTAAAATCCTTGATGCTAGTAACCAGGTGGCTAAGAAGAAGAAGAAGAAGCAAGATAAGAAAGAAGTCATCCAACCAATCATGGTTGTAAGTGTTAGTAATGTTGAGGAAACCTCCAACATTCATCGTAAACCCAAATACCCTTGAAAACTTTGTAAGGGTGACCACTTCCTTATCAATTGTCCTGGTATTCCTAAGGTCTTGGAAGTATGGGCAGAAAATCCCGTCAACTTACTCTTGATCCATCAACCAGTGATTGTCAGTTTCCTGGGAAAAAGGGTAAAGTTAGGTTTCCTTGTAGGTTATGTAAATGGAGTCATCAAACTCATCTTTGCCCTCACATGGATGAAGCCTCAAAATTTTTGGAAAAAATTACTGTTCCATAGCAACAACTTCCAATTGGTTACCGTAAAATTTCTCCCAACCTACCGTCAATTAATGAAGTGATTGATCTAATTCCAAGTACAGTCAATCCCAATCTTCCTTTGGAGAGTGAAACTCATATCAATCAGGCTAATGATCCATTAGTTGATCAAGTGCTCGACTTGATTTCTCATTCGTTCGATCCCACTCTCCCTATAGAGAGTGAAATTCATACCACTCAGGTTCTTCTTGTTACATCAGATTCTTCTATGCCAGGGGGAATTTCACATGTTTCTATAGAACCCCCTCCAAGTACTGAGGTTCTTTCCTTTGATTGGAATAGACTGACAGAACCTCGTCTTCCTTCCTCCATCCCTTTCCAAATCATTGTGAAGGCTTGTGGGAAGAATGTGCGTCGCACAAATGTAGATGAAGGTTCTTCTGTTAGTATTTTATCCTCAACTGCTTGGCAAGCTTTAGGTTCCCCTCAACTTGTTCCTATTACACAGAATCTATCAACTTTTAATAGATCCATTAGTGAACCTTTAGGGATCCTTCCTAAGTTTCTTATTACCTTGGAAGGTAAAATTATCTGTATTGATCTTATGGTAGTCTGAGGCCCCTTGGATTTCAATTTTATCCTTGGGTGAGACTATATCTATGCAATGAAAATTGTCGTATTGACACTCTTTCGCGTGTGTCTTTCCCTCACAATGGAAACATTGTGACTATTGACCAGCTTTATTCATTAGTCTTGATTCGACTACCAATAATCTGACATCCCTGAATTTTCCTTATACAGAAGTGGTATCTACCCTGCTATGGGTTAATTATGTTTTCAGTTACCGATGCAAGTGAGCCTCTCACTGTTTGCTCGACTTCCTTTGACATAGATCTGGTAATTGACATGGCAAACCCTATGGGATTATTTGAACATGATGTTCATATCCCTATTGAGTCCCTTGACATGTGTTATTTCTAGAGAATTTTTCTTCCATCTGATGAAGACCTCTTGGAAGCCATGATTGAGGAGTGTCCCTTGACATGTGTTTCTTCCAGTTGGAAGCCATGACAAGGCCCTTATGAGGATGGTTCTTTTCCTGTGTCAACCTTTTTAAAAAATGATTCAGGCAATGAGGATGGTTCTTTTCTTGTGTCAACCGCATTAAAAAATGAATTAGGAAATGAGGATATTTCTTTTACTGTGTCAACCTCGCTAAAAAATGAAATAGGTCACCTTGAGGATAGTTCCTTTTACTGTGTCAACCTCGTTAAAAATTGAATCAGGAAATGAGCATAGTTCTTTTCCTGTGTCAATATCATTAAAAAATGAAACAAATCCTCTCCTAATTGAGTCGAGTCTTTGATTAGTTCTTGTAAGTGTCAAGTCGAGTCTTTCATCTGATCTCGTAAATGAACCTTCATTCCATCCACCTATTAGTAACCAGTAGTCCACTTAGGAGAATGAAATGAATCTTAGGGGGCATATTCTCTTGCAGGTTACGCTTGGGTGGCATTGAAACTTATCTCAAGCATGATTTTTTCCTTTGTTTCAAGCTTGTGTAAAAATGAAACAAACCACTCTCAAGCACAGTTTTCCTATGCTTCAAGCTTGTTTAAAAATGAAACCACTCTCAAGCATAATTTTTCCTATGTTTCAAGCTTGTATAAAAATGAAACCTATCTTGAGTCCATTTCGGTTATTATTTTCAAGACTCATTAAAATCATGAAAATCCTGAGATTATTTTGATATCTTTCATTCCCGTAAAACACATGAAAATGTCGAGTTATTTTTGTCTTTTCCTGCTCATAAATTTAATTAAAATTCGGCCAATTAAGTATACGTTTATCACTTTTTCGGGCTCTTGAAAATTACGAAAAATTGAAACCCTGGAGTTCTTTTTTAATCCCTTTTCAGACTCTCTAAATATGAAAATGTCGACGAGTACTTGACTATTCAAACTCATTAAAGGAAATGAATAGTCGTCCCTTCAGTATAAGTTTACCCCTTTTTCTGAACTGAAATGGACTATTTACGAAAAAGGTATACGTTGACTAATCATGGTCAATAGAGTTCTCTCGTGTATTATTTTATCCCTTTTCAGACTTGATAGACTAAATTTATGAAAAAGTACAACCTTGGAGTTTACTTATGTTTTTTCTTTTGACTCCCTAAAACTGAAAAACGTCAATTTTCTCCTATACTAGACTCGTTAAAACTTAACAGTAAAGGACCTGTCGATTACAACAAGACCGAACCACTCCTTCTTATGGTTCGATTTTAATACTAAGATGGACTCATCCGAAGTATGAGATTACACAAACAAGAAAATGTTATCCTTTTCAATCTTGTCAAAAATAAAGAGGTACTTGCGAGTAAAGGTGGGGGAAAAAGAGAGAAAAAGAATCTGGTTGTCACCCTTGTTTAAAAAGCAGCATGCCAATCTTAAACACGACACTTTGTCACACTTGTATCTGGGTTGGGAAATCCTTTATCTAACAGTTAATCAAACCACATTGAAATTATTCAGTCGGTTTCTGGGTATTAGCTATAGGTCAATTGATGCCAAACCATCTGCAGTGTAATTATGTGTTCAAGAGATAGTTCAAATAAACCATTCATTGCAAAAACATTTGTCTCCATTCACATTTACCATCCTTGAGTCAGTCCTTGCAAATATTTCTTCAAAACTTGATCTAATGGTTTTGTGTCGTAGGCTTTCTTGGGACGTATCACTTTCTATCGACGACAACTCATCATCTAGAAAGTTGATCTAGAATCCTATCAGTACCTTGGGATCTTTGTGCCCTAATGGCAGGTTTCTCGCCTTCGACGACAGATTATATCATTCACCTTCGATCGGATGATTCTATGTGTGTTAGATTGCAAATCATTCATTCACACTTCATAGATTGTACTGGAGTACTTTGAGAGCCATTGTCATTATTGGTGGTTTCTCTCACACTTGTTAACGGTTCACATCACTGACTGATAATCAAGTGGTTTCTACCATGTTTGACTTCGACACAATCAATCACATGGATAGAATCATACTAGTTTGAGAAGCATAAATCAAGACCCTAGATCTGGTTTCCACCATCCAAGTTGCGAGGAGTTTTATTATTCATGATATAGTATACTATTCATGACATATTCACCCATATTGTGTCTACTTTGATGTAATATTGAAATCATATATGTACCAGAACATTTAGTTAGTTTTGATCTGATTATGTTTGCATTGAATTTTTTTACAAGTTTTTGACCGGTGTCCCCAATCCAATCCTCGGAATGATAAAGCACTTCACTCTTCATAACAACCTCAGACTTCGCACTTTAGGGGGAAATCTGTTACACGTTATTTTGCCACCATGAAATTTTATTGTCCATATAGGTCTATCACCACCTATATCATGCTCCCTTAGAAGTCAAAAACCCTAATGTTCCTAAACCAAGTCTTGGAATTGGAGAAAATCTCTTTAAAACCCTTAAAAGTCTACCTCCGCACTTTTTCTAGCCCTTTCCTGCAGGTTCACAAATACTTGATCTATAACCGCGGAAACCCCCGCACGTTCTACTACTAAAACCTGCGGACCCCCGTTAAAATTCGAATAAAGGAAAAAGTAAATTCTAGAAGCCCATCTAGTCAAATATTCTCCCAACTGGAAGCTTCTAGAGGCACGATCGGTTCGAGCTTTATCCCTTCATTCATGGAGCTTATCCCTTGGTCTATGGATCTCAAATCCCTTCATGAGAGGAATCCATCCCCCTCTTCATGGAACTGAAACTACCTCCATTTCCCTATAAATTGAGCTTAAGTTTCAAGTTGAAGGGTAGATTGAGGACTGTAGATGTTAAGCTTAAAACTTGTATATGGTAATTGCTGAAGAAATTCTCAAGAGAGCATACTCTCTACACTAGTTTTTTTTCACATGAGAATGATCACACTGTTATGTCCATAACTCTGTGCTAGTATTCAGATAGGAAGGCTTGTCAAACTGAAGGAGGAACGATTGTTCAGGACCCTGGGAGAAACTTGTACAACATCAAGGCATCAGGTTATAAGGTTACTCTTTTCATTCAAGATAATACATATGCATCTCTTTTTCTCATTGAGTTGTTCTTGTGCTTATTGAATAACATCATTACTAGACTCCTTGATAACTAAGTTACATTAGTTTTTCTTGATTATTATATGTTGCAGGTGCTTGATTCTTTTTCCTTGTCTTTGATTGCAGGTTCTACTCACTGAAGAAGCCTCTTTGGAGTGACTGGATAAAAGACTGCATCAAATGTTGGATTTCAAGGTAGGGGCATGTCCTTTTTATTTGTTTATAATAATTCTAAATTGAAATTAGTTTAGAGAAAAAGGTTTCTGAATGGATGTTTGTTTCTATCTATTCGTAGAATACAAAGGAGATCGCTCTTGTCTGCAAGAGGGATTAATCCGCCTAACACAAAGGCTTAGTGATTTCATCATCACCTGCTTTAGAGGTAAACAGTGTTGGTAATTATTCAGTTTCATTTTCACATGATGATGATTTGGGTGCTTTTGAAAAGCACACTACAAGCATTGGTTAAGTATTAATGAAGAAGATGGGATATGAAAGAAAGGTATAAAAGGTCTCGATATTCTAATGTTCATTTTTATTACAAGAAGATTGTTAATGATGAACAAAAATTGTGGCATAGAAAACCATGTATCTTTTGTGGCTTGTATAACCATATGGTTACCAAGTGTTGAAAGAAAATGGTAGCAAGAAAGAAGACAAGGCATGTAATTCCTTCTTCACATCAGGGTAATAAGAAGGTCAAATAGGTCTAGAGGAAGAAGATTTTTTTCAACCATTGTAGCAAGCATGGGAATCAAAGAGCTACATGTTGGGAGCTCCATCTAGAGTAGTGACTGAAGGAGGACCAGAAATAACCTGAAAGAGAACATGTTAGTGAAGCAAATCAACGAAAAATCCATCTACGGGAACAGAGCCCGTCAACTTGGTTGGGTAAGAGATGGTAGAATTTTTAAGTAGCTAAGCATGGCCACATTTTTTAAATCACATGTTGTGAAACAATTGTAAAAGAGATGAATTGTTTGCCATCACTTATGAATACAACATGATGATGTTTTTGGGCATTTTAGTTGATATTGGTATTGGTTTCTGTTATGATTATAATGTAAAATTGACCAAAGAGTCTGTTATAAAATCTTTGCAAGTATGTATTTTTCTTAGGTCATGATAGTTCATGTAATTGAACATGTATTTTCTAAGGTGTACCACAGGTTTCCATAGAAAGCAGGTGTCGATTCATCACTTATGGCTCCGAAGAAAAAAGGTGAAGGAGAAGGAAGTGTGGCATGGTAGGGCACTTATTGTGTAAATGAGGGAGTACAACATATTTCATATTGTGTTCATGCTTTTGGAGGACCAAAATCTCCTCAGTGGGGAGGAATGATCCAGGTGGCTCCAAAAACACTCAGAAATCAAAGAGGGCTCAGGAAAGGCTCAAAAATAAAATTCCTTCTATTTCAAAGAAACTAATATCATATCGAAGAGCTTGTTTCATATTTCTCAAGGTGCAAACGGCACCTCAATCCAAATTCTTATGAAAAATTTATGGTGAGTCAAAATTTTGGTCAACTTGGCCCATTTGCTAAATTTAACAAAGTGCTAACTAAATTTGGAGGCTCGAAAAATATGTAGGTCCAAATAAATTTGGAGGCAAATAACGAGGTGAAAAATTGGAACTTAGTGGTGACGGATTCCGATGGTCCGAAAGGGAGAAATTTTTTCCTACTTAATTTTGTTAGTGACTCTTAAAAACCCGATGGGACAATTTGACCAAATTGGTTATTATAAAAACATATATATATATATAAAGGATCGTAGGCCACCAACCCCACTATTTTTATATTATATATATATAGCAAACATTAAAATGACCAACATCCGTATGGTATTTATAGACCGACGGGGTTTGCACCTACGCTGGCTGGATAGTTGGCCCGAAGATCGGCGATCTAATATTAAGCACCAACCATATGTAACAGAACAACATCATTTAAAAACAATCGAGAGCAGTTATGGAACCTGTAATCCTGCCAAAATAACACCAGAATTGGCATATGATAACCAATCTGACCGGGGCATATACTTTGTAATATCCGCCAAAATTTTTATATAATCAAACATATTTATCATTCAACCGGAAGAGGTTGAGCGGTAGAATGGAAGGAACAACACGTTGCGGAACCAAGATAGGTTCACTCAGGTGCATTTTTCGAGACAAATATTTCAAAGAAATATTCCCATGCAAAATATTGTGAAGGAATATTTAGATTCCCTTGGAGTAAATTTTTGAAGGTGTCAGATTCATGCCAAGTTTATACTCAAATGAACCAGAATTTTGCCAAGAGTCTGATGCCACAATTATTTTTCTATTATGAGCAAAGTATTTTTCAGGAGCAGAATGTTGAGGGCGGAACCTTAACACAGGAATCTGCATGGAGTCTGAAAGATTCCCTGGAGGCTTGAAAATCACAGTTTCAAAACCAGGTCAACTTTTTACTCATTTTTCGAATTTTTTCACAAGGAACGTGATGGTGTGATCAATTTCTTCATTTGAGAAGTAGAATTTCTATCAACCTACAAAAGAGAATATTTGATATTCCAAGGGAGCCAAAATTTGATCGAGTCATAAATGGGTCACATTTACTGTCATATTTCATGATTTTTTACCAAGAATTCAACCATGCAGTTTGTTTCTTCAGTAGACGTGTACATTTTCAGGCCATCCCCGACAGTGGAGGTATAAGATGCATTGATTCGATTTTTTATTTTTATTTTTTTTGAGATGATGATTTTGTGTTGAGATCATTGTTTTCCATTTTGTTGGAGGATCCTTGTATGCCACTTCATGTGAGAGTTTTTTATTTTTTCGTGCTAAAGGAGAGATTTTATGAGTGAAAGTTCTTATAGAAGAACATCTCATGGAGAGACATGCCACTCTAGTTAATGGAGTTCTTTCTTGTATTGAAAAATAATACATCATGTATTCATCATCATCTTACAACATTTAATAAAGCGACCTCCCCACTCTTGACATCAGGCCCGGAGACGTAACCCACACTAGGTGAAATCTGTTATCAACTTGTTTTTGTTCTTTTATTTGATGGTTTCCTTTATGTTTCCTATTCTTTAAGGTATGCACATGTGTTTTTTCATACTCTTTCACAGAAAATTTCGCTAACATCATAGAAGTAAAAGATATTGGTTAATTCTGGTAGCTGAGAGAATATAGATCATATCTAATGAAATTATTCAATTTAAAATAGGATGAGTTCATCCAAGGTTTTGATCATGAGGAATTATTTTCTCAACATATATCATCAATAAGATATGGAAATTTGTTTACTAATTGTTGAACCCTTAGTTAAACTGAGAGAGAGGGGGTGAATCAGTTTAGCACATTCATGGACTTTTAAAACTTTTCATTAACCTTCATTAACACCTTTATTTCATGATCAACATAATGTGTGAGCAATCTTTATTTGTGAGCAGAAACTAATAAGAAAATTAGATAATGTATCAGCAGTCTTAATATGTGAGGAGCAAGTATTAGTAGAATAGATATACCATATCAACACATAGACAGCATGCACATAGACACCAGGTATAAGTGGAAACCCATAAAGGGAGAAAACCACATATTATTATTGTTGTGATGCAAAGGAAAGCTCCAACTCCCTCTCACCATTGATTTTCTATAGGCACCAACCTACAGGAGGCTCCAACCTCAATTTTGCAAGCTACAACTTGCAAGGAAGCTCCAACTCCCATCAATTTTCTGCAGGAACCAACCTACAGGAGGCTCCTACCTCAATCAGCTACAACTGACATCTATCAAGCTACAACTTGATAGGGAAGTTCCAACTTCCTTACTCTTTCAAAAGAAAAACACTTGCTGATTTACCTTGGATATTAGCTCTGTTATGTACCTTCTCTTCTATTTTTCATCAGTCGTCATATCTGTCTTGTATCATCTCTGTCTTGTATCATCTCTGCATCTTCTCGAATTCTCTATCAGCTCCACCTTCTTCTCTGCTTATCTCCTCCTTCTTTTCTGCCTCACTGCTTCATTTCTGCATTCTATTTCCTCACTCTCTAACCTTTCTACACATATCAAGGTGATATCATTTATAGCTATTTCTTTTTTACTGTTATCATTCCTCAGGGAATCTTAAATGGATAGCCATGCCTCTTTGCCTTCTGCCTTCTCATTTCTTTTACCCGCTCATTCAAAAAAATATAACAATATGCATTAATTTCAGTATTACAATGGGAGTTTTGTTTTCCTCCGAAGACTTGCCAATGCATCACAAACAATATAAAATCAATTACAACATTTACATTCTTATTTTCGGTTACGTATATAAATTTCACTCAGTCTTCTTTCCAGCACTTGGCTTGCTAGTTTTGTCATTTTTGTTGCTGTCAGGTAACTGTTCTGCCTTTCTCTGCTATTCACTGCAATTGTGTATCTGCAGCTGTCATATAACTATTTTGCATACTCTGTTCACTTTCTTCTACATATTCTACATTTGTTTGTGCTTGTACACCTGTCAAAAACACATTCTCATTCCTGTGCATATTCACCTGTTCACTGCAATAGTGTGTCGATTGTATATATATAACTACATTACAATATATATAATTGTTGCCTTTGAATCTGGGCAAACTCTCAAGGTTCTAATTTCTTGGGATGGCAATTTAATTAACTACGGAAGCTTCTTATGCTCACGGTTATAAAACCCATAAAGCACATAATATGATCTTCTTATAAAATCCAGTCAATGTTTTATTTCAATCCTGGAATTAAAGCGCAACACATAACTACATATAATATATCGAATTATCATTTGAATATTACAATTGGACCATTGCAAAACTTTTAACTTTTCAATCTTCATAAGCGGCGTTTCCTTATGAAAACTATATGATGGCCGGTAAAACCCATAGTCCCCTTTCTGTTATTTCAATTCGGTGTATAGAAGAATGCATCCCCATATTTTAACTCCAATAGTATATATACCTCTCTCAATTCATATGAGAGTACACCTCCATCTTATTGTCTGAGCTGGAAATTTAAATGAGTGCAGACCTTTAACATCTCACTATTTCCTCAAAGGTCATAAACCCCTCATTTCATATAATATACCCTTTTATCAACCCCAACACTAAGTCTTCATACAATTTTCAAACGGAGGTTTCATTGTTATCCTATGCTTCAACCTAAAACAGTACCACGCATATAATATGCTCTCATATTTGAACCCCAACGCTAACCTTTGAAAGGTTTGGGCCCCACAGCTTTATAAACCTTTATTTTCTATTTCTCGATGTGATTAATGCCTTTGCGAAAGACCCGATGTAGTAATCACAATCGCAGCTTTCAATAGAATGCTCCGATGTTTTGTTCTCCTCTAATGCGATTAATCACTGTTCACTTCACTGCACCGATGCGATGGGTCACTGTAGATTTCACTCTGAATTTCTTTAGATCCAACGGTTGCAATCTTCAATGATCCGACGGTTGCGATTGGATCGCACCATCGCGATCGCAATATTCAACAGTTTTTTCAATTGCACTTTTACTTCCGATGCAATGAATCGCTCCGATGCGCTTTAAGTCGGAATTCAAACAAATATGAGACTCCCGTGTATAATGAATCGGGTTCGGAACTCAATCGCAATCAAAACTTTTGTTAACATGTTCTGCTGCCATAAGTTTCTCCGATGCGATTTGTGAGGGTCCCACCTTATGGTACTTTGTATATAAAGCGTTGCATATGTATATAATTTTCTGCTTTACCTTTGATATATCCCAATTCTTCATAATATATGTTGGTCTACATTACATATAACAAACCAACAATAAATTCTCGCTTTTCACATATGTCAACATATTCGACACCTTCAACATTATAATGAACCATTTTTTTTTCGTACTTAAATCCCCAGTGAACGCTTATATAATTTCCTTGGGCCCCACAGCATGTGTATATAAATGTGGTGTGCCCAGCATAGTGATTCATGTCAATTCCAATTTTATTAACCCAACATACACACTCATATGCATATAACTTGCTTTCACTTAAATTCCTCCACCATTGGCAAACTTATGATTTCTCGAGTCGAAATATCACAAATATTGGATCTTATTATTAAATCCCTGATTTAATAATAATTTCAATTCCAATATTGGACGTGCGGGACCCCTCCTCTTAATATTTTCTTGAATTTAATCAAAACTAAACCCCAACGCTAAACTTCAATCCACGGCCTTTATGATCTGTATTTAGCATTTCTTAATGATTCTCACCCATATGAATGTGCGTTCATATGTGTATAACCCAAAATTTAAATAAAATGCCAACCATCAACATTTAAAACAACATTGGACCCACGGCATACGTACCATTTCATCTGACGGTCACAATCTCGTCGCACCCATCCAACAAATCCAACGGTAACCGACGAATATCGCATAGATTAGAAGCACTAGGGTTAATCTTTAGAATTCACGCGATGAAAACAGTTTTACAATACCACCCTCTGCCACGTGTCACACAAAGGCATGTATCGCGTCCAAAAAGGTGTTACCACTTACCACTCGCAAGGGCATGCGATACTGCTGGTTTTTCCTCCGAAACCGCCGTCACTATTCCCTCTTGGTTCCACTATTCTTCAAGGTTCCGCGCCATATCTTTTAACATTATTTCTCCATGTAATATAGCCTCACACATATTCATCACTCCTTTAGTTGTGCACAGGGTTAAACAATAGACTTCGTCTCTCATCGACCATCTCTTAATTGGTCACGCTTCCAATATTCCAAACTGGGTTGAAGGAACCCTCGCGTTTTACCAAAAGCACTGGAGTTATTCTAACCCTCCATTATTTACTTGGATCGCCTCTCATATCTTAACCTCGTAAGTAATACAGGTCATATGTTGTACTCACACAGAGTTTTCAATACCAATACAGATTTTTCAATGTATTTCATCAAATCTCATCAACAGAAGATGCAACCCTTATTGTATTCAACTTAACCACACAAGATCAGTATTAACGTTGTCTTATTAATCAATATAGATTCCCCAATTATATGCAAAGCTTTAAAATTAAAACCCCTATCACAGAGTTCATTTATACATGATTTCTAGGAAATTCAAGGCATATCCACACAGAATTCTTCATGCAGAGTTTATTCCAAGTCTACTCTAATTCTATCCTCTCCAGCATTCATCTGCAAACTGTATTAAACCCCTAATACATAAATAAACCTCTGTATTAAACTCCTTCAGGCCCTTCCAATCTTCACTGCTCTGTCTCTAATTCCTCTATTGCTTCTGTTTCAATTCCTTTGTTTCATCTGCTGCCTCTGCTACCTCTCTGTCTCTTTTTCCTTATGGATAGTTTAGGTGTTGTCTTCCCTTTTGCCATCCCCTTTGCCATCAATGACAACATTTCCAACACTAATGTCACAAAGGGGACTAGAGATAATGAAGTGGACACTTTGAGAGAAAAAGAGAAAAATATTTACTTAGAATGATGGTATAGTCACAAAATTTAGTACCAACTCAGTAGATAAGAGAAAACTAAGCAAAGAGTGAAGATACCTACAAACATGCAATATTGATTATCACAAATGAATCATTGGAGCTCCTCCTAGGTACTCAAAAAATAGGACATAACTACAATAAGAGGAGAGAGTAATGGATGACATTCTAGCAGAGATGATGGTGAAAATCCACCCGCTTTTGTTAATTTGGAAATATCTAGTGTTGTTGTAAATTAAGGAGTAACCAAAGTTATAGTGAAAAAAGGATCATGAAAAGCATAAGGACCCACAAACATGGAAGTAGATAATGCTATAGTCCTTGACTAGGTATCATTATGTCTCATATGCAGTCAGATAATAGTGGAGTAATTGGCTACAAAGGAGCTAACTATATTTGAATAGAAATCATTAATCATGCATGATACTAACTATGATAAAGATGAAAATAAGTTACAAATTGATAAATTTCACATTACTAAACAATAAGGTGACAAATAAATGAAATTCAAAGGTAGATGTATCAAGAGGTGGACGTCCAGACTTCTTAAATTACATATGAACACATGGAATGTCCTTGTTCATTTTATTATATCACAATACATTGAAACACATGCGACTAAAATGGACAATTAGTGAGCTTGAAAAATATATGAATCTTATACCTTTTTTCATGCCCCTTTTACCTATTTCAATCACAGAACCTACACCACCAATCACCCCCAACACATCAAATAGAATTAACAAAGAAACTAAAATACTTAATGGGATCAAAACTTATGTCAAAGATAATATCAATAATTGATTATATTCCATTCAAGAAGCATGAGAGATATGCTTATACTTTATAAATCTTTCTCAGAGGATTTCTTCTTTCACTATTTATTTGCAAAAAATCCTAGAACATGATCAAAAATTTGTTGAAAATTATCTAATGACATTTATTACTAAAATATCTACCCTTAATGAGCATGGTAGTAATGACTTCTCTAAACCAATTTAGGTTGTAGAATATCTTTAAGGTGCACAAATAATTAATGACTCCATGTTAGTTCCAAAGGATATGTTACAAGATCTGCAAGTCATTAAAAGATCTTAGGTAATGAGTTTGATAGTTTAATGGATTTTTGAAAGGAAGAAATCAAGAAATGTTTAGTTACATTTTTTAATGATAATGAAGATTAATTGTTGACAATTGAACAATTATGCTTATATTCAGAAGAAACTGAAGAGAAAATATCTGCATTAGGGCTAAAACAAGATATAATTTTCGCTCTTATGAAGGACTATATTGAAAAAAATCATTAATCCTAAGTAGTTGCATAGTGATTACATTGTCAAACACAAAAATATCCAATAAATACTTCAACCTCTAATTCTACTATAGAGTATCCATTCCAATACCCATACTTTTGCAATTTTGTGAATGTTTAATTTTCTATTTGAAGAAATATCCCCTTATTTTTCATCCTATTCATATTAATCTAGATTTATGAACAATGTTACACAGTTATGAAGTCAATCCTTAACTATATTTATTGTATTTTCTTCCAAGTTACTATACTATTTATTGGTCCACTAGAGTCCCATCCCAGTCCCTTAGGGATGAAATAATTTAAGTTTCTTTTAAATATCAAAAATTTTGTAGAGTGCTTTAGCATCTACTTTATTTGAACTTAAATTTTAAGTCTATAATATTAGTTTTTACTCTCACAGAGAACCATTTCCGAGACAACCTCACATTTTTTATTTCATAAACTTGTATTAATCGTGAGATTTTGTGAATGTTCCGTTAGGTCCCTATATTACTAGTGTAGTCCCTCATTGTTGTTAGTGTATCCCCCTTATTGTTATTGTTGTACCCTTGTAACCCCCATATTATTATTATTGTGCCCTTGCATTATCATTGTTAGGTCGGCTAGGATTATATTGTGACCCCATGGACTCCTATATATAGAAATAAGGTTTGGTCATTCGTATCATCCAAGAATTTTTTATTTATGTAATTTAAATGAGGTCTCCACCTCAAAGTGGCTTATTTCTAAGGTGTTGATCTCTCTTTTCTTCTATTTTTGGAGTTGGTTTCATAACATTTGGTATCAGAGCTTTGGATTCTAGGGTTTCGCTGCTTCAAATAGGTCATCGTGGACTTTGCACTATAACATTGTTTCTAAGAGGGTTCAGACACTAAAAAAATAAAACCCATTTCGAAGAAATCGTGAGGAACGTTGTGTAAAAATTTCAGATATTGGTTCGCAATATTTTAGGAGATATGATCTATGGAATTTAGGGTTTTTGCAGGCTCTATAATTTCATCTAAAAGAGGTGACCTTTGGAAAATCGTCATAACTCTCTCTCTGAGCATCAGATTGGAATTTTGTAAAAAATGGCCGAAATCACATGGAATTTAGTTTCCTATGTATCAATTTCAGAGCCGAAGGGGGAAACAGTGACACATAGCATGTCATACAAGTTCGCTCTACTGAACCAATTCATAATTATGTCATTGTGGGATATTGGTCATAAATTTGTCTTGAAGAATCTAAATCAATTCATACCTATAGCATCAGAAAGAAGATTGAAAGGGCTACTATAGGACCGAAGATAAAATCTCAGTGATCTGAAATTATAGATATACATCAGTTTCAATATCCAGCTCCTCAAAATCAAGAAACAGGTGTGCATTTATTTTCGAATTGCATAAGTATTTTTTGAAAAATCAGTTTGAAGTGATTCCAAGGGAATATTGAAGCATAGATATCAGCATTGGGTTCTAAAATTCCCCCTAAAAATAATTCAACACCCATTAATCCCTAAGAATACTCTACTATGACTCATGTAGAGGAAGAAGTGCAACATGATATATCAAAATTACAAGAGCAAGTGCACCAAATTTTTCTCTTGCAAAGAGAAAAAAAATGAAATGGAAGTTTTGAAGAAAGGCATGGAAGCTAAGATGGATGGTTTGAAGAAAGGCGTGGAATTTAATTTGGATGGTTTGAAGAAATGTGTGGAAGCTAAGATGGATGGTTTAAATAATGGTATGGAAGCCAAGATGGATGGAATCGAAGCTAAGATGGATGACATCGACGAAAAAATGAAAGAAAACATGGAAGACATGAAGAATGGTCTAAAAGCAGACATGGAAGGTTTGAAGGAAGGTTTGATAAAGTTGATACAAGAAATGATTCCTAATGGAGAAAATATAGTAGAAGAAACTCATGATGAGAATAAAATAAATTTTAATCATGATTTCATAAACTCTAATGTTGGATTGAAGACCCACCATATTCCAAAGATCGATATGAGAAGTTTGATGGGAGGATCCCATAACATGGATACTACATATGGAGAAATATTTTGATCTCAATAATGTGCAAAACACATAAAAGGTACGCATTGCAACTTTATATTTAGAACAAAATACATTTGTATGGTATCGATGGCTTTTCTCCCATAAAAAAATTGTCACTTGGTCAATTTTTACTAAGAAAATGATAGCACATTATGAAGATACAAAGAGCAACACCTTCTTTATCCAATTGATAAATCTCAAACAAAATGGTTCAGTGGTGGAGCACATTGAGCACTTCGAAAAATTGAATATAAGGGTAACTGATATTCCAGAGGAACACAGGATTGATGTCTTCGTAGGGACTTTAAAGGAAAATATCTAACATGAGGTTCACCTTTGGGAACCTGATTCATTAGAGAGAAAATTTAGGTTGGCAAGAAAACCCTTATTGTGGAATGTGATGCTTCATGAAATGGAATTGGTGTTGTTTTAATGCAAGAAGGAATACCCATTTCTTTTGAAATTTTTCTAATTAGACGAAAGTATTTACAGAAATATATTTATGAGAAGGAAATGTTGGCAATACTACATGAACTAAAGAAATGGCGACCTTACCTAATGGGAAGACACTTCAAGGTAAAAACTGATCATGATAGTCTTAAATACTTTTTGGAACAAAGACTATATTCAGAAGAGAAGCAAAAATGGGTCACAAAGATGTTGGGTTATGACTTTCAAATCATCTACAAAATTGGAAAGCTAAATGTTGTTGCAGATGCACTCTCAAGAAAGGACGAAGAGGTGGAAGCATTTCTTTGTGCCATTTCTATTCTCCAACCAGATTAGATAACCGAAGCAAGGGATGAATGGAAGAAGGACGAAGAAGAGTGGACACTCATTCAAAAGTTGCAGCAAGATCCTAGTACATCTGATACATTTATTTGGAAAAAATATTCCTTATGGTACAAAGATCGCTTATATATTTGTAATAATTCCCAACTAAAACAAAATATTCTTTTGGAATTACACACTTCTCCCTTAGGAGGACACCCATAATTTTTTAAAACTTACCACAGGGTGAAGAAAGATTTTTTTTTGGGATGGTCTTAAATTTGATATTCAAAAGTTCGTGGTAGAATGTTTGGTTTGCCAGCAAAATAAAGTTGAGACAATTAAGACACTGGGTCTTCTACAGCCTTTACCCATTCAAAGTCAATGTTGGGAGGAGATTTCAATGGATTTTATATCAGTTTTACCTAAGTCCGAAGGAAAGAGTGCCATCATGGTGGTAGTTGATAGACTTACCAATTATGCACAATTTTGTGCATTATCTTATCCATTTAAAGCAAGTACAGTTTCTACTGCATTTATGGAAACAATTCAAAAGCTACATGGAAACCAAAATATTATTGTAAGTGATAGATATCCCATATTTACTAGAAATATTTGGATGGAGTTATTTTCTTGTTTGGGTACTCAACTAGCTCATATCTCATCTTATCATCCTCAATCCGATGGGAAAACTAAGATAGTGAACAAATGTTTGGAAGGATATCTTCGTTGTTTTGTATTTGATAAAAAAACACAATGGGTCAAGTGGTTACCTCTAGCTGAATGGTGGTATAACACTTCCTTCCATACTGTAGCAAAAATGAACCCATTTATGGCATTTTATGGATATCACCCACCGTCCATCACATCATCTTTAAGATAAAATTCTAAGTTTGCAGCAAAGATCACATCGAGCATCAACAACAAGCTCTCCAACTCTTAAAGGATAACCTAAATTTGGCACAAAATCGAATGAAACAACAGGCAGATCAACATCAAAGTGAGAGAATTTTTGATGTAGGAGACTGGGTATTAATACTGCTACAACCATACAAACAAATGTCCCTCAAGCAAGCTAAGAATTATAATAAATTATCGCCAAAGTACTATGGTCCTTACAAGGTGTTGCAAAATATTGGTATTATGGCATACAAATTAGAGCTTCCTGCTTCTTCTCGAGTGCATCCAGTTTTCCATGTTTCATGCTTAAAGAAGGTTATATGTGACAAACTTCCAATTCAATTAATATTTCTAGAACTTGATGAGGAAGGATAAATCATATTAGAACCTGAAGCAGTCACAGAAACAAGAATTCGACAGCTATGAAATCGATCAATTTCAGAGTATCTCATCATGTGGAAGAACTTACCCACTGAATATTCTACATGGGAGGATGATAATTTTATACAGAAGCATTCAGAGCTACTCAACCATTGAGGAAAACACTTTTTTGAAGGAGAGGGGCATGTTAGGTCCATATATTACTAGTTTAGTCCCTTATTTTTGTTAGTGTAGCCCCCTTATTGTTATTTTTGTACCCCTGTAACCCCCATATTGTTATTATTGTGCCCTTACATTATTATTTTTGGGTCGGCTAGGATTATATTGTGACCCCATGGAATCTTATTTATAGAAAGGAGGTTTGGTCATTTGTATCATCCAAGAATTGTTCATTTATGTAATGTAAAGGAGGTTGCCCCCTCAAAGTGGCTTATTTCTAAGGCGTTGATCTCTCTTTTCTTCTATTTTTGGAGTTGGTTTCATAACATGTTCTCTGATGACTCTTTATGATATTGAATGAATGAAATTATTTTATAAATGAGCTTAAATATTTGGGCCTTCTCTTTGATTTAATGCCTATTTATTTGCTTCAAAAGAGTTTTCCTCGTGATATGTGAATGGATATATATAGTGGAATGAATCATTAGTGAGCAAATATTTATTCATTTTTTTTATTATTCATTATTTTCTTTAAAATCGCTTGGCCCACTCACAAGTTAAGTGTTTAATGCTTGATTTATCATTATTTAATTGATTTGAAAATCTATGAAAAAAAAAAACAGCACCACCTCTATAAAAATGTAGCGGGGTATTTGATAAGATCTTAGGAGGTTGACTATGGTCCTTAACAGGAAAAGAGATCAACATTACTTTGATGTTTTTTTTAGGAGGAATAAACACACATATTGCTAAAAATGTCTACAACAAGTAATCATTTCCTTGTTTTATAAACTTATAGATACACTCTCCCATCTTACATTAGAAAGTGGTAATGACATGTGCAAGCTAGGTTTTGGATCACTTGGTTTACTAGTTCTAAAAATGACACATCGTTGAATGTAGATTTAAAATTTCTTTTGTATGTTAAGCCAATGAATATCCCTCTATATATTTCCCTTTGTATTACCAATACCAAAGTTTCCAACAATTCTCGAAGTAGTATTTTTTGTTATCATTTGAATTCTTCTCTCTCATGGAATTCACAATTTTTTTAGTTTATGAAGTGGCCCATCCTAAATATGATTCTAATTTTCTTTGGGATCAAAAAATTTTCTATTTAAATTGATGAAAGGCATCTCCAAAATCAATGTATTCTACATTCTCCTCATTATTTACTTCATGGGTAGAATATTCAAGTTTTATATTTGTTCCCATAGCTACAATATTTTGCATGATCAGTCTTGACAACATGTTTGAAACTTTCTTTAATGTATCCTTCTTGTATTTTATTATTAGATGGATTTTTCACAAAAATACCATATGTTTTCAATTCCTTGCAGGCTACAACTTAGTTTGAGTATGCAAATACTAAAGTGGTTGATGTTTGATGTGGATCATATATCCTTATCTAAGAGTTAGTGTTTCCATTTCTTCATTGTTTATACAAGGTCATAGAGATATTAATTTTATATAGAGTACCTTGACATCGGTCCATGAAACGATTCATAATAATAACACATAGGTATTCCTCCTTTCATAAGGATGCTCCGAGGGAATACATATTTGCATCATTTTCAATATCAAATGGGTGCTTCAAAATGAGCATGGATAAAATTGGTGCTTGACTGATTCTTCTCTTCAAATATGAAAAGAGATAATTTTTTTTTTTTCCCTAGAAAAAACGTTCCCTTTTCTTGTTACAATGTGTAATTATAAAACTATTATTGAAAATGAGGCAATAAATTTCAATACATATCCCATAAAAATTCACAACTCTTTCATCCTAGTAGGAATTGAATAGTTATTCATGTCTTCAATCTTTGTTTGATCTTCAATTCCCCCTCACCAATCATATGTCCAAGATAAAATAAGGATTTTTTACAAAAATAACACTTCTTGAGATTATCATATTGATGCCACTTCTTTAGTATGTCTTTACACGTGTTTTAAATGTGAGATTTTCTCTTCCTAGGTAGAGATGAGTACTAGAATATCATCCAAATAAATTATTAAAAAAGAATCTATAAATGGACACAACCTCATTCACATATACATAAAAGGTGTAGGTACATTACATTAGTCGTAATACATGACTAACCATTCATACAAACCCTATCATATAATAAATTTGTTCTTCCAAGTGTCTTATTTTTCATAGATGCTTGATGAATAACTTGACTTTAGGTCTATCATTATGAATTACTTGGATTGTTGCAATTTATCTAATAATTCATCAATCCTTGGTAGTGTATACATTCTTAATCGTTATCATGTTTAGTGATAAGTAGTCTACACACATCCTATATAATTCATCCATGTCTGTCACTACAATGATTTTTGACCCATAAGGTGTGGCATTGGGATTTATGACTCCTTCCAAGAGTCATTGCAATTTCTTCTTCACTTCAAAGATTCCAAAATATATTGTTTATACAATTCAATATTGGTCAATGATGGCTCTAGTAACGACTGAATATTGTGCTCAAATTCCATCTTAGGGGGGTGGTCCTTTGGCTTCTTAAAACACTTTATTATAGTTATTAATTGATTTTCACATTTGTTGAATATTCTCACTATTTCATCCTTCCAATTATGTTCTTATTTCCACCTTGTATTTATGTTGTTTCTATTCTCTCATAAACAATCAAAAATTCGTGTTTGCACTAATAATCATTATTACTTGGTTTTATCTTACCAATGAAAGTTTTTATTTTCCTTCTAATTTTTTTTTTTAAATCTCCATGTTTGATTGAAAGGTATTGGTTTTCCCTTATCTGAACACATATCGTATACAAATATATGGGATTCTCAAGATGGCTTTACATACATCTAGTGGATTCACATTTACCTCTACTTGATCATTGAGGTTTGCACTAGTTATAAGTCTGAAGTTGCACTAATTGGTGATTGTCAAATCCATGTCTTGGATCAGCCTCCCAATGAATGTGGAAGAGGGTGATCATGCACATCCAATATAAGCTTCGTAACCAATTGTGATGAAATCATATTTGATTCATACTCTAGGTCAAATACAATCCACATTTTTTTAATTCAACTAGAACTTGATGTGAAAGAGTTCAACCATCTCTCTTTCTTCATTTGAATTGAGACTACTTAAAGCCCATTCTCTTTAGGGAAAATTGCTAGTAACCTTACCTTCAATGTTGAAACCATTTTCTATATTTTGCTCAAAATTCACAACAAGGAAACATTTCATCTTCTTCTAGTGTTATTTGGGCCATTTAAGATGAAATTTAAGGTGAAATTTCAAAAAAAAATCCTTATACATGGGAAATGAAATTATAGTTATTACAATGTTTAATATGATATTTACCTTCATGTGCAATAATGATAATTTTCTTTCCTTCGATCCCCTTCTTCTTTCCCACTATTATGTTTAGTTCAATACACTATTTGTTAGAAATTAATTAACAGAGAAATGAAATACAAAAAATATTGCGGCAACACAGATAGAGAAATGCATAAAAAAAAAGAGACATAGATATATGTGTTTCACCCAATTTGGGCTATGTCCAAAGAGAAATATCCAACCCTTCATTTTATATTATCCAACAAAATGAAGAGATATGACCTATAGCAGATATGTTGTAATTTCCTCTTCGCTCTCACACGGCCTCCTCTCTCTCTCTCACTCAGAATAATGATACACAGTTGCAATACAATTCCCTCATATAAACTGAGGGTTTCCTTCTAGGTAAAAAACCCTAAATTAACATAACTTCTACCATCAGATCATCTGCCTAATGAACGGCCCAGATTGACTATGAAATTACAATATTTTACAAGGCAATTTTTTATCTATTTTTAGCTTCGGGGAAGTTGCCCCTCAGACCCTCGCCAGGGGGGGGATTCATTAAAATTATTTGTCACCCCCCAGAACCCCCTAGTGGATTTCATGCAGGCAGTGTTTCCACCCCGTTAGCAACTGGGGTCGAACGCGGTTGAGACTAAAAACCTGTGAACAATCAAGAAGATAATCAGGCTCCACACCCAACAATCTCTCACTTAGAGACTAATTATATAAACCCCATCATTGCTTCACTTGTTGTACAATGACACCACTTGGACCTATCTACTTCTCATCTTCACCATCATACTTTAAGACAAATTGAAACTGATTAGAATTTCAGTTTCTCCTTGGTTACAATTTTTGTTAACATATATGCAGGATTTTGGCTAGTGTGTATATTTTCCAGCTTCAATTGTCCATCTTCCAACACTCACTGTATGAAATGGTACTTGAGTTGTATATGGTTAGTATTGGAATGAAATTTTAAGTTCTTTTCAAGATGAATGGAACTTTGGTTGTCACTGTATAACCTACCCATCTCCTACTTATTTCCTAATTCATCCATATACCTTTGTAACAAAATAACTTGTTTACTAGCCTATGTAGCAACAACATACTCAGGATCTTTTGTTGAAATTGAAAAAATGTTTTGCAATTTTGAAACCCAACTGATAGTTGTTCCACCTATAGTAAACACAGATCCTATGGTGCTCCTCATGTTATCTCTATCACATTCCATATTTGCATCATCATATCCTTGTAGATCAATGTTTGAACCACCACATCATAATGCTTTATTTTTGGTACCTATCAAATACCTAAGAATCCACTTCACCTCCATTCAATTTTATTTTCTTGTATTGTTCATATGTTTGCTTGCAAATCCCACTACATGTGAAATATTAGGACTTTTGCATACCATTGCATACATTAAGCTTCCAAATATTGATGCATATGGAACTTTACACATATAATCCATCTCTTCCTGGGCCTTGGGACACATCTCCTTACTTAGTTTGAAATGGTTAGCCAAAGTTATACTAACTGGTTTTTCATTCTGCATATTAATTCTTTCCAACACCTTTTCTATGTACTCACTCTCATATAATGTTAATTTGCGATTTTTCATGTCTCTACTTATTCTCATACCAAGGATTTGTTTTGCAGCACCCAAAACCTTCATTGCAAATGAGTTTTCCAATTTTATTTTCAGCACATTTATTTCATGCATGTTATACCATGTACCAAGAATTTCATCTACATACAATAGAAATATAATATATTTTCTATCATTTTGATTTTTAAGCTAAACACAATGGTCAGAGTGACATATAGTATAACTTTGTTCAGACATAAACCTGTCAAATTTTATATACAACTACCTTGGAGCCTGTTTTAAGCCATACAATATCTTCTTCAATTTTCCCACTAATTTCTCCTTCCCTTTGACCTCATACCATTGTGGTTTTTTTATATATATTTCTTCCTCCAAATCCCCATGGAGAAAGGTTGTCTTTACATATAACTTCTCAAGATGCAAATCTTTTTTTGCCACTAGACTTAAAATAGTTATGATTGAAGTCATTTTAACAATAGGAGAAAAAACTTCATCAAATTCTATACCTTTATTTTGTGCAAATCCCTTCACCACAAGTCTAGCCTTATATCTTTGTTTTCCTCCATCTTATTCCTTTAACCTATAAACCCATTTATTCTGCAATGTTGTTTTACCTGTAGGAAACTAGACTAAGTCCCAAGTTTGGTTATGCACCAAGGAGTCCATCTCTTCTTCCATGGCTTGCTCCCACTTCTTCTTGGTTTCTACCTGCATTTCTTATTCATATATTTATGGTTCACCAGAATCAGTAAACAATACATAATATAATGAAGAAGAGTATTGTTCAAGGGTCTACTTATCTTGGTATATCTTCTAACACCACTTTCAGGTGTTTGAGGTATTTGTTGTTGTTGTGGTTGTTTTTGGTTTTGTGGATGTGTTGTAGCCGCTACAACACCACCCAAAATTTTGGGTGTATTCAAAATTTTGGGTACCCCTCTTCTCACTCAACCCATTAAGTTTTCGACTCGGCCTTCAGTCGATGATTTCCTCTTGACCTTTCTCTGCCCAGCCCTATCACCTCACCCACTTGTCTTGTTGTCTCTCGACTGTGCTAGGGTATATAAGTTTTAAGCCAGTTTCCGTACTTAGGGATGCTCAAGCAATTGACTTAAATTGTAATATCTCAATCTGCATGTTTCAATGTTGCCGCCCCTCTAATAAGATTTTTTATTTTTTTTTTTAGTCATCTGTTTTTCTCATTATTACTGAGAGCTGAATTATTCTCATATTGTTTCTTTCAAGAAATCAGTCAAAGATGTCATAACCATTGTGCACTGACTTATGTAGTAATTTCAAGAAGATTTTGATTATTCATTTGAACTTTTCGAATCCTCAAAGGAGTTTTGGGTACACAAGAGTATCCACTCTTTTACATGCGTTAAGTATTCGACATATGCTGTGGTGGGAGTTTGAGATAGGCTAAGGGTTAAGTTTGTTTGAAATGAGCATTACCACGGACCTTTAAAAATTCGTACGGGTAGCCACCATAAAAAAAAAACACAAACGCACTTCAAAGATCATCGATAGTCCCTTCGTCATTTCAAAGGTCTTTTAATAGATTTCCCTATGCAGCAGATGAAGGAGCTTGAAGTAGGGTAAATTCGTTATCATTTATCGTGAACTTACGATGACGATATAGACATGAAGCCACAACCCACATAAACAAAGACTCCGGTAAATAGTGAAATGGGGATTATATCACGCAAGCTTGTCTCCTATGCCACATTGCACTTAGCACATGTTGCCCATGCATACTCTTGCACCAGCGATAATTTTTGTTTCTACATGCAAACAAAGGATAGTGCCAGATGCCTGAGGGATTTATTAAGGTTGCACATTAGGAAATATTTGATAAAAGGTCATGATACAGCATGGGCATGAATCTGTCCCCACAAACTACGTGCCTTATTGGTTGCCCGAGGAGTCATATTTCGTGAAGCCTGGAAATGTTGCACATAATGAGCACATAAGTGTATAGAATATTATTAACAAGAAATTGGTGTGGTCAACAGTATTTAGACATTAACGTACGCCTGAAGGTTCTTACACGAGACGTCTGCAGCATTCAAATTTGTCGTGACTCTGAGCCACACAAAAGGAAAGAATGCATTTGTCCGTGGAGGGTGAGTTGTGAATGGATCAAGATGGCAAGAGTGACTGGTCGCCAGGTCGCATATGTCAAAATATTGACCAGAGTTGCGACTTATGGGTGTTGACTCAGCGACCACATTGAGTTGCGTTTTTGAAATCTCCATCCACGCAATGTATAGTCCGATCATTGAGCCAAGTCACAAGACCGTATTCCTTTTTTCCGCCATCATAAAGAAGACATCATATAATTTTTTCTTTTTGGAGAGTAGCAATGTGATTTTTCCCCACCTGCCCTTGTCAATTTCGACTGCCATATCAAATTCAGACTTATAATCACAGTGGGCACCCAGCAACCTCTCCAGATTCGTAGTATAAAATAAAATTCCATATAAATTTCCGCTATCAGCTCACATCTCAAATCTCTGTAAACACGTTGCTTGTTGTTGCTTCTCTGTCTGGCGAAATTCGCTTTGGGGAGACACACCTGGCTTGTGAGCTTAAATGGGGCGATCCAAAGGTGCTCTGGGCAGCCACACTCTCTCTCCATGGTTGCACGGTCGCCAGTGTTACCACGAGCATGGTTTCCAAAAGAGGCACACATAATCGCGGAGAGGCACTTTCATTTCGCCTAGTGGCAACCTGTGTCATCGGTCAAGGGCTGTGACCCAACCTCAGTGTGACTGCGCGACCTCTACCAAGTCCCAAGGTCACAAACATTGTGCCCGAGGGATTCCACAACATATGCAACTACCCGACTGTGCGACCTCCGCCAAGTCGCGAGGTCGCATAACATTATGCCCGAGAGAGTCCGCAGCATGTGTGACTACCCGACTGTGCGACTTCCACCAATATTTGCGACCTCACGTAAATACAGCACCCATGCTCGTCAAGTGGTTCGTTGCATTCTTGGGCATCCAAACCGCATAGGGTGGGAATGCACTTGATTTACAGGAGGGGGAAAGCACCTTAAGAAAACCCCAAGGGGATGAAAACTGGGGTGGTTCAAGAAACTCGGCAGGCGAAAAGTTGAAACTAATGTGGCCTTTCCAAATTCAAGATTCATGGCCTCTGATGATCTACGGAATGTGTGGGATATTGTTGGGAAGGAGAAGAGGTCATGTGCTTCCATTCCACGGCTCTAGGATTTGAAATTCTTTGCATCACAGTGGGAGTTGAGTGCAATATCAACCTTAAGCCACTATGGTCGTGGAAGAATTGTTTTTCATAAAAATGTGTATCTATAATATGATTAGAATTAATACAAATGCATCGTCGACTGCGCAACAAAAGACAGTCAACAAATTAAATATATAACTCCTTTATGTGGTCATTGGATTCTAATTTGTGGGTATTCAACAACCTCATCTGGGTCTATAACTTCAAGAGTCAAAGATGTGGAGGATCCATCTCATCAAGGTCTCTCCCCTTATTCAGAACTGGTCATTGTTTATTTTCACTACTGCAACAAGTCATTTGAGTGGATTAAACATGTGAGTATAATTTTATTATGTGCACTGAGCCCTCAGTGAAGTAGAAGCAGCAGATCCATGTCTGTACCCACATTTTATAAATTAATTTCTATATGGTGCGATGTTCAGAGAGGATGATGGGGCATCATGTCTCATCGACTGAGCCACATCCCTATGAAGTAACAGATACCAAAACAAGTTAAACTACAGATCCAAATTTGGCACTCAGTCCATAGTGATACCAATGGACATTGCAGTGATTGAAGAGGCACGGGGAAAGCATATATGAGCCATTTTCTCTGATGACATAGTGGCACAACACTTGACCACACATGGGTCTAAATTTATTATTTTCACTCTTACAGTTAATTAAATACACCTATAGCATTATTATTCAGTCATGAAGACATGTGACCTATGTTATTTGATTGCAGGTGGAAGCTTTTGGTTTGCATGAAGAGCCAGGGTTTTCCCCAACAAGCAAGGGGACCTTTTCAAAGCGAGGTGGATCCTTACAAAATTCCCAGGAACCTCAATTTAAGCTCAAAGGCACCCAGTCACGGGACAGAGATGTAGGCAAAGGAATCTTGCTCTGAAATCCAGAGATCACCGAAAGAAGAACGCAGGTCGCAGATTACTCAAGGTCATAGGTCACAATTAACCCGGGGTTGCAGGTCGCAAATGGCCCAAGTCACAAGCCAGACCAACAGTCAGGAATACCAAGAGTCAAGGGCAACTCAAGAGTCATATCAGCCTATATGTACAACTTCGGTAAAGGATAGAAGGACTTTTAGCTCTGCAATTAAAGCCAGATGACAGAGGAATTGGTGTTGGAGAGCTAGAGGCACTCAGCTCTTGGTATCAAGTAGAGATAGAGGTAGCGAGGCTAGGGTTTTTGTATCAAGCATTAAGATGAATTTCCCATGTTCCACTATTAGGTTTTGAAGAGTTGTAAACATGTATTTGATGTTGCAGCAGCATTAATAATATATTCTCTTTTCCAGCACTAATTCACATGCTTGTTTGTGGTGATAGTACTAACTGTCTAATATTTCACTATGTTGTATGGATGCTTTCATGCATGCAATTTATTATGAGCTAATTCACAGGGGTTGCATGTACGTTTGCTCTTGAATCAGTGTTTTTTGTTCCTTGCCACGTCGGTGCTCTATTGTGAATTACTTTGCAGTTAACTTCTGGCGTGTTTTCTTTCATGTATGTCTGACTGGTTTTTCAGATTACTAATCCCACTCATGTCATAACCCCCCTTTTATTTTGCTTCTTAGACTCGTTTGTATCTTTGTTTACTGTTTGTCAATCTTGGGCTGATTTTTCTTAACTGATTGGTCTTTTCACCTTTGCCTCCGCTCCATCATCTTCTCATCCGACAACCAAGAGTGGAAACACTTATGGCAGCAGACTGGCCCACATACCGGATGGGGCTCTTATCCCAAACGGTGTGAGGTCTAGTTGGGACCTTTCACTGGGGAGACCCCCTTGTTTTTAGCAATACATTTTTTCCCGTCAAAAAAATTGGTGCTAGAAGGAGGGCCAGATGACAAGCTGAGCCCTTAGAGCCTGCAGTTAGTCTCATATCTATAATGGCTCGTCCCAAAATCATCCTCCCAAGATGTTTATTGGATTTATCTAGTTCTCGATGCTCAATCGCCAATGAAGCTCGATATCACTTGTCCCAGTTAAAATTCGATGGTGAGAACGGAGTTTTCATAACCGAGCACCTTTCGGATTTCTGTGAGTTTTGTGAGTGTTACGAAATTAACGATGAGGAGTTGGCTTGTGTGATTTTATCCCTCACTCTCGAAGGTCATGCTAAGCAATGGTTCCGCACATTGCCGGAAGCTTCCATCCATTTGTTCGTGCAGCTCGCCAGTGAATTACAACAAGATTTTTATAGGTACGATTTTCAAAATGTATTAGTAAGGATAAATGAGATGAGAATGGAACCCCAATAATATCTAGAGGAGTTTTCTATCAGATTCGTTCATTTTTTTTTTGAGTTCCCTGAAAGGGATGTCGATTGGACATATTTAATTGAACATTTTCAACAAGTGGTTTTCGTCTCCTTAGAACAATTTCAATCGGCAACCAAGCCTAACCCCAGTGATTGTTATGATGATCCTCAAGTGGCCAGTTGTTCGGACTCTATCCCTAATGTTTCCTTTTCTATCTCCCCAAGTCTAGAACACATTCAGGCCTCCAAGAAGAATATTACTATTTGTGACATTCCTTTTCCTCCTCTGAAATCGTCGTGTGATGGAGTGTTGGTCGCAAAAGTTCTAAGTGATGATCAACGTGGACACCTAAATAAAACCTGTTGTAATACCCCTGAATCTTTCACGCACCCTGTTAAATCAGAGCTTGAAAATCATATTGGCCTAACATATCTCCCTGTTAATGAAACTCGTCTCGAGTCCACTGAAAATTTACCCGAGTATAGTTCTAAATCTCATTCACATACTAATAATAAATTGAGTCTTGTCCCGGATAAAGTTGATTTCCCTACAAAATCATTGGACCGTGATGGGCATGCTAGATCATTGGCCTCTCTGGATGACACTGATGTGCGAGATGAAGGTCTGTGTACGGCTGATACCCCTACATCTGAATCATTTCTTTTATTTGTCCCCGATTTATTTTGTGAGTCATCCACACCAGTAATTTCTTCAAATCATTCAAAATTGTCTTATACTAGTATTGACGACAATCAGGAACATGCGAGTGGTGTTTCACAGTCACATTATGAAATTGATGAATCTCTTATGTCTGATATTTTTCATCCAAAATATTTAAATAGCCAAAAGAGTGACTGCCTGTCACAACAACCTCAATATGTTTCTTTTATTGATTTATCCCAATTGTTAACCCAGGAGGAGCCTACCAGGCCAGGTACCCAACCTGATCAAATTGATGGCTCCAATGATCGTTACTTATCTGAAAACATATTCACTCACACCTCTGAGGATTGTCATTCATATCTATTTGTCGACCGTATGAAGCCACCAAAATTCGATGATCCGCTTCGTGATGATTCAGGGACCCATCAGGAAATTGAAGCAATTCAACTTTTGCTGGATGTTACCTTAAGTTCTCAAAATCCTGATGAAACCTCTGAAACAAGTCAAACTAGGGTTTCTTGAAGTAAGGTTTCTGAAATGATGGTTCCCATGTATCACACTCCTTTTAGCACCATCGCCCCAGATGTTAGCTCATCTAGGCTTGTCTTCCATTCGAGTGATGTTTCTCTGAGCACATATTTCTTTCCCCTAACATCTAATATGCAACAACCGATATACCCTAATTTATTCATTGGAAGGAAAACACCGGCCATTGTCTCTAATATTTTTCGTTGTTTCCCAGCCATTACCAGTTGCATTTAGGCACAAGCATGTGATGTCTTGCAAACCTTTCTATTGCCTGAAAATTTGTTGTTAAAATCATCCCATCCTGGGAAATCTAAAGAATCGGATACATTGGATTGTCAATCTGTTATTTCACTAACATTTGGTCGGATTGATGATAAGCCCACTGACGGTTTTCTGATCACCACAAGCAATGATCACATCCATTCCCCAGTTGATCTCACGAAACTATCAAAGTTTGGAAGCCCCTCGCTCGAAGATCCAGAGTTTGTCCAGGACAGTGAGGAATTTCAGCCTCTACTGAAGGTTACTTCGGATCCTCACATCCTCGATGAAACCCAGCGGAAAATTCGAACTAGGGTTTTCAAAATTAGGGTTTCTGCAAGTGGATTTGCAAGCATCTCAAATTCTCTTGGCGGATACCTGTTTTTTATGTTCTATCAAATTGATCATCCTCAACATCATGATGAGATTTTCGACTCGTTTGACGAATCCTATCCGATGAATATACCTACAAATAGGCAATGTATTTCCCCACTTTCGTCGAACCTAGGGTTGTGCGTGGATGGATGTGTGTCATTTATAAATCATTGTAGGTTTCAAGTACATATTTCTATGTATCAAGATGAAAGTGAAATTCAGCTTGAACAATCCATTCTGGCACATCCTCTATTAACTAGCCATGACTTTCTTATTGTTGCACATGCTCTTTAGGTAAGTCTTGTTGTTGGTGCAAGATTTTGTATGTTGGCTCTGATTGCGAACATTGT
This sequence comes from Pinus albicaulis, assembly GCA_034641835.2. Classification (NCBI taxonomy): domain Eukaryota; kingdom Viridiplantae; phylum Streptophyta; class Pinopsida; order Pinales; family Pinaceae; genus Pinus; species Pinus albicaulis. The sequence continues at coordinate 989,387,587 of CM076583.1, read as the reverse complement.
TGTTCTTGCAGGACGGGAACTAATGCGGTGGCTGCACTGGAAATCTGATTTCACATAACCTGACCGCCTCTTTGGTTAAACTAGGGTTTTAGGTTTAGGCTAGCTAGGATCTCTTGATAAAATTTTGTTAGTCCAAATTTTTAATTAGGTTTACTTGCGAAATTTTTTGCTTTATGGTTTAAATTTATGTTCGTTGTCTTCTCTTACGGTTAGTAGCTTTATGCATTATAATTCTCCATTTATTTCGCATTCATTTGTCTTTCAGTTTTCTTATTGCTGCATAATATTCAGATAATCATTGCATGTGCTTTGTCTTGTTTTTTCCACCCACAACTAGTTGATATTTCTAGCACATGGCACTGCATTGCGTCATAAGCTTCGTCTGTTGCATCGCATTGTATGCATTCTTCCTCACATCATTTGCACTGGTTTTTGACCTAGATTTGAAGGTTTCTATCCATTGCATACCACCGCATGAGCCCTCATTGAACCCGGAGCCTTGGAGCCCTCGATGCCCCAGCTAGCCCCCTTACTCCTCCTTGTACGTGTTGAAGTCGGTCAAATTTCTTTCACCCTAACTTCATTGTTTGCGTGAGGTTGTGGTGGTTACCTCAAGAGTTAGCTTCTCTCATAACAGGCCATCAAAGTCGCATTCTCAACATAATGCCTATGATTTTAAATTCATTATCCAGGGAGATACGATCTGGCCGCTTGTGGGGAACCCTAACAATTTTGAATGGCCTATATCTGTAACCTTAGTCTTAAATATCTTAATGATTTTTTTTTCATAGTTCGCCTATGGGTGGGAGATGGGGTGAAGGCTTGGCATGAGGGAAAACCCAAATCAAAATATCTTTCAATTTCCGTCAAACAAGAAACAACCTTCCTTTCTCGTAAAATAAGTAGAGATCCCTCATTCGCCCATGCAAATAAGTGCCACAAGCAAATGAAAATAAGTGCTACAAGCACATAAAACAAATAAGGGTAAAGGATTGAGAAAGGCGTCCTACACAAAGAGGTAACGCAATGACTCTGTCGGGGTACAGACCAGGCTCGCTGGCAGCGGAGCAACGTTTGTGATTTCTTCAAGTGACTCCGTCGGGGTACTATCCAGGCCTGCTAGCAACGGAGCAACACCAGAAACTTATTTTAAATTTTTGAATATAATAAGCCCACTTCCTTGCTCTCTACATCATCAACAAACTACTTGCATCCATGAACTTCCACTTTGACGTGTTCTAAATAACGAGACCTAGCTGAGGCACAAGGATTCGGCATATCTGTTTTTAGGTCTCTGTAATTTGCAAGATTGGAAAATACAAACCACAAAGCCTACATATGAACCACTTTGGGATTCTAGGATCTATCCCTCCTGAATCCAGAGAGGGATCTCTTTATAAGTGTGTTTAAAGATGTGATATTTAATGCTTTTAGTGTGATATTAGGCTAGTTATGAGGAACAAGGGTGTTTGTTTGTTTTTGGTCGGGCAAGGACATGATATTTGATTGGATGGAATATCACAAAATGAAAGAGTTCAAAAGGTGAAGATGCAAGTATATTGAGAAGTATTCAGCAGATAGGATTAGCATGAAACAGCTTAAAACCATTAGGCAACAGAGTCATAAAAGGGTTTAATTGTGCAACAATTACAAGAGTGGTCCAAGGGGCAATTCATCTATATCAAAAGATCCTTTAGATTAAATGATGGAATGGGACAATAAAGTGTTGTGAAGGTGGAAAAAGCCAACAATTTCAACGAGGATTTGTTAACTTTCCAAACAAGAAAAGCCTTTTTAAGAAACTGTTTAAAACCAACCAAAGACGGGGCTAACCATAAACTTCTTTGGACAAGCTTGTATTAAAGCTAACTTATCAGACAAAGAATCCAATAATCCACATGACTACTTTCAGAAAGGATGAAAACAAATAAAAAAAAAAAGTGCAGCTAAAGATAAAGTTAGATGCATTAAAATCTAGGCCTGATTTCATCATACTCTTAGGGAAACCTTCAAACAACCTTTGAAGAGAAACTAGAAGACAGGGAAAACCATAAACTTTTCTAGTTCAACTCTACTTAGCATGTATTGAAAATATCATTCAAGAACTTCCTTTAAAGCTTTGCACATCAAGACATGGACTAACCAACATTCCCTGATATGTTCACACTTAAATTAAGTCGCTCTTAAACACACAATTGGAAGAAAACATAAAGATAAAGCTTATCAGTAAGAGTAGGGTACTTTTAACAGTAAATCCTAGCTCTATAATTGTTGTTCTTTATCAGAGAAAGATGAACAAAATGGCATACATGAAAGAAAAACAAATAACAGTAAGAGGAACTTCACCAATGATATAGACCAGGATCCCAAAAACCAGCTTGTATATTGATTGACAATCCAGTTACACACTTCAAGTCCAATGTTTCATTACAGAAAAAACTTCTCTTCTCAGCCTAACTTCTTCAATAACTTAACAGAGCTTCAGAGCTTCAGAGTTTATTTACATTCAAAAATTATTTGATACAGCAACTATTACATTAGAAATCCAATAACCAACCTTTATCTCATCTTCTACAGAAGTATTTATAGAAGAAATGAGGAGGTGGGATGAAATAAAATATCTCTAAGTTCAATTAATACAATTTGATGCTTCTCGGCCTTTGAGGGGCTCAATGGAGAAGTTTTCTGATATTTTCCATGTATTAATTTATTCTCATTAAGTCTTAAGCATGTTGGTCAGATTTTGTTGACTTAAAAATTCTTGAGGCGAGTTAGCAATAACTCTGGCTGCTTTAAACAAAATATCATTGACTGAGGCAATAACTCTGCCTTATTCTGATTTATGGAGAGATGCTGGTGGTATTTTGGTAGCTGGAGAGGATTCAATTAGCCTCTGATGTGGCAGTGAAGGCTTTTCAGACTGATATATCTCTTTGTTTATTCTTAAACACTTTTAATCTGCTTTACTCTGTGTTTTAGGACTAATCAGGCCTTGATCTTTATTTCCGGTCTTTGTCCTTTAACAACTGCGGATTAGGCCTTTGATTCTCAAATTGATGCCTTAATCCCTTTAAACTCTATTTAGAATCATTAATCTTCATTTCTTCTTTGATCCCATCCTTTGACACTGATAATCTTTGTCTGTTTGATATTTACTGTGTTTCTGTTGTTTTGCAGGCACGCAGAAGGTTTCATGAGATCACCAATTTCCATGAAGCAAAGGTAGAGTCATAATCTGAACCCTGCAGGTTCACTTTCTTCATGAGTAGATGGCATGGGGATCATCATCCTTTGCCTTTGTTTCTTTTTTTAAAACTGCAGATAAAACCCTAATAACCTGCAAAAACAAACAAAATTAAGAAAATCTGTGAAAGATAGGTTAAAAGGCTACTTTGGAAATCTCGGGTGCGAGATTAAATCATGGTCGTTGGATGAAAACAACCAACGGTCAAGATTAATTGATGTGGTTAATTGGCAGGCTGTCGGGTGAATGGTAGAAAGATTAATTCTAGACCGTTCGATCAGGAGGATGAACGGCGGATTTTGATCGGTGGGGTCATAATGCAGAGGGGAAAAAAGGTATAACAGAATGGAGGAAATGTAATAAAAAAGGGAAAAAATATCTTTGGTGGAAGCGAAATGGGGCTAAAAGGAATTGGTGGTGAGATGAAATCAGAGCCGTCGGATGAGAAAAACCAATGGTTGGGATTAAAAGCTAAAAAGAAAATGCAGTGGAGAAAGGTGGAAATAAGGAAAACCGGAGTGGTTTTCATGCGGCAGTGGAAGTGGTTTTTGGTTTTTGTAAAAAAAATGCGATATGACTCAGATTTTGGCATGCGTCCTTTTGGATACTCGCAGTTTCAGAATTTTTTTGGACGTTAACGTGCAGTTGCAAAAAATTTTCAAAAATCATTATCAACCGTCGGATCGAAGGGTCAAGATCCGACGATGCAGAAAAAATGCGATGGGGTAAGTTGCAAGGCGGGGAGATAGTGGAGTACACGTGTCGCGTTTATATTGGGTGGGGTTTATAAATGGTGGAAGGTAGGTCCCAAAGGAGTTGGGCCTATCAGATTACATTTAGACAGTTGGATTTACACGATGGACAGTTTAGATTTAATTGGGGTGATCACAAATCGGAGGAGGAAAGGGGAAGACACAAAGGGAATTTTGCGATGCGATGGAGCGATGTCCGTCGGATCTGGGAGTCAGATCAACGGTTGAGACTCAATCGGAGGGGCAATAGGAAAATAATTATGGGCAGAGTGCGATGAGATCTTAGCCGTCAGTTCTTGTGGATTTGATGGCTAAGATTTAATCGGGAAGAATGGCATTGGAGGAGGGCAAGGGAAATAACAAAGGGAAATTTGCAATGTGATGGTGTACTGACCATCGGATCGAAAGGATGATCGACAGTTGGGATATGCTCTGAGGGATCGCATTGGAAAATTTTGAAGGACATGAAGAAAAGGAAGGACCCAATGTGAACTTGCGATGTGATGAGCCGATGACCGTTGATCGGTTTAGATCGATGGTTGATATTCGTTGCAAATTCGAACTGGCAGGTTTTATTAAAACACAATGAAAAGTCGGGTTTTCACGAAACACAAAGGAAAAGAAGGAAATGAGGTTTTACGACAGGGGTTTAGACCCTTAAGCGCCCGGTTGCGAAGCTTAAGGTCTTATGAGGTGTAGGGTTACTGTAGTTAAGCCCTCGGGGGCTAAAAACATTTACAATGGAAAATTATTGTTTTTAGGCTTAAAAACAGAGTTTTTGAGGCAAATTGAGAGTTCCGGTAGAGGAAAGAGGGAATTTTAAAACCAAGTAAAGGGGAATAAAAGGTTTTAAAAAAGGGGTTTTGGTTGATTTGGAAACCAAATGAAGGTAACTTGGAGGATTTTTATGGAGGAAAGAAGGGATAAAAAAGGGGTTTTTTGAGTGGAAAAAGGGGTAAAATGAAGGGAAAATGGGGTTTTAAGCAGTCTTTCTTTTGGCAAACAGCATATTTTTCAAGACTATGTGGGAAACAACAGTGAAGATTATCTTAGAGGGTAAGGATCATCACAAGACTTCAAGAACTCACAATTTTGGACATGAATTTTTTCTTGAAGGCTAAAAAATTTTTTAGCCACCATTTGATATGACAAATTTTATAAGTGGCTAACAGTGGCTCCAAATTGGGATGGCAGCTCCTTGGAGGTGTCAAGAATCTCATAAAAGTATTCTCTGGATGTAGATCAGTGGCTTTGTACCTTGACAACCTTTTCTTCTTTTCTGATCAGCTACTTGAAAGATGAACAGAACATTAGACATATCAGCAGAAAAATCCTTTCCCAAACAGCTACCTACACACCTACTTCCTAACATTTTTTATTCAGAAGGTGCATTTTGACTTGCAAACCTTTTCAACAACATTTTATTTTTTATTGAAAACATAAAACTAATCTAAGTCTACCCTTATTTATCCATGAACTTAGATTAAACAGTTGATTTCATAAGCTTCTCTACCTAACTACTATCTGTCAGGATTAGGCTATCTGACATATTTTATTCTCTAAATTCTAAAACAGAAATTTAAAAATAGCCAAGCTAGGATTAAGCAGTCTGACTTGTTGTTGGTCTATGGCATAAAAACAAGCTACACATAGACTAGAATTTGCAGAAAAATAAATAAAAATGATGAAGGCTTAAGATCTGAAAACCAAAGAACATGCTTCATTATCTTTTCAGCTCTGATTTTGAATTTTGTTTGAGTTGTCTTTCTTTCTCATCTGGTTCAGATTTTGAGCTTGTTTGAAACTTTATTTTTCTATCCTAATCTACCTTACTGATAGGCCAAGATTAAGTTGTTTGGAAAATATAATTCACTAACCTATCAGCAGTAAATTTAAAACTAATTAGTCATGATTAGGTTGTATGACTAACTAGAAGTGTTTTTTTAGAAGTGGCATTTGAGCTTGCAAACTTTCAGACTTTGTTTCTCTTTTTTGGTATAGGGCTGTACCTTTCTTGTTTTCACACTACCCTCTTTTCTATCTTCTATTGTTTTTGTATTTTTCATTTTTCTAATTTTGAATGCAATGATGGATGTAATATTTACAATGAGAAAAAATAAAAAAGCTTCAAACTGGTTCAGTCAAGAAAAATAATGTTTGAGCATCCTGCCATTGACAGGACCTCCAAAGAGTTCAGTTCCATTGAATTCCTACAAGAAATAAGCATCATTACCAGCAGTAGAATGAATAAGATAAGGGCCCATCCATAAGTTATCGAATTTCCCATGTTTTCACTTATCTTCTCTCCTGGAATCCCACTTTAAAACTTTGTCACCAATGTTGAAATTATTGGCCTTTGTCCTTCTATCACACACCTTCTTGATGCTTTCCTGCTTTTGTAATGCTCTATTATAGACTTCCTCTCTAGTTTGTTGAAGATGTATAGTCTAATTTATTCTCCTTGTCATATCATTATCCTCAGACTGTATTTCTTGAATCAGCTTCATGACTGGCACTCCTAGGCTAGTTGGAAAAATTGCATCTGATCCATAGACAAGCTAGTAGGGTGACATTCCAATTGATTTCTTGAGTGTTAATCTGTCAGCCCAAAGAGCATGCACTAGCTTTGTGTGCCATGATTTCTTATTGTCTTCCAGCAACTTCTTGATTATATTTACCAAACTCTTATTTTAGGATTCCGCCAGCCCATTACCTTGAGGGTAATAAGCAGTAGAATGACCCAATGTAATCTGATATTTGTGACAGAATTCAACCATATTTTTGGATCCAAATGAAGCAGCATTATCAGTGATAATCTTCCTAGGGCAGCCAAATATAGATAGGATATGATTTTCAAGGAATTTTATGATGGCAGAATCAGTGGCTAGCCTAGAAGGAATGGATTCTATCCATTTGGTAAAAAAGTCTGTTGCAGTGAGGATCCATATATGTTGGGTAGATGAGGCTGGATGGATTTCTCCTATGAAGTCTAGACCCCACTGTTGAAAAGGAGCTTCAACAGTGATTGGATGCAAGGGTAAGGGAAGCAGTTTTCTTTTGCCTTCAAAGAGTTGGCATTTATGACAGGCAATAATCATTTTATAGACATCTTGAAAGAGGGTGGGCCAATAGTAACCAGCTCTAAGGATTTTATTGGCAGTTGTCTTCCAATAGAGGTGTCCTCTACATTCCCCTTCATGAAATTCATGCTTGATCTTATCTGCATCATTCTCAGGCAAACATTTAAGCAATAATCCACTAGCATTTTTCCAATATAGACATTTATCCAAAATGCAGTAATTAACAGCTTTTAACTTTAAAAATCTTGCCTTTGTTTTAGACAAACCAGGAGGTGTATTCAAATTGAGCAAAACATATGAAATATCAGCATACCAAGATGAAAACAGAAAATAATCTTCAATAATGGGAGTTGACAACTCCTCTTGTTCATCTAATGCATTTATCATGTTTATATCAAGAGCTTCAAAATTAGACTCAGCCATTAATCTTGCTATTCCTTGGCCTTTTATGAGCTTAGTGGGCTTGATTTCTAAATCATATTCAAGAATCACAGCTGCCTACTTTCCTCTTTTTCCATCTGGATCCTAGATTAAAATATCTTTCACAACTGAATTTGGCACAAATGAAATTATGTGGGAGTGTAAAATTAAACTCTGAAGTCCTTTAAGGCTTTGACCAAAGCAAATGCTTGCTCTTCCATGATGTTGTACTTCATAGGTGCATCTCGCAATGCCTTACTAAAGAAAGAAATTGGCTTCTCTTGTCCCTTCAAGTTTTTCTATAATAGGACAGTAGCCACTATGTGTTCTGATGCAAATGAAAAAATGAAAAAATATTTTGAAAAGTCAGGACTAATAAGAACTGGTGTTTTGGTTAATGCTTATTTTACCATTTCAAATGATTTCTTTGCTTCTAAGGTCTATTTAACTCCTTTTTCCTTTTTCAGCATGTTTGTTATGTTTCTAAGGAGTTCAGCTAGATTGGGTATGAACCTTCTCAAGAAATGAATCTTCCCAATGAAAGATTGAAGTTCTTTGATGTTTCTTGGATGGCTGATTTGTAATATACCATCAATCCTCTTTGGGTCTATATTTATCCCCTCTTCTGATATGATGTGTCCAAGAAGTTTTCTTTATTGGAGACCAAACATTGTTTTCTTTGGATTTAAAGATAACCCATATTTTCTGCATTTCTCAAAGATTTTTCTCAAGTGTTATAGGTGTTCTTCATATGTTTTAGAAAAAACAGTGATATCATCAAGGTAAATAATGATGAAGTAGCCTAATTCTTCCGAGAATTCAATATCCATGGCTCTCTGAAATTTGGCACTAGCATTCATTAAACCAAAGGGTATTTTCACATACATGAAAGTACCCCAGGGTGTGGTAAAGGTTGTTTTTATTTGATCATCAGGATGCACTAAAATTTGGTTATAGCCTGAGAAGCCATCTAGCAAAGAAATTCTTTTAGAACCAACTACCCTTTGTAAAATGTGATCCATATTGGGTAAAGGGTAGTTGTCCTTCAATGAGGCCCTGTTTAAGCTCATAAAATCAATACAAAGCCTTATTTCTCCTGTTTTTTTCCTAACTGACACAATATTAGATACCAAATCTAAATATCTAATAGGGACTATAATTCTAGTATCAAACATTCTCTTAATTTCCTTCTCAACCAGGGGAAATTGAACAGGGTTTATTCTGTGCAATTTCTGTCTATAAGGCTTCTGGTTTTCTTTGAGGGGTATCTTATGCTGAATTATCTCTGTGTCATAGAATTTCATATCCTCATAACTCCATGAAAATACATCAGAAAATTCTTTAAACAACTCAATGTATTTCAGCTTGATGTGAGCTAGCAAAGTTTCAGACAGTTTGATCATTTTTGGTTTTTGTTCACTGCCTATGTTACATTCTTCAATTTTAGTGTCCACAGGTTCCAGTTTTGGTTTTTTGGCAACATCATTGAAATCAAACAACTCCTCCAATGGGACCAGTCCTTTTGGAAAGCTTTGAGTATTAGATTACAATGTTTCTAAGTCTTCTTTTTCTAAATCTGCACTAACTTCTGTGGTATGTTCAAGTTTATTAGCTAACAGATTTATCTCGGCAATCTCTGGAGACTTTTCTTCCTCATCAAGTGGGTTTTTTTCATAGGACAGTCTGGTTCAAACACTGAATCTGAACTTGGTAGCTCAAATTCATTTCTGGATTGTAAGAAGTCTTCTATTTGTTTATCTCCATCAAACACTTGCTAATATTTTTCATTGTCTGGGACAGCTGGTCTAAATTTGATTTGGGTGGTGCATTGTTTGGTTCCATATGGTGTTAGACAAGTTCTAGCAGCAAAGGCTAAACCATTGGCAGCGATATTCTGGTTTCTTGGGACAAAAATGAGTTGGGATTCATCAAATGCTTTTAATAATTCAATGACATCATCTCTATAGGCTCTAATTCTGGGATTTTTGGCACTATATTCCCCATTCACTTTCCCAACAATCAACTCTAAATCCCTATGAACTTTTATCCTTTTGGCCCCTAATTTCTTCAATAAGTGTAGGCCTAAAAGGAGGGCTTCATACTCAGCTATGTTATTTGAACATGGAAAATTTAATCTGTAGGAATGCCCTTCAGTATGATTGTTCTCAATTTTATGTATCCATATGCCTACTCCAGCATTATTCTTTGTGCAAGACCCATCAAAATTCATACTCCAAAGAGGATTGTTTTCAGAATTACTAGTTTGACTAGTATCCTCTTTATCTTGGTGCTTTCAAATTGCTCTTGTAAATCAGCACCATGTTGAAATTGGTTTAGTTCCTCATGTTCTTCATCATGTTGAGGATTCCCGTCTTGACTCTCAATATCGACAACTAAAGGATGACTGTTTGGTAGCTCTGGACATGCAATCAATTTGCAGTGATTTTCTGATTTGACAAACTGTTTTCACCCTTTTGTCATGTCTTCCTCCTTTTCTGTATCTGCCACTATATTACAGTGAGAAGTGGCCACTAGATCAGTCAAGGTTTCCTGCTCATCAAATATTTCATGATTGAAAAGAATAAATGAGTCAAGGCTTGTATGCACAAAATAAAGAGGAGATTTTTCTGGTTTCTCTTGGCTACTAACCATGTATTGCATATGAGATTCCCTATAAAGTCTTCTGGTTTGATTAAAGACAGGGATAGTATCATATGTCATATCCATTTGCATTGTTCCTTGTAACTTAGCTCCCCAAGATCTTGATAACAGCATACCATACTTGGGGGGGACATCAGCCACTACAATATCCATCAATAAACACTTAGTTGGAATTTGTGCTAAGTTTACACAAAGGTATTTGATTAAACCTAAACATTTCACCCTACTGGAATCAAAGGAATATAAATCTTTGTAAGGTATGGTGATTTCAAGGCCTAGACTCTCCATTACTGCTTTAGGCATTAAGTTGTGAGAGGCCCCTGAATCATGCATGGCATTGTGTAAAATTTTGTCATGAATTTTCAAACTAACATAAAAAGGAGGAACTAGCCCTTCTTGGTATCTTCCTTCAATCTTAGGACCAAATAATAGTTCTGGTTGGTCATCATTAAGGTTGAGGGTGTCATTATTTTCCTCTATGTTGAAAGCTTTTAAAATTTTTGATCTATATACATCTTGGGTGACTAATTCAGTAAGGGGAATAGAGATCTTAAGCTTGGCAATTTCATGTTCCAAACTGAAAGGCATCTGATTTTTTACAATATTTGTTTCAACCTTATTAATCACCATCTTATCAAAAAAATCAGCTTGTTGATTCCTTCTATTTACATTGGTCAAAATTGTTTTAATAGGAGCACTAGCTGAGGTGCTAACGCTACCAGGGTCTGCACTCTGTTTTTCACTAATTTGAGTGCCTTTCTCTTTGTCTTTATCAAAATTTACAGCCATTGTTTTGTCCTTTTGTTTTGCAGTCTTGGGTTTGTTTACAGGGTTTTTTTTTGCAGAGGTTTCAGAGGTCTTGGTCTTGGGATTTTCCTAATTCTTTTTACTTCTAAGGTCATATTCCTTTGGGGTTTCTATGATGACATTTTCCATTTCTTGATAGTAATGTTCATATTCCATTCTTCCATCATCATAAGGTGTGTATAGACCTTGTTTCCTATTGTAAGGAACATGAAAGGTATCATTTTCTACTCCCAACATGTTTATATCATCTTCATCTGTTTTTTCAAGTGTTTCCTCAACCTCACTTACATAGTTTTGATGAAAAGGAGGAATAATCTCCTGATTAGGGTCTCTTGGTATGTTTTGAGGTTGGTTTCTCCTGAAATTCTGATTTTGATTTTGAGATTGATTTCTGTTTTGGGGAGCTGATTGGTTTTGGCTATCTTGTGTTCTCTCAAGTATGCTCATCTTTTTCATCATATCCTCCATCATTCTTTCCATCTTTTAGTTAGATGTGGAAGGTGCAGACTCTTTCTTAAATGATACTTTCTTCTCAATCCTCATCCTTGCTCTTTTCTCCATCAAATTCACTTCCACATCCAGAGCTACTTTTTGCATGTCCTCTAGAGTTAGAGGGTATATTTCTCTCAGCTGATAAGCCATTTCAAGATCAAATCCTTCAGGAAACTTCTTCAAAGCTGAGCCTTGTGGAGGCTTCGATTCTGGGGGTAGGGCATTATACACACTATTGAATCTAGTGCAATAATTTTGAACACTTTACCCAGTGTTTCTTTTGAGGTTATTATAATCTGCTAGTATCTGGAGAGGGTTTTTCTTAACTTCCCACTTGTTTAGGAAAAATTGATGGAGGGCTTGAAGGTCATTGATACTGTTATGGGTTAAGCCTTTAAACCATTTTCTTGCTTCTCCCCCTAAAATTTGAGCAAACAATCTAAGTTTGACAATTTCATCATCAATCTCATTTCTGTCAAAATAGTCATTCATCTTGTCCACATGTTGTGAAGCAGTAGTAGCACCACTGCCATCATACAATGGTATCTTGGACTGATAGTCCTATGGAAGATTGACTAAAGGTAAAGGGAGGACTAGAGGGGCATACCATGTTGCCATGATAGGAGGTTGTGGAAAAAGTGGAGGGTTTACAGGTGGAGGATGTAGAATTGGAGGGGGTTGATGAAATGGTGTGGTTTGAACAGTGGATGTGTGGATAAAAAAAGTGGATGGACCAGCAAGATATTGTTGAGCAGATCTAGGGTGAGAGAAACCAAAATTATGAAGGAAATGCAAATCAGGTGGAGTAGTTTCTCTGCTACCAGGATGTTCACTTCTATCTTGGGATGAAGGTGAAGGCTCAAAATCTATCTGATCTAAATCCTCAAGTGACCTAGTTCTGAATGGATTTCTTAAGTCAATTTGTGAATCTTGTAGAGCTGCAAGGTTTTCAGGGACAGAATTAGCTCTTTGGACTGGTCTGACAATAGTTGAAGCTTGAACCTTAGGAGACTTCCTAAGTATGCTTTCAGGATTATCAACTATCTCTAGTGGATTTGGGTCAGGGTGGGCTCTAGTATGCACTCTTCGAGAAGCCACTATGCTAAGTTTTTAGACTCAACAACAAGAAAAGTTTAACCAAATATGACAATCTTTAGGAGGCTAAATGATATTTACCAACAAAAATTTTATCCTCAAAGTCTTCTTAACTGATTTTTTATGATGTTATGATAATAATGGGTTTCCCAGTGGAGTCTTAAGGTCTGTTTAGGATTGTGGAGTCACCAGGTGGAAATTTTTAGCTCTTTTGGGGGTAAAATGTTTTATGGTCCACCACCATGTTTATTTGAATACCAATCTGAAATGTTTTTGGGTTTTCTGAGTTTTTTCAGTCCTATGGGTTCTAAGAGTGTCCTAAATTTGTTTCAACACTTAGCTATGGTGATGAGACAAATAAATTTTTCTCTTACGGCTTAGTTAGCTAATTCCTTCAAGGTTTGATAAGCTCAATTAGAATCCTAAGGGTTACTTAGTTTGTCACTGATTCAAATAAGCTTTATCATGATTACCATTTGCTTTGGTAGTGCTTGAAGAGGGTTACTTGTACTCGATGAGGTCCTAAGGGTGTGTAAAATTAAATTTACTCAGAAATCCCCAGCAGAGTCGCCAGAATGTTAGGTCTCTGTAATTTGCAAGATTGGCAAATACAAACTGCAAAGCCTACATATGAACCACTTTGGGATTCTAGGATCTAGCCCTTCTGAATCCAGAAAGGGATCTCTCTATAAGTGTGTTTAAATATGTTATCTTTAAGGCTTTTAGTATGATATTAGGTTAGTTATGAGGAACAACGGTGTTTTTTTGTTTTTGGTTGGGCAAGGACATGATCTTTGATTGGATTGAATATCACAAAATGAAAGAGTTCAAAAGGTGAAGATGCAAGTATATTGAGAAGTATTCAACAGATAGGATTAGCATGAAACGGCTTAAAACCATTGGGCAATGGAGTCATAAAAGGGTTTAATTGTGCAACAATTACAAGAGTGGTCCAAGGGGCAAGTCATCTATATCAAAAGATCCTTTAGATTAAATGATGGAATGGGACAGTAAAGTGTTGTGAAGGTGGAAAAATCCAACAATTTCAACGAGAATTTGTTAACTTTCCAAACAAGAAAAGCCTTTTTAAGCAACTGTTTAAAACCAACCAAAGACAGGGCTACCCATAAACTTCTTTGGACAAGCTTGTATTAAAGCTAACTTATCAGACAAAGAATCCAGTAATCCACATGACTACTTTCAGAAAGGATGAAAACAGATAATAAAACAAAGTACAGCTAAAGATCAAGTTAGATGCATTAAAATATAGGCCTACTTTCAGCATACTCTTAGGGAAACCTTTAAACAACCTTTGAAGAAAAACTAGAAGACAGGGAAAACCATAAACTTTTCTAGTTCAACTCTACTTAACATGTATTGAAAATATCATTCAAGAACTTCCTTTCAAGCTTTGCACATCAAGACATGGACTAACCAAAATTCCCTGATATGTTCACATTTAAATTAAGTCATTCTTAAACACACAATTGGAAGAAAACATAAAGATAAATCTTATCAGTAAGAATAGGGTACCTTTAACAGTAAATCCTAGCTCTATAACGGTTGTTCTTTATTAGAGAAATATGAACAAAATGGCATACATGAAAGGAAAACAAATAACAGTAAGAGGAACTTCACCAATGATATAGACCAGGATCCCAAAAACCAGCTTGTATATTGATTGACAATCCAGTTACACACTTCAAGTACAATGTTTCATTACAGCAACAACTTCTCTTCTCAGCCTAACTTCTTCAATAACTTAACAGAGCTTCAGAGCTTCAGAGTTTATTTACATTCAGCAATGATTCGATACAGCAACTATTACATTAGAAATCCAATAACCAACCTTTATCTCATCTTCTACAGAAGTATTTATAGAAGAAATGAGGAGGTGGGATGAAAGAAAATATCTCTAAGTTCAATTAATACAAGTTAATGCTTCTCGGCCTTTGAGGGCCTCAATGGAGAAGTTTTCTGATATTTTCCATGTATTAATTTATTCTCATTAATTCTTAAGCATGTTGGTCATATTTTGTTGACGTAAAAATTCTTGAGGCAAGTTAGCAATAACTCTGGCTGCTTTGAACAAAATATCACTGACTGAGGCAATAACTCTGCCTTCTTTTGATTTATGGAGAGATGCAGGTGGCACTTTGGTAGCTGGAGAGGATTCAATTAGCCTCTTATGTGGTAGTGAAGGACTTTCGGACTGATATGTCTCTTTGTTTATTCTTAAATCCTTTTAATCTGCTTTACTCTGTATTTTAGGACTAATCAGGCCTTGATCTTTATTTCTGGTATTTATCCTTTAACAACTGTGGATTAGGCCTTTGATTCTCGAATTGATGCCTTAATCCCTTTAAACTTTGTTTAGAATCATTAATATTCATTTCTGCTTTGATTCCATCCTTTGAAACTTATACTCTTTGTATGTTTGATATTTACTGTGTTTCTGTTGTTTTGCAAGTGCGCAGAAGGTTTCATGAGATCACCAATGCCCATGAAGCAAAGGTAGAGTCATAATCTGAACCCTGCAGGTTCACTTTCTTCATGAGTAGATGGCTTGGGGATCGTCATCCTTGGCCTTTGTTTCTTTTTTTTTAAACTGCGGATAAAACCTTAATAACTTGCAAAAACAAACAAAATTAAGAAAATCAGTGAAAGATAGGTTAAAAGGCTGCTTTGGAGATCTCGGGTGCGAGATTAAATCGTGGTCGTTGGATGAAAACAACCAATGGTCAAGATTAATTGATGTGGTTAATTGGGAGGTTGTCGAGTGAATGGTAGAAATATTAAGTCTGGACCGTTCGATCAGTAGAATGAACGACGGATTTTGATCGGTGGGGTCATAATGCGAAGGGGAAAAAAGGTATAACAGAATGGAAGAAAATGTTATAAAAAAGGGAAAAAATATCTTTGGTGGAAGCGAAATGGGGCTAAAATGAATTGGTGGTGAGATGAAATCAGAGTCGTCGGATGAGAAAAACCAATGGTAAGGATTAAAAGCTAAAAAGCAAATGCAGTGGAGAAAGGTGGAAATGCGGAAAACTGGAGTGGTTTTCACGCGGCAGTGGAAGTGGTTTGTGGTTTTTGTAAAAAAAATGTGATATGACTCAGCATTTGACACACATCCTTTTGGATACCAGTGGTTTCAGACTTTTTTTGGACGTTAACGTGCAGTCGCAAAAAATTTTCGAAAATCATTATCAATCGTCGGATCGGAGGGTCAAGATCCGACAGTGTGGAAAAAATGTGATGGGGTAAGTTGCGAGGCGGGGAGATAGTGGAGTACACGTGTCGGGTTTAGATTGGGTCGGGTTTATACATGGTGGAAGGTAGGTCCCAAATGAGTTGGGCCTATTGGATTACATCTGGACCATTGGATTTACACGATGGACGGTTTAGATTTAATCGGGGTGATCACAAATCGGAGGGGGAAAGGGGAAGGCACAAAGGGAATTTTGCGATGCAATGGAATGTTGTTTGTCAAATCTGGGAGTCATATCGACGATTGAGACTCAATTGGAGGGAAAATAGGCAAAGAATTATGGGTGGAGTGCGACGAGATCTTAGCCGTCGATTCTTGTGGATTTGACGACTAAGATTTAGTCAGGAAGAATGGCATCGGAGGAGGGAAAGGGAAAGAACAAAGGGAAATTTGTGATGCGATGGTGTATTGACCATTGGATCGGAAGGATAATCGAAGGTTGGGATATGCTCTGAGGAATCACATCAGAAAATTTTGAATGACATGAAGAAAAGGAAGGACCCAATGCGAACTTGTGATGCGATGAGCCAATGACCGTTGATCGGTTTAGATCGACGGTCGATATTCATTGCAAATTCGAACTGTCGGGTTTTATTAAAACACAATGAAAAGTCGGGTTTTCATGAAACACAAAGGAAAATAAGGAAATGAGGGTTTACAACGGGGGTTTAGACCCTTAAGCGCCCGATTGCGGGGCTTAAGGTTTTATGAGGCGGAGGGTTACGGTGGTTAAGCCCTCTGGGGCTAAAAACCTTTATAATGGAAAAGGACTGTTTTTAGGCTTAAAAACAGAGTTTCTGAGGCAAATTGAGAGTTCCGGTAGAGGAAAGAGGGAATTTTAAAACCAAGTAAAGGGGAATAAAAGGTTTTAAAAAGGGGGTTTCGGTTGATTTGGAAACCAAATGAAGGTAACTTGGAGGATTTTTATGGAGGAAAGAAGGGATAAAAAAGGGCTTTTTTATGAGTGGAAAAAGGGGTAAAATGAAGGGGAAATGGGGTTTTAAGCATTCTTTCTTTTGGAAAACAGCAGATTTTTCAGGACTATGTGGGAAACAACAGTGAAGATTATCTTAGAGGGTAAGGATCATCACAAGACTTCAAGAACTCACAATTTTGGACATGAATTGTTTCTTCAAGGCTAAAAACGTTTTTAGCCACCATTTGATATGACAAATTTTATAGGTGGCTAACATCTGTAAAGGTCAAAGTAATAAAAAGGATACCCACAGAACTTGTTCAATATTCCCTTGCATCACTATCTGGACTCAGACTATTCTTGGGACATTGACAGAGATGTTGGATTCTACCAGTGGTTTGCCATTTGTTGTAGCCACTACAAAACCACCCAAAATTTTGGGTGTATTCAAAATTTCAGGTCCCCCTCTACTCGCTCAACCCATTAATTTTTCGACTCATCCTTCAGTTGGTGATTTCCCCTTGACCTTTCTCTACCCAGCCTTGTCACCTCACCCACTTGTCTTGCTGTCTCTAGACTATGCTAGGGTATATAAGTTTTAAGCCGGTTTTGGACTTAGGGATGCCCAAGAAGTTGACTTAAAATACAATATCTCAGTCTGCATGTTTTAATGTTATTGCCCCTCTAATAAGCTTTTTTTTTTCTTTTTTTCTTTTTTCTTTTTTTTTTAAGTCATCTTTTTTTCTCATTATTACCAAGAGCTGACTTATTCTCATACTGTTTCTTTTAGGAAATCGTTCAAAGATGTCATAACCATTGCGCCCTGACTTATGCAGCAATTTCAAGAAGATTTTGGTTGTTCGAATTTTTCGAATCCTCGAAGGAGTTTTGGGTACACAAGAGTATCCACTCTTCTACATGCATTAAGTATTCGACATATGGTGTGGTGGGAGTTTGCGATAGGCCAAGGGTTAATGCTGTTTGAAATGAGCATTACCACAGACCTTTGAAAATTCGTACGGGTAGCCACCATTAAAAAAAAACACACAAATGCACTTCAAAGATCATCGATAGTCCCTTCGTCAGTTCAAATGTCTTTTAATAGATTTTCCTCGGCAGCAAATGAAGGAGCTTGAAGTAGGGTAAATTCGTTATCATTTATATCGAACTTTTGATGGCGATATAGACATCAAGCCATGACCCACATAAATAGAGACTCCGGTAAATGGTGAAATAGGGATTATATCGCGCAGGCTTGTCTCCTATGCCGCATCTCACAAAGCGCATGTTTCCCATGCATACTCTTGCACCAGCGATAATTTTTTTTGCTACACGCAAACAAAGGTTAGCGCCAGCCACTTGAGAGATTTATTAAGGTTGTGCATTAGGAAATATTTGATAAAAGGTCATGATACAACATGGGCATGACTCCGTCCCCACAAACTATGCGCCTTATTGGCTTCCCGAGGAGTCATATTTCATTAATCCTGGAAACGTTGCATATAATGAGCAAATATGTGTATAGAATATTATTAACAAGAAAGCGGTGTGGTCAACATTATTTTCACTATAACATACGCCTGAAGGTTCTTACATGAGACATATGCGGCATTCAAATTTGTCGTGACTCTGAGCCACACAAAAGGAAATAATGCATTTGTGCGCAGAGGGCGTGTTTCGAATGGATCAAGATGGCAAGAGCGACTGGTTGCTAGGTCGCATATGTCAAAATATTGACCAGAGCTCTGAATTATGGGTGTTGTGACTCAGCGACCTCATTGAATCGCGTTTCCGAGATCTCCATCCATGCAACGTATAGTCTAATCATGCAACCAAGTCACGAGACTGTGTTCCTTTTTTCCACCATAATAAAGAAGACAGCATATCATTTTTCTTTTCATAGAGTAGCAATGCAATTTTGCCCCATCTCCCCTTGTCAATGTCGACCGCCATATCAGATTCAGACTTATAATCACAATGGGCGCCCAGCAACCTCCCCAGATTTGTAGTATGAAATCAAATTCCGTATACATGTCCGCTATCAGCTCACATCTCAAATCTCTGTAAACATGTTTCTTGTTGTTGCTTCTCTGTCTGGCGAAATTCACTTTGGGGAGACACACCTAGCTTGTGAGCTTAGATGGGGTGATCCAAAGGTTCTCCAAGCAGCCTCACTCTCCCTCCATGGTTGCATGATCACCAGTGTTACCACGAGCATGGTTTCCAAAAGAGGCACGCATAGTCGCAGAGAGGCACTTTCATTTCGCCCAGTGGCAACCTGCGCCATCGGTCAAGGCTGCGACCCAACCTCAGCGCGATTGCGCGACCTCTACCAAGATGCAAGGTCACAAACATTATGCCCGAGGGAGTCCGCAACATATGCGACTACCTGATTGTGCGACCTCCACCAAGTCACGAGGTCGCATAACATTATTCTCGAGAGAGTCTGCGGCATGTGAGACTACCCGATTGTCCGACTTCCACCAAGATTTGCGACCTCACATCAATATAGCACCCATGCTCATTAAGTGGTCAGTTGCATCCTCGGGAATCCGAACCGCATAGGGTGGGCACGCACTTGATTTATAAGAGGGGGAAAGAACCTTAAGGAAAACCCAAGGGGACGAAAACTGGGGTGGTTCAAGAAAATTAGCAGGCGAAAATTCGAATCTACAGTGGCCTTTCTAGATTCAAGAGTCGTGGCCTCTAATGATCTACGGAATGTGTGGGATATTGTTGAGGAGGAGGAGAGGTCTCATGCTTCCATTCCATAGCTCTCAGATTTGAAATGCTTTGCATCACAGTGGGAGCTGAGTGAATTATCATCCTTAAGCAACTATGGTCGTGGAAGAAGTGTTTTTCCATAAAAATGTGTATCTGTAATATGATTAGAATTAATACAAATTCATAGTCGACTGTGTAAAAAAATATAGTCAACAACTTAAATATATACCTCTTTTATGCGGTCGTTGGATTCCCCTTTATGGGTATTCAACAACCTCATCTGGGTCTAGAACTTCAAGAGTCGAAGATGTAGAGGATCCATCTCATCAAGGTCTCTCCCCCTATTCAAAATTGGTCATTGTTTATTTTCACTGTTACAACAAGTCATTTGCATGGATTAAACATGCGAGGATAATTTTATTATGTGCACTGAGCCCTCAGTGAAGTGGAAGCAGCAGATCCATGTATGTACCCACATCTTATAAATTCATTTCTATATGGTGCGATGTTCAAAGAGGATGAGGGGGAATCATGTCTCATCGACTGAGCCACATCCGAAGTAACAGATACCAAAACAAGTTAAACTACAAATCCACATTTGGCACTCAGTCCATAGCAATACCACTGGACATTACAGCGATTGAAGAGGCACGGGGAAAGCCTACACGAGCCATTCTCTTTGATGACATAGTGGCACAGCACTTGACCACGCAGGGGCCTAAATGTATTATTTTCAATCTTGCAATTAATTAAATATGCCTCTAGAATTATTATTCGATCATGAAGACATGTGACCTATGATATTTGATTGCAGATGGAAGCTTTTGGTTTGCATGAAGAGCCAGGGTTTTCCCCAGCAAGCAAGGGGACATTTTCAAAATGAGGTGGATCCTTACAAAATTCCCAAGAACCTCACTTTAAGCTCAAAGGCACCCAGTCACGAGATGGAGATGCAGGAAAAGAAATCTTGCTGTGAAATCCAGATATCACCGAAAGAAGAACGCAGGTCGCAGATTACTCAAGGTCATAGGTCACAAATAACCCCGGGTTGCAGGTCGCAAATGACCCAAGCCGCAAGCCAGACCAACAGTCGGGAAGACCAAGAGTCAAGGGAAACTCCAGAGTCATCTCAACCTATATGTAAAAATTCAGCAAAGGATAGAAGGACTTTTAGCTCTACAATTAAAGCCAGATGACAGAGGAATTGGTGCTAGAGGCACTCAACTCTTGGTATCAAGTAGAGATAGAGGTAGTGAGGTTAGGGTTTTTGTATCATGCATTGAGATGAATGGCCCATGTTCCACTATTGGGTTTTGACGAGTTGTAAACATGTATTTTACGTTGCAACAGCATTAATAATATATTCTCTTTTTCGGCACTGATTCACGTGCTTGTTTGTGGTGATAGTAGTAGCTGTCTAATATTTCACTATGTTGTACGGATTCTTTCATGCATGAAATTTATTATGAGCTAATTCAAAGGGGTTTCATGTACATTTTCTCTTGAATCGGTGTTTATTTGTTCCTTTCCACGTCGGTGATCTATTGTGAACTACTTTGCAATTAACTTCTGGTGTGTTTTCCTTCATGTATGTCTGATTGGTTTTTCGACTTACTGATCCCACCCACAGCATACCCCCTTTTATTTTGCTACTTAGACTCGCTTGTATCATTGTTTACTGTTTGTCAATCTTGGGCTGATTTTTCTTAACTGATTGGCCGTTGCACCTTTGCCTCCACTCCATCATATTCTCATCCGACAACCAAGAGTGGAAACACTTATGGTGGAAGTCGAGCCCACATACCGGATAGTGATCCTATCCCAAATGGTGTGAGGTCTAGTTGGGACCTTTCACTGGGGAGACCCCCTTGTTGTCGGCAGTACAATTTTTCCCGTCAACAGGTTGTTGATCATTATGATTTTCAGGAACCTTTATTTTTTCTGTGATCTCATAAAGAACGTTGTATTCTTTGTTTTCCTTTTCCTGTTTCTTTCCCTACATCTGATCCTTATACAAGAACTTTCATTAAATATGACATCTCTTCTCCTAATGATTTTGTGATTTTCATAGTATTATCAGCGATAACCAAAAACATTAACACCATATCTAATAAAGGTGAAATTCTTTGATTTTTCCTCAAGCTTTGTTATGTTTTATTTATTAATGTATAAAAAGGCTTCACAACCAAAAGTATTTAAAAATGAGTAGTTTACCTTTTTACTTGTCCATGCCTCCTTTGGAATACCACCATCTAAGGAACTTGAAGGAACTCTATTTATTAGATAAACAACAGTATCTACAGCATCTGCCCAAAATTGTAAAGAAAATATTCCATGCAATCTCATGCACCTTTCACTTTCCATGATTTTCATGTTCATCCTTTCTGACACGCCATTTTCCTATGGTGTTCCTGGAACTATCTTCTCTCTACGAATTCCATGCTCTAAACAGTATTTGTAAAAATCTTTGTTGTAGTATTCACCTTTGTTGTCTTATCTGCGACACTTCAACTTCTTTCATGTCTCATTCTCAACCAAAGCTTTCCATTTCTTTAAATTATCAAATACATCAGATCTATTTCGAATAAAATAAATTCAGGTTTTCCTAGTTGCATCATCATTAAAAGTAACATAATAACGAGATCCAACAAGAGATGATACCTGAGTTGGTCCCCAAACATATGTATGAACAAGATCTAATATTTCACTATTATTTTCTTTCCCGAATCTAATAAATCTCACTCGCTTCTGCTTTCCATAAACACAATTCTCACAAAAATCCAAATCAACATGCTTCAAACCTAGCAACAAATTTCTTGAGTAAAGAATCTGCATCTCGGTATCACTCATGCACCGGATCCTAGGATGCCACAATGCCATGTCTACTCATGTGGAGGTTAAATCATTAACATAATTAGAAATATCATTGCATAAATACATTGTACCAACCTTTTCTCCTTTTGTTATTACTAGGGCTCCTTTACTAGCCTTCCAAGTTTTGTTTGAGAATGTAGTTACACATCCTTCACCACCTAACTTCCCTATTGAAATTATATTTTTCTTCAAATCCAGAACATGCCTTATCTGCTTCAATATCCATTGGTTTCCATTTTGTTTCTTTATAAAAAACTTACCCATTCCAATGATTTTATAGGGTTTATCATCACCCAAACAAACCTGTCCAAAATCTCCTTGAACATGGTCATGAAAATGTTTTCTATCAGGTGTGGCATGGAAGAAGACCCTGAATCTACCACACAGGCGTCAATAATATTATTTATTGAAATAATCAAAGCATATTGCAACACATCACCTGTTACATTTGTTTCATGATCGTTCTCTTGTTTTCTATCTCCTTCTTTTCCCTTCCGAAATTTGCAATATTTCTTCAGGTGTCCTTTCTTCCCACATTTCCAACACACTATCCCTGATCTGGATTTGGATCTGACTTTTATTGACTTACAATGATTTCCTAAGATCCTTCCTCTTTCCATTTTTCTTCCCCTGGTCTCTACAGTCAAAGCAATACTTGATGTCTCACTAGAGCTTTTTCATCACATTTCCTCACTAAGGATGGCACCAAAAAAATAATAAAACTTTAAATTATTATATACAGAGATAGAGTTACTAATAGCCATAACTAACCCATTCCAACTTTATGGAAATGAGCACATAAACAACATAGCCCTAACTTCAACATAAAAATTTACCCCTACAGAACTTAAATTATTGGTAACCATTTTAAAAAAATTTAAATGATCAGCAGCAGATACACCTTATCACATCTTCATATTAAATAGACACTTAATAAGAAATACCTTATTTGAGGTCGATGGTTTTTCATATAGTTTGTCCAATGTCGTCATTAAACCTTTTATTGTCATTTCTTTTGAAATGTTGAAATCCATCGACGCTGCCAGACACAATTGTATTGTTCCTAATGCCTTTATGTCGATAAGATCTCATTCTCCATCTTTCATACTCATCGGATTCTTTGATTTTATGCTCAATGGTAGGTACAGATATTTCTGATACAAATAATCCTCCATATACATGTTCCACATCTAGTAGTTTTTTCCATTAAATTTATCGACCCTAAACCTACCATCTTCAACCATTTCTCCCACTCAAACTAGGAACCCTTCTCTCCTGCAATTTTATCATCCAAATACACCTTCGGCTCTCATACCAATTATTAGAAATTAATTAACTCAACAATGAAATACACAAAATATTGCAGAAACACGAATACGAAAATGCATAAAACAAGAGAGACACATATATGTGGTTCACCCAATTTGGGTTATGTCCACAAATAAACATCCAGTCCTTCCTTTTATATTATCCTGCAACATGAAGAGATACAACCTACAACAAATCCATTGTAATTTCCTCCTATCTCTCACATGGCCTCCTCTCTCTCTCTCTCTCTCTCTCTCTCTCTCTCTCTCTCTCTCTCTCTCTCTCTCATAATAATGATACACGGCGCAATACAACTCCCTCATATAAATCAAGGGTTTCCTTCTAGGGAAAAAACCCTTCTCTCTCTCTCTCTCTCTCTCTCTCTCTCTCTCTCTTAGAATAATGATACACAATGCAATACAATTCCCTCGTATAAATCGAGGGTTTCCTTCTAGGGAAAAAAACCCCTTAATTAACATAAATTCTATCGTCATATCATCTGCCTAATGAACCCCCAGATTAACTACGAAATTATAATATTTTACAAGGTAATTTTTTATCTATTTTTAGCTTCGAGGGTGTTGCCCCCAAACCCCTGCCAGGAGGGGACTCATTAAAAGTATTCGTCATGCCCCCATGACAGCTTTCATATGAGCGGAGTTGTCACCCCATTTAGGAACTAGGGTCCAATGCAACTGAGACAAAAAACCTTTGAACAATCAGGAATATAATCAGGCTTCACACCCAACACTAGTGTCCCATTTTCTTGTCTCCCTCAGCTTGCATATAGGATTCATTATGTAATTTTGTTGGAAAAGCATCACTTTTGTTTATATAGGTGTAAATATTCCTCCCAAATAGTTAATAAAATTTAAGGGTGATGGAACATATACACAAATGAGTATCTCATTTCCAACACTTAGTGGTGTACTCTTGGGTGGCTTATCCTAATATTTGTTGAAATAATTTCCATTGAATTTTTTGTTCTTCCTCACATCTAATGTATAGAAATTTTCCTCAATGAGACTCTTCAAGGTTTCCCCTTGAGTCACTAACGGTTCTTCCTCAAGTCTTCAAATATTAACGTAACTTTATGACCATGTTAATTCATGCCCTTTTAACATAAGCTAGGTTAAAGAGATTACTTTCTCTTTACCAATTTCATGTATGTTGAAATAAGATTCTAAATGTTGTAATCATTTATTTAATTTAAGGGAATTAAT
This sequence comes from Pinus albicaulis, assembly GCA_034641835.2. NCBI lineage: Eukaryota > Viridiplantae > Streptophyta > Pinopsida > Pinales > Pinaceae > Pinus > Pinus albicaulis. The sequence goes on along the minus strand of CM076583.1, from coordinate 989,362,720 downwards.
TTCACTTGCATAATCCTAGATGTCAATTTTGCTTCAACTTTGGAGGGTGTCTAAACTTTGTTAATGCATACCTTTTCCAAATTTAGCTTATCCTTTTAATCAAATACTTCCTTAAAACTAGGAATTGACTTATGAGGAATATTACACCTTTTGTTCTTAATAATCACTTATACCACTAAGGTATTGATGTTCTTGCTCATATATGACGTACTTATGGTCGTTCGTGATATTTTTAGACACATTTGGGTCATTTTCATTTCTAGATTCAAAGTATGGTTTATAAATCACTTCCCTCTTGATTAGTTCCAATCCAAAATAAATAATTATATAACTTGTAACCTATATTAGTAATTTTTGGGTGGAAATTTTGGAGGAATTAGTTTTCAAGATCAATTTTAGTGGCATTTCCTAGTTTATAGATTTGGGGCTAGAACCTTTCAAATCCATTTTGAGGAATCAATAGGAACTTTTGGAGATAAAATATTTTCAATCATAGATTCCACCACATCAATTTATTCAGCACACCAATACCTTTCCAATTATGTTAAAATCACCTTAAACAAAGCTTGTATGTGGAAGTTATTCCTACCACAAGATGACCTACCTTGTTTAAACTCATGACACTAATTGGACACCATGTCATCCCCAATTGCTCACATATTTGGGGCTATCCACATATGCACTTTCAATAATATTCTTTAAGGTCCAAAATATAACACTAATTGAGGGGTGAGGCATGCAAAAGCCATAATTCTAGATGAATATTAGGTTATCTTAAATATTGGGTCAGTAGGAAAAGATGGGTTTCCATTCTTTTAGAATTATATGTTTTCCATAATTGAGTAGTGCATCTAGAGTGGTATTTGAGAGCATAGCATAGGAGGAAGAAGATTATGTGGCACCCATTTCAAGCCACCATGTCAAATGCAACTCCATGGTGAGTGCCCCTTTATTTGTATTTTCATTTTCATTTTCGTAATTGAAGAAAAGAGAACAAAGCATAGGCCTCGCCTTCTACATGGGTTTCTCCTATTTAGGTTTCCCAAGATACATATTGTGTTCATTTTTGTGAAAGGTGTGTTCATTTTCTTGTTCTTGTATTTTCATATTTAGGTAATTTTCATTAATTTGGTTAATAAGTTAGTGATAATAAATTTGAGATATAAGGAAATAAACCTACATGATAAAATATTTCAAAACATTACAAGATATATTGTGATGAAATATTATAGTGGATTATCCATAGAAGTGTATAAATAAATCTCCCACCTTGAAATATTGAGACTATTTTTGTCTTCTTCTTACTCCAATCTCAAAGTTTTTTGGAAATAACTCTCCACCTTACTACAATTTCCTCAATATTCTTAGCATTTATCGTGGTATCACCTTCTCAAACTTCAAGAAAAATTGTAATGATATCAATACGATTCATGATCGATAGACCTATGGCCAACTTGATTCACCAAAATATATCCCTTTTCAATTATTAAAGGCATATTCCATGCGTTAGGGTCCTATAAATTATAGGATCTCAAGGTGATTGAGTATTTTTACAGTTGCAGTTCCATATTGTACATGAATCTCAATACTCAAATTATTTCCAAAAAAATATAAAAAAAGAAAAGAAGGTATGTTAGAAAAAGAAAAAGTTGAGGAGAGTGAAAGAAAATAAAAAGAAAAGCCCACAAAAGAATAATATTGAAAGTGTTGCAAGTCAAAATTCCACTACTGGTAAGTTAGTTTGTTCAATTCATACAGTTTAAGCATGATTGAACCAGTTTGAATTTATGTTAAGTAGGATAGTGAATAAAGACTTACCAAACAGTTTAATCTTGGTAAGTCAGTAGCTAGGTAGAAATGAAATTGATTCAATAGTATAATCTGAAACAATAGGTGAAATAAGGGATAGAGTAGGGTAGATTATCATATAAAAAAATATGATCTGGGTCTACTAGTTCAAATGCACCCTGCAAAAGAAAAGATGAAAAATGATTAGATTAGAAGAAATGGTAAGTAGAAAGACAAGGTGACTTTTGAAAAGACATGAAAACTTCATCCTAAGTTGTAGAGCGAAGAAATTTTATATGTTGGAGAAAGCAAAAGATAAATATCCTAAGTTTAAAATTTTTATTCATTCGAAGGTTTTCGGGCATTATTCTTTCATTTCCCTATTTCCCTAATTTTTTCGCCTATCCATATAGTCCTTTTCATACATTTTTCCGTTTCCCAACCCCATCATATGCCCGTCACATCACAGTTATATTCTCGACACATTTTTCCCTTATCTTAATCTACATCTTATAATCCGACGACTAATATTCATCTTTGGCCACCCCTCACCTTCCGAACTTTATTGTTGGCGGGGGGGGGGGGTACGAAGTCATCAGTATTGGAATAGGACCCACAGCATACGTGGCAGGCGCAGGCGAGTTTGCACTCCCCCTCATTAAATCCACTTACCACGCACCACCCCCTCCAAAAGTGGTATTCTACACCAACATAAAATTGTTATCCCAACCGTTATCCCTCCACCTATCACATTGCGACACCTCATCTGCCTGTTGTCCATCCAATCAAATCCGCTTCCACCCAAATTATTCTGCTGCATAATTAAATTTTTTTTACTGTTAATCAACAGACCCACGCCATGAACAACGGGAAACTAAGAAAAACCATAAAATTCCTTCCTCCCGCCTGTTTTAAACTTTAATATGCTCTTTTATTACCACTCCTGCAACAATTTTTTCAATTTTACAGGTCAAGCGCAACAATCCCAATGTTTCCTATTATTTAATTTTCTTTTATGCTCCAATCCCGCCTCTACACCCAGCAAACCTGCACCATCAGAAAAATTAATCAATTCTACAACCTGAACCAACCATGTCACCCAAGAAGAAAGGTCGAGAACCCTTCAATCCTATGGTTCACCCCCCAATGGACCTGGATCATGTTAGCCTTGCTGAAAAGGACTTTAAAATCCATGAGACACTCTGTGAGTTTGATATTTTTAATGTTTACTGTTGGTTAGAGGATAATTTTATAGATGGTGTTGATTACATTGGCCTGTGGGACACAAACCTACCCTATTACATTTTCTCTAAAACCCACAATACCCCAGAATTCATTAGAAGATGTTATTCATGTTATATCCCTAACCAATAGGCTATTATTTCTCCTATTGGTGAAGTCTTGTTCACAATTAACTCCCAATCCATCATTCAAATGATGCAGGGACCCTTAGTTGAAAACACAACACCATTTTCTGGAGAAGACCTCATATACCTATACCAAAATATAGATTTTGACAAGAGAGCAAATACCCTTGAGTTATTCTTGACTGAGAATACTCCTTTACCCAAGAAAAACCCCCATATCCCTCATCCTTATTCCCTGAAAGAACCAAAAAAATAGCCATAATCCTCTCATATCTCCTTGGGTACCACTATGACCAATGGATAGATGAGGCAATTATAGGCTTTTTTACTATATTATCCACCGATTCCAAGCCCTCTATCATGTTTGATTTTAGCCAATTCTTAGTTGATAGCATCCATGACCAGTTTGTAAAATTCCATACCGAGGGATTATTTAAATATACTTTTGTTATTATTTACATGCTCTTGTATTTTCAGTCAAAATGGTTTCAGTTCGCTATGAAGAAGACAAATGAAGATGGACACCCACAGTCTGTAATTTTTCGCTAATGAAATATCAAGAAGAATACAGCTACAAGAAGTTTGTTGAGCTACTTTTACATCCAGCTATGAGCATTCTAAGAGGCTCAGTTCAGCCTAGAATAAGTGAAGAGATCAAGAGAATTATGCAGCTTTCATATCAGGCCAGAACAGGAGACTGGTATTTATACCAGAATTATACAGAGTTGAGAGTGTATGGATGTGAATTTCCTCCCTACAAGTTTCCAAAATTCCTCCCAATAAGGATTTTTTCCTTGGAATATATCAGAAAAATGCTAAATGTTGTTGAGCTGCATTTTTTCTCAGCAAAGAAAAAATCACAATTCAGGTTCAAATCTAAAATTGGACCATTCATATGCAGCAGCAGAGCAGCAGGAGAGGAGGTTGATAAGAGACTAAAAGAGATGAAATTTTCTCATAGAGTCACATGGTATTATGATCCATTTGGGGCCATTTCTAAAATGAGGGTGGAAAACAAGTCCATGCCCTACATTCACACTCAAACGCCAAAAATAGAACAATTTAGGAATTAGACATAATGGACAGAGAATACTTTGCACAAGGAAGAGGAGAAGGAAATATCTACATCATGATTACAAACCCCTGTCCCACAGCAGAAGCAGAGAAAAGAGGATAAACAAGAAGCAACAAGGAAGAGGCAGAGAGAAGATCAGTCACCTTCGGTGACTAATACTTCCAATAAAGAATTCAAAATGAAGTATAGGAAAAGAGCCAGGATACACATGGATATTGATCAAGGCAAAGAGACATATAAGGAGACCATCATCAACATTATATATACTCCAAGATCTTCTCCAGTAGGAGGAAAACCGATCTCTTCTCCTGCAACCTCAACTATTGTACTAAATCAGCAATAAGCTCTTCAAACATCTACATCATGTGTTGTTCCAGGAGAAAAAGAGAAGAAAATGTTTGATACCTTCATGGAAATCAAACTAAGGAATGAAATCCTAAGGAACAGCACCTACACCCACTTCTGGAAGAAAACCTCTAGCTCATAGAGCATATTATTATCAGCCTTTTATTCAGAGAAGGGGAAAATGCACATGGCATTCCTAGAAGCTCAAATTTCAAAGCCGCAAATTGCAGCAGACTACAAGAAGACTTCTTTTGAATTTAGCATCAAGGACATTCATCCAATGGCCAAATGGAAATTCATAAACAGACAGGTGAAATGATCTCTTCCACATTAACCAACACAGCCATGAATTGTTCTCAGTTACAGGTATCTTTACCAAATGTGCAGTTACAACTTAAAATGGAGAATATATACTCTATGTCCAAGGATACAAGGATAAAATCCTTGGAGGATATGGTTATAAAGATAGGTTATGACCCCTCCAATATGCAGGTTGTAGAAGATATAATCAAGAAGAAGAATGTAGATATATCAGCATTAAAGAAGCAACTGAAAATTTCAGCCACAAAACACCCTCCCACAAAGTAAATTGAGGAGACAGAGTCCCACAAATTAGAGATGATGAAACTCATCATGGATCAGACTACACAGCTAAAACAAATGGAAATTGATATGGATAAAATGGTAAAATAAAAATAGCAAGCTGCAAAAACAGCTCTTTTTCCTTTAGAGGTTGTACCCCTTACAGCCATTCCTGCATCAACAGCTTCAACAACTAGCACAAGAGAGGTTGCAGATCAACCTGCAAAATCAGTGGAGAATATGTCATTACAAATAGAGGAGATTAAAAGACTATAGGCCCAAAACAAAATCTTGCAAGATCAAATAATAAGTATTGAGACATCCCATGTGATAGAATCACGGAGAAATCAAAATTTGATGGAAGGTTTACAGAAATCTCTACGAGAATCCTCTATTGGCAACATGGTCAATCGAGTTAAGGAAATAATATGGACCAGCATCACTGAAGACATGAATGAAATTTGGCCACTCATCCAAATTATTTTTGAGAAAAAAAAATTAATTAAGAAAGCTAATAAAGTTTTTTCTGATATAAATGAAGAACTGGGAGAGATGCCTGATACAGCTAAAAAAATCATTAGGTTTATGAATTCCAAAAACAGGTATGAACTTGATGATCTAGGAGTAGATGACAGAATAGAAACAATCTTGGGGGTTAAGAAGATCCTTACAAAATGGAATTTGGTTCAACAGCTAGAAGAAAAGTGTCATGGGTTGGAAAATGCAGTCAACAGGATTTTCAATAGGATTAAACCATTAACTAAGAGGGGTCTACCTTCTTTGTTTGTTATCAATGAAAAACTAATAACCAGGGATGATTATGTAATGAAGCTCAAAGAAATTGAAAAGGATACAAGCATTGAAACATGAAAAATACTATGACAGGGAGAGAATTTCTGTAAGTTATAAGTAATGATATATTTATACAACATGAGATCGAGCATATCTTCGTGGTCAAACCCACCTTTTCTAGATACACAGAGGTAGATGAGATTTATCGAAGGGCTATGAAGATAAAAATTCCAGATGAGGATTGATGGGATAAGTTGTGTGAGTATCAAGAGGAGTGAAGAGAAGTTATAGCCAGCACAGCAAACAGTTAGATGTGCAACAAACAGTTAAATCATGCAACAACGGTTTCCCAGACAAAAATTCCAGATGTCCATATATCTTCAAATGACTCCACCTTTTTGGATCACATGGTCAAATATTGTTATGTTGTAATTCATAAAATATTGCTTGTTTTGATACGGAATTCTTTTGTAGAATTAGTTTAAATACTTCATGCATTCGAAGTATCAGGGATTGGACTCTGATCATTGTAATCTTTACTATTGAGCATTGTAACTTTTTAGAATTTTTGATACATAAATAAAGAAGACCATTCATAGCATACTTGTGCTATATGTTATTGGTGATGTTTTTCCTTTTGTGACAATTGTTTCCATTTTTTTTCCTTATTGTGTATTACTTAATCTAATTGTAAAACAGAAAATGAAGGGTAAGATTTGTTATCTAAAACACCTTATTTCTGGATGTGCTACAATATAAATTTTTTCTTCTGAAGTCTGATTGAGAAATTCTTGAATGCTTTTCAATCACTATTGAATTCACGAATGCTTCATTTCAAAATTCATTTAGAATTTATAATCCAGTAACTGTAACTAGCTTTCCCTGTGATTTCTCTTCGAAAATTTGATGCAGCATTTATCCTTTATCTGACTCCATAGCCCAATGGAAATAAATTAAATCAAAAATATCACATATCCAACCAATCCAACAAACAACTCACACTAGCATAACTAGCCTAATATCAATTAAGGAAACAAAGCTAAATTATACAGAGAGAGCCCTCTCTAAAGCTGGCAGGGCTAGATCCCAGCTTTAAAAGTGGTTTGATGTTTTCCTGTATAAACATTTTAAAAATAATTTCCAAAATAGATGCCTTGACAAGAATTGTAAAAAGAATGATGGAGAGGATTAGCTTAAACGAGAAGACTGCTCCTAGACAAAATCAGCCTGCACCTCAAAATTGCAATCAAAATCCCAGAATAAATCCCCCTCAGATAAGACAAATAGAAAAGAGAGGTCATGATCATCAGATTAGGCCTCCATTTCAAGAGAATTATGTTGATGAATATGGGGAAATATCTTAAGAAGTAGAAGAAAACCAAATAAATTTAATCGGTGTAAATGAAGAAGATATTTTTTTTCTCACTCGGGAGTAACAAGAATCATTCTTGTTGACCCAAACTAAGCTTGAAGCTAAAGAATCTGATGAGTACAAATAAGGATTTGAAAATTATATCATGGAAGTCCATAGGCAATACAATCTTAGGAGAACGAAAAATTTAGACACCTCTAGTAAAAAGAACACTGAAAGCTCTGCCAAAAAGGTCTTTGGATATAATCCTAAGAAAAATACAGAATTTCCTAAGAAAGGTGTAGATAATTCAGGAAACAAGGCCATAGAAAGCCCTGCTAAAAGAACAGTTGAAATTTATTATAAAACCACGCAAGTTGATGTCCCTACCACTAGTGAAAAAACAGAACTTGCCACAAAGATAGTTGTTGAAAAGTCTAATTTTTCAAATCTGCATAAAATTCAAACACAATTCAGTATTGGAAATGAACTTGCCAAAGTGAAATTTATATCCCCTTAACTGAATTAATAAACAAAAATGTGTACAGGACTCAGGCCATGAAAGCATTAAACATGGGGGAAAATAGAGATAATGTTAATCCGAATGATGATCAACCTGAACTTTTGTTTGGGCCTGAAGTTGGTGGTAAACCACAAGAAGGAGGTGTCCCTCCATTTTATATTAGTCTTAATGTTCATGACAAGATTCTCCATAATGCAATGTTGGATTCAGGTGCATCTCATAATTTAATAACAAAATCTATTATGGAGAAACTTGGCCTTGAAATTACTAGGCCTTACAAAGACTTATATTCTTTTGATTCTAACAAATTTAGATTTTTAGGCCTTCTTAAAGATATTTGTTTCACTTTAGCTCAAATCCTAGCTAAGAGTCTAGTAATGGACATAGTAGTAGCTGACATTCCTCCTAAGTATGCCATGTTGTTATCACACTCATGGGGAGAAAAGTTACAAGGAACCCTTCAAATGGACATGTCTTATGCCACAATACCAGTATTTGGTTAAAAGAGAAGATTGTGTAGGGAAACTTTGATGAATTATACGGTCAGTAGTCAAGAGAAACCACATAACTACCCCCTTTACTCTGTTCATTCTGACCTTGACTCCTTTATTCTTTATAATTATGTAGACATTAATGCACAAGTTTCCAAGGAAAAAAAAACTCTCTTGAAAAATAGGAAAATCAAATACAAATGGTACCACAAAACACTGAACTAAGCCTTTTTGGAACATGATCTTTGATGGATCTTGTGGAAGAGCAGGCTCAGGGGCTGGTGTTTGGGTGAGTAATAAAGGAAATAATCATGTAGAAGATCATTCTTACAAACTTAACTTCCAGTGCACTAATAACATAGCAGAATTTGAGGCACTTATTTTAGGGTTACAATTGTTGGAAAGGTTAGGAGCTAAAAGAATTTTTGTTCATGGAGATTCTGAATTAATCATAAAATAGATAAAAGGAGAATATGCCGCAAAACACCCTAGATTGATAGCACACAAAAATGTCGTGCTTTACTTTCTAATAACTTTTGAAGAATATGATCTTGTTGTCATTCCACGAAATCAGAATGTCCTAGCTAATGGTTTGGCTTTTTCAGCAAGCACTTGCAAGTTGCCTCATCCCAACAGACAATACACAATAGAAGTTAAACATCGTTCAATTGTACCTGATAACATGAGATATTAGCAAGTTTTCAGGAGTGACAAACATATTTGGAAATTTTCTTACAGACAAAGGATGAGTTTGAAGATAGTAGCATACATTTATATTGTGAATTAGAAAGTCAAATTGATGTACAGGTTAGTACACCTAAACAGTTTGATACCTCTGATATAAATATTTCATCAAATAAAATTGTACATAAACCAAAATTGCATGAAAATGACCTAGAAAAAGAGGAATTTGAAGTACTTCAGCTTAAGGATAATGTCCTACCTAGAGGTCTCGTCCCTCTAGAAGAGATTTTTTATTTCAACGATGTGGCGAAAAAGCCAAAAATAGAGCCCAAGGGAGAAAGCATAGAAGAATGTAACATAGGCAGTGAAAAGAGTCCCAAAATGTTAAAACTGTCAAAATCATTGCCTATTGTTACAAAACAAAGGTACATAGCCTTGTTCAAAGATTTCGTAGATGTATTTTCATGGAGTTATGAAGACCTAAAATCATATGACACTAATATCATACAGCATAAAATACCAATCAAAGAATATCAAAAACCATTTAAACAAAAACTATGTAGGATAAATCTTGTCCAAATGCCTTTGGTTGAAAAAGAATTAAAGAAAATGAATGATGCTAAAATCATAGTTCCTCTTAGATATTATAAATGGGTATCTAACATTGTGCCTACAAGAAATAAAACTGGAGAAATAAGATTATGTATTGATTTCAGAAATCTAAATAAGATCTCCTTAAAAGACAACTACCCACTACGAAAAATGGATCACATATTACAAAGGGTAGTGGGATCTAGTAGGATTTATTTATTAGATGGTTTCTCAGGTTATAACCAAGTTTTAGTGCATCCTGATGATCAAGATAAAACTGCATTCACTACTCCATGGGAAAATTTCATGTATGTGAAAATTCCCTTTGGGTTGATGAATGTCGGAGCCACTTTCCAGAGAGCAATGGATATTTCATTTGCTGATTAAACTGGGCATTTTATTGTGATTTATCTTGATGACATTAGTGTCTATTCGAAAACTGGTGAAGAACACTTGGCACATCTAAGAAGAGTTTTTGAAAAATGTACAAGGTTTGGTATCTCATTAAATCCCAAGAAAACACTTTTTGGTCTTGAAGAAGGAAAACTTCTTGGTCATATTATTTTTAAGGATGGTATTAGGATTGATCCTAGTAGGATTGAAAGTATACTAAAAATCAATCACCTAAGAAACCTCAAATAACTTCAGTCTTTTATTGGCAAGATCAATTTCCTAAGAATATTCATTCCTAACCTTGTAGAACTTCTTAGAAACATAACCAACATGCTTAAAAAAGATTTAGAAATCAGGTGTACTATTGAAGCCAAACAATATTTTGATCTAGTCAAACAAGAATTGACAAAAGCTCCAGTGTTAATTAGCCCAGATTTCACCAAATATTTCATTATATTTTCTTTTTCTTTTGAACATATGATTGCAGTTGTCCTATTGCAGAAAAATAGTCAATGATTTGAATAGCCTATTGCATATTTTAGCAAAGCTTTAAGGGATACCTCTTTGAAATTCAACGTTATGGAAAAAGCAAGCCATTTCACTGGTTAAAGAAATAAAGGATTTTAGACTATATAATTTACATTCCCATATTATTTCTTATGTGCCTAATTCAGTGGTCAAAGACATTTTAATGCAGAATGGACCTGATGGAAAGCGAGGCAAATGGATTTCCATCATTCTGGAATACGACTTAGAAATCAAGCCCACCAAATTGATCAAAGGACAAGGATTGGCCAAACTAATGGTTGAGTCCAATTTTCATGCACTAGATATCAACATGGTTTATTCATTGGATGATCAAGAGGAACAGGTGACTCCACAAATTGATGAAGCATTCCTAAATTCACCCTAGTATGTAGACCTCTTATATGTTTTATTCAACTTAAATGCTCCTCCTAGTCTGACAAAAAACAAGGTAAGATTTCTAAATTTGAAAGCAGTTAAATTTTTCATTCTAGAAAATGTCTTATACTGGAAAGATTCTGGGGGTATTTGACTCAAATTCTTTTTAAAGGATGATGCAAAAAAATTCATGCAGGAGTTTCATGTAGGTGACTGTTGTGGACATATTTATTAGAAAACCACTACAAATAAAATCCTTAGGGTTGGCTTTTATTGGCAAACTCTATTCCCTGATATACACAAGATGGTAACTACCTGCCATAAATGACAAATATTTGAAGGACGGAAAAAAAAAAAAAAAAAAAAAAAAATTACCCCTGTCATTAAAGCCTATCTCTGTTGACATCCCTTTCCAACAATAGGGATTGGATTTCATTGGGAAAATCCATCCTCCCTCCTTAACCTAGCATAAGTGGATCCTTACTACCACTGAATACTTTACCAAATGGATAGAGACCACTCCTTCCATAAATGAAACTGATTATGTCATTATTAAATTCCTTGAAACTAATATCCTTTCCAGATTTGGTTGTCCTAGAAAGCTCATCACTGATAATGTTGCAGCCTTTTAAGTCCAAGAAAATGGTTGATTTTTTTCATAAATACCGCATCAATTTGGGACATTCAACAACTTATTACCCTCAGGGTAATGGATTAGTTGAATCCTCAAATAAAATTTTGGTAAATATTATCAAACAACTCTTAGAGGACAACAATAAATCTTGGCATAACAAGTTGGTCAATGCACTTTGGGTTGACAGAGTTACTACCAAAAAATAAATTGGAATGGATGCAGTTTTTCCATCCTCTTTAGGAGTTCCAATCATGAATATCATTCAAGAAATACAAGTTGAACCAAACAGTGTATAGAGAAGGATCAATCAAACTATTCAATTACAACAGTCTAGAGAAGAGGTTTATAATAGGACCCAATTTGTTCAGGAAAATATTAATAAGATCTCTAACAAAAGAAAAAATTTGGATGATTTAAAACTAGGACACAAAGTGTTGAAATGGGATTCTAGAAGAGAATACAAAGGTGAACATGGAAAATTTGACAACCTTTGGCAAGGACCATACATTATTAATGCATTCAAGGGAAATAATGCATATTTCCTTAAAGAGCTATATGGAATAGTGATACTTGGAGGTCCTATCAATCGCAAGATGCTGAAGCATTACTTCCCTTAAGAATACAGTTTTATCCTTCAACATTGTAAATACCATAGTTTTTACAGTTTGAGATTAGGTAACTTGTTAAGAAAGGTTGAAGCCCACAGAGAAGGCCCTAAGTCTAGTTTGATGAGATATCATAAAAAAGAAAAAGAAATTAGAAGAAGACTTTGCAGAAATAGAGTACTCAAGGCTATTGATCTTATTTTCTTGACACTTCACTTGGAGAAGTGTCATCCCCAGCTGGAGCCACTGTTAGGATCTCAAGGTGATTGAGTATTTTTACAGTTGCAGTTTCATATTGTACATGAATCTCAATATTCAAATCATTTCCAAAAAAATATTTATAAAAAAAAAAGGTTATGTTAGAAAAAGAAAAAAATTTAGGAGAGTGAAAGAAAAGAAAAAGAAAACATGACAAAAGAGTAATACTGAAAGCGTTGCAAGTCAAAATGCCACTATTGATAAGTTAGTTTGTTCAATTCATGCAGTTTAAGCATGATTGAACCAGTTTGAATTTATGTTAACTAGGATAGTGAATAAATACTTTCCAAATAGTTTAATCTTGGTAAGTTAGTAGCTAGGTAGAAATGAAATTGATTCAACATGTTAGTCATCAGTATTTTTCATTATCTGTACATGACTAAATATTGGTTCTAGATTTCTAAAAACAATAGTCTTTGAACATTTTGAGTTTTAGAGATCTCACTACCTTCCTTATCCTTATAGAAAATTTTTCACTATTCTATCATTTTGTCATTCCATGGTCACCCTGTCGTTCCTAAAAATACTCCTTATGGGCTTGTGCCACTCATCTCCATCCTTTTTCCTACCTATGACCTCATTACTCTGTTATTCCCTTGCCCATCACTCCACTTTCCATCTAGGGTTACCTATAGCCTAACTCATTCCCATGTTCACCAAGTTCCTCCAGCATTGATGGTCTCAAAACTATCTCTGTAGGCTCTTTAGATAAAACAAGTACATTGGGTTTTGGATCTTCAATACACCACTTTGTCAAAACTCTGTTTTTACACTTGAAGACTCCAAGCCAATTTTCAGTCAAAGACTAGGTCAAAGGACCCTCTCACTAGTTCATTAGGGTTTCACAAGTTGTAAGGTCATCATTGATGTTTCAGATACTTTTTTTCTTGGTTATAATTTGGTTCAGAGGTATTGAAATAATGAGACATGGTTACTCAAGAAAGATCTAAAGGTTTCCAAAGAAGACTACCTTATCATATTCAAGTTCTGCAAAAGGTAAATGCAAAGAGTTTAACACTTTTTCATGAGTGTTGAAATTTTCATCAGCTGAAGGTATTGGTAAGGTAGATGATCTGCTCCTAAGTCAAGACAACTCACAGCAGAAGAAATGGAAACAATTTGGTCTTAAAGGGAACTAGAGTTTTGAGCTTGATAGCCCAATTGAATGCCAAAACACCAACCACTTGCGAAAATGACTTGAAGGAGACACACAATGCCAAACATGAAGAAATTATATCAGAGATTGTTGATGAGATAAGGAAAAAGGTGAGGTGAACTGGATAGAAATGAATGAACTTTAAAGGGCTATAGAGAACTTAGAAGACAACACTGATGATTGTCTTAAAACACTCCAAACATCTAGGGTTTTGGGAAAATGGCGAGAAAAGGTAAAAATCATGAGTTGAGATCCGTGGTGGAAACAAGAGAATACTTTGAAGATACCACTGTGTGATCATATCCCAAACTTGTATAATGGACTTATCATGCCTCCCTCATTTTCCAAGAATTCATTCCAAAGGACAAATCATTTGCCACACCTAGGGCCAATTTTTCTTCAAATTATGTTTTTGACCAAACAGAGATTAATTTGACAAAATTTAGAGAGTTTTTTTTCCATCATAGGTCCAAGAAGAAAAACCTCCTTCATAGTTTACACAGGTGTCATGGTTTTAGATAAATTTCAAAAATATAGGTGTCACGAGAGAATTGTTGCACTTATGGAGTGACCTTGGTAAAATCCGGTTTTCTCATAACTGGAGTGCCCAAATGACTTTATTAATGAGTCTAATGATAACTATACTAAACAAGATTTCCAATTAGCTATCATGAGCTCAATTTGGAATTGAGTAAGGCCTCCAAAATTTTCCTACACCATCACTCTACATTTTTGCATCATCATTCAGCACTTTTTTACTAGTCTAGGGAGAATCAACTTTTGGCAGGTCAAATAAACTCCAATCATCAAAAAAAAGGTCTATTTGGAAATTATACAGGATAATATTTCCAATGAGCTATCATGGGCCCAATTTGTACACCGGTTAGGCCTCCAAATGCCCTCTGCAAAAAGGTGTTGCGCGCTTAGGAGTTGGCGTTGCGCCCTTGGCACTAGCACTGCGCCCTTGGACAAAGAGGTTTTATAAGCACTCAAAACACTCAAATCACTCCAAATTGATTCCAATCTATTGTAAAAGGTTCTCCAAGCACTATCAGAGTTAATTACATGTCATCAACTCCTCTCCAAGTATTGTTGTCATCATTTGATTAAAAGAATGGAACTCTAAGGAGAAACCCTAAATTTCATGCTTAAAAATCATTGTTTAAGCCTCATTCATATACCTACTAAGGGTATAAGTCAAGGAAAGGGTGAAATAGGGTGTTTTGGAAGTTTTCAGCCATCTAGGTCTCCCCCTATATCCATTTCCTTCATAACACTCATACACTCTGCCCCTTCACTTGCAAAAATTGACACTCCATCATCTCACTTTCATCTCAATTTCACATTTAGCCCAAGTGTTCAAAATAGAGTTTGACATATCATCAGAGGATTTCCATTGATTTGGTAGCTTATCCCTCATTCTCATATACTTACACCCTCACTCATTCATCTCATTCACTTGTAAAGGTTTCCATTCCACCATCCCTTCATCTCATTTCCATTTTAAATCCTAGGGTTTCAAAGGCAGAGTGGTCAAAATGTCAAAAAGAGAGGACAGTGGCAGTGAGGGAAAGAGCAATGAAGAAGAAAGAAAATAAGAGGATATCAGTGAAGAAGATAATAATGAAAAATCAAACAATAAGGAAGGTGACAATGAGCAATCAAATGTGAATAATGGAGAGGGAACTGAGAAATCAAGGAATGATGAAACAAGCAATAAAGAAGAAGGAAATGAGGAGGCAGATGTTAGTGATGCAGAGAGAATTGAAGCAAAGAGCAGTGAGGATGATGGCAGATCAAAGAGCCATGATGGTAGTGAGGGTAGTGAAGCACATATCAGTGATGATGTTGGCAGTAACAATGACAGTCATAAGAGCAGTAAGGGTAGTGAAGCACATATCAGTGATGAGGTTGAAAACAAGTAGCTAGAGGCACAGAAGGCCATCTATGATATCAGAGCTATCAGGGCTCAAAAGGAGGCTAAAGACAAATAAAACCTTGAAATCCTTACTGATGCATCCCTACATGCATCCCAAACATAATTAGCAAGGAAAAATCAAATTTTTGCACAATTTTGTAAATTTTGGATTTTTGACTGTTTTGGAGGGCCAAAGGCGTAGCGCCACTGGTGCTGTGCTTTTTTTTGGGGCACTATTTTGATAAATGGATTAAATTTTTGGAATCCTTAGGCCAATTACATCATCCACAAAAAAAAAATCATATCATTTGGAG
Organism: Pinus albicaulis; assembly: GCA_034641835.2. Classification (NCBI taxonomy): domain Eukaryota; kingdom Viridiplantae; phylum Streptophyta; class Pinopsida; order Pinales; family Pinaceae; genus Pinus; species Pinus albicaulis. The sequence goes on along the minus strand of CM076583.1, from coordinate 989,346,950 downwards.
CAGAAATGGTACTCCAAAAGTGCCAGAAACACCCAAAAAATCACCTTTCTGCCCTATTTTCATAGTTGGCGTTGCACCCTTAGCAGTCTTGGGAGATTGATTTTTTTGAGCAGGTAAATAATTCCAATCATAAAAATAAAGGCATTTTTGGAAAGTAAACTGAACAAGCTTTCCAATGAGCTATCATGGAGCTCATTTGGACACCTGAAAGGCCTCCAAACCTTGGTTACAAAACAGGAAAATTTTCTGGTGCAGGCGCTACGCCCTTGACCTTGGCACTGCACCCTTGCCTGCAAAGTCAAAAAAAGACACAAATTTATTGAAAATATATATTTTTTAGGACTTTTAAGGCAAATCACTCCTAGTTAGCTCATAATTTATGTTTGAAGTTATTTTTCATTTATTACATTAGATATTTTGTGCCTTGGGCCTTGCATGGTCTCTTTGGAAAAAAAATGGCATTTATGATGTATTAATGACATTTTGGAAAACCTATTTAGGGTTTTGGTCCTCCTTGTTATTTAAATACGGCATTGAGGCCTCATTGTACATGTTGGATTATTATTGAGAAGAATATCATAGACTTGAGGATTGAGGAGAAATTGGCTTTGGACTTTGTGGAGGGCTTGATTTGCATGATAATGGAGCAAGATCACTTGCAGGATTCATGAATATAGTTAATGATGATGTCTTTCTTATTCAGTACTTTTTTTCTTGTGTTATCATTTTTTTTCATCTTTATCATGCAGTAGGACAGAATTTTAGGCTAAGAAATCTTATTTAGAGGCACCTTAGCTCTGTCTGCTCTCTATTCCTTGTATGTTTTCTTCTACTAGGTCAGATTAGAGAATCCTTAAATGCTCCCTAGTTCCACTTATGCTTGTTTATCTTAAATATGATTTGATGAAGCCAATGTCAAATTATTTCATGGTTATCCCTTCTCTTTGCTGTAACTTAAACATTGTTTTTAAGGTCTTTGCTTTGAATTATTGTTGATTAAGTTTAGCTGAAGAGGTTTATGATTTTCCATTCCCTTTTGTCTATCTTAAATGGTTTTTTTGGAGGTCTTTGTAGTTTGATTAAGAAAATTAGGAGTTCCCTACTCTTTGATCTCTGCTATATGTTTATCTTAAATTTTTTCTTTGCCTGAAGGTGAAATCACTAGAAGAGTTACAAGTTTCTTGCCTTCTATGGTTCACTGGATTGTTGCCTTAATATCTACTTGCTAGGGTTTGTTCAAAGAAGTTATTGGTATGCCCTGTCTTTGGTTATTTCTTTATGCATAGTGATTTTAAAGGCTATTCTTGTTAAAATTATTTTTTAAAGGATTCTTAACTGCCCTTTTCACCTACTATATTCACAATTTAATGTTTCACTTCACTCACGTAAGCTTTTAGATCCATTTGGCTTTGTTAGACTTTCCCTGTGATATACCCTTGACTTATTGTTACACTTCTCAGGACCTTTTGCAGACTCCAGGGCAATGGTTTAAACCTCTCTCATTCTATCTGTTTTTCTTAACAACCTACCCAACCAAACAAACAAACAAACAAACCCTAATCCTTATAACTAGCCTAAAATCAAAACTCTAAAATCAACCAAGTTCACATCTTTCATACAAACATAGAGAGAGACCTCTCTGAGTCCAGGAAGGCTAGTTCCTAGGACTCCAAAGACTGGTTTGATGTTACCCCTGTACATTTGGTCTTGCCAATCTAAAAAATTACGAGGACCTAACACAACAGTATAATCTAAATCAATAGGTGAAATAAGGGATAGAGTAGGGTAGATTTTCATATAAAAAAAAGATGATCTAGGTCTGCTAGTTCAAATGCACCCGGCAAAATAAAAGATGAAAAATTATTAGATTAGAAGAAAGCGTAGGTAGAAAGACAAGGTCACTTTGGAAAATACATTACAACTTTATCCTAAGTTGCAGATTGAAGTCATTTTATATGTTGGAGAAAGAAAAAGGATAAATGTTTATATCCTAAGTTTAAAAAATTTTATTTATTCGAAGGTTTTCGGGTGTTATTCTTTCATTTCCCTATTTCCCTAAGTTTTTCGCTTATCCATACAGTAATTTTCATACATTTTTCCGTTTCCCAACCCCACCATTCAGCCATCACATCGCAGTTATATTCCCAACACCTTTTTCCCTCATCTCAATCTACATCTTATAATTCGATGGCTAATATTCATCTTCGGCCCCCGTGCACCTTTCGAACTTTATTGGGTTGGGGGGGGGGGTACTCCGAGGCCGCCGGTATCATAATAGGACCCACAAGATACTGCAAGGTGCATAAGAGATTTCTCACACCCCCCTCACTAAAGCCACCCCTCACTAAAGCCGCTTACCGCACGCCACACCCTCTGAAAGCGGTATTCTCCGCCAACATAAAATTGCTCTCCCAACCGTTATCCCTCTACCTATCACATCGTGCAACCTCATCTACCCATTGTCCATCCAATAAACTCTGCTCCCACCCAAATCATTCTGTTGCATAGTTAAATGTTTTTAAACGTTAATCAACAGACCCGCCCCATGAACAACAGGAAACTAATAAAAACCATAAAATGTTTTCCTCCCGCCTATTTTAAACTTTACTATGATCTTTGATTACCACCCCTACAACAAATTTTTCAATTTTACAGGTCAAGCGCAGCAATCCCAATGTTTCCTATTGTTTCATTGTCTTCCTCACTCCAATCCCGCCTCTGCACTCAGCAAAACTACACCGTTAGCAAAATTAATCAATTCTACACTTTGAAATAGTCATGTCGCCAAAGAAGAAAGTTCAAGAACCCTTCAGTCCTATGGTTCACCCCCCAATGGACCTGGATCATGTTAGCCTTTCCCTATTACATTTTCCCTAAAACCCACAGTGCCCCAGAATTCATTAGAAGATGATATGCCTATTATATCCCTAACCAGCGAGTTGTTATTGCTCCCACTAGTGAAGTCTTGTTCATAATTAACGCCAATTCCATCATTCAAATGATGCAGGGACCCTCAGTTGAAAACACAGCACCATATTCCCAAGAAGCCCTCATAGACCTATACCAAAAGATATATTTTGACAAGAGAGCCAAAACCCTTGAGTTATTCTTGACTGAGAATACTCTTTTACCCAAGAAGAACCCCCCATATCCCTCATCCTTATTCACTGAAAGAACCAAACAAATATCCACAGTCCTACCATATCCCCTTGGTTGCCACTCTAACCAATGGATAGATGAGGCAATTATAGGCTTTTTTACTATATTGTCCACAAATTCGAAGCCCTCTAATTTTAGACAATTATTAGCTGATAGCGTCCATGACCAGTTTGTAAAATTCCATACCGATGGAGTATTTAAATATAATTCTATTATTATTTACATGTTCTTGTTTTTTTAGTCAGAAAGGTTTGAATTTGCTATGAAGAAGATGGATGAAGATGGACACCCACATTCTGTCATTTTTTTGGACCACCCTGCTGATGAAAGATCAAGAAGAATATAGCTACAAGCAGTTTTTTGAGCTATTTTTACATCCAGCTATGAGCATTCTAATAGGATCAGTTGAGCTTATAATAAGATAGATCAAGAGAATTATGCAGCTTTCAGATTAGGCCAGAACAGGAGACTGGTATTTATACCATAATTATATAGAGCCGAGAGTGTATGGATGTGAATTGCCTCCCTACAAGTTGCCAAAATTCCTCCCAATGAGGATTTTTTCCCTAGAGTATATCAGAAAAATGCTAAATGCTGATGAGGTGCATTTTGTCTCAGCAAAAAAAAAATCACAATTCAGGATCAAATCTAAAATTGGACCATTCATATGCAACAACAAAGCAGCAGGAGAGGAGGATGATAAGAGACTAAAAGAGATGAAATTTTCTCATAGCTTCACATGGTCTTATGATCCATTTGGGGACATTTTTAAAATGAGGGTGGAAAACAAGTCCACACCCTACATTCACACTCAAAGGCCAGAAATAGAACAATTTAGGAATCAAATAGAATGAATAGAGAATACTTTGCACGAGGCAGAGGAGTGGGAAATATCTACATCAAGATTACAAACCCTTGTCCCACAGCAGAAGCAGAGCAAAGAGGATAATCAAGAAGTAACAGGGAAGAGGCAGAGAGAATATTAGTCACCTTCAGTGACTAATACTTCCAATAAGGAATTCAAAATGAAGTATAGGAAAAGAGCCAGGATCCACATGGATATTGATCAAGGCAAAGAGACAGAGCAGGAGACCATCATCAACATTATAGATACTCCATGAAATTTTCCAGTAGGAGGACAACCTATCTCTTCTCCTACAACCTCAACTACTGTGTTAAATTAGCAGCAAGCTCTTCAAACATCTACATCAAGTATTGCTACAGGAGAAAAAGAGAAGATAGTCTTTGATACCTTCAAGGAATTCAAACTAAGGAATGAAATCCTAAAAAATATCACCTACATCGAGTTTTGGAAGAAAACCTCTAGCTCACAGAGCATATTATTATTAGTATTTGATTCAGAGAAGGGGAAAATGCACATGGCATTCCTAGAATCTCAAATTTCAAATCCCTAGATTGCAGCAAACTATAAGAAGACTTATTTTGAATTTAGCATCAAGGACATTCATCCCATCAACCAGATGGAAATGCGCAGACAGATAGGTGAAATGATCTCTTCCACATTAACCAACACATCCATGAATTTGTCTAAGTTACTGGTATCTTTAGAAAATTTGCAATCACAACTTAAAATGGAGAAGATCGCCTCTATGTCTAAGGATACAAGGATAAAATCCTTGGAGGATATGGTTATAAAGATAGGGTATGACCCCTCGAATCTGCAAGCTGAAGAATATATAATCGAGAAGAAGAATGAAAATATATCATCATTAAAGAAGCAGCCGAAAATGTCAACCACAGAAGATCCTCTCACAAAGGAAATTGAGGAGACAGAGTCCCAGAAATCAAAGATGATGAAACTCATCATGGAGCAGACTGCACAAGTTAAACAAATGGAAATTGAGATGGAGAAAATGGTAAAAGAAAAAGAGCAAGCTGCAAAAACAACTCTTGTTACTTTAGAGGTTGTACCCCTTATAGTCATTCCTGCATCAGCAACTTCAACAGCTAGCACAGTAGAGGTTGCAGGTCAGCTTTCAATATCAATGGAGAATATGTCATTACAAACATAGGAGATTAAAATACTACAGGCCCAAAACAAAATCTTGCAAGATCAAATAGTAAGGACTGAGACTGCCCATGTGATAGAATCACAGAGAAATCAAAAGATGATGGAAGGTTTATAGAAATCTCTATGAGAATATTCTATTGGCAACATGGTCAGTAGAGTTAAGGAAATCATATATACCAACATCACTAAAGACATGGTTGAAATTTGGCCACTCATCCAAATTAGTTTTGAGCAAAAATAATTTATTGAGAAAGCTAATAAAGTTGTTTCTGATATAAATGAAGAACTGGGAGAGATGCCTGATACAGCTAACAAAATCATTAAGTTTCTAAATTCCAAAAACAAGTACGAACTTGATGATTTGGGAGTAGATGACAAAACATAAAAAATCTTGGAGGTTAAGAAGATCCTTACAAAAAGGAATTTGGTTCAACAACTGGAAGAAAAGTGTCATGGGTTGGAAATTGCAGTCAGCAGTTTTTTCAATTGGATTGAGCCATTAACTAAGAGGGGTATGCCTTCTTTGTTTGTTATCAATGAAAAACTAATAATTAGGGATGATTATGTAATGAAGCTCAAATAAATTTCAAATGATACATCAAAGCATTCAAACATGAAAAATACTATGACAGGGGGAGCCTTTCTGGAAGTTGTAAGTAACAATATCCTTATACAACATGAAATAAAGCATATCTTCGTGGTCAAACCCACCTTTGTTAGATACACAGAGGTAGATGAGATTTATCGGAGGGCCATGAAGATAAAAATTCCAGATGAGGATTGATGGGAGAAGTTGTGTTACTTTCAGGAGGAGTGAAGAGAAGCCATAGCCAAAACAGCAAATAGTTAGACGTGCAGCAAAAAGCTAAATCATGCAGCAACGGTTTCCAAGAAGAAGAAAAAATTCCAGATGTCTAGATATCTTCAAATGACTCCACCATTTTGGATCACGTGGTCAAATACTATTATGTTTTAATTAATAAAATATTACATGTTTTGATACGACATTATTTTTTAGAATTAGTTTAAATACTTCATCCATTCGAAGTATCAGGGGTTGGACTTTGATCATTGTAACCTTTACTATTGAGCATTGTAACTTTTTAGAGTTGTTGATACATCAATAAAGAATACCATTCACAGGATACTTGTGCTATATTTTACTGGTGATGTTTTTCCTTTTGTGACAGTTTCTTCCATTGTTTTTCCTTACTATGTATTACTTAATTTAATTGTAAAATAGAAAGTGAAGAGTAATATTTGTTATCTAAAACACCTTATTTCTAGTTGTGTTACAATATAATTGTTTTCTTTTGATGTCTGATTGATAAATTCTTGTTCTTTTCAATCATTGTTGAATTCAGCAATGCTTCATTTCACAATTCATTTAGAATTAATAATCCAGTAACTGTAACTAGCTTTCCTTGTGATTTCTCTCCGAAATTTTGATGCAGCATCTATCCCTTATTTGACTCCATAGCCCAAATGAAAAAAATTAAATCAAAAATATCACCTATCTAACCAATCAAACAAACAAACAAACAACTCACACTATCATAACTAGCCTAATATTAGTTAAGGAAACAAAGTTGAATTATACAGAGAGAGCCCTCTCTGATGCCAGAAAGGCTAGATCCCTGCTTTAAAAGTGGTTTGATGTTGTCCTATATAATTATTCTTTCCAATCTTAAAATTATAGAATGATAACACCATGTGTTTATTAAATATTTTATGAATATTTGTGATTTTCACTTAATTATTAAATGGAATTAAAATTACAATCACATATATAATGAGACACATAATTACATTGGAGAACTTAGTGTGGTAAAACTCCAACTTAATTGGTATATGCTCAACTCTTAACTATTTGTAGGGATGAATTACAATTTCAAAAGGCTCGAATAATTTTATGTTCATGGGCCAATCTAATTGGAAATTGGGTTTTATACCTACTTTACATGGTAATGGTATTACTCTAGAACCATTTTCTATTAGTTTTGGTCTACTCCAATCTCTTTCATTCCCTATAATATTCTTATCAAATTTAGACATTGAATTGATGAATGATTATGTCTTCCCTTGGAATATCCACAACTTGTGGCTAACTGAATTGAACTTATCCAGCTTTCCCTTTATTCTTCCCTCTATTTAAGTATGCCAATGTGGAAAGCTAAGAGATACCAAAATTTTAATTTCCATAGGATCAAGGTGTAACTCCTTTAGTCTAGTATAGATAATAGTATGTGACTAAGTTTTGTTAACCTTACAAGGTATTCTTCCCTTGTGTTTTAAATCTTGATTCGTTGGCCTCTCTGAAACAATTTCCATAATAATTAGATGTTATATGGGCCATAACTACGAGGCTTATGCACCCCTGGATGCGGGTGACATGACCTAATCGTGAGAGGATTGATCCTCCCATGCTCTTGCTGATGACGCCCTGCAACGCCAGCTTTAACTTGATGCAGAAACTCATTTAAACAATCATTGATAACGGTGCTTTGATGCACCTGATCTCTAGCCACACTCTGTATCACATATTGTTCCACTTGGCCTGTCCCTCATCACATCTGCGAGCGTGCCATAATCCCTCCACACATTTGTGCTCGTGCCTCGAGTCTTCAAAAGGCCCTGAAAATCCATAATCCTCCATCCCTCTACTGCTAAATCCGGTCTCTAAAGCCATTTTTTTTTCCCTTGCTATCTCGATGCTGCTCTAGCTCCCCTGTGCGCTCCCCCTGTTGCGCACTCCCCCTGATGTGTGCCCCCTATCGGACGCCCTCTTGTAGTGCGCTCCTCCATCTGTAACCCTCATGGCTGTGTGCCCTTGGTGGAGTACCCCCCGACTATGTGTCCCCTTGTGCAAAGCCCCTCCTCTTGTGCCCCTCCCCACTACGTGATATCTGTGTTAGACTCCCCTGCTACGTGCCCCCCCCCGTTGCATGACCCCTTGTTGCGCCCCCCCCCCCCACACCCCCCCTTCGTGCACCTTTGTTGCCCACGCTCCTACTGCGTATCTCACTGCTCTACTCGTCAGCTCCCCCATGGCCCTGTGACGACATCAAAATCCCATCAAGGGTAGCCAAAGAGGTGTGTTCTTGGGGTGCTACCACCGTGGTCATTATTAGCGTTTAGAATCCATTGAGGGTTCCTCCCGAGGCAGCTATGACAGGCAAGATACTCAAACACCTGACTGCTCCGAGGATGAGATGGTCTTAACCCCGGAGAAACCAAGGAGTAGAATAGGACCCAGGAATTCCACCATTGTGCATTCTGAGCATCCCACTTCATGGAAAATCGAGTCACTCCCTAATCACGAGCCAGCAGAGGAGGAGACAGACGTTTGGATCATGGATTCGTATGGAGTATGGACCATAGTTCCATATGCAGAGTACCATGTTGCTCCTATCTTTTGTGCTCCCATCCTAAAGCCCCCACGTGAGCCAAATGCTGAGGAGGAGGTCGTTGCACGTGAATATGGATGGCTTATCAAGGAGGAGGACCTTGCAATAGAGGATGAGGACGGAACACCATGACTACGCGATAGCTCGACTCATCTCTGTTTTCTGTCAACTATGGACATACTTCAGTTTTTTTGTTTTTATATGTGTTATGGAACATTTTGTAAATCATGACTATTTGACTTCGTTAAGGGGTTGGTTACCTCCTCAAAGGTAGCCCCAAACTTGCTTATTTTTTAAAGCTACCAAGGTTGGGATAGGCTAAGCATTGCTTGCCTTCTTAGCCCACTACCTATGTAAAGTTTCTTTTATGATTTAGTATAGCTTAGCCTAACTTTAAAAAAAAACTATGAGGCTTATGTACTCTTTTAATGCCGCATGTGAATTCTTTTAGATGAGGATAAAGGAAAATGAGATAACACTCTCATCTTTTCATGATCCATGTTATTCCTTGATTGTCTCCATCATGATCCATACGATTCAAGGAAACCAACATGGAGGAACATGGATGGCTAAAGGATATGTATATAGATATCATAGTAACATGAAAAGGACATGGATTCCAAGGAGAAACCAAAATCTGTTGAAAATGCCACAATAAAATCTAGTTTTGACTTTGCCTTGGTCAAACTAGATTAAAATTCAAATTTCAATTTCAACATAATACTGGGAGGTAGTTAACTGAGATGACATGGATTTTTTCACTCAGTTAACTCATTAAATTATAGTTACGTTATAATCAAAGGGTGGGGTCCCTTTAAGTAATAGCCATCAAAATTTTCGTTATAAAGAATAGCCCTACCTGCCCTCAAACTAGTTGACCCACTAAGCGTGTAAGATCTAAAAGTTAGGATGAAATCCAACTAGAAAAAAGGAGCTAATGGAAGTTTTATATGTCCTACTAGACTATTCATGTGGAAGTGCCATGGTATATTTTAATCATGTCAATGGAGTGTCATCCTAGACATCAGCGACCAGCACTACATAGTGAGATCATTAAAGACGCTTATATCCAGTTGATGTCTACTAAATAGTGTTGGAAGCTAATCAATTGGATATACTTGAGTTCATTTCTACATGATTCATTTCTAATTTGTAGAAATCTAATTCAGTTAATTTGAGTTATTGTCAGCTAAACTAGTTCCAACTGTTGGAGAAACTAGTGGAGGGTCAAGTTGTGCAGTGTAACTTCAGTCACACTTAGTGGTCATCTAGTTAATTGATCAATTAACCCAAATAATAGATGCATGCATAGAATTTGAGTTACCTAGTTGATATTGGAGTTCAATGGAAGTGTACTATCAGTTGTAAACTATTTCAAGTTGTACATATGGACAGTGCATGTAGTAAAATAATTGACCTATCATAATTTTGCAATTACTTGGTGAGAAATTCCTTAAAAAATAGGGGAAATTTCGCAAGGGAACAGCGCAGTAAAATAGGAGCTTGGAGGCTCGAAAAATTGGATAAGTATTGGCCAAGTTTAGCCATTCATATATAGGATAGAAGATATAAGTGCATGGTGAACTCAAGCTTGAGCAGAGAACATTGTATTCATCCAAATTCTGTAATTAATGCAATACATAAAGTAAGGGGTTTTGAGAATTTGTTTCCCCCTAGATAAATCTTTGTGTATTTGTGTTGAACCTTGATAGATGTTAATGATTCGTGTTGTCGATCGTGAATTTTCTTTCGGAGATTAGTATAGTAGATTCTAGTCTTGTGACTTAGTAAATTTCATGAGCAGCTTAGGATCTACTAATTAATTTCTACATGGTATCATAGCTAGATTCACAGTAGAGAAGAGATTTTGCAGTTGTCATTGCATGAGGTTCGAATTTGAATACCAATGTTGCAGGTTTTCTCCAGGAATGAGAATATGACTTTCAATGGAATCAGGCTCGAGTATGCTTTAGAAGGAACCACAAACATTTTGGCATGGAAGATTAGCATGGAGGCAGTATTGGATGACAATGGGTTACTAGAATACATCAAGACTGGTGTAGAAAAACCCAAAGCATATGATGCCCATAATCTTGCTCGGTGGAAGAAAGATGTGGCTAAAGTGAGGAGAATCATATCGCAGGGAGTTTGGGATCATGTTCTCTCAAATATCCATGGGAAAGAGGCTTTGTCAGCAATGTGGAAAACATCGACGGAGTTGTTCGAGAACAATAGTGACCACAAGAAGCTAGCACTCAATGACAATATTTGAAGCATAAATATGCAAAATAATGACCCAATTTTGTAGTACCTGTGTAGGTTTACACAGTGTTGTGATGAACTTGGAGGGGTCGGTGTTAATTTTCCTGAAGAAGACTTCGTATCTTTATCACTCTTGGGCCTTCCCAAAACCTGGCATAGTTATCAATATTTAGTAAATGGTAGAGACAAACTACCAAGTTGGGAGTGGTTATGGTCCGATCTAGTGCAGGAAGAAATAATGCAGAGCAATAGATATGGGACTTCATCCAAGGTTGATGATGAGGATAATTGTGCCTTGGATGGAAATGAAAATAAATGGAAAGGGAATAAATCCCAATCCAAATAAAAACATAGTCAAGGGGAAAGAAGAAAGACTTGTCTAGAATAAAGTGCTTTCGTTGTCATGAATTCGGGCACTATTCCACAAAATTTCCACACAAGAATACCTAAAAAGGAGCGGTGGGAGAAGATATAGATTCATGATTCGAGATTGATTTTAATTTCATTGCATGCATGGCAAGCACAATTATGGGAAGTGTGTGGTATCTCGACAGGGGTGACTCATTCCATATGACAGGGAAAAAATATTTTTTCAGTGACTTGGAGGTGAAATATCTCCAAATGCACATCAATATGGGAGATGATGGAAGGTACAGCCTGATTAGGATCAGCATCATCATATTTTAGAGGGAGTCAGACTCCCCTCTCAGGCTCAAGGATGTGATGTTTGTATCGGTTCTAAAGAAGAAACTGGTGTTCATCGTAGTGTTGGAATATCGTGTCTACGATGTGATATTCAAAAGAGGAAAGGCATTCCTAAGACACATCGTCACGGGAAAAGTGAAGCAGATCTAGGTTCGACAAAAGAACCTCTACAGGTTGGATGTGGAAGACTATGTTGCTTTGAGCACAAAGGTAGAGAAGGTGCAGAGCTAAGATGTCGATGAATTATGGCATAGAAGACTTGGTCATTTTCATCATGGAGCTTTGAATATCATGCAGCATATCACCAAAGTCCTCCCCAATAGAGCACTAGAGCAGAAGAATACATGAAAAGGGTGTACCTTAAGGAAGAACAAAAAATCCACCTTAAATTATCAGGATAACATGGTGCATGCAATCCTTGAAAAGATCCACTCTTATGTCTATGGACCATTCTCGAGAGCCTCCACTGCAAATCATAGATATTATCTTATATTTGTAGATGATTTATCATGTAAGTGTTGGATTTTCTTCATGCAGAAGAAAGACCATACATTCTCCAAGTTTTTTGAATTTAAATAACTTTTAGAGAAATAAACTAGCATGAAAGTGAAGGCTCACAGGAGTGATAATGGTGGTGAGTATGTGTTAAATGAGTTTAAAAAATTATGTTCAAAGGAAGGAATTTGACGGGAGTTTACAACACCCAACAACCCATAGTAGAATGGGGTGGTTGAGAGGAAGAAAAGATGCATTTTGGAAGAAAAAAAGGCGGTGTTGCATGACTAGGGACTACCTTTACACTTGTGGGCCAAAGCATGCAACACAACAGTCTATTTAAAGAACATGATTCCTCATCGGATTCTTGGGATGAGTAGTACACCAGAAGAATTTTTTCAAGGAAGAAACCGTATGTGTCACACTTCAGGATCTTTGTATCATCAGTATATTTTCATGTCTCTAAGAAATCAAGGAAAAAACTAGAGCCAACAACAGATTTGGGTATATTTTTGGGGTACACAGATACACCTCACAACTATCGGGTGTACCTTCAACCTCTCAGGATGAAATTTGTTTGCACAGATGTGAAGTTCGATGAGGAAAAGGAAATAAATTTTTTTCTTGAGAGGTATCTTCAATTGCATGAACATCATTATATTTTGACTCCAAAGGAATAACCTCAAGAAAATGTGGAGCATCCACATGCATAGGAGCAGAGAGTGAAGACAGCCACTCAAGAATATACATCCAAGGAAGGAATGAAACTAACTAGGGAAGCTAACATATTATTGAGGGATGCTAGAGAGAATTTCAGAGCACCCACATCGCAACGTAGGTAGAGTATGTCACCGGATCGGTACACTAGCTACATGGATTTGATGACTAAGCTAGTAGAGACAGAACCAGCCTCATTTGAGGAAGCAATAGAGTAGCTTGTATGGGTTGATGTTATGGTAGAGGAATATGATTCCATTATAAGATACAGTGTTTGGGAAGTGGTCCCAAGACCAATAGACAAATAAATGGTAGTTTCAATATGGGTTTACAAGGTAAATCATGCAATAGATGGAAGCATCGAGAAGCACAAGGCCAAATTCGTGGCCAAGGGGTACTCTTAAGTAAAATGGATTGACTATGAAGAGACCTTTGCTCTTATGGCAAGGTACTCTTCCATCGTATTAATTTTTTCTCTAGCTACACAGATGGGGTGGAATATCCACTAGATGGATGTGAAGAAAGCATTCCTCAATGGAGTTATTGAGGAGGAGGTGTACATTGAACAACCTAAAGGTTTTGAGAACTTCGACAGAGATTCACATATGTGCACAATCAAGTGATATATGTATAGGTTGAAGAAAGCACCTTGTGCTTGGTACACCAGGATCGATAGCTACCTCACTAAGTTGGGCTTCACCAAAAGTGAAGCAGATGCAAACCTTTACCACATTGTGGTAGAAGGTAAATTGTTGATTATAGTCTTATATGTTGATGACTTGATTTTGACTGGTGATGAACAGCTTATCAGGTCTTGCAAGGAGGACCTTTCAAGAGAGTTCAAAATGAAGGACATGGGTTTGATGCACTATTTCCTTGGTTTGGAAGTATGGAAAGGAGAAGGGGAATTATTTGTCTCTCGGGGAAATTATGCCAACGATATACTTCAAAAGTTCCACATGGACAGTTTCAAACCCATGGAGACTCCTCTAGCGACAAACTGGAGGAAAGAGGTTGCCACTTCAGGTGAGGAAGTGGATGCTACTGTGTACAGGCAGTTGGTGGGTTCACTCATGTATCTGGTGAACACACAACTAGACATGTGCTACTCAGACAACCAATTGAGCCAATCCTTGGTTTGCCTGACCAAATTATTTTGGAGGGCTGCTAAAAATGTACTATGGTACCTCAGAGGCACCACTCAGTTTGGACTTTGCTACAGGCTTATAGAAGGAGTGAAGCTACAAGGCTTCACAGATGCATATTGGGTGGGAAGCCCATCAAACCAGAAGAGCACAGCAGAATTAATTTTCAGTGTTGGGTTAGCAGCATTTTCTTGGTACAGCAGGAAGCATATATCTGTGGTATTCAACTCAATAGAATCAGATTACAGGGCTACGATTCAAGCAGCATGTGAGGCTATCTAGATGAGAAATATTCTTCTTCGGTTATTTGGTCAGATGATGAATCCTACTGTGATTTACTACAATAATCAGATTTTTATCAAACTCTCTGAGAACCTAGTTTTTCATGATCAATTTAAGCACATAGATATCTAGTATCACCATCTACGAGATTGTGTGCAGAGGCAGATCATTTTTTTGCAGTACATTCTGACGGAGGAACAATGTGCTCACATTTTGAAAAAATATTTTTCAAGGGGTAAATTCAAGTTCCATAGAGGCTGGATTGGGGTGGAAGATAATCCCTTTCTTGCTGAGAGGGAGTGTTGAAAATGCAGCAGGAAAATCTAGTTTTGACTTTTCCTTGATCAAACTAGATTAAAATTTCAATTTCAATTTCAGCAGAATACTTGGAGGTAGTTAACTGAGATGAAATCGATTTTTTCACTTAGTTAACTCATTAAATTCAATTTGGAGACACTTGAGTTCAGTTATGCATGATTTATTGCTTATTTGTAGCAATCCAATTCATTTAAGTTGAGTTATTGTCAATTAAACTAGTTCCAACTAATGGAGAAACTAGTGGAGGGTCAAGTTGTGCAGTGTAACTCCAATCACACTTAGTGGTCATCTAGTTAACTGATTAATCAGCCCAAAATAATAGATGCAAATAGAGAATTTGAGTTACCGAGTTGAGATTGGAGTTCAAGGGCAGTGTAATATCAGTTGTAAACTAGTCCAAGTTGTGCTGGTGGTGCATGCAGATGAATAATTTACCTATGGTTATTGTGAAATTACTTGGTGAGAAATTCTTAAGAAAATGGGGGAAATTTCCCAAGGGAACAGCATAAGGAAATAGGAGCTTGGAGGCTCGAAAATTTCGCAAAGTATTGGAAAGGTTTAGTCAATCATGTAGAGGATAGAAGATACACATGCAGGGTGAACTCAATCTTGATGAGAGCATATTGTATTCATCAAGATTCTTTGATTACTGCAATATAGATAGTAAGGGGTTTTGAGCACTTTCTTTCCCCTTGATAAATATCTGAGTATGTGTGTTAAATCTCAATGCATGTTAATGATTTTTTTTCTCAATCGTTAATTTTCTTCCGCAGATTAGTAGAGTATATTCCAGCCTTGTGATTTAATAAATTTCATGAGCATTTTAGGGTCTATACATTAATTTCTACAAAATTAACATTGAGGAGAAAATGCCATAGTTGGATCTCATGTCCACATTTCACTCAAATAGATGAATTTTCATGTATGATACTAGTTGACTGCATTACTTAGTAGGTCATATTATATGGATTTTTTTCTTCTTTTTTTAGCATGGTGAATTGTAAACTCGTTGGAGAAATTTGGGAAATGCCCAAGAACAAACCAAGTAGATGTCATTATAACACCAAAAGTATATCCAAGATCCTGTAAACCAGATATACTAGGAATTTATCACTTATCAAGAGCTGATTCTCCATGGGGGTGGGGGAGCCTATCATAACATGCCAAAGATGTTCCCCCATGGCATTTGAAACCGAGTAGAGGGGATAGAATCCAATTGTACAAACCACTCGGTTTTCCCATATTTTGATGACAAAACAAGAAAATGGGAATGGAATGAAATGTAATTAGGGAGGATAATATGGGGTGCCTAGGGAGGTACCTAGTGGGTAATAATTGTAATGTGGCCATAATACTCTAACAATATTGTTGATAAATGTTTGAAAAAAAAATATTTTCATTGATTGGTATCAAGCTTGGTCACACCTTAATTGGCCATCATTGATTTGTTTTAATTTTCCTTATAAACATGTTTTCATTGTCATCACTAAAAGGGGAGGACCACTAAGATGTTTAAATTGCATCCACCATATGAAAATAATGAATGCACATGCTTGATATCATATGCAATTTTTGTTTGGATAATTTGATGCTATTACAAGATATGTAGCATATGGATATGCTTGTTGTACTTGCAATTACAACACATAGATTAGTTTTATGAAGATAAATGGGTGCATCAAAACATGTAAAAGGTTAATTGTTTATGAAGGTGTTGGCTCCTTGTAATTTGCTAGAATGGAAAGAACAAACACTGTAGGGGCCACATCAGAACCACTTTGGAATCCTAGGACCTAGCCTTCCTGGATTCAGAGAGGGATCTCTCTATAAAGGTGTTTTCAATTGATATATCTTTGTGCTCTTT
Organism: Pinus albicaulis; assembly: GCA_034641835.2. Lineage (NCBI taxonomy): Eukaryota > Viridiplantae > Streptophyta > Pinopsida > Pinales > Pinaceae > Pinus > Pinus albicaulis. The sequence continues at coordinate 989,330,564 of CM076583.1, read as the reverse complement.
GTTTATGATTTTAGGCTAGTTATGAAGTTCTAGGGACTTGTTGTTTTGGTTGGATTAAATGATAGATTGAAGGATCAATGGTGTGACTGATTGAGGGAATGTTTCAGCTGAGCAAATAGACTGTGAGAAAACATCAATCCATTGGGCTATGGAGTCATAAAAAGGATTTTAATTGCTCATCAACTCTAAAGGGAATTCATAGGGAAAGCTAACTATGTCAAATGGATTCTTTAGATTAGGTTGTGATATGAAACAATAATAAGTTGTGAACACAGCAAAGCTATAGTCAATTAAGAATCTTCCAGCTCTACTTAGACAAGAAAAGCCTTTTAAGGTAACTGTTTGGGAGCAAGCCAAAGGACAGGGAAAACCATAAATCTCTTTGGACAAACCTTTAATAAGCAACCTTTCAGACAACAATCCAGCAATCAAAAGACTACTTTCAGATAAAGAAAACAATAAGAGTGGCCTAAGATCAAACAGAAATAATCTAATCTGCTTTTGACAAACTCTCAAAGACTCTTCAAAGCAACATTTCGAGGCAGACCAAAGGGCAGGGCATACCATAAACCACTCTGGTTTTAGACTCTAGTAAGCATACTTTTAAACAAAAGTTTTGAAAACAATATCTCAAGTCTTACTCAAAGGAACATGGGCTCACCAAAATTTCCTTGGTTTCAGTCTATTGAATCATTTCCAAGACAACAAGCTAGATGTAATTAGAAGGAAATTAAGAAATTTCCAATCAGATCTTGCAGAAGAAAACATAAACATAGAGAAATACAGACAGAAATAGGGTGCTAAAACAGCAAATCCTAATCTAAAAATTTTGTTCCTTTATCAGATAAGATGAAAAAAATAGAAAAACATAAGGAGAAACAATAACAATTTAGGAAAACTTCACCATTGATATAGCTCAAGTATCCTGTGACCATGCTTGTTTTATTGATGATCAAACCAGTTACAATAATCCATGTACAATAGCTCTCTGCAACTCAGAGCTTTCTTCAGTTCAGTCTAGCATCCCTCAACTAGCTTAGTAGCAGAAATCAGTCCAATAACCATCAAGTAACCAACATTTAAAATGAGACTCATATGTAATATTTATATAAAAAATGAGGAGGTGTTGCAAAACTAGGGTGTTTAAATGTTATTTATTACAGAGTTAATGATTTTTTACCTTTGAGACCATGCAAGGCCCAAGGCAAAAATATCTAGAAGAGTTGCTCTAAAATAATAACATCTGAGTTATTTTAGTTAAAATATTTGACTTTAAAGGCTTTGTAATAACTGTTAAGCTGCTTTAAAGTATATCTAACTGTGAAATAACTTCTTGATGCCTTTATTGAAATAAATCATGTTGTAGGTGGCAAATTTGTCTTTGGAGAAGTAATTGCTTCTTTTTTTGAGTCATTCGAAGTTGTCTTTGGGTTATCTGTCTTTGTTTTAATCACAAAAATTCAGTATTAGGCCTCTGATCTCTTATTTAACCTTTATAATCTATTTCAATGTCCTTATCCATCATTATGCTTTATGATTGTTTTGTCCTTTATCCTTTGCTTTAAGCCTTTGACTTTCATCTTTAATCACTATTTTTTAGGGCTAATCCTCTGTGTTTGCTCTTTGATTTAAGATTTAGCCTTAATCATTATGTTCTTCGTTTCTTCATTGCTTCTCTAACTGTAACTTGTTCTTTGTGTGCAGGGGGGATCTCTAAATGGTATAAGGGTTTATAACCCATCGATGATCATGATTCATCGAGGGTTAACCTTTATGCAGGCTCACCTAATTATTTTTATATGAATTCGCCTCTCGGATCGTCATCCAGAGGCTTTAATTGGTCACTTTTTGACTCTGGGAGGGAATTTTGGGCCCTTGTATGTCATTAGAAAACTTGCAAAAAAACATAAAACAGCGTTAATTTAAATCCTGCAGGAAGGGTTTAAACTGCATTTTTCAGGGTTTTTGAGCATCGGGGGTGATTTTTGGAGGAGGAAGGGTACAAAGGAAAGGTTCTGTATGCGGAACCAGGTGGAAGGATGAAGAAATTTGAATTTTGGCGCGAGAGGAGGATGGCGGTTTTGGGGAAAACCACGGTGGTTTATCGCGTGGAAATAGGGCGGTAAGTGGAATTGTCCTAGGGTTGCGCGATTCCATTCATCATTTGCCGCGTGTCCTAGCCCAAACTACTTTTTTCGTGCGGGTTACGACTGTTAAACCTCGGTGCAAAATCATGCGCGATATGAGTGTGAGCCGTCAGATCTCAAGAGGTAAGATCGACAGTGCAGAGGGCTTTCAGGGCCAGGGTGTAGATCTATGGAGTGGAGCCCGGGAAAGGTGGTGGCCTTTTATTTGGCGAGGGGTTACATGGAGAGCAGGCCCGGGAGTAATGATGTGGCAGATTTTTTCGTGTAGTGCGGGGTTGGGTTTTATGCGAGGTGAAGGGAGGAGAGGCGATGGTCGTTGGATCGGGCTGAGAGCCTTTGATCAACAGTGGAGATCGTATGATAAACTGAGCAGTTGGAAGAGAAGCGAGCCCGTGTTTTAATTGTTTTTCGAAGGTTTGGGTGGGTTTTTATAAGGCTGGGGGTTTAAATAAAATGAAAGGGTGGAGGTGTAGTTATATGGCGGAACGAGTTAGGAATAGGCGGAGGGTTATGGTTTTAGAGTCATATGGGTGAGGGGGTTGGGTTTAAGTCAGAAAAGGGGCCTAAAGGACCTTTTCACAAAAAGTAGGTTTTTATCATAAAAAAAAAGTTTTGCAAGGTTTTAGAGGATATAATAGGTTTAGAAGTTAGGCTAAAACAATGTAAAAGGAATTTTACATTGTTTTAAGGCTTTTAGAAGAAAATGGTGAATGAGGGAGGATTTTGTAGGGGGGTTTTTTAGAAGGAAAAAAGGGGAATGAATGAGGGTGTCAATGGAGTGATGAATGAGGCCAGTGAGCCAAAAATGGAGTTTTCTTTGCAGCAGGGTAAATTTTGAGGAGGTAGAAGACAGGAAATTTTAGTGAAAAATAGTCAAACTTAGGATGATGAAGGCAGTGAGATTTCTAGAACTCACAGTGTTTCTCAAATACTATTTCTAGAAATCCAAAATCAATATTTAGTCATCTTTTAATATCAGTAAAAATTATAGATGGCTAATAGTGGCTCCAATTGGGGAGGGAAGCTCCTGTAGGAGGTGTCAAGAACCTCAGAAAATAAATCTCTGGCAGAAGTAGACCAGTGCCTTGATTTTCCCCTTGACAGAGCTCCTTTCACTTGATGATTTACTGCTTTGGAATTGTGATCTGTAGCATCTGAATCATAACGTGATTAATTTCACCTCAACTTCTACCTACCCATCTTACTTGTTCTAACATTTTTTCTTCATTGGGTGCATTTGAATTAGCTAACCCCTGACATCATTTTATTTTGAAAATAGGAAACTAACAAATTCTACACTTATATCATCCAAGATTTCATATTAAACTGATGAACTCATTTATTTCTCTACCTATTCTAACTATCTATCAAGATTAGACTGTTTGACATATTTTCATTCTCTAATCTACAATAGGAAATTGAAAACATAACCAAATCAGGATTGGACAGTCTGATTTTTTATGAGCAATGATACTTTGTACAAGCCTGCATACATAAATTATTTCGCAGAAATTTAACACAAAATCTTGAGGGCTGAAATCTGTAATTTTATTTTTTATCCCTCTCCTTCTATCTTGGTTCATATTTTAAGATTTGGAACCAATTTCTTTTCCTAATCTAATCTAGTCTACTGATAAGCCAAGTTTAGACAGTTTGGAAAATCCTTATTCACTTAACCTATCAATAGAAATTTAAAAACTCATTCAGTCATGATTAGGTTGTATGACTAAATAAGGCTTCTCTTCAAGTAGTGGCGTTTGGACTTGCACACTTTCAGAACTTACTCTTTTTTGGTATGGGGCTGTACCCTTTCTTTTTCTACCCTCTTTTTCTTTGTTCTTCTATTTTTGTATTTATTTTTCTGATCTTTTCTTTAAACAATGTTATATACAATGGATAAAGCTTTAAACTTAGGCATATTAATGGAAATAATGCTTGAGCATCCTGCCATTGACATGACCTCCAAAAAGTTATGTTTCATCCATTTCCTGTAAGAAAAATACATTGTTGCCTCTAGCAGAATGGACAATATAGGGACCTTTCCACAAATTTTCAAACTTACCATGTTTTCCCTTGTCTTCTCTTCTTGAGTCCCATTTGAGCACTTTGTCACCAATGTTGAAATAATTTGTTTTTTTCCTTTTTTCAAATAGCTTCTTGATGTTTTCTTGCACTTGTTGTGTTCTATTGTAGACTTCTTCTCTGGTTTGTTGTAATTGTATGGTCTTATTTATCCTTATTATCATGTCATTTTCTTCATACTGTACTTCCTGGATCAGCTTCATGATTGGCACTCCTAAGCTTGTTGGAAAAATTGCATCTACTCCATAAACTAGTTGGTAGGGAGACATTCCAATTGATTTCTTGCATGTTAACCTGTCTGCCCATAATGCATGTAATAGCTTTTTGTGCCATGACTTTTGATTTCCTTCGAGCAAATTCTTGATGATTTTTATCAAACTTTTGTTTGAGGATTCTGCCAACCCATTACCTTGAGGATAATAAGTTGTGGAATGACCCAATGTGATCTGATTTTTGTGACAAAATTCTACCATTCTCTTCGATCTAAAGGTAGCAGCGTTGTCAGTGATAATCTTTCTAGGACAACCAAATCTAGACAAAATATGGTTTTCAAGGAATTTAATGATGACTAGATCATTAGTAGTTCTAGATGGGAAGGCCTCTGTCCATTTTGTAAAGTAATCAATTGTTGTGAGGATCCATTTATGTTGGGCAGATGAAGAAGGATGGATTTCCCCAATGAATTCTAGGCCTCATTGTTGAAAAGGAGCTTCTACAAAGATAGGATGCAAAGGTAAGGGTAAGAGTTTTCTTTTGCCTTAAAAGATTTTACACTTGTGGTAGGCAACTACCAATTTATGGATATCTTGGAAAAGGGTGGGCCAATAGCAACCAGCTCTAAGGATTTTTTTTACAGTTGTTTTCCAATAGAGGTGGTCTCCACATTCTCCTTCATGAAACTCATGCTTGATATTTTTTGTGTCATTCTCAGGCAAACATTTAAGCAATATACCACTAGCATTTTTCCAATATAACCATTTATCTATAATGCAGTAATTTACAAATTTTAACTTCAAGAATCTTGCCTTTGTCTTAGATAAACCAGGAGGAACATTAAGGTATAAAATTACATATAAAATATCAGCATACCAAATTGAATTCAGCAATGTTTCTTCAACAAGAGGGGTTGTGCATTCTTCTTGTTCCTCTAAAACATCAACCATATTCATATCTAAGGCTTTGAGATTTAATTCAGTCATAATTGCAAGTCCTTGTCCTTTGACCAGTTTAGTGGGTCTAATTTCTAAATCATATTCTAATATGATAGCAATCCACTTTCCTCTTTTGCCATCAGGATCTTGTGTTAAAATGTCTTTGACAACTGTGTGTGGAACAAAAGCAATGATGTGTGAGTGTAAAATGTAAAATCTGAAATCTTTCAAGGCTTTGATTAAGGAAAAAGCATGCTTTTCCATTATGTTGTATTTCAGAGATGAATCTCTTAATGCTTTGCTGAAAAATGCAATGGGCTACTCTTGTCCTTTTATGTTTTTCTGAAGTAGGACAACAGCAACTATATGTTCTGATGCAAAGGAGAAATGAAGAAATATTTGTCAAAAGTAGGGCTAATGAGAATTGGTGTTTGAGTGAGTGCTTATTTAACCAATTCAAAGGATTGCTTTGCTTCAATGGTCTATTTTACTCATGTTTCCCTTTTTATCATGTTTGTTATGCTTCTAAGGAGTTTAGTAAGGTTTGGTATGAACCTTCTTAAGAAATTAATCTTTCCAATGAAATATTGTAGTTATTTGATGTTTCTAGGATGATTGATTTTCAATATTCCTTCAATCCTTTTTGGGCTATTCTTATTCCTTCTTCAGATATGATATGGCCTAGAAGTTTGCCTTCTTGGAGGCCAAATAAAGTTTTCTTGGGGTTTAAGGATAGACCATACTTTTTAAACTTCTCAAAGACTTTTCTTAAGTGAGCAAGGTGTTCTTCATATGTTTTGGTATAGACAGTGATGTCATCTAATTATATCACAATGAAGAAGCCTATTTCTTCTGAGAAATAAATATCCATGGCTCTTTGGAATGTGGCACCAGCATTCATTAAACCAAAGGGAATTTTCACATACATGAAAGTGCCCTAAGGTGTAGTGAAATTTGTTTTAAGTTGATCATCAGGGTGTACCCTCACTTGGTTGTATCCTGAAAAGCCATCTAGAAAATAAATTCTTTTAGAACCTACTACCCTCTGTATAATATGATCTATTTTGGGCAAGGGGTAGTTGTCCTTTAAAGAGGCTTTGTTTAAGTTTCTAAAGTCTATGCAAAGCCTTATTTCTCATGTTTTCTTCCTCACAGATACAAGATTGGATACCCAGTCTGAGTATCTTACTAGGACTATGATTCCAGCATCATACATTTTTTTCATCTCTTTCTCAACCAGAGGTAACTGCATAGGGTTTATTCTGCGCAATTTTTGTCTAAAATGTTTCTAGTTTTCTTTGAGGGGTATCTTATGCTGAATTATCTCTGTATCATATGATTTTAAGTCCTCATAACTCCAAGCAAAAACATCAGAAAATTCTCTAAAAAGCTCAAGATATTTCAGTTTTATATGAGCTAGCAGTGTTTTGGATAATTTAATCATCTTGAGTTTTAGTTCACTGCCTATATTGCACTATATTTGGCTTTTGGCAACATCATTAAAGTCAAACAATTCTTCTAGAGGCACCAGTCCCTTTGGCAATTTATCAGTGTGAGACTGTAGCACTTCAAAATTTTCTTGTTCTAAATTAGTGCTCAGCTCTGTTTTCTGTGGGTATTCTCTATTTAATAGATTTATATCAGCAATGTTAGGAGTTTATTCTTCATAATATTTTTCCTCAATAGGACAGTTTTCTTCATACTCTGAGTCTGAATTGTTCATTTCAAACCCATTTCTAGATTGTAGGAAATCCTCTATCTGCTTATCTCCTTCAAAGATTGCCAATATTTGATATTATTAGGGACTGTTGGACTATATTTAACTTGGACTATGTATTGTTTTCTCTCATAAGGTTTTTTACATGTACTAGCAGCAAATGCTAAACCATTGGCAAGAATTTTTTGGTTTCTAGGGACAAAGTTGAGCTCATATTCTGTGAATGTCTTCAAAAGGTTAACAGCATCATCTCTATATGCTTGTAATCTTGGATGCTTGGCAGTATATTCTCCATTCACTTGTTTAATAATCAGTTCTGAGTCTCCATGAACAGTTATCCTCTAGGCTCCTAGTTTTCTCAATAATTGTAGTCCTGAGAGGAGAGCCTCGTATTCAGCTATATTATTTGTGCATTGAAATTTTAGTTTGTATGAATGGCCCTCGGCATGATTATTTTTTGTGTAATGTACCCATATGCCTGCTCCTAAACTATTTTTACTACAATACCCATCAAAACTCATACTCCAAAGATGTTTACATTCAGATTTGTTATTAAATTCATTTCTGTCCTCTTTGTCCTGTTTATTTTGGTTGTCACTATGTTGGTTTTTAGGATCAGCACCATGTTTATTTTCACTTTGTTCCTCAAGGTTTTCACTATGATGAGTTTTATCTTGTTTTTCATAGTCATCCTTGTGTTGATGATTGGCTTATTTCCTATGATCTTCATCATGTTTGCTGCGATGTTCTGAGTTAGCAAACTATTGTAGCTTTTTCTCCTTTCTTCCCTCTTTTTCTATTATTGGTTTATCATCTCCTTCCCCTTTCTCATTAAGATTTTAATCAATGTAAAGAATGAATGAGTCGAGGTCTGTGTGAATAGAATAAAGAGGGGAGTTGTCTGGTTTTTCTTGACTACTAACCATGTATTTCATGTGCATTTCCCTGTATAGTCTTCTTGGTTGACTAAAGACAAGGATGGTTGCATAAGTCATATCCATCTGCAGGGTACCTTGGAGTTTATCACCCCATGACCTTGAAAGGAGCATGCCATATTTAGGAGGTATATAAACTACTACAATGTCCATCACTAAGCTCTTGGTTGGTATTTGTGCTAAGTTGACACATAAATCTTTGATCAGGCCTAGACATTTAACTCTGCTGGAATCAAAAGAGTATAAATCTTTGTAAGGTCTAGTTATCTCAAGGCCTAGTCTTTCCATCACTACTTTTTGCATTAGGTTGTGGGAGGCTCTTGAGTCAAGCATGGCATTGTGTAAAATCTTACCATGGATGTTTAAACTGACATAAAAGGGAGGAACATCTCCTTCTTGAAATTTCCCTTCTACTTTGGGTCCAAACAAAAGCTCAGGCTTGTCATCAGTCACATTGACAGAATCAGTTTATTATCCTATGCTTAAAGCTCGTAAAATTTGGGTTTTATATGCATCTTGGGTGACTAATTCAGTGAGAGGAACAGGGACCTTGATTTTGGAAATTTCACTCTCTATGCTGAAAGGTATCTATGCTTTTGAAATGTTTAAATCAGCCTTGTTGGTCATTGTTTTCTCAGCAAAATTAGCTCGCTGGTTTTTATTATGGACAGCAGTTAAAATAGTTCTACTAGGATCATTAGCTAAGTTGCTAGTGCTACTTTGGTCACCACTAATTTTTTTCATTAATTTCGCTATTTTTTCCTTTGTTTTTATCAAAACTTTTAGTCACTGTTTTGTTGTTTTCTGTTGTCTTTTTAGAAATGTCTTCAAGATTGTTTCTAATAGAAATTTCAGAGGCTTTATTTTTGGGAGTGTCTTGACTCTTTTTACTCCTAAGGTCATATTTTATGTGTACTTCCATTATAGCATTTTCAAAACCTTGTTTGTAATCTTCAGATTCTAGGCTTTCTTCATCATAAGGTGTATATATGCCTTGTTCTTCTTCATTGAGGAAAACAGTATCCTCATTGTTTACTCCCAATAATTTTATGTGATTTCTCTATGTTTCTTCAATCACTCCCTCATCGTCATCAGCATAATTTTGTTGGAAAGAAGGTCTGACTTGCTGATCAGGAACTCTTTGTCTAATTTGAGGGGGATTGCTTCTAAAGTTCGGGTTATGATTTTGTTAGGTCCCTCTATTACTATTATAGTCCTTTATTGTTGTTATTGTAACCCCCTTATTGTTATTATTGTACCACTATAATGCCCATATTGTTATTATTTTGCCCTTAAATTATTATTGTTAGGTCGGCTAGGATTACATGGTGGCCCCACTAAGATTACATTGTGGCCCCATGGACTCCTATATATAGAAAGGAGGTTTTGTAATTTGTATCATCCAATAATTGTTCATTAATTTAATGTATTGGAGGTTTCCCCCTCAAAGTGGCTTATTTATAAGGCGTTGATATCTCTTTTCTTCTATTTTTGGAGCTGGTTTCACAACATTTGGTATCAGAGCTTTGGATTCTAGGGTTTCGCTACTCCAAACAAGTCATCGTGGAATTTTAGCTATAAAATTTCTTCTACGAAGGTTCAGAAGCTGAAATTTTTAGAGTACGAAACTGAAATCTGGAGGAAAATCTTCGCAAAATTTCAAAGCTTGGTTCACAATAATTTCAAAGATATGATCTATGGAAGTTAGGTCTTTTTGCAGGCTCCTGAATTTCACTTAAAAATGTCATCGCGGAATTTTCGCTATAAATTTTTTTCTATGAAGGCTCAGAAGCTGAAATTTTTAGAGCACAAAAATGAAATCCTGAGGAACATCGTCGCAAAATTGAAGAGCTTGGTTCGCAATATTTTTGGAGATATGATTTGTGGAAGTTAGGTCTTTTTCAGGCTCCTAAATTTCATATCAAAGAGGTGATTGTGGGAAAATCTTCATAACTCTCTCTCTGAGCATCGGATTGGAATTCTGTAAAATGTGACTAGAATTACACGGACTATAGTTTCCTATCTATAAATTTCAAAGCCAAAGGAGTAAACAGTGACATGTGGAAAGTCATACAAGTTCGCTCTATTGAACCATTCCATAATTAGGTCATTGTGGGAGATTGGAAATAACTTTGCCTTGAAGAATCCAAATCAAGTCAGACCTGTGGCAATTGAAAGAATATTCGGGGGGCTATGGCAGGGCCGAATTTCAGATATTGAAGATCCGAAATCACAGAGATGATTCAGTTTCAATATTGAGCTCCTCAAAATCAAGAAAAAGGTGTGTATTTTTTTTTTCAAATTGCATAAGTCTTGTTTGAAAAATCAGTTTTAAGTGATTCCAAAGGCCTATTGAGCATAGATATCAGTATTGGGTTCTAAAATGCCTTCTAAAAATAATTCAACACCCATTAAGCCCTCAGATTACTCTAATATGGATGTTTTGAAGAAAAGCATGGAAACTAAGATGGATGGTTTGAAGAAAGGCATGGAAGCTACGATGGATGGTTTGAAGAATGGTATGGAAGATAAAATGGATGTTATGGAAGAAAAAATGGAAGGTTTGAAGGAAGACATAGAAGGTTTTAAGGAAGGTTTTTCAAACTTGATACAAGAAATGATTCTTAATGGCGAAAATATAGTAGATGAAAATCATGATGAGAAAAAAATAAATGTTAATCATGATTTCATAAACTTTAATGTTGGATTAAAGAACCACCATATTCCAAAGATGGATATGAGGAAGTTTGATGGCAAGGATCCTATAACATGGATACTACAGATGGAGCAATATTTTGATCTCAATAATGTGCAAAACACACAAAAGGTACGCATTGCAACTTTACATTTAGAAAAAAATACATTTGTATGGTATCGATGGCTTTGCTTCCGTAAAAAAAAATTCACTTGGTCAATTTTTACGGAGGAAATGATAGCACATTATGAGGATACAAAAAGCAACACCTTCTTTAGCCAATTGATAAATCTCAAACAAAAGAGTTTAGTGGTGGATCACATTGAGGACTTCCAAAAATTGAATATAAGGGTAGCTGATATTCCATAGGAACACAGAATTGATCTCTTCATAAGTACTTTAAAGGATAGCATCCAACATGAAGTTCGCGTTTTGGAACCTGATTCATTGGAGAAGGCATTCAGGTTGGCAAGAAAAATTGAATGTAAAATTATGGCGACAAGGAAGCCTACCACTCAATTCTATAAAGAAGGAAATGTTGCTACGCCTAGATTTCCACAACCTACAAGGTTGACACCACAGCAATTGGAAGAAAAAAGAGCAAAAGGGCTTTTCTACAGTTGTGATAGCAAATACACTAAAGGTCATAAGTGTGCTGAGAAGAAATTATTTTACATAGATTGTGAAGAGGAAGAAGAAAATGAACAAGAAGAGGATATACACCAGGAACTAGCCCCAAAAGAGGAAGAAATGAATCCAACCATATCGTGTAATGCACTGGCAGGAATTACCACTCCTCAAACTCTCAAGATAAAAGGACAAATCAAGAAGAGAAAGGTAATAGTGTTGATTGATTCAGGTAGCACCCATCATTTTATTCATTGTAAGGTAGCCAAGGAATTAAATTGTTTCCTATACCCAGCACCAGAATGCCAAGTGATGGTTGCAAATGGAGGAACTATAAATTGCTCTGGGAAATGCCATAATATCAAGCTAACCATGGGGGAATATGTATTGACTAGTCCAATGCTTTCCATTCCTATAGGAGGTGTTGATGTTGTACTAGGAGTACAATGGTTACAATATTTGGGGACGGTAGCTTTTAATTTTCAAGAACTTTTCTTGATTTTTTGTTCAAAAGGAAAGGAAGTCGAATTACGGGGTATTGCAGGGAAGTCAGGAAAGATAATAAGCTCTAATTTCATGAAAAATCTTCTAAATAAATAACAACGAGGCGTAATTGCACAATTATGCTCACTAGAAGTTCCAACATCAAAATCATCTATTTCTGCAGATCTCCAAAAAGTCTTGGACAATCATTCCAAGGTGTTTGAAACTCCCAAAGGGCTCCCACCTATTCGTGATCATGATCATGCTATTCATTTGATTCCAGGAAGTGTTCCTCCAAACATCAGGCCTTATAGATATCATTATGTCCAAAAGAGCGAAATTGAACGTATGATTGCAGAAATGTTAGAGGCGAGTATAATTCAACCTAGTCAAAGTTCTTTCTCTGCTCCTGTAGTATTGGTACACAAGAAGGATGGATCATGGCGCATGTGTCGGGATTATAGGGAGCTCAATAAGCTCACCATTAAAGATAAATTTCCCATTCCTGTGATTGATGAATTATTGGATGAATTACATGGAGAAATTTATTTTACCAAGTTGGATCTTCGTTCAGGATATCATCAAATTAGAATGAAGACAAAAGATATTAAGAAAACAGAATTTGGAACTCATGAGGGTCATTATGAATTTTTGGTCATGCCTTTTGGCCTTACTAATGCACCTTCTACATTTCAAGGGTTGATGAATTCCATTTTCAAACCCTTCCTTAGAAAATTTGTGCTAGTATTTTTTGATGATATACTAATCTATAGCAGGTCTTGGAAGGATCATGTTGAACATGTTGACAGGGTGCTCAAACTATTGCGGGAGAAACAATTATATGCAAAAAAATCCAAATGTTTCTTTGGAGTACAAGAGGTGGAATATCTGGGTCATATTGTATCTCACGAGGGTGTTAAAGTAGACCCTAACAAAATTAAATCCATTAAGGAATGGAAAGTACCCACAACCATAAAGTAGTTGCGAGGATTTCTTGGGTTAACAGGGTATTATCGCAAGTTTGTTAAGAATTATGGGAGAATAGCAGCACCTCTAACAACATTATTGAAGAAAGATGCATTTTCATGGACTCTTGAAGCAACTAAGGCCTTTGAACATCTTAAAGAGGTGATGTGCCTAGCACCGGTCTTAGCTACGCTAAAATTCACAAAAAAATTATTGTGGAATGTGATGCCTCAGGAAATGGAATTGGTGTTGTTTTAATGCAAGAAGGAAGACCCGTTGCTTTTGAAAGTCGTCCAATCAAAGGAAAGTATTTACAAAAACCTATTTATGAGAATTAAATGTTAGCAATACTGCATGCACTAAATAAATGGTGAAATTACCTAATGGGAAGACACTTCAAGGTAAAAATTGATCATGATAGTCTTAAACACTTTTTGGAACAAAGACTATCTTCAGAAGAGCAGCAAAAATGGGTCACAAAGATGTTGGGTTATGACTTTGAAATAATCTACAAAAAAGGAAGGCTTAATGTTGTTGCAGATGCACTCTCAAGAAAGAATGAAGAGGTGGAAGCATTGCTTTGTGCCATTTCTATTATCCAACCAGATTGGATAACCAGAGCAAGAGATGAATGGAAGAAGGACAAAGATGTATGGACACTCATTCAAAAGTTGCAGCAAGATCCTAGTACATCTGATACATTTAGTTGGAAAAATGATTCCTTATGGTACAAAGATCGCTTATATCTTTGCAAAAATTCCCAACTAAAACAAAATATTCTTTTGGAATTGCACACTTCTCCTTTAGGAGGACACTCAGGATTTTTAAAAACTTACCACAGGGTGAAGAAAGAATTTTTTTGGGATGGCCTTAAATCTGATATTCAAAATTTTGTGGCGGAATGTTTGGTTTTCCAGCGGAATAAAGTTGAGACAATTAATACCCCAGGTCTTCTACAACCTTTATTCATTCCAAGTCAACGTTGGGAGGAGATTTCAATGGATTTTATCACAGGTTTACCTAAGTTCAAAGGAAAGATTGTCATCATGGTGGTAGTTGATAGACTTACCAAGTATGCACACTTTTGTGCATTATCTCATCCATTTAAAGCAAGTATAGTTGCTACTACATTTATGGACACAATTCAAAAGCTACATGGGAACCCAAGGGTTATTGTGAGTGACAGAGATCCCATTTTTACTGGAAATTTTTGGACAGAGTTATTTTCTTGTTTGGGTACTCAATTAGCTCATAGCTCATCTTATCATACTCAATCTGATGGTAAAACTGAGATAGTAAATAAATGTTTGGAAGGATATCTTCGTTGTTTTGTATCTGATAAACAAACACAATAGGTCAAGTGGTTACCTCTCGCTGAATGGTGGTATAACACTTCCTTCCATACTGCAGCAAAAATGACCCCATTTATGGCACTTTATGGATATCATCCACCATCCATCACATCATCTTTAAGGGAAAACTAGAAGGTTCAAGCAGTGGAAGATCACATCGAGCATCAGCAAGAAGTTCTCCAACTCTTAAAAGGATAACCTGAATTTGGCACAAAATCGAATGAAACAACAGGCAGATCAACATCGCAGCGAGAGAAGTTTTGATGTAGGAGATTGGGTATTTTTACGGCTACAACCATACAAACAAATATCCCTCAAGCAAGCTAAGAAGGATAATAAATTATCACCAAAGTACTATGGTCCTTACAAGGTGTTGCAAAATATTGGTACTATGGCATACAAATTGGAGCTTCCTGCTTCTTCGCGAGTACATCCAATTTTCCATGTTTCATGCTTAAAGAAGGTTATACGTGAAAATCTTCCAGTTCAAACAATATTGCCAGAACTTGATGAGGAAGGAAAAATCATATTGGAACCTGAAGCGGTCACGAAAACAAGAACTCGACAGCTACGGAATCGATCAATTTCAGAGTATCTCATCAAGTGGAAGAACTTACCCACTGAAGATTCTACATGGGAGGATAAGAATTTTATACAGAAGCACCCAGAGCTACTCAAGCGTTGAGGACAACACTTTTTTGAAGGAGAGGGGAATGTTAGGTCCCTATATTACTATTATAGTCCCTTATTGTTGTTATTGTAACCCCCTTATTGTTATTATTGTACCCCTGTAACCCCCATATTGTTATTATTATGCCCCTAAATTATTATTGTTAGGTCGGCTAGGATTACATTGTGGCCCCATGGACTCCTATGTATAGAAAGGAGGTTTTGTAATTTGTATCATCCAATAATTGTTCATTCATGTAATGTGTTGTAGGTTTCCCCCTCAAAGTGGCTTATTTCTAAGGCATTGATATCTCTTTTCTTCTATTTTTGGAGTTGGTTTCACAACAGATTTTTATTTTTATTTTGAGGATATGTTTGGTTTTCTTTAGAATAAGCTCTCTAATTCATGTTAATTCTCTCCATCATCATCTCCATGGTTCTGACTAGACTATCAATGTTGGATTCTGATGTGGAGGGTCCAACTTCATCTTTGTAGCTAACCTTTCTCTCTGCTTTCAATCTAGCCCTTCTGGCATTCAGGTTAGCTTCTACACTTACTGCCCCTTTCCGCATATCTTCTAATGTAAGGGGTTCTCTCTCCCTTTATTGATAACACATGTTAGGGTAAAATCCTTCAGGAAACTTCATTAAGGCTAAGCCTTGTGGGGGTTTCATTTGTGGAGGGAGTGCATTATAAACACTATTGAATCTAGTGCAATAATCCTGGACACTCTCTCCAGCATTTCTTTTAAGATCATTGTATTCTGATAAGATTTGGAAGGGATTTCTCTTGACTTCCCACTTGTTTAGGAACGGTTGATGAAAAGCAGGGAGATAATTAATATTGTTAAGAGTTAAGCCTTTGAACCATTTTCTTGCTTCTCCCCCTAAGCTTTGAGCCAACATTCTAAGTTTAACGGTTTCATCATCTATTTCTTGTTTGTCAAAGTAGTCATTCATTCTATCCACATGTTTTTGAGATGTAGTAGAACTGCTAGCATCATATAATGGAATCTTGCCATAGTCCTTTGATAGATAAACTAGAGGTAAAGGAAGGACTAAGGGAGCATACCATGTTTCCATGATATGAGCTTGTGGAAATAATGGAGGGTTAAAAAGTGGAGGAAGGTGATGAAGTGGAGTGGTTTGAATAGTGGAAGTATGGGTGGGTGTAGCTAAATTACTTGGACCAGCTAGGTGATGTTGAGCAGATGTAGGATGAGAGAAGCCAAAGTTTTGGAGAAAATGGAAATCAGGAGGAGTGGAAGGGGAGGCTTCCCTACTACTACTTTGTTGTGAGTCTACAAGCTCAAGGTTTATCTAGTCTATACCACTTTGTGACTTGGTTCTTGATAAGCTTATTGTATGAGGTAAGTCAACTTGGGTATTTTTCAAGTTTGTAATGTTTTCAGGGAAAGAACTTGCTTTGTGAATTGGTCTGTCAACAGTTGAGTTTTTAGATGTAGGAAACTTCCTAAGGATGCTTTCAGGATTGTCAACTATTGCAAGAGGATTTGGGTCAAGATGGGACCTATTATGGAGTCTTATAGAAGCTAGGATTTTGGACCCAACAATCAAGAAAGGTTTTTCATAGGTGTAACAGTCTTAAGACACAAACCAAACTGTAAAAGAGATACTTAATCCACAAAGTATTCTTGACTGGGTATTATTTAATGTTTTGATGATAGTGTAAGTCTCCCAGTGGAGTCAATGGAAAATTAGTGGAGTCACCAGGTGGAGGATTTTTACTTGTTTTATAGGAGTGGTTGTTGTCCACCATTAGCAATCAGGAACCATTCTTGGCTAATACTTGATTCATTTTAAACTAATGAGGTTTTCTGAGTTTTGAGTGAATCTGAAATGTTTATTACTCAGTAGTCCCCAGTATGGTCGCCATTATGTTGGCTCCATGTAATCTGCTAGAATCGTAAGAAAAAACACTGCAGGGGCAACATCAGAACCACTTTGGAATCCTAGGACCTAGCCTTCCTAGATTCAGAGAGGGATCTCTCTATAAAGGTGTTTTCAATTGATATATCTTTGTGTTCTTTGTTTATGATTTTAGGCTAGTTATGAAGTTCTAAGGACTTGTTGTTTTGGTTTGATTAAATGATAGATTTAAGGATCAATGGTGTGACTGACTGAGGGAATGTTTCAGCTGAGCAAATAGACTGTGAGAAAACATCAATCCATTGGGATATGGAGTCATAAAAAGGATTTTAATTGTTCATGAACTCTACAAGGGCATTCATAGGGCAAGCTAACTATATCAAATGGATTCTTTAGATTAGGTTGTGATATGAAACAATAATAAGTTGTGAACACAACAAAGCTATAGTCAGTTAAGAATATTCCAGCACTACTTAGACAAGAAAAGCCTTTTAAGGTAACTATTTTGGAGCAAGCCAAAGGACAGGGAAAACCATAAATCTCTTTGGACAAACCTTTAATAAGTAACCTATCAGAAAATAATCCAGCAATCAAAAGACTACTTTCAGATAAAGAAAACATATAAGAAAACAATAAGAGTGGCCTAAGATCAAAGAGAAATAATCTAATCTGCTTTTGAAAAACTCTCAAAGACTCTTCAAAGCAACATTTCAAGGCAGACCAAAGGGCAAGGCATACCATAAACCTCTCTGGTTTTAGACTCTAGTAAGCATACTTTTAAAGAAAGGTTTTGAAAACAATATCTCAAGTCTTACTCAAAGGAACATGGGCTCACCAAAATTTCTTTGGTTTCACTCTATTGAATCATTTCCAAGACAACACGCTAGATGTAATTAGAAGGCAATTAAGAATCTTCCAATCAGACCTTGCAGAAGAAAACATATACATAGAGAAATACAGACAGAAATAGGGTGCTGAAACAGCAAATCCTAATCTAAAACTTATGTTTCTTTATCAAAGAATATGAACAAAATGGAAAAACATAAGGAGAAACAATAACAATTTAGGAAAACTTCACCATTGATATAGCTCAAGGATCCTGTGAAAATGCTTGTTTTATTGATGATCAAACCAGTTACAATAATCCATGTACAATAGCTCTCTACAACTCAGATCTTTCTTCAGTTCAATCTAGCATCGCTCAACTAGCTTAGCAGCGTAAATCAGTCCAATAACCATCAAGTAACCAACATTTAGAATGAGACTCATGTGTAATATTTATATACAAAATGGGGATGTGCTGCAAAAATAGGGTGTTTAAATGTTATTTATTACAAAGTTAATGATTTTTGACCTTTGAGACAATGCAAGGCCCAAGGCAAAAATATCTGGAAGAGTTACTTTGAAATAATAACTTCTGAGTTATTTTAGTTGAAATATTTGACTTTAAAGGCTTTGTAATAACTTTGTAATAACTGTTAAGCTGCTTTAAAATATCTTTGACTGTGCAATAACTGCCCGATGCCTTTATTGAAAGAAAACATGTTGAAGGTGGAAAATTTGTCTTTGGAGAAGTAATTGCTTCTTTGTTTGAGTCATTTGAAGTTGTATTTGGGTTATATGTCTTTTTTCTAATCACAAAACTTCAGTATTAGGCCTCTGATCTCTAATTTAACCTTTATAACCTATTTCACTATCCTTATTCATCATTCTGCTTTATGACTGTTTTTTCCTTTATCCTTTTCTTTAAGCCTTTGATTTTCATCTTTAATCATTGTTTTTTAGGGCTAATACTCTGTGTTTGCTCTTTGATTTATGATTTAGCCTTAATCCTTATGTTCTTCGTTTCTTCATTGCTTCTCTGACTGTAACTTGTTCTTTGTGTGCAGGGGGGATCTCTAAATGGTATAAGGGTTTATAACCCATCGATGATCATGATTCATCGAGGGTTAACCTTTATGCAGGCTCCCCTAGTTCATTTTATATGAATTCACCTCTCGGATCGTCATCCAGAGGTTTTAATTGGTCACTTTTTGACTCTGGGAGGGCATTTTGCGCCCTTGTCTGATATTATAAAACCTCCAAAAAACATAAAAAAACGTTAATTTAAATCATGCGGGAGGGGCTTAAACTGCATTTTTTTGGATTTTTGAGCATCGAGGGTGATTTGTGGAGGAGGAAGGGTGCAGAGGAAAGGTTCCGTATGCAGAACCAGGTGGAAGGACAAAGAAATTTGAATTTTGGCGCAAGAGGAGGAAGGCGATTTTGGGAAAAACCGCGGTGGTTTATCGTGCGGACATAGGGCGGTAAGTGATATTGGCCTGGGGCTGCGCGATTCCATTCATCGTTTGCCACGTGCCCTGTCCAAAACTGTTTTTTTTGCACAGGTTAGGAGTGTTAAACCTCGGCACAAAATCCTGCATGATATGAGTGTGAGCCGTCAGATCTCAAGAGGTGAGATCGACGGTGTGGAGGGTTTTCGGGGCCAGGGCGTAGATCTGTGGAGTGGAGCCCAGGAAAGGTGGCGGGCTTTTATTTGATGAGGGGTTACATGGAGAGCGGGCCCGGGAGTGATGATGTGGCATATTTTGTCGTGTAGTGTGGGGTTGGGTTTTATGCGGGGTGAAGGGAGGAGAGGCGATGGTCGTTGGATCTGGTTGAGAGACTTTGATCAACAGTGCAGATCGCATGATAAACTGAGTGGTTGGAAGAGAAGCGGGCCTGTGTTTTAATTATTTTTCGAAGGTTTGGGTGGGTTTTTATAAGGCTGGGGATTTAAATAAAATGAAAGGGTGGAGGTGTATTATATGGCGGAAGGGGCTAGGAATAGGCGAGGGGTTATGGTTTTAGAGTCATATGGGTGAGGGGGCTAGGTTTAAGCCAGAAAAGGGGCTTAAAGGACCTTTTCACAAAAAGTAGGTTTTTATCATAAAAATAGAGTTTTGCAAGGTTTTAGAGGATCTGATTGGTTTAGAAGTTAGGCTAAAACAATGTAAAAGGATTTTTACATTGTTTTAAGGCTTTTTAGAAGAAAATGGTGAATGGGGGAGGATTTTGTAGGGGGGGATTTTAGAAGGAAAAAAGGGGAATGAATGAGGGTGTCAGTGGAGTGATGAATGAGGCCAGTGAGCCAAAAATGGAGTTTTCTTTGCAGCAGGGTAAACTTTGAGAAGGCAGAAGACAGGAAATTTTAGTGAAAGATAGTCAAACTTATGATGATGAAGGCAGTGAGATTTCTAGAACTCACAGTGTTTCTCAAATACTGTTTCTAGAAATCCAAAATCAATATTTAGACATCTTTTAATATCAGCAAAAATTATAGATGGCTAACAGAAGAAATGGGTCACCAATCATGTTATTTCATTGCGTAAAGACTATGTATTGGATGAAGGTTGAAATTCCAAATTCGCATGCTCTACCATAGTAAGATGGGTCTCATTGGAATTTATACATGTGTTTTGGAAAATTTATATTATGGTGTTGAAAGGTGGATCATTTTATTTAATTCAATGGTTTGATTTCAATTTATCATATGGAAAAGCATTTGGTAATATATAGTTGCAACATTATTGTATGTAATTCAACCTTGATATGATGAACACAATATATATTATGAAGTTTTTTTATGTCATATATGTTGGTTTTGTTAACAACCCAATGTGATGATTCAAATTTTGAATATTGAATATGATATATAATTTGGGAAATATCCCAATATGAATGTGGGACCTTTATTTGAGTTGGATTATGGTTGTGTTACATGTATTGTTGGTGATTGTCTCACTTGATGATGTGTCGACCCATTACATTATTTCCTTTGGCATTTTTTTATGTATACAAGTCGATTCAGATTCATGTTATGGTTTTTGGTTGATATTTGGTAAAACTTGTTCTCTTGTCCTTTATTTCATGGCCTTGACAAATAAAAACTCATCCAGTGATTTTAATGCATCACTACAAACCTTACCAACAATGGGTACTATGTGTGGTTTCAATCCACAACTCATGTTTGAATGTATTTTTGGTTTTATACCTTAGTTTGCGAAAATTGATTTACTTGGAAATTTTACAGATGGAACTGCCACAGTTACTTGAGCTCGACTATTATATAAAGGTTAGGTTTGTGAGAAACATACCATTTGTTTTTTCTCGGTGTTGTCTAGGTAAGCCCTATGGTTAACTTTTCACTTCATTTTATTCTTTCAATTATTGGTTTACTTCTCCATGCTTGTTGGATTTTCCTTTTCCATCTGCCTAGTGACCCTAAAAATCATTATTTATATGTATTCTCATTGCATTTTGATGCATTTTATAAGTTTTAGGAAGGGCACCTCCTTGCCTTTTTCTCTCGAAATTCCTTCAAATAAAACATGCCTCCTTCCCCTGTTCTTTCTAATTTGTAACCCAATCCTCCCACATTTAACTACTTTCACTGGTTTACCTGGGGTAAACATGAGCTAAGGGTCACTATGATAAGACTCAACCTCCTATATGACCTTAAGGAAATGGATTCAAAACTTTTAAACCTCACTGACTTCCCTTCGGTACTACAAGACCTCCAAGAGCAACCCAACCACCCTAGGTGTCCAACCCTTGACATAACTCTCCTTTTCACTGAAATAGAGCTTCAAAAGATGCCTTTCCAAGGAATTAAAGCAACTATATCCCTTCAATCACTCCCATAGGCCTTCCTTCCAATGACTGTGGAATTTTTCAGTCAGTTCTATGTGAGTGACCTCAAATTCTGAGCCACTTTTTCAGGGCTAGGATTCGGGCCTATGCCCAGATCTCAGTGAAACTTCTAGAAATGATGAATAACATAGAAACAAAGCTTGTAAACCAAAAATTGAACCAGTACTTGACCTGACCGCTCCCAACCGGGACTAAAATTCCATCAAACACTTGGTAAATATGCAACCTACAGGTGATGAATGCATATCTAAACATAGGGATCTGAAAACTTATCTGGGGTTTAACAAGAAGGATTGCTGCCTTCTCACAATAGTTTCCATAACACCATGTAGATCATACATTCATGAACTGGACATTCATTAATGAAAATTTGATAAGATTCATACTTAGATATGTCAAATAACCATACTTATAACCAGCATATAACCATATAAATAACAATGATAAAAAAACCATTAAAGCCACATAATAACAAATACATTTACTCATAAAAAGCAAGAGAAACTTGGATTTTATTAAACATATGAAAAATACAACCAGGTTTGGGACTTTCATGTACCACCTAACCAAAGATTGGGATGAACCAAATATTTCTTTCATCCAATCACCCTCGTGCCATATTCCAAGCATGAACGTGGGATCTCATGGGATAAACCAATCCATAAACAACAAAGGGAATCTAGAGGTTAAACCACCTCCACCCTAACCATACCTTGATCTCACCTAAACTGGTCCAAATATCACAAAACTAAATTGAGCTTGGATGCCTCATAAATCCTTCACCATTCCTTTAGGATTTTTTCTGTCTCCACCCAACTATTAAGGGCTTCTCGGATAAAACCATCTCCACCCCCAAACCCTTGGTATTTTTCTGATACAACCACACCCAAATCCAAAAAATTCTATAAATCCAAATCTCAACCAAGAAAGAATACCATCACACCATGGCTATCCAGAAATTGAAAGGAAAGGCTAAAATCCATTGTCAAAACCCCGCAAAATCCATGCCAATGAAAACAAAATAACCAAATATGAACATGCACATACCATGCATGTCAAAACCAGCTAGGAAATCATACAAGAAACATTTTACCTGCATGTAATCCTATTGAAGATGCTTGATCCAAATTTTCCTTGCTTGATCCTTGATTTCCTTTGCTTTCCTTGTCCTTCCTTTGATTTCCTTGTCTTTCCTTTGCTTGCTTGCTTTCCTTCTCCTCTTGGTGCTCTTTTCCTCTTTGAAACCAATTCCAAAATCGAACTAACAAAAGGCCACCAACTAATGCTCTGAGGTATTTTTATTATTGATGCCTATAATTTCATCATTTTCCTTAATTTTCCTTCAATTTCATCCTCACATGCAACATGTGACCTTTTACCTTCCTTTTCTCCTAATTTCCTTTATTTTCATAAAAGAAATGCCAAAAATGTATTTTTTCCTTTTCAAATCCTTTTCCATTTCCTTTGCCAATTTCCCTTAGCCATAAACACAATAAGTGATACCCACTAGGATATTTTTCCCAACATTCAACTTGGAATACGTGTCCCGTGACCTTGGTCTTATTTTTCCATTATTAACTTTATTACATGAACTTTTAACCTGAGGTTTTTAAATACCCCTCCCCCTTAGGGGAACACCGTCCTCGGTGTTCTATGACACCTACAACCAAAAAAATCGTTGATACCAAAAAAATACTACCTATGGAGCTTTATAACCCATCTCGTTGCAGTATTTACAATAATCACCTACTCAAAAGCAAAACCATCATGACAACCATATTGTTTTTTGGAGATTTATAGCACAGTTCATTGTGGTATTTACAATATCAACCATACATAAATATGTACAAATAGAAAAAATCATTTGTCTCCATCTAAAAAAAATGAAGGATACATAGTCTACATATGATCATCCATCTCCCATGTAGCTTCGCTGGGCCCAAAGTGCTTCCACCGCACTTTAACCTGCTCGATGGCTCAGTTTCGGAGCATGAGTTGTTTCCACTGCAATATGCACTGAGGTTTTGGCTGGAATTTTCCTTTTGGTTCCACCTGCAATACAGACCAATCAATAACATGATCAACATCCTTTAAATATATTTAAAGCAATTAAACATGGAAAACATCATGGACTTTCATTTTCGGAGGCAATGCAAGTTTGTAGACCACTAGTCCAATCCTCTCAAGGATCTCAAATGGCCCACAATATGGTGGTGTCAAGTTGGCACATGATCCAATCCTCAAGGTTATATTTTTGGGCTTAATACATAGATACACATGCTCCCTAACCTGAAACTCTTTAAATTCCCTATGTTGGTCTGCATAACTATTTTTCATATCTTGTACTACCTTTATATTCTTCTTTGTAACCAGCATTTCTTGTTCCATGTTTGCCAACATGTTCGGTCCAATAAGTATCATGTTCACTAGATCTCTCCAGCTAATGGGAGTGTTACAACTCTGCCCACAGAGTGCCTCAAATGGACTCATCCCTAGTGACTCACGATAACCATTGTTGTAATAAAACTCAACCAATGGAAGGTACTCCTCCCATCTCCTCTACTAGTGTACGACATACATCCTCAGCATATACTCCAGTATCATGTTGACCCTCTCTGTTTGTCCATCTGTCTGTTGATAATAGGTTGTACTAAAGGTTAGCATTGTCCCAAAACCTGTAAACATCTCCTTCCAAAACTTGGAATCGAACTTAGCATCCATGTCTGACACAATATTCTTCAGAACACCATGTAATCTCATGATCTCCTTGATGAAGACATGTGCCACCTCACTAGTTTAATAAGTAGTATTTACTGGAATGAAGTGAGCTACCTTGCTCAATATATCGACCACAACCATTATAGAATCATTCTTCCTTGATGTCCTCTAAATACCTGTAATGAAATCCATGTAAATGACCTCCCATTCCATTTTGGAATCGAAATAGGCTGAAGCAACCCACTTCGACACTTACACTCTGCTTTCACCTGTTGACAGTCCAAGCATCTAACCACAAATTATGTCACTTTCTTCTTCAAATTCGACCAATAGTAGAACTTATTCACATTTTTCATTGTCTTCTGATATCTTAGATGACCTGAATATGGATTAACATGAAACTCCCTAAAGATAAGCTTCTTGAGCTCACTATCATCCAGCACATAGATTTTGTCCCTGAAACTCACCAAGATATCTACCATGAGATGATATTCCACATCCTAATCACCTTTACCCTATTGTAACTTGTACCTAAGCTCCTTGTACATGTCGTCATGTTGTCCCACCTATAAGATTTGATCCTGTAAATTTATCCCATGCGAGCTCACCACTACAATATGGTTCATCTGCACTCTCCTACTGAGAGCATCTGCAACCCTATTATCCTTTCCTTTAATGTATCTAATCTCGAACTCAAACTCATTGATTGACATTCATATTCGGTTGGTCAAACAGATATCTCAACCCACTGTGATCACTCATTAATACAAACCTCCTACCAATAAGATAATCCCTCCATGTCTTCAAGGCATGAATAATAACTTCCAACTCAAGATAATTAGTCACATAGACTCATAGAAAACCACCTATCCCTCCTCCAACGGGACTCCACCAAGTCCTTTTTTGTAAGAATCTATAAACACCACGAACTTTCTGTCTGGATCCACAATCTTAAGAACTAGAGTGTTTATCAATTGACTGCACATTCCTCTGTCCATTAAAATTTCTTACCTTTTCTTTTCAATGATGTAATAGGATATGAAATGCATGAGAATTTAATGATGAACCTCCTATAGTAACCTACTAACCCCATGAATTAATTGAATTCATCCACATTTCTAATACTTTCCCAGTCCATGATAGCCCTTATCTTTTCTGGATCTATTGTTATGCCTTCCTTGGAGACAACATGCCCCGAGTAATGTACCCCTTTCTAAAGAAGATGGAATTACTAATATTGGCATACAACTGATGCTCTCTTAGCAATATCAACACTACTGCTAAGTGTTTGGCATGCTCTTCCTCATTCTTAGAATATATCATCAATGAACATGTTAGCCACCAATAAAATTTGTCATATCAAATGGTGTCTAAAACACTTTTAGAGCCTTCAAGGAACAAGTTTTATTGCAAAAAAGTGTTATCTCTTGAAGACTCTTGAAGACATCATGTCCTTTGTTCATATATTCTCTATTGTTTCCTTCTTCAACTCAGAAATTCTGTTATTTCCCATGAAGATAATACTGCTGCAAACATAATTTTTCCCCTTCCCACACCTCAAAAATAACCTTCATTTTATTCCCTTTTTCCCCATCATAAACTTCCTCTATTTTCCTTTTTTCCCATTTCCCCATCATAAAATCCCCTTTACAGAGTTTAAAACTCCTTTTTGAACTTTGCCGAAACCCCCAAATCCATCGGAAAACTCTGAAAATTTCATAAAAAATAAGTTTGTTTGCCACAGGCTTAAGCCCCCTTGGGCTAAAGTCCTAACCACTCCCCACCATCTGCCCAGGTGCTAGAACCAGGCGCTAAGCCCTTTCGGTGCTTATCGCATCAGAAAAATTCAGAGCGCGCAAGTCTTTGTGCCATGCCAAAAGTTCTAATGCGATTAAGCCCTGTGCTTATATCCTCCGATCATATTATTATTACATATAACCCTTGTGCCCGCAGTCGGGTGCTAAAAACATTGTAATAATCCATTCCCGATTAATATTTTCCTTTGTAAAGTTCATAAACCCACTTTTTCCTAAGTTTGGTCTAAACGCGCCATTGCAATGTTTTTTAAATTTAAATGGGTAGATTGAAAAGCCCGCATCAAAATTTCCGATGAAATTAAGCCCCCACTGTATAAACTTCGCTCCCCCCTGCTTTATTCCATGTAAACTTATGCCCGGGACCAAGATTTTAAGTCCCAAAGCGCTAATCGCATCGCAAAAATTCTTAATGGGTAGATTGAAATACCAAGCCCAAAGTTCCGATGCGATTGGCCCTTCCCATGCATAAGCCCCAGGCATTTTTGCCTTCCATATAATCAAAGGCACCGCAGTTGGGCGCCAAACCATATCATATATATATCCCGCCCGATGCATAAAACTTTGTATTATATTAAATTTTGGGTTTTTCATGTATTATAAAGGGTTTCTGCCGGTACAAGTTTTGAAACGATGTCGACCGTTGATCTAAAGTCGATCAACGATCAACGCATAATCACATCGCAAGTATTTTTTCGAGCGCGTTAACATAATGCCACCTCCGATTGACATTCCCCGATTCATTCTCCACCGTCGATCTGATCTGCAGATCGACGGTCAGCGCTCAATCGCATCGGCGCCTCCCGATTTTCTCCCCCCGCCGAACGCTGAGCCCTGGTTGCATCTGGGCTATCCATGTGTCCAGATCGGACGGTCCATATTGCATTCCCCGACTTTGGTTTAAAAACATGCAGCCCCGCTCCTAATGTTTTTTCAACCAATCCCGATCGTTGATCTCTGCAGATCAACGGTCCTTATTAACTCCTCCTCCGCCTTTGTATCTTTTTCATTTAAACCCCAGATTTAATCTTGGCCCTCGATATTCTACATCCAATAGCTCAGATTGAAACTGCCATGTCTCCTATCCTCCGCGCATCATATCCATATCACGCTCATTCTCCTCCGTTGGATCTAAAGCCCCAGATCTAATGGTCCACATTCTATATCGCGTGACTTTTAGCGCGATGGTTAATTTCCCAAGGGCCACTCGATATGAGTGGTTTTGAAAGGCCAAGTGTCGGGAGGGAATGCATATCGTGTTCAAAAAGGAAAAACTGCCTCCCCGCCCTTTTCTCACGCGAAAACAGCTGTT
Organism: Pinus albicaulis; assembly: GCA_034641835.2. Lineage (NCBI taxonomy): Eukaryota > Viridiplantae > Streptophyta > Pinopsida > Pinales > Pinaceae > Pinus > Pinus albicaulis. The sequence goes on along the minus strand of CM076583.1, from coordinate 989,303,314 downwards.
TTGCTTCCCAAAACCACCTTCCCCATTTCTACTATGTGATATCACGCATGCTTCCCACCGTTGATCTCTGCAGATCAACGGCCCAAATTTAATCTGGCTTTACACTATCGCCCTCCACCCTCACTAAATGATTTTAACGCGTGATCTCCACCGTTGATCGCGTGGGCCGATCTCATCCGACGGACCACGATCATCCTGAACTCCCAACTCTATTTTTAACCATATTTCCTCCGAACAAAGGTTTTAACCTTATTCTTTTTCATTTTCTTCCAAAAATCCGAATAATGTGACTTCTTCACATTATTATTCCACCGCTTATCCCAACCGTTGATCTACTTGATCAGCCATGGATCAACGGTCCTGACTTAAAAGTTTCCTCTGCTCTCCTTTTTGCTTCTACGCAGATCTCCACCGTTGGATGTTGCCATCCAACAGTTACGCTCCTCCCCACAACCTCTGAATAAGTTACCCAATAACACAGGATTTATTAATTTTTATTGTTTTATGCAGGATTTAATGGTTTTTCCATTATATTGAAGAAAAGCCAGAGGCCGGGAATGAAGATTCCCATGCCTTTGAATCATAAAATAAAATCCATCCATGGGACCCAATTTCATGTTTCATCAATGCTTCATGGGCATTGATGCCATATGGGCCCTTTGCAGAACCTGCACATCAACGAGATATAGAAAATTAAAGCAAAACAAAAGAGTATCATTGTTGAAGACCTGCCACAGCAGAACAGAGGATTGAAGACAGCTTTGGCGGATTACGGATAAGATTGATTATCAAAATCATAATCCTTCAAATTAAAACAGTGATTAAAGACAAATCAAAAGATCTTCAGACAGAAAGGCCTCCACCGCCACAATAGAGGCAAATTGATTCCTCTTAGCTACCATAGTGCCACCTGTAGCTTCAAAGCACTATAACAGAGGCCAAGTTATTATCAGAAAATCAGATATTTGCCTCATCGCAGCCGAATAGTTAATTCTTCTAAAAATCCTTAATGCAAAATATCAGCAGAGTTACTACAATATGACACAGAGCCTCAAAAGTCAACAAAAGCTCCCACCAAGCTTAAGCTTAATCTTTTAATGAAAATCAATTAATACAGACAAAACATCTGTACTCTTCTCCATTAAGCCCCTCAAGGGCCGAGAAGCATTAAGTCTGTATTAATTGACCTTGGAGATATTTTATCAGATCCCACCTCCTCATTCCTTCTATAAATACTATTGTAGAAGATGAGAAAATGTTGGTTGCAGAACTTTGAAATATACTTGAGCTTGAAACTTCTACCTGTAAATAGTGTCCACGGGCTCTTGAAGCTCTACTTGTGATAGAATAGTCAGGCTGAGAAGTGAAGATGATTGCTAACCTGAAACACTGGACTTAAAGCTATAACAGGTTTGAAGCATCAATACAAGCTGATTTATGGGATCTTGGTCTATGTCGACGGTGATGTTTTTCTTATTGTAATCGTTATTTTATTTCTGTTTTCACTTTTTTCATATTCTCTGATAAATAACAGCAAGCATAGAGTTAGGATTTACCATATATCAATACCCTTCTCTGACTGATAAGCTTTATCCATATGTTTTCTTCCAAATTGTATTATTTAGGAATGATTTAATTCAGTTCAAGCAGTTAGGAATGTTGGCGTTCCCTCGTCCTGCTGTCTTAGCTAATTGTTATTCTTAAATTTTATTTTCAGTTAATGTTAAGTAGAGATGAACTAAAGAAGATATGGTGACCCCTGGTCCTAGTTTATCTCCAAAGACTATCTAAACATTTCCCTAAGAATGTGTGGAAAGCTGGCTAGTTTCGAAGTACTTACTAGATCTTAGACCATTCTTTGTTATCATTTGTGTTTCCCTTGTGTTTAATTGTTTTCTATTGAAAGTGTATCAAAGGCTAGCTAGTTTCAAAGTACTTACCAGAACCTAGTTTACTTTCATGTTTTTCTTAAGTGTATGTCAAAAGCTGGCTAGTTTCAAAGTACTTACCAGATCTTGGGCTGCTCTTTGTTCCTCATTTGTTCAATTCCCTTTCTTATTGTGTCATTTCATTCCATAAATCAGCTTTAAAGAGATCCTGAGACATAGATGACTTGCCCCATAGACCACTCTTCAACCTGTTGTTTCAATTAAACCCTATTATGACTCCATAACCCAATGGACTAAAACCAGTGATTATCTATCTTTTTGGCCGAAGCTTGTTCTATTTGCTTGCAACTTCTCACATTTGAAACTGTTTCCATTTAGAACTTCCCACTCAAGCCATAACCATGCTCAACCATCCAAAACAGACAAAATCCCTCGGCCTTCATAACTAGCCTAATATCATTACCCAAAACCTTAAAGATAAATCCATCTTTGCACTCATTGGAGAGATCCCTCTCCAGATTCAGGAGGGCTAGATCCTAGAATCCCAAAGTGGTTGAAATGGTGTTCTCCCTGCTGTCGTACTTTTCCAATCTTTATGATTACAGGAAGCTAACATTTCTGGCGACTCCGCTGGGGAAGGTCTAAGTGATTTTCATTTCAAATAATCATAAGACATCAGAAATCCTTTTCTTTAAAATGACATTTGTTCTGTTAGCTGGTTAAATCATTAGGCATAAAATCTCTGGCCAACAAACATTGTTTAGTGAGTAAAATCAACCCTTTTTCAAGCACAACCAAATAATGGTAATCATGATGAAACTTGTTTGAATCAGTGACAAACTAGGTAAACCCTAGGTTTCTCACAAGAGTTTATCTAACCTTGAAGGATCAGCTGGCTTAGCCATAAGAGAAAACTGTTTTTGTCTCATAACCGTAGCTAAGTTTTGAAACAGATTTAGGACACTCTTAACAACTAATAGGACTGAAAAATAACTCATAAAACCCAAAAATATTTCAGATTGGTATTCAATAAGCATGGTGGTGGACCATAAAACCTTTTACCTCCAAAAGAGCTAAAAAATTCCACTTGGCGACTCCACAATCCTTATCAGACCTTAAGACTCCACTGGGAAGAACCCTTATCATTGTAATATCATTCAAACTCAGTTAGAGGACTGTAGGATTAAAATTTGTGTAAACAGATTAGTTAACCTCTCAAAGATTGTCATATCTGGTTGAACTTTTCTTGTTTAGTTGGGTCTAAAAACACAGCATAGTGGCTCCTAGAAAGATTCATACTAGAGCCTATCCTGACCCGAACCCACCAGAGATAGTTGATAACCCGGAAATTATCCTTAGGGAGTCTCCTAGGATTAAATTATCAATTGTTTTCAAATCACCCTTGAGATCTAATTCAGTTCCTGAAAATCTGTCAGCTCTACAACAATCACAAGTTGACTTAGTAAATCCATTTAGAACTAGGTCATTTTATGATATAATTCAGCTAGACTCTGAGTCTTCACTTTCATCCCCGGAAACAAGTGAACGTCCTGGTAGTAGAAAAACAACACCACCTGATTTACACTTTCTTCACAATTTAGGTGTCTCTCATCCAAGATCATCTTAGCAATCTACTGTTGTTCCATCCACATCTATTCACCAAGCATCCACTGTCCAAACCACTCCACTTCATCTCACTTTTCCTTCTGTTAATCCACCTCTTGTAAATCCACCTCCACCACATATCATGGTAGCATGGTATGCTCCCTTAGTCCTTCCTGTACCATTAGTCAATCTTCCACGGGACTATCAGTCCAAAATTCCATTATATAATGCTAGTAATGCTACTACTGCATCAGAACATGTGGATAAGATAAATGACTACTTTGACAGAAATGAAATTGATGATGATTCTATCAAGCTTAGATTATTTTCTCAAAGTCTGGGGGGAGAAGTAATAAAATGGTTTAAAGGCTTAACCCCCCATAGTATAAATGGTCTCCAAGCCTTCCATCAGACATTCTTAAACAAATGGGAAGTGAAGAAGAACCCTCTCCGGGTCCTTTCTGATTATAAGAACCTCCATAGAAACACCGAGGAAAGTGTCCAAGCTTACTGCACCAAATTTAACATTGTGTATAATGCCCTTTCCCCAGATCTAAAACCTCCACAAGGCTCAGATCTAAACAAGTTTCCTGAAGGGTTTGACCCTAAGACGGCTTATCAGCTGAGAGAAAGAGATCCTGCAACTCTTGAAGATATGCAAAAATGAGCTCTTGTTGTGGAAGTTAACTTGATGGAGAAGAGAGCAAGAAGGAAGAATGAGAAGAGAGTTTCCTTTAGAGAGGAATCCACACCTTATACTTCTAGCTCCAATATGGAAAAAATTATGGAGGAGATGATGAATAAAATGAGCATTCTTGAGAGAGCACAAGCAAGTCAAAACCAAACTGCTCCTCAAAACAGAAACCAGAACCAAAATCGGAATTTTAGAAGGAACCAACCTCCAAACAGACCTAGGGAAGATGATCAACAGATCACTCCTCCCTTTCATCAAAACTATGTAAGTTAGGTTGAGGAAACAGATGAAATAACAGAGGAAGATGATATCAACATGTTGGGAGTAGATAATGATGACTTTGAGATTCATTATGATAGAAAACAAGGTCTTTACACACCTTATGATTACAAAAGAGATGATGATGAAAGCTATTATCAAGATATGGAAAATGTCATCATAGAGTCTCAAAGAGAATATGACCTTAGAAGTAAAACCAGTCAACAAACTCCCACCACCAAAACCTCTGACAAATCTTCACAAAATAGCACTGCAACCAAGCCCAAAATTGTCAAACACAAAGACAAAACAGTAGCTGTAAATTCTAATAAAGGTAAAGAGAAGGGCACTCACAATGTTATAAAACAGAGTGCAGATCTTAGCAGTACTAACACTTCAGCTAGTACTCCTGTTAAAACCATTTTTTCAAATGTAAATAGAACAAATCAGCAAGCTGATGTTGCTGATAGAGTGGTAGCTAATAAGGTTGAAACAAGTACTTCAAAGAATCAAACACCTTTCAGCCTAGAGCAGGAAATTTCCAAAATTAAAATCTATGTTCCCTTAACTGATTTAGCTGCCCATAATGTATATAGGACCCAAATTTTGAAGGCTTTAAACATTGAAGAGAATAATGACACAGTCAATCTTAACGATGACCAACCAGAGCTTATTTTTGGTCCAAATATTGAAGGTAAGTATCAAGAGGGACCTGTTCCTCCCTTTTATGTAAGTTTAAACGTTCATGACAAGATTTTACACAACGCTATGCATGATTCCTGGGCTTCTCACAATTTAATGCCTAAAGCCGTAATGGAGAGCCTAGGATTAGAAATCACCAGACCTTATAAATACCTTTACTCCTTTGACTCAAGCAGAGTCAAATGTTTAGTATTAATTAAAGACCTCTATGTTAACTTAGCACAGATCCCAGCCAAATGCTTAGTCATGGATATTTTTGTGGCTGATGTGCCCCCAAAGTATGGAATGCTACTATCTAGGTCTTGGGGGGCTAAGTTACAAGGAACTATGCATATGGTCTTGACCTATGCGACCATCCCTATTTTCAATCAGACAATGAGACTTTACAGGGAGTCCCATATGCAATACATGGTTACAAGTCAAGACAGACAACAAAACTCTCCTCTATATTCTGTAAATACAGGCCTTGATTCTTTTATCCTGTTTAACAATTAAACCTTTAGTGAACGAGTCACTTTAACAAAATTAATGGCCGATAGGGAGGAAGAAGAGCACAACAGAGAAGTGTCAAAACAGTTTGCTGCATTTGAAAACTTTAGGAAACCAAACGCAGGTCTTGAGCTACAAATCGTGCATCCATCATTTTTTAACCTTAAAAGTCAAGAAAGAAGTCCTCAACACAGAGGAAAACCTGAGGAGTCAAAACAAATTCAACTAAGTTCTGATACTCATGAACAATCAGAAAGCACGTTAGTTGAAGAGGATTTTAATCAAACGAATGAACCCAAATCTAGTCCTCTATGGAGTATGAATTTCGATGGGTCATGCACTAGAACTAATGCTGGTGCCAGTGTATGGATTTTCAACACTGAGAACAACCACACACAGAGCATTTCTTGTAGATTAAACTTTCAGTGTTCTAATAACATAGCAGAATATGAATCCCTTCTTTTAGGCTTGCATTTGTTGAAAAAGTTAGGAGCCAAGAGAATTAAAGCGTATGGGGATTCTGAGTTAATCATTAGGCAAGTCAACGGGGAATATAATGCAAATCACCCAAGACTTAGGGCCTATCGAAACGATGTTGTGGTATTTTAAAACTTTTGAGGAGTATCAAATAATTTTTGTCCCAAGAAAAAGAAATATTGCGGCCCACAGCTTAGCCTTTGCAGCTAGAACATGCTTAATGCCATATGAAACCAAAGACTGCACAACTCAGATAAAATTCAGACCAACTGATCCTGATAACAAAAAATATTGGCAAGTTTTTGATGGAGACAAACAAATAGAAGACTTCATGCAATTCAGAAATGAATTCGAACTAAACAGTTCGGATTCAAAATATGATACAGACTGCAACAGTGAAGAAAATTTTCTTGGTGAATAAGAACTGCCTCCTAAGGTTGCCAATATTAATCTTCTATCTAGAAAATTTGAAAACAAAATAGAATTGACTGCAGAGTTAGAAACAAAGGAGTTAGAAACCCTGCAGTCAAAATATCAGAGTTTGCCTAAGGGTCTGGCCCCCTTAGAAGAGTTGTTTGATTTTAAGGATGTGGCCAAGAAGCCAAAACTAGAGCCTGTAGAGACTGAAGTGGAAGAGTGCAATATGAGCAGTGAACTAAAACCTATGATGATTAAACTATCTAAGACCTTACCAGCTCAAATTAAACTCAAATACATAGAACTATTTAAGGAATTTTCTAATTTTTTTGCATGGAGTTATGAAGATCTTAAATCCTATGACACTAAAATAATACATCACAAAATCCCTCTCAAAGAAAACCAAAAACCATTCAAACAGACGCTGCACAGAATTAACCCTGTTCAGTTGCCTTTGGTTGAGAAGGAAATCAAGAAAATGTATGAAGCTGGTATTATTGTCTCTATTAGATATTCAGAGTGGGTGTCTAATCTGGTGTCTGTTAGGAAGAAAACTGGAGAGATCGGGCTTTGTATAGACTTTAGAGACTTAAACAAAGCTTCATTGAAAGACAACTACCCTTTACCTAAGATGGATCATATTTTACAAAGGGTAGTTGGGTCTAGAAGAATTTATTTGCTTGATGGCTACTCAGGGTACAATCAGATCTTAGTTCACCCTGATGATCAATAAAAGACAGCTTTTACAACACCATGGGGCACTTTCATGTATGTGAAAATGCCTTTTAGTCTAATGAATGCTGGAGCAACTTTTCAGAGAGCCATGGACATAGCATTCTCCGAAGAACTGGGCTACTTCATCATTATATACCTTGATGATGTTACTATTTTTTCAAAGACAGATGAAGAGCACTTAGAACATTTAAGAACAGTCTTCGAGAGATGCAGAAAGTTTGGGATATCTTTAAACCCTAAGAAAACACTATTTTGTCTTCAAGAAGGTAAGCTTCTTGGACACATTATTTCAGAGGAGGGTATTAAGATAGATCCAAAGAGGATTGAGGCCATATTGCAAATCTCTCGTCCTCGAAACATCAAGGAGTTACAATCTTTCATTGGAAAGATTAATTTTTTGAGAAGGTTCATCCCCAACTTGGCTGAGCTCCTTAGGAATATTACAAACATGTTGAAGAAGTAGCAAGGGGTAAAATGGACCTTGGAAGCAAAGAAATCCTTTGAACTGGTGAAACAACCGTTAACCAAAACACCAGTTCTAACAAGTCCTGATTTTTCTAAAGATTTTTATATTTTTTCATTTGCATCAGAGCATAAAATAGTTGTTGTCCTTCTACAGAAGAATCCACAAGGACAAAAGAAGCCTATTGCATTCTTTAGCAAGGCTTTGAGGGATGCCCCTTTGAAGTATAACATTATGGAAAAGCCAGCTTTTTCTTTGGTTAAAGCTTTAAAAGACTTCAAGGTATACATCTTGCACTCGCACATCATTTCCTTTGTCCCAAATTCAGTTGTGAAAGACATTCTAACACAGGACCCAGATGGTAAGAGAGGTAAGTGGATTGTTGTTATTCTTGAATATGATCTAGAGATAAAACCCACTAAACTCATCAAAGGCCAAGGTCTAGCTAGATTAATGGCCGAATCCAATTTTGAAGTTCTTGATATTAAAATGATTAATGCTTTGGATGATCAAGAGGAAGTCTCAACTCCCATTGTTGAAGATTATTTTATGAATTCCTCTTGGTATGTTGATATTCTTTATGTTTTGCTTAATTTGAACACACCTCCTGGTTTGACAAAAAAAAAGGCAAGGCTTTTGAAATTGAAAGCTGTAAACTATTGCATTATAGATAAATGTCTTTATTGGAAAAATACAAGTGGTATATTGCTTAAATGTTTGCTTGAGTATGATGCAGAGAAGGTTAAGCACGACTTCCATGAAGGGGAGTGTGGAGGCCATTTATACTGGAAGACAACAGCCAACAAGATCTTGAGGGCTGGTTACTATTGGCCTACTCTTTTTCTTGATGTACACAAGATTATCATTGCCTGTCATAAATGTAGACTTTTTGAAGGCAAAAGGAAGTTGCTACCTCTGCCTCTGCATCCAATCAATGTTGAAGCCCATTTTCAACAGTGGGGACTTGACTTCATAGTTGAAATCCATCCACCATCTTCTGCTCAGCATAGATGGATTCTCACTGCCACAAACTACTTCACTAAATGGATAGAAGCCATCCCCTGTAGGCAAGCCAATGATTCTTTCATTATAAATTTCATGGAGAATAATATTCTCTCTAGATTTGGTTGCCCTACCAAGATCATCATTGATAATGCAGCAGCATTTGGATCAAAGAAGATGGTTGAGTTCTGTCACAAGTATCGAATAACATTGGGGCATTCCACGGCCTATTACCATCAAGGTAACGGACTTGCAGAATCCTCAAACAAGAGTTTACTGAACATAATCAAGAATTTGTTGGAGGACAACAAAAAGTCTTGGCACACAAAGCTTGTGCATGCACTTTGGGCTGACAGATTAACTTTGAAGAAATCTATTAGCATGTCACCCTACTAGCTTGTGTATGGCACCGATGCAATTTTTCCAACCAGCCTTGGTGTGCCAGTTATGAAGTTGATTCAAGAGGCTTAGTATGAAGATAATGACATGATCAGAAGGATAAATCAAACCATTCACCTTCAGCAAACCAGAGAGGAGGTTTATAACAAATCATTGCAGAAGCAGGACAGCATTAAAAATCTCTTTGACAGAAGAACAAAGGCCAGCAATTTAAATATTGGGGACAAAGTTTTAAAATGGGACTCAAGAAGGGAAGACAAGGGCAAGCATGGAAAATTTGACAATTTATGGCTTGGCCCTTACTTCATTCATTTAGCTACCGGTAATAATGTCTTTTTCTTGCAGGAGTTGAATGGAGCAGAGCTGTTTGGGGGTCCTGTCAATGGCAGGATGCTCAAGCATTACTTCTCTTGATCCATGTCATGTTCTAGAAGCATTTTTATCTCTTTTCTCATTATAAATATTTCACCCACCATTGCATTCAAAGTTAGAAAAATCAAAATACAAAAACAATGAAAGAAAGAAAAGAGGGCAGATTGTAAAAACAATAAAGGTACGGCCCCGTACCAAAAAAGAGAAACAAGGTATGAAAGTGTGCAAGCTTAAATGCCACTCATGAAAAACACACTTCTAATTAGTCATACAGCCTAATCATGACTAATTATCTTTAAATTGACTGCTGATAGGATAGTGAATTCGATTTGCCAAACTGTTTAATCTTGGCTTATCAGTAGGTAGATTAGGCTAGAAATTAAAGGTTCAAACATGCTCAAAATCTGAACCTATGTTTCCAAAACATGAATGACTCAAAGTTTGTTTATATTTCTGAGTCAAAACATAGGAATAACTGGTTCTAATCAGCTCAAAATATGAACAAGTTGATAAAAGAAAAACATCTCAAAAAAGAGGCAAAAACAGAGCTGTAAAAAGATGAATGAAGTGCTTTGAAATTTCAGATCTTAAGCCTTCCATTTTGTTTTAATTTTCTGCAAAATAATATCTATGTGCAGCTTTTTTTTTATGCCATAGACCAGCATCAAGTTAGACTGTTCAATCCTGACTTGTATGCTTTTTAATTTTTGTTATAGAATTTAGAGAATAAAAATCTGTTAAACTGTTTAAATCCTAACAGATTGGTAGATTAGGTAGAGAAACGTATGGACTCAACTATTTACTCTGAGTTCATGGAGAAATAAGGAGTATAATTAGATTAGTTTTATGCTTTCAAAAGAATAAAATGTTGTGAAAATATTTTTCCAATCCAAGTGCACTCTAAAGAAGAAAAAATGCTAGATCAGTAGGATTGGGTAGGTAGAAAGCTTGTATTGATGAAGATCCATTATTTTCTATGGCTGCTAATATATTTTCAGAGCAAAAGAAGATCATCCAAGAAAACAAAGGCATCCCAATGGATAAGGCACTGATCAGCCTCCTAGAGAATGCAAGTCTGAAGTTCTTGATGCCTTCAAGAAGGCACCATCCCCAAGTGGAGCCACTGTTAGCCACCAATAAAATTTGTCAGATCAAATGGTGGCTAAAACACTTTTGGAGCCTTCAAGGAACAAGTTTTATTGAAAAAAAGTGTTATCTCTTGAAGACTCTTGAAGACATCATGTCCTTTTTTCATATCTTCTCTGTTGTTTCCTTCTTCAACTCAGAAATTATGTTATTTCCTATGAAGATAATACTGCTGCAAACATCATTTTTTCCCTTCCCCCACCTCAAAACTAACCTTCATTTTATTCCCTTTTTCCCCATCATAAACTTCCTCTATTTTCCTTTTTTCCCATTTCCCCTTCATAAAATCTCCTTTACAGAGTTTAAAACTCCTTTTTGAACTCTGCCGAAACCCCCAAATCCATCAGAAAACTCTGAAAAATTCATAAAAAATAAGTTTGTTTGCCACAGGCTTAAGCCCCCTTGGGCTAAAGTCCTAACCACTTCCCCACCGTATGCCCAGGTGCTAGAATCGGGTGCTAAGCCCTTTCGGCGCTTATCGCATCAGAAAAATTCAGAGCGCGCAAGTCTTTGTGCCATGCCAAAAGTTCCGATGCAATTAAGCCCTGTGCTTATATCCTCTGATCATATTATTATTCCATATAACCCTTGTGCCCGCAGTCGGGTGCTAAAAAAATTGTAATAATCCATTCCCGATTGATATTTTCCTTTGTAAAGTTCATAAACCCACTTTTTCCTAAGTTTGGTCTAAACGCGCCATTGCAATGTTTTTTAAATGTAAATGGATAGATTGAAAATCCCGCATCAAAAGTTCTGATGCTGAGCCCCCATTGTATAAACTCCGCTCCCCCCCGCTTTATTCCATGTAAACTTACACCCGGGACCAAGAGTTTAAGTCCCGAAGCACTGATCGCATCGCAAAAATTCTTAATGGGTAGATTGAAAGACCAAGCCCAAAGTTTCGATGCGATTGGCCCTTTCCATGCATAAGCCCCGGGCCTTTTTGCCTTCCATATAATCAAAGGCCCCGCAGTCAAGCGCCAAACCATATCATATATATATCCCTCCCGATGCATAAAACTTTGTATTATATTAAATTTTGGGTTTTTCATGTATTATAAATGGTTTCCGCCTGTACAAGTTTTCAAACAATGTTGACCGTTGATCTAAAGCCGATCAACGATCAGTGCATAATGGCATTGCAATTCTTTTGTCGAGCGTGTTAACATAATGCCACCTCCGATTGACATTCCCCAATTCATTCTCCACCGTCGATCTGATCTATAGATCGACGGTCAGCGCTCAATCGCATCGGCGCCTCTCGATTTTCTCCCCCCGCCGATCGCCGAGCCTCGGTTGCATCTGGGCCATCCATGTGTCCAGATGAAACGGTCTAGATCGCATTCCCCGACTTTGGTTTAAAAACATGCATCCCCGCTCCTAATGTTTTTTCGACCAATCCCGACCATTGATCTCTATAGATCAACGATCCTTATTAACTCCTCCTCCGCCTTTGTATATTTTTCATTTAAACCCCAGATTTAATCATGGTCATCGATCTTCTACATCCAATGGCTCAGATTGAAACCGCCCTGTCTCCTATCCTCCGTGCATCATATCCATATCGCGCTCATTCTCCTCCGTTGGATCTGAGGCCCCAGATCTAATGGTCCATGTTCTATATCGCGTGACTTTCAGCGCGATGGTTAATTTCCCAAGGGCCACGCGATATAAGTGGTTTTGAAAGGCCACATGTCGGGTGGGAATGCATATCGCGTTCAAAAAGGTAAAACTTCCTCCCCGCCCTTTTCTCACGCGAAAACAGATGTTTTGATTCCTAAAACCACCTTCCCCATTTCTATTATGTGATATCGCGCGTGCTTCCCGCCGTTGATCTCTACAAGTCAACGGCCCAGATTTAATCTGGCTTTACACTATCGCCCTCCACCCTCGCTAAAGGATTTTAACGCGTTATCTCCACCATTGATCGCGTGGGCCAATCTCATCCGACGGGCCACAATTATCCCGAACTCCCAACTCTATTTTTAATGATATTTCCTCCAAATAAAGGTTTTAACCTTATTCTTTTTCATTTTCTTCCAAAAATCCGAATAATGTGACTTCTTCACATTATTATCCACCGCTTATCCTGACCGTTGATCTCCTTGATCAACCATGGATCAACAGTCCTGACTTAAAATTTTCCTCTGCTCTCCTTTTTGCTTCTACGCAGATCTCCACAATTGGATGTTGCCATCCAACGGTCACGCTCCTCCCCACAACCTCTGAAGAATTTTCCCAATAATGCAAGATTTATTCATTTTTATTGTTTTATGCATGATTTAATGGTTTTTCCATTATATTGAAGAAAATCCAGAGGTCGGGAATGACGATTCCCATGCCTTTGAATCATAAAATAAAATCCATCCACGAGACCCAATTTCATGTTTCATCAATGCTTCATGGGCATTGATGCCATATGGGCCCTTTGCAGAACCTGCACATCAACAAGACACAGAAAATTAAAGCAAAACAAAAGAGTATCAATGTTGAAGACCTGCCACAGCAGAACAGAGGATTGAAGACAGTTTTGGGGGATTACGGCTAAGATTGATTATCAAAAGCCTAATCCTTCAAATTAAAACAGTGATTAAAGACAAATCAAAATATCTTCAGACAGAAAGGCCTCCACCGCCACAACAGAGGCAAATTGATTCCTCTCAGCTACCACAGTGCCACCTGTAGCTTCAAATCACTCTAACAAAGGCCAAGTTATTATCAGAACATCAGATATTTTCCTCATCGCAGCCAAATAGTTAATTCTGCTAAAAGAACTTAAAGCAAAATATTAGCAGAGTTACTACAATATGACACAGAGCCTCAAAAGTCAACAAAAGCTCCCACCAAGCTTAATCTTTTAATGAAAATCAATTAATATAGACAGAACATCTGTACTCTTCTCCATTAAGCCCCTCAAGGGCTGAGAAGCATTAAGTCTATATTAATTGACCTTGGAGATCTTTTATCAGATCCCACCTCCTCATTCCTTCTATAAATATTGTTGTAGAAGATGAGAAAATGTTGGTTGCAGAACTTTGAAATATACTTGAGCTTGAAAGTTCTACTTGTAAATAGTGTCCACGAGCTCTTGAAGCTCTGCTTGTGATAGAATAGTCAGGCTAAGAAGTGAAGATGATTGCTAACCTGAAACACTGAACTTAAAGCTGTAACTGGTTTGAAGCATCAATACAAGCTTATTTATGGGATCCTGGTCTATGTCGACGGTGATGTTTTTCTTATTGTAAATCATTATTTTATTTCTGTTTTCACTTTTTTCATCTTCTCTGATAAATAACAGCAAGCATAGAGTTAGGATTTACTGTATATCAGTACCCTTCTCTGACTAATAAGATTTATCCATATGTTTTCTTCCAAATTGTATTATTTAGGAATGATTTAAGTCAGTTCAAGTAGTTAGGAATGCTGGCGTTCCCTCGTCCTATTGTCTTAGCTAATTGTTATTCTTAAATGTTATTTTTAGTTTATGTTAAGTAGAGATGAAATAAGGAAGATATGGTGAGCCTTGGTCCTAGTTTATCCCCAAAGACTATCTGAAAGTTTCCCTAAGAATGTGTGGAAAGCTGGCTAGTTTCGAAGTACTTACCAGATCTTAGACCATTCTTTGTTATCATTTGTATTTCCCTTGTGTTTAATTGTTTTTCTATTGAAAATGTATCAAAGGCTGGCTAGTTTCGAAGTACTTACCAGATCCTAGTTTACGTTCATGTTTTTCTTAAGTGTATGTCAAAAGCTGGCTAGTTTCAAAGTACTTACTAGATCTTGGGCTGCTCTTTGTTCCTCATTTGTTCAATTCCCTTTCTTATTGTGTCATTTGATTCCATAAATCAACTTTAAATAGATCCTGAGACATAGATGACTTGCCCCATAGACCACTCTTGAACCTTTTGTTTCAATTAAACCCTACTATGACTCCATAGCCCAATGGACTGAAACCAGTGATTATCTATCTTTTTGGCCGAAGCTTGTTCTATTTGCTTGCAACTTCTCACCTTTGAAACTCTTTCCTTTATAACTTCCCACTGAAGCTATAATCATGCTCAACCATCCAAAACAAACAAAAACCCTCGGCCTTCATAACTAGCCTAATATCATTACCCAAAACCTTAAAGATAAATCCATCTTTGCACTCATTGGAGAGATCCCTCTTTGGATTCAAGAGTGCTAGATCCTAGAATCCCAAAGTGGTTGAAACGGTGTTCTCCCTGCTGTCGGACTTTTTCAATCTTGTTGATTACACGGAGCTAACATAACACAATAACAAACTTTTCCAGATAAGGACGCAACACACTATTCATCAAGCACATAAAAGTAGTTTGAGCATTAGTCAAACCAAATGGAACTACAAAAAAATCATAATGTCCATACATGGTCCTAAAATTAGTATTTTATATGTCCTCTTCTTTGATGCTTACCTAATGGTATCCTGATCTCAAGTCAATCTTCGAGAACACTACTTCTCCCTTCAACTGGTCAAACAAGTCATCGATCCTTGCAATGGATACCTATTATTTATCATCACCTTGTTCAACTACATGTAATCAATGCACTACCTAAGATTACCATCCTTCTTATTCAGGAACAATATTAGTGCACCCCAAGATGAAGCTATTGTCCTAATATATCCCTTATCAAGCATTTCCTACAGCTGCAACTTCAACTCTACTAACTTTGTGTACTCATCTTGTAAGGTGCCTTTGATGTTGATGTTTCTCTTGGTACCAATTCAATAGAAAATTATACTTCCTTGTGAGGAGGAAAATTTGGAATATCTGCTGGGAATAAATCCTGAAACTGCTGCAAGACTGGATACCTCTTGAATATTTATGCATCCTCAACATCCCTATCCTCGTCATTGGGAATATGAACTTCCAACATCACACACCCTTTCCTACAACTGTGATTTTCCTGCACAATTGTGACCATCCTCATTGATGTAGGCTTCTTCTTTACCTGCAAGACTCTCTTTTCCCCATTATCATCCATGCACTCAATAGCCTTCTCATAACAATCCATATTATTCTTATGAAGATACAGATAATCCATACCCAAAATCATATTATATGATCCCAATGGCAGTACATTCAGATGTGTTGTTGTAGGCATATCATTTATCTCAAATGCACAATATTTTACCCAATGATGAAGTCTCTTCTTAGTACCTGTAGCCATTTGCACCAACCAAGACTCTGCATGCACTTGTTTTCTCAAGCCATACTTATCCACCAGGTCAAGATTAACATAATTATAATTAGATACAGGATCAATCAAAATAGAAACAACTTAACCACAAAACTTACCTTCCATATCAATAATGGATTCTTGATGATCTGCCTGCCTGTTGTCCACAACTCCATAAATCTGAGGAATGATATGACCCACATATACAATTGTCTTCACTTCCTGAGAACTATAGATCTTAGGCATGTCACCTTGGTACAATGGACAATCCTTCTTGCGATTGTCTTTTCCACATATCCAACACTGCAACGATCCCCTACCATCACCTATATTATGTTGCTCATCAGGATTTAACCCATGTCCCTTCTCCACTGCATTGAAATTATTGTAAAGAGAAAAATTTCTCACCTTCATCCTAAGGTCTTCCCCACTTTGGTGGCCATTTAGCTTCAGATCATGCTTAGGCTCAGTTTTACGCTTTGACTACTCATAAAAATTCTTAAGTTTCCTGATGGCTTATTCCATCAACCTAGGCTCATCAAACTCAATCCAGACTCTATATGTTGTTGGAAACCCATTTATGGACCTTTGAATCTTATCCTTATCATCCTTGAGGTAAGGCACATACCTCAATAGCTCTAGGAACCTGCGAGTATACTCCTCATATGTCATAGAATCCATCTACAACTCATAAAATTCCTTAGCTTTGTCATCGTAGTATCTCTCAGATAATTTCTTCTTCTTGAAGAGCCTCTCAAACTCATCTCAAGCCAACTCTTCTTCTCGAATACTCTTTACATTCTTCACATATTCCCACCAAATTTTTGTTTTCCCTTTAATACTGAAGGTGGCTTTTTTGGCTTTCATTTTCTATGAATAGCTATGCAATCTAAAGAATTTCTTCATCCAAGAAACCATGCCTATGAATCTCCTGACTTCTTCATCTCTCCATCGGATGTAGGAGGCTTGAATTTCTTGAACTCCTATGGAAAGTACTCAATTCTCCTATAAGGATGATGACGGTGATGATGATGATAATGTATCCTGGATGAGGAACTGGAAGGATGCCCATATATACCAGTCCTCCTGTCAGGTGTATCCAGTTGATTTTACCCTCTGATTATGTCCACTTTATCCAGCCTATATCAATACCAAGAGCTACTACCATAGGCTCCCCTATTTTTCTCTTCCTACTCTTGATTGATCTTCAATTGTCCTTGTCTCTACAATTCCAAAAAGCTCTGAAGAATTATTGCACTGACTTCTACTTGTTTTTCCTGAGCCCTTGCGAGTATTTCTTGAGCCTCAACCAACCTGTCATTGTATTATTTGTAACTTTTGATATTTGCCCTAAACTCCTCAATGTATCTGTTATACCAGTAGAATACTCTTCTCCTTACTTCCCAACTAATAGGTAGGGAGATTCAGGGGAACTTTAGTCTACAATTTTTCTCGTCATTTTTTATTCTCTTATTCCTTTAAGTGTATTATGTCATATAAACCAAATAGATACCAAAATCAAATCCACACCTCATTGATGTTTAGGGGAGGATTATCTCATCTACAAGATCATTCCACATTAGCATGTACATTTATAATCATAATCATATCCATATAATAACATAACAACATAACAAAACCATGCGTGTCCATACAAATTGTATACCATGACTCCATGAATGATAACCATAACCTTGAAAAAATCAAAATTTACCCAAAGAGAGCGCAACTCACTTTGATACCACCCTATAACCCACTCCTCCCACATTTACCTGCTCTCACCGGTTTACCCAGGTAAATATGAGTTGAGGGTCACTATGATAAGACTCAACATCCTATATGACCTTAAGGAAATGGAGTTGACAACTTAAGAACCTACTTACTTCCCTCAGGTACTACAGGACCTCTAGGAGCAACCCAACCCCTCAAGGTGTCAAAAACATGAGATAACTCTCCTTTTCACTGAACTAGATCTTCAGTCGCTCCCTTTCCAAGGCATGCAAGTGACTATATCCCTCCAGTCGCTCCCATAGGGCTGCCTCCCAGTGACTGTGGACTTTTCCAGTTAGTTCCATGCTAGCAACCCCAAATTATGAGCCACTTTTTTAGGGCTAGGACTCAGGACTCTGCCTAGACCTCAGTGAAACTTCTATAAATGATGAATGATGGAAACAAATCTTATAAACCAAGACTTGACCTGACCTCTCCCAATCGAGAGTCACATTCCTTAAAACACTTGGTAAATATGCAACCTACATGTCATGAATGCATATCTGAACATAAGAATCTAAAAAATTATCTGAGGTGTAACAAGAAGGATTAGGGCCTTCTCACAATATCTTTCATAACACCAATTAGGCCATACATTCATGAACTGGACATTCATTAATAAAAATGTGATCAAATTCATACTTAGATTTGTCAAATAACCATGCTTATAACTAGCATATAACCATATAAATACCAATGATAGAACGGCCATTAAAGCCACATAATAAAAAGTACATTTAATCATTAAAAGCAAGAGAAACTTGGCTTTCATTAAATATATGAAAAAACCAACTAGGTTTGGGAGTTTCACATACCACCCAACCATAGATTGGGTTGATCCAAATATTTCTTTAATCCAATCACCCTCATGCCATATTCCAAGCATGAATGTGTGATCTCATGGGATAAATCAATCCATAAACAACCAAGGGAATCCATATGTTAAACCACCTCCACCCTCACCATACCGTGATCTCACCTATACTAGTCCTGAGATTACAAAACCAAACCAAGCTTGGATGCCTAAAAATACTTCATCGTCCCTTAAGGAATTTTCATGTCTCCACCCACTTGTTAAGGGCTTCCCGAAGAAAACCATCTCTAACCGAAACTCTTGGTTTTTTCCCAAGACCACCTCACCTGGATCCAAAAACTTTTGGTAATCCAAATCTCAACCGAGAAATAATCCCATGACACCATGGATATCTGGAAATGGCAAGGCAATGCTAAAAATACATTGTGAAAACCTGGCAAAATCTATGTCAATGACAGCAAAAGAACCAAATACCAACATGCACATACCATGCATGTCAAAAACAGTTGGGAAATCATACATGCAACCCATTACCTGCAAGTACTCTTACTAAAGTTGTTTCATCCAACTTTTCATTTCTTGATCCTTACTTTCCTTTGCTTTCCTTGTCCTTCCTTGGCTTTCCTTGTCCTTCCTTGGCTTTCCTTATCCTTCATTTTCTTGCTTGCTTGCCTTCTTCTATTGGTGCTTTTCTCCTCTCTGAAACCAATTCCAAAACTAAACTAAAAAATGGTCACCAACTGATGCTTTGAGGTGTTTGTATTATTGATGCCTCTAATTTTTTCATTTTCTTTCAATTTCCTCCTCACATACAACCTGTGACCTTTAACCTTAATTTTCTCCTTATTTACTTTATTTTCATAAAATAAATGCCACAAATGTATTTTTTCCTTTTTAAAGCCTTTTCCATTGCATTTGCCAATTTCCCTTAGCCATAAACACATCAAGTGATGCCCACTATGATATTTTTCCCAACATTCAGCTTGGAATGTGTCCCATGGCCTTGGTCTTATTTTACCTTTATTAAATTTATTACATGAACTTTTAACCTGAGGTTGTTACAAACCCCTCACCCTTAAGGGAACATTGTCTTTGGTGTTTTATGATACCTACAACCAGAAAAAACCATTGATACCAAAAACATACTACCTACTGATCTTTATAACCCAACTTTTTGCAGTATTTACAATAACCACCTGCTCAAAAGTAAACCATCATGACAACCATACCGCTTTTTGGAGCTTTATAACATAGCTCATTACAATATTTACAATAGCAACCATACATAAATATGCACAAATACCAAAACTTATTTTCCTCCACTGGAAAATAATGAAGGATACATATCTTACATCTAATTAGCCATCTCCCATGTATAGCTTCATCGAGCCCAAATTTCTTCCACTGCACTTTGACTGCTCGATGGCTTGGTTCTGGAGCCTGAGTTGTTTTCGCTGCAATATTAATTGAGGTTTTGGCTGGAATTGTCCTTCTAGTTGCATCTGCAATACATACCAATCAATAACATGATAAACATCATTTACATATATTTTGAGCAATAAAACATGGAAAAAATCATGGACTTTCATTGTTAGAAGCAGTGCAAGTCTGTAAGCCACTAGTCCAATCCTCTCAAGGATCTCAAAAGGCCTACAATATCGTGGTGCCAACTTGGCACATGATCCAATCCTCAAGGACTTCTTATTGTGCTTGATGCGCAAACACACATGATCTCTAACCTGAAACTCCTTAAAATCCCTATGTTGATCTGCATAACTCTTATGTCTAGTGCTTGAACCAGAACTTGACCTGACCCCTCCCAACCGAGAACGACATTCCGTCAAAAAAATGGTAGACATGCAACCCATAGGTCATGAATGCATATCTGATCATGAGGAACTAAAACTTATTTGAGGTTTAACAAGAAGGATAAATGCCAGCACATAATAGCTATCATAACACCAATTAGGTCATGCATTCATTAACCATGCATTCATCAATTAAAATGTGATAAGAGCCATACTTAGACTTGTCATATAGCCATGTTCATAACCAGCATAAAACTAGATAAATAAAAATGATATAATAGTCATTATATCCAAATAATAACAAGTATAATTACTCATCAAATACAAGAGAAATTAGCTCTTATTAACCAATGCAAAATTCAACCAAGTCAGGGAGTTCCACATACCACCCAACCATAAATTGGGTTGAACAAAATATTTCTTTCATCCAATCACCCTTGTGCCATATTCCAAGCATGAATGTGGGATATCATGGGTTAAACCAAACCATAAACAACCAAGGGAATCCATAGGTTAAACCACCTCCACCCTCACCATACCATGAACTCACCTAAACTGGTCCCGAGATCACAAAACCAAACCAAACTTGGATGCCTTTGTTTGACACATTGTAAAGATTATTTATTTTCTTTATTTTATTTGTTTTACTTCAAAGTGGTATTATAGGCTTTAAATTGGGCATAGTACCCATGTTTCTGGCCTATCCAGCTAGAGATTCGAGGGTTGAGCAAGTGAATCTTTAATATTCATCGATAAATCCTATTATGTAATTAATAAGAAATAATGTAGTAATGATTAGTTGACATAGGCCCCTAGGGATACTCATGAGAAAGCATAAATATATGAGTATCTTTGTATTGTTGATGTGTTGGATTGTATTGTCTTGTAGCAAGGATAGCTTGTGGAATTATCCCTTCCATAAAGATTTTTTGATGGTGTTACCCTATCTTAAAAAAAGATGTCCTCCCTACATTCAAACACATTTGGTCAGAAACACATTTTTAAGAAAAAATGTCCTTGTGTGCAATGTAAACCCTAGGCAACCCATATCTTGGAAAGGTGAAGATGTCATTTCTTGGAATTTGGTGGGCTCATACCTAATGATCTAACCTCCCTTCTGCCTCCTCTTCTCAGTGGTTTCAGAATCCATTTCTAACCCTAGATCAATGGGAAGGGAAATTACGGTTTAGTGAAGGGAAAAACAGGGGATTTGGGTAGTTTGGGGGAATGAAGGGAGATGAAGGGGTTAAGGGCTTCCTAAATTCTTGGGAAAATTTAGGGTAGTAGGGAGAGATGTTAGGGAGTAGGGGAAAGTGAAATTGGAGGGAATGGGTGATAGGAAGGGGTCTAAAAACGGAAAAAACAGTCCTAACCTAGAAACGCATAGTCTAGGCTAGAGTTGGTAGGAAAAATAGTGAAAATGAGGGATAGGAGTGATGGGAAGTGATTATGAAGGTGTATAACAGGTGGGGGAAGGTGAGTGAGCTTCAATCTTATGGTTTTACTCAGCAATTTTTCAATGAGAACATGAAACCAATAAAATGCACTAGAAACCCTAGAAAAGGGAATTTTTCTTTCCAAGCATGAAATGAAGACACTAGAGGTGATTTGTATGCCCATTTACTTCTAAGAGATGTATTTAAACCTGCTTGATGATGTAGAAATCCTTTGAGATGATAATTTGTGCCAAAATGAAGAATGTGCAGCGAGTGCGCAACGCAAAGGAGAGATGGCACTCTTGGGCACACAAATTGTTGTTCTAAGGGTGAAAATGTTTTCTCTAAGCGGAGTGATGTCTTCTTGAGTTGGAATGAGAAAATGAAATGTTGATTTGGTCTTCTTGTAGCTTGGAATTCAATTTTTCTTTTGGTGGTGTAGTGGGCCCACCATGTCCTTTCACATTTGATTTTGAAACTCCAGCTTTAGAACCCTTTAGGATATATTACATCATGGATAAGATATAAAAACACTTTTGAACACTTTATTGAAGGTTTTTCACTATCACTACTCCTTCAAATGGTGATTTTTGATGATGAAATGACTTATTTTCATGACTTTGACCCTATGACCTAATGGAGACACTGAGTTGAGGATCATGGTAGTATGACTGAGATGAAAATGGCGATTTTGGAGTGATGACTCATCCAATTGAGAGATGGAAATGACTAGCACAAAAAAAAAATTGAACAAAGTAGTAATAGACCTAGACACCACTAGCCAGTGACTAAATTTTTATTTGAAGACCTACTGAAACCATAAAAATTTGACTCAACACCCTAACAAAAACTTTGAAAGAGCCCATTTGATCACTGGTGACAGGAAGAACTGACTGGCACTAACAACTTGTAAAAGTATATTGTATTTTGTCTTGTTATTTTGGCATTGTACAAAGATGTAAAGGGCCACTATCCCTAGTATAGGAGATGTATGGATAACCTTGATAAAGGGAAAATAAGAAATCAGTTTTGGGAATAAATATTGTGTATTGTACATGATATTTGACTCCATCCAAAATCAATCTTTTGGACTTAGTATTCTTTTTAGTGAACTCTACTAACTATGTTGGATCAGCAGGAACTGCTACTGGGTGTTGGGTGGTATGTACCATGATGCCCCAAACTTTTGCTTCCTCAAAGATAGATTGGATTCTCCCCTTCCATGCACTATAGTTACTCTACCCATCTAACCTGTCTTCAACCCTCAATCCCAAAGACATGATTCACTATCCTATAACACTGAAGTTTCAAATCTGGGTAAAAAAAATTTATTTTCTGTGTAAAAATCAGAGTGTTGTAATTTACACATTTTTGTCCCAAATACAAATTTCCAGCCAACTAAGCTCTGATACCATGTAGAATTTCAATCCCCACTTCGATTATCAATTTTCCCTTATCACTCCATTCATTTAATGTTAAATCCAAGCACGATAAAAACACTAAAATTTGGAAATGACTTGTATTTTTGAAAATACAAATTTGGAGATTTTACTGCTACTGGAAAATGCACAGAAAAATTATAACAGCCATACACAAAAAATGACACAGTGATTTTTGGTCAATGTGACCCTGGAAAAAACCCCCTACAACTCTTGGGGAAAACTAGTTTGAGAGTCCTCCTTTATTTCTGAAAATATTTTACAGAGAAAATGAAATACACAGGAAATATTCCAGCATTTACAAAATACAGACTTATCTCGATTTCCGTGCATAAACTCCACCTCAAAAATTCTGCCACATTTCAGATAGAAAAAAGAAATAAATGTTGTAAGGACATCCCTCATAAATGTGCCCAGAAAATAGCATACGGCATGTACTGGATGTACGGAAATGTACAGCACAATTTTCTCCTCGAAAATCCGGCCTAGTTGCCTCGATTTTCATGCCTTCAATTTGCTTATACTTCTCCTTGAAATTTGTGTCGTACCCTCCTTGGAATGTGTGCCAAAATTCAGTTGTACGGATCTATTGTCTTGGGATGCATGTCAACCTCCTGTTGTATGGTTCCGCTGTAAATACCTCATTGGGATGCGTGTGAAGGCTCTGCTGCTCTCCTTCACTTCCTCCTTGCTCAGAAATTTCTCCTTTGCTCTCTCTTGTTTTCTCTCAAATTCTCATGAAAGAATGGATTGATATTTTCTTCTTCTTCTCTCCTTTTACCCTAACCTAAGTGACATTTGGGTGATCCCTAAATCCAATGGCTGAGAAAGCTTTAGATCAAGGGCTAAAAATAAATGCACATCATTTTCGCTTTTTCTATTTAATCACTCGACCACTTAAATAAAGACCCAATTAGCCTTTTATTTCCATAGTCACTTTTTCACTTTCTAATTCTTCGCTGAATTTAATAAAGTCACTTTTAAATTAGAACATAACTTTATCACTTTATAAAGTCACAAGTTCAGTTGCAGCATGTGCATAAGTTATCATGAGGTTAATTTCTAGGAGGGAAAGCAGCGTGAGTCAAGGGACGGTTATGTAGGCTCAGAGGGAGTTTGGTTTCAGAGGGAGACTACAAGTTCAGAGGGAGAGTTAGCTGCCCAGTGGAAGTCTACCCTCCAGGTTCAAGCACAAGTGCAGTCTTCCAGGGCATGTAAAGAAAGCAATGGTGTGTGAAAAGAAATTCGTAGACCATACAAGGAATTCATGGCACACGCAAGGAAAGTCATCATACATGCAAGGAAAGTCATGAATCATGCAAGGAAAGTCATGGAACACGCAAAGAAGTCATGGCCATGCAAAGAAAAATCATGGAGCTAAATATTTTTAGGAACAAGGAAAGTAATGGTTTGGATGGTCGTGCATGATGCTCTCATGCGAAAGGATTCTAGGAGCATGGTGTCTTCGAAGATCCGGGTATTCCAGAAGGATGTGTGTCTAGATCAAATTTGGTGGCAGGGCCATTTCCAGGTGGTTGTGGAAATACCTTCCTCACTAAGAGGGAGTGTTGAAATTTGGTAGCTTGAAAGATATTTTTGGTTGGAAAATCTTTTGGGGATTTTTGGTTTGTTTGTTGGTGTTTGCACCGAAGGAAAAGCATTTAATATTTAAATATAAATATTTTTTATTTAAGGTGTCAAGTCAACTTAGGTTGGCCAACAAGACCTAGAGACACACCACTTAGGGTTTCACACCCCTTTTAAAGGTATAAATAAAGGATCAATCATTTGAGTTGTGTGGCAAGGCATGCCACCAAGGAGGTTGCAAGCATGTGTGAATGGTTGCACGAGAGAAAAGGAGGTTGCAGACCTATGTTAAGGGTCACAACATTGTTCCAAGGAGGTCGTAAGCATATGTGAAGGGCTGCAGTTGAGGAAGCATAGTCGAGGACAAGCTAAAGTAGGTCACAACTAGGGAGGAAGGCCACAAGTTTTGTGCAAGTCTATGCAAGAGTGTCGAGGACTAGAAAAGAGAGGCAAAGTTTTGAAAGGCAAGCCACAGTTGAGAAATGGTTGTGTCAAGCCCTTATTTTGTTGCAGGAAGGACACAATAGCAGCAAGGGAAGATTTCCCTACCCATTTCTTGATGGAGGCTTGTCAAGGATGGCCACAAGTGAGTTAGGGAAACCTGCGGCAAAGGAGACAATTCATTGCCCTGTGTGTAGTTTAGGGATACAAGAAGGCTTAAGGAGGTTGTCAACAGCACTGATAACAAGCCACGGGGATATAAATGGTGCTACAATAAGAGGGTTAAGGGTTAAACGAGTAGGCCAAGGAAAACAAATTTCTATTGGATATTGTGTCAAGTCTGTCAGGTGGGCAGCAAGGTTGACAGTTGTTGGAAAAAACCTGCAAGGGCTACCAAGTGGGCAACTAGACTTGTGAAAATTGGTTGTACGTTTTGGTGGCAAAGGACAACCACTAGTTAATGGCATATGAGAGCTAAAAGGACTCAACCTCAACCAAGTAACTTTTAAGGGCATATGAGAGCTAAAAGGACTCAGCCTAAACCAAGTAACTTGTACAAGTATATTGTATTTTGTCTTGTGTAGGGATGTAAAAGGCCACTATCCCTGATATGGGAGCCCTGTGGATTTTCTTATTGAAGAAAAAATAAGAAATCAGTTGTGGGCATAAATCTTGTGTATTGCACATTGATTTAATTGTAGGTATATTTTGTTGTGCAAAAGTTTTCAAATTTAGAAATTTTCAATGTGTTTATGTTTTGTGTTTTGTGAAACTATCAAAACATAGACCATACCTGGGGTGCATGGAATTATAACATCTATATGGTCCTAAAATTGCCATGGACCAATATTCCATGCCCTACACGTTGATATATTTCTAACAACACAAGGATCTCCTCAATCGAAGCTTATATGAAGAAGTTATGTCTCATGCAAGTTGACCTAACCACCATAGTTAGAAAGGATGTCACACCAATCTCCATTAGTCATGCAAAAAGGAATAGTCATATGGAGACTATGAAGAAGACTCTAGAAGGGTCAAAGTTGAACTCTAGTTGGTTATCAAACCATGTTATAACTCAACCACTAGGAGGAAAAGGGTTGCATTCATTTCTATTGTATCTTGTTCCACAGTAGAGCAAGACAACTTGGGAGTGGGAGTGAGGGTGCATAAAAGAGGGATTTTAGTGTCTATAACAACCTATCAGCTCGTAGGTCTCAATTAACTCCACAAAAGTGTCTTCTTCTTTTTCACTTGCATTATTTTTATTCCAAAGAAAGAGAGAGTAGAACAACCCCACTTACCAGCTGGGTTTCTGTTGTAAAGGTTTCCTAGATAATATTTTGTGTTTGTTGTTAAAATTTGGGTACCAAAGACAAGTGATTCCCCAAGACTTTGATCTTTTTCGTAGGGAAAAGTGTCCACTCTATTGTACTTCTCCTAAAAGTGACTTTATAAGTGGTAAAGTCGGTCTAATTTAAAAGTGTCTTTATAAGTGATAAAGTTACGTTCTGATTTAAAAGTGACTTTATTAAAGTCAATGAAGAATTAGAAAGTGAAAAAGTGACTATGGAAATAAAAGACTAAGTTGGTCTTTATTTAAGTGGGTGAGTGATTAAATAGAAAAAAGTTAAAATAATGTGCATTTATTTTCAGCCCTTGAGCTAAAGCTTTCTCAGCCATTGGATTTAGGGATCACCCAAAAGTCACTAGGTTAGAGTAAAAGGAGAGAATAAGAAGAAAAGATCAATTCATTCTTTCATAAGCATTTGAGAAAAAGGAAGAGAGAGAAAAGGAGAAATTTCTGAGCAGGGAGGAAGTGAAGGAGAGCAGCAGAGCCTTGGCACGCATCCCAAGGAGGCATTTACAGCAGTTTCATACAACAAGAGGTTGGAACGCACCCCAAGAAAGTAAATCCGTACAGCTGAAGTTTGGAATGCATTCCAAGGAGTGTACGGCACAGATTTCGAGGAGAAATATCAGTAGATTGAAGGCACAAAAATCGAGGCAAATGGGCATGATTTTCGAGGAGAAAATTATGTTGTACATTTTTGTCCATCATGTACAGTGCATATAGGTCGTACAATATTTTCTAGGCACAATTCCCAAGGTTGTCCGTACAACATTTATTGTTGTTTTCTATCTAAACTGCGGTACGATTTTCGAGGTGGAGTTTATGCACGGAAATCGAGATAAGTCTGTATTTTGTAAATGCTGGAATATTTCCTGTGTATTTCATTTTCTCTATAAAATATTTTCATAAATAAAAAAGAGCTCTCAAACTGGTTTTCCCCAAGAGTTGTAGGGGGTTTTCCTAGGGTCACATTGACCAAAAATCACTGTGTCATTTTCTATGTATGGCTGTTATAATTTTCCTGTGCATTTTCTAGCAGTAGTAAAATCTCCAAATTTGTATTTTCAGAAATAAATGTCATTTCCAAATTTTAGTGTTTTTATCATGCTTGGATTTAACATTAAATGAATGGAGTGATAAGGGAAAAATTATAATCGAAGTGGGGATTGAAATTATACATGGTATCGGAGCTTAGTTGGCTGGAAATTGTTATTTGGGACAGCGATGTGTAAATTACAGCGGTCTGATTTTTAGACAAAAAACAGAAAACTTTTACCCATATTTGAAACTTCAGTGTTATAGGACAGTGAATCATGTCTTTGGGATTAAGGGTTGAAGACAGGTTAGATGGGCAGGGTAACTATAGTGCATGGAAGGAGAGCATCCAATCTATCTTTGAGGAAGCAGAAGTTTGGGCATCATGGTACATACCACCCAGCACCTAGTAGCAATTCCTGTTGATCCAGCGCAATTAGCGGAGTTCATTAAAACGAATGCTAAGGCCAAAACAGTGATTTTGGATGGAGTCAAAAGATCATGTCATTCCTCATGTGAGAGGAAAGACTTATGCACATGAAATGTGGACTACCTTGACTGGGTTTTACCAGAGCTCAAATGAGAAACTTAAGATGGTCCTAAAAGAGAAATTAAAGGCCGTAAGAATGGCTAAGACTGACAGTGCTACAACATACCTCGCCAATATCACTTCGGTGAGAGATGAGATGGCAGTGGTAGGAGAGACAATTGCACCCACTGATTTGGTGAGGATAGCCTTGCATGGTCTTCCCAAGACTTGGGAGAGTTTTGTACATGGTATTGTCGCATGGAAGAGCCTTCTTGGATGGGAAATGTTGTGGACAATTGCATTCAGAATGAGATCAGGAAAAAACAACTAGGGGCAGCCAAACAGGGGGAGGAGGATGACAATGTGGCATTGTTGGCAAGAGGCAAGAAAGGCAAATAAAAGAAGGGAGATTCCACCAGTGGAGGCAAAGTAAAAGGTAAAGGCACGCAGCAAAGCAAAGAAGAGGACTCTTCCAAAGTCAAATGTTGGAATTGTTAAAAGATGGGACACTATGTTGTTGTGTGTCCAAAGAAGAAAAATAAGAAAGGGAAAGAGACAACCATGGCAGCTTTTGCAGAGATAGAGGATTTCTTAGAGAGTTTTGATTGAGAGTTTGGATTCATATCTTGTGAGTCCTCCAGCGCAGTATCACCTGCCATACAAGTTCAAAGGGAGTATGCACTCGCCTCTACTAGCAGAGCATCTTCTAGTGTTTGATATGTTGACAGTGGCGCTTCTCGCCATATGACAGGAGTGAGGGAGTACTTCTCAGAGCTATCATAGAGTGATATTGATATTGAGGTAGTACTTGGTGATGACATCATTGTTAGAGCAGATGGTGTTGGAACATTAACATTTGATAGGGAACCCAAGCCTCCCTTGAAAGTGTCAGATGTTCTATATGTGCCTGGAATGAAGAAGAACTTGATATTCGTTTCAGCACTTGACGACAGAGGGTATGAGTGTTGTTCAGGAATGGTCAAGTGCTTATATATCCTATGGGAACTCCAGCTGCTTCAGCTAGAGTGATTGGAGTGCGCCATGCTAAGGTGTACAAGTTCTCATTCCAGCCATTGATGGCATTGAGTAGTAGTACTAGGGACAGGACCAACAACAATTCTAGTAGTTCAGATTTGCGCGGGATCTTTCATCGTGGGTGGTGAGCCCTGGTATCACACTAAGAGTGTTGCAACTCCCAGGGGCTACCCTACTTTACTTTAACAACCCGGGGTTCGTAAAAACTTGGAGGGGACAGTGCTATATGCACAGCAGATACATTCTACTCATGTCATCCTCTTCCGCTCTACGAAAGGGTGCTACTTCGAGGGGTTCTTAGTGAACTCTGTCACACTTCAATGAAAC
Source organism: Pinus albicaulis (assembly GCA_034641835.2). Taxonomy (NCBI): domain Eukaryota; kingdom Viridiplantae; phylum Streptophyta; class Pinopsida; order Pinales; family Pinaceae; genus Pinus; species Pinus albicaulis. The sequence continues at coordinate 989,273,892 of CM076583.1, read as the reverse complement.
TAAAATAAATTGCAGAAATTAAATGACAGAAGGAAACTAAATTAAATTTCTAAAAAAAATGACAGGAAGGAAACTAAACTAAATTGCTGAAAGGAAATGACAGAAAGGAAACTAATTTAACTTGCTGAAAAGAAATGGCATAAAGGAAACTAATCTAAATTGTTGAAAAGAAATGGCAGAAAGGAAACTAATTTAAATTGCAGAAAGGAAACTAATTTAAACCACACTTAACTTAGCCAATCGGCTAAACACACCCTACTTATCTTATGATCTATCTACCATGCTTCTATCCATGACTTAATTATAATTGAAAAAGTGTTGATTTGCAATTTGGAGGAAAAAGCGCTAAAGAGGCTAATGGAGGGCTTAACACATGAAACAAGGCTTAGAAGTGGGAGGGGGTTTAAACCTTACTAAAATTTTATTATAGCGCAAAAAATGCTTTGGAGCGGAATGCTTTGAAAATTGCAATGGCGGAGAAGCGGGAGTACAGTTCGAAAGCAAGAACGAAATGTGATTTTCAAAAAGGGAAAAGGTTGCGATCTACGATATGCGATATCACAATATCGCAATCGGCAGACAGGAGCAGTAAGTGTTAACAAGGAGCAGATAAAGATTGTGAAATGTAATTTGTGATGGGATAAATACTGTGAAATGTGATTTGCGGTGTGGCGGAGTACGGAGCGATATCACATTCGGCGTTTGGAGCAACAAGTCTTAAAGGAAAAGGGGAAAAGGTTACGAAATGTGAAATGAAATGGGTGACGTGGCGGTGGGACTGGTGATGGAGCACAATACCAATATGGCAATCGGCATCAAAAGCGGTAAATGTTAACGAGTACCGAATAAAAATGCGATTGCGATTTGCGACACATCGGAGTATAAAGGATATCACAATCGACGTCGGGAGTAGTAAGTATTAACGGGAGCAAATAAAAAATGCAATTGCGATTTGCGATGTGGCGGAGTACAAAGGATATCGCAATCGGCGTCGGGAGTGGTAAGTATTAACGGGAACAAAATAAAAGTTGTGATTTGCGGTGAGAGAAGTACGGTATCGGGAAGTTCGAGGAGCAAGGGCAGAGTGCGATAACAATATCGCAATCGGTAAAAAGGAGCAATAAGTCTTAAAGGGAAAAGGGAAAACATACGAAGTGCAATTTGCGAAAAGGCGAAGTACGGTAGCGGGAAGTTTGAGAAGAAAAGGGCAGAGGTCAACTTATAAGGTTTTGAAGTTTTTTTTTTCGTTAAAATCGCTACGATAGCCATAAAACATGAAAACGAAGGAATAAAAGGAAGACTTAGTAGTTTTGAAATGTTTTGGGGAATAAAAGGGTGTCGCAACTGCAATAAGTGAAATAGAAGGAAATAGATGTGTAACAGCAAATATGGAAGGGAGACGGGAAATGAAGCGGGGAGGTGTCAATGAACTTCTTTCGGGCGAAGATTCTTGTACCTGCAATCAACCCTGCCTACTTATGCAAAAAAACAGACGAGTGTGTAATAAAAACATTGAACAAAAAGAAATTTTTTGGAATTTGTGAAAGTCTACCCCCCTCGAGCTCTATTGACAGAGATGAGAAGGGAAGTCTAGATCCACAGCTTTTAGAGTTTTATCCTCTATTTTACTACTCATAAGGAAATGAAAAACTACAACATCAAACTGAAAGCAAAAAAAACTAAATAACAATGAAACTAGTAGAAACATATCTAACTAAATGGCAGAAGCAAAACTAGCTAAATGAAAGAAAGGAAATAATGAAAACAACATAGAAGTTGAGGCACATGGGTTGGGCCCTAACCGACGAGCCCAGCGCTCTGGAACTAGATCAATAAAAATTCATCTGAATACTAATTGCATTAAAAATACAATCTTATTGCATCCTGAAGGTCTTAAACAATATAAGCCTAATAGAATGGAAAATGAATGGCATGGGATGGAATGGCATGAAAATGGAATGGAATGGATTGCATCGAATGGACAAAAATCCATTGGAATCGACCCTAACTAGCTCTTGATCAGCTTTATTTATCCTCAATGGTAGCTACCAATAGCTCCCTAAAAAATAGGTAATGAGTCCACTTGATTCCAAGTGAAGTATGGCTTGAGTGCACTTGGTTTTGAGTTGCTTGGTTGCCTCTGGAATTCGAATTGCTGGAGGGGATCTCATGAGGATCCTTTGGCTACCTTTGAGAGTTAAGGAGGGTAGAAAACCCCCCTTGAATCTCTCTAAGATTTCTCCCTAATTTCCTGATATTGTGCTCATTTATTCTTCACTCTTGATCTTCCAGTGGCAGGAAGCAAGTCCCTAAATTATCTTCTTCTCCAAATCTGCATAATTTGTCCAATATTCTCACAATATTCTACAAAAATAACTAATATTAAGCACAAATATGCAATTGCCTTTAAACCTTCCTAAAAAAATATTAAAGCAGAAGAAAACATTACAAAGTGCAGAAGGAGAGATTTGATATATCCTTTTATGTGCATAAGAAAGGTAGATGGGTCTGAGAAAGGTTAGATGGGCCTTAATTTATGTCTAATTTAGAGGCCCATCAGCAGGATGGGTCACATGTATCATGGAGCCTTGAGGACATTGAGGGAGATAGTCATTGGTGTGCCAGATTTCAGTTTTGATCACCTTGATGTATGCAGAGGATGTGTTATGGGGAAGTTTGCAAAAGCCCCTTTTCCCAGCAGAGACAGCAGGACGACAGGGATCCTTGACTTGATGCATTCTGATGTGAGTGGTCGGATGTCTCATGTGTCCTTGAGTGTCTTTGAGTATTATGTCTTATTCATTGATGACCACACTAGGAAGACCTGGATTTATTTCTTGAAGACCAAGGGTGAGGTCTTCAAGCGGTTTCAAGAGTTAAAAGCTCTCGTGGAAACCCAAACAAGCAGGAAGATCAAGGTACTAAGGTCAAACAATGGAGGTGAGTATACTCTTGGTGAGTTTGTGGATTTTTGTGCCGAGGCAGGCATTAAGAGGGAGTTCATGGTTCCCTACAATCCCTAGCAGAATGGGGTGTTAGAGAAGAAGAACAGATCCATTGTAGGGGCTGCCAAAGCCATGCTTCACGATCAGGAGTTACCTTATTTTTGTGGGCAGAGGGCTGCAACACTGCTATTTACTTATAGAACCGGAGTCCACATCGTGCCTTGGGGAATGTGACTCCTAAGGAGGCTTTCACAGGGAAGAATTTTGATGTTGGGCACTTCTGTATCTTTGGGTGTCTTACATATTCTTATGTCCCCAAGGAGAGTAGGACCAAGCTAGAACCTTCTGTAGACAAGGGCATCTTTGTGCGTTATAGCAAGACCTCGAAAGCCTACCGTATTTACATTCCTGTAAAGAGGAGAGATCTTTCAGGAGATCACAGGAGTTAGAGTATATAAAGTCACCAAACACTCAGCAGCAGTTGAGTCAGTCATAGGGATCCAATGCACCGAGTGTAGGAGGTCAAGGATCAGGGGGTACATCTATTACAGTCTCAGGTCCATCAGTGAGCAGTGGCTCTCAAAGTCAAGTGAGTGGACCTTCGAGAAGCTCACAGGGCAGTCCACAAAACAGTTCACAGTATAGTCCACGGATGGACAGCTCGCATGGTACATCAGTTTCTACAGGCACAGGTACAGGTATGGGGTCAGTTGGTAGGCCTTCAGGAGTTCAAGTTTCTAATGATGATGAGGATTATTTCACTCCAGTGGAAATAGTTATAGGGAAGAAGAAGCCCAAGTGGCTTCAAGATACCCTGCCCGAGGCCACATCAGTTGTTGGTCCAAAGAGACAGGTCAGAGAGAGTAGACCACCTAAGTGGTTCTGTAGTTACATGGCATTGGTAACAAGCATTGTTGACACCAAGCCTTCTAGTTATGAGGAAGCCGGCCAGCGAGTCTGGAGAGAGGCCATGGTAGAGGCGTATTCTTCTATTATGAAGAACGATGTTTGGGAGGTAGTGCCTAGGCCTGAAGGTAAATCAGTTTTTACTTCCAGATGGCTCTACAAGATAAAGCATGTTGCATATGGTAGCATAGAGAAGTTCAAAGCTCGATTTGTGGTGAGAGGGTTCTCACAGGTAGAGGTAGTTGACTATGAGGAGACCTTTGCTCCCATAGCTCGGTATACATCTATTCACTCCATTATATCAATTGCAGCAGAGATGGGTTGGAAGATACACCAGATGGATGTGAATATCGCCTTTCTTAATGGCTTCATTCAGGAGGAACTTTCTATTAAGCAGTCGCAGGGTTTTGAGGTGCATGGGCAAGAGACCCATTTATGCAGGTTGAAAAAGGAACTCTATGGCCTGAAGCAAGCTTCGAGAGCTTGGTACTCTCGGATTGATACATACTTGTAGTAGTTACGGTTTCACTATGAGTGAGGTTGATCCGAACCTATACTTCATTGTGGTAGGCGAGGAGCCTCTCATTTTGGTGTTGTATGTTGATGACTTGGTCATCACTGGAGCAGAGAGACTCATTGAGGGTTGCAAGAGAGATTTTGCTTCAGAGTTTGAGATGAAAGATATTGGCTTGATGCATTATTTTATGGGATTGGAGGTGTGGCAGGAGGAGGGGCATATCTTCCTGGGACAGGGGAAGTACACAGTGGATATTCTTGGCAGATTTCACATGGAGAACTGCAAACACATGTCACTAACTGGAAGAAGCTTCACGCTTCCGATTCCGAGTTGGTGGTTCCTACACTATACAAGCAGTTGATTGGATCATTGATGTATTCGGTCAACACTCAACCAGATATATGTTTTGTCGTTAACACTATGAGTCAGTTCATGTGTGAACCCAGGAGAGTGCACTGGGTGGCTTCAAAACACATTCTTCGTTACTTGCAAGGTACTGTGGATTATGGTCTGGACTATAGATAGGGCGATGGAGTGACACTGGCAGGATACACAGATTCATATTGGGCAGGATGTGCTTCAAATAGTAAGAGAACTTCAGGGTGTTGTTTTGGGTTAGGTTCGACAGCTGTGTTGTGGTTCAACCAGAAACAAAAGTCAGTTGCATTGAGCTCAACTGAAACGGAGTATATGGCTGCTAGTTTGGCTAGTTGTGAGGCCATATGGCTTTGCAAGATGTTGTTTGGTCTATTTGGTCAGACATTGAGACCTTTTATGATTCACTGCAATAATCAGAGTTGCATAAGACTCACAGGGAATCGAGTTTTTCATGACAGGTCAAAGCATAGTATCACTTCATTCGAGACTATGTCCAAAAGGGAGCAGTCAAGCTTGAGTACATCTCCACAAATGAGCACGTAGAGGACATCTTCACCAAAGCCTTACCACGGGGCAAACATGTCTACTTCAAAGACAAGATGAGAGTGGTGAGGAACACTTTCCTCGGTAAGAGGGAGTGTTAAAATTTGGGTACCAAGGACAAATGGTTCCCCATGGCTTTGATCTTTTGCCTAGGGAAAAGTGTCCACTCTATTGTATTTCTTCTCCTAAAAGTGACTTTATAAGTGATAAAGCCAGTCTAATTTAAAAGTGACTTTATAAGTGATAAAGTTACATTCTAATTTAAAAGTGACTTTATTAAAGTCAATATTAGAAAGTGAAAAAGTGACTATGGAAATAAAAGGCTAAGTGGGTCTTTATTTAAGTGGGTGAGTGATTAAATAGAAAAAATGAAAATAATGTGCATTTATTTTTAGCCCTTGATCTAAAGCTTTCTCAACCATTGGATTTAGGGATCACCAAAAGTCACTTAGGTTCGGGTAAAAAGAGAGAAGAAGAAGAAAAGATCAATTCATTCTTTCATGAGCATTTGAGAGAAAGCAGGAGAGAGCAAAGGAGAAATTTCTGAGCAAGGAGGAAATGAAGGAGAGCAGCAGAGCCTTGGCACGCATCCCAAGGAAGCATTTACAGCATAATCATACAACAGTAGGTTGGCACACATCCCAAGACAGCAGATCTGTACAGCTGAAGTTTGGCACACATTCCAAGGAGGGTACGACACAAATTTTAAAGAGAAATATCAGCATATTGAAGCCATAAAAATCGAAGCAGTTGGGCACGATTTTCGAGAAGAAAATTATGTTGTACATTTCCGTACATGTACGTTGTTTTTGGGCACATTTCCCAAAGCTTTCCTTACAGCATTTATTGTTGTTTTTTCTCTGAACTATGGCATGATTTTCGAGGTGGAGTTTATGTACAGAAATCAAGATATATCTATAATTTGTAAACGCTGGAATACTTCGTGAGTATTTCATTTTCTCTGTAAAAGATTTTCATAAATAAAGAACTCTCAAACTAGTTTTCCCCAAGAGTTGTAGGGGATTTTTCCAATGTCACATTGACCAAAAATCACTTTGTCATTTTCTGTGTATGGTTGTTATAATTTTTCTGTGCATTTTCCAGCAGTAGTAAAATCTGCAAATTTATATTTTCAGAAATAAATGTCATTTCCAAATTTTAATGTTTTTATCATGCTTGGATTTAACATTAAATGAATGGAGTGATAAGGGAAAACTGATAATTGAAGTGGGGATTGAAATTCTACATTCGTTGTGGTTGGTGTGTGATTGTATTATCGTTCTGTATTTCCACATTTTATCTTTTATATGCTTAAGCAAAAAAATGATTAACAAATCTAGAATCTAAGAAAAACAATTTCCATAATACAAATTTCACCTTATTTTTATCAAATTTGTTGTAACAAATTGTCTAATAGAATATCCATGATAGTTTATAGATAAGTGCATCTTGGATTTGCTCTCAAACAAGACAAATTATGCCCCAATCCTACTCCATCAAAATTTAAATTCCAATATCATTTAATGGTAAGTGTGACTTTAACATTAAGTACATTGGCCACAAAGATAAGGACACCAACTTAAAATGCATTTAGATTCCAAATGTACAATTACATTGATGGGAAAAGTATCAAAAGCTTTAGAAAGTGACAATTGAAATAAACTAGTATAGCACATCTTAACCCTACATATATGAAACACCAAGAAGGATAAAAAAAACACTCATTTTCTTAGTGTTCAAAAAATCATAGTTAAAATGGTTTATATTAGTTTATCACATTATTATATATTTGTATACTTCATTTTTATTATTGATGGTGTGTTTTTTCAATTTTACATTATGCATCATATCCAAAACATGACTCTAATGTGCACGTGAAATATAGTTGACCTATGTAACGACTTAGGTGTGTAGGTGGATGGACAAATCCACCCTCCTATAGTCCCTTAAGGCTTTGTGAGGTCTCAAGTTCAAATATGAGAGCTAGTAGATGGTCTCTTGATGTTACTTAAGGGGTTTTGCAATAAGGTGGTCAAATTCTAACATAACTAGAGAACCTTGGATTTGTTAAAAAAGGCAATCCCACATGGCAGTGAATGAATAATTTATTATTGCGCAAAAAACTTAAGCCAAAGTATTTGTGAAAATCAAATTTTTGAATGGCAAAGAAAAAAAATTAAAATTTTCACAAATACAATGGTTAACCATATAACCATATGCCACGATATAACCATATGCCACAATAGGGCATAGATACCTTACAATTGTGACCCTTATAATTTTTCTAGCATAATAGAAGATTCACCATTAATTTTGTTCCCTGCCTATGATCATGTATAGAATTTGGAATACCCAACGTGAGAATTTTGTACCAAAATAACAAATTCACATTATGTGGTTAAATATTCAAGGCATGAGGTATGCAAAGATATTTTATTTCCACCATTTTGCATTTTATTTGTTTGTTTTCATTTTGATGATTTGCTTAATTTTTCTTTAAAGCTGATTAAACCATGATTATTGTAAACAAGTTGAACAAAGAAATGACTACATGCGTAAAGATAGAACAAATGAAGCCTCAGATATGATTTTGGAAGCACTCCTCAATATTATGTAGTTCCCACGGTACTAATTTGATATCAAGATTATGACTTCACCTAATGTGTTCAATTACTCAACTCAAATATTTGAGAACCTCGAAGATATATGGAAGATAATTACATGCTCCATTTTTCCTTTTTGTTTAAAGGGTGATTAAGCATGTTTTTTGGCGATAAGATTTCTCCTATGTTTATCTCTTTCACATTATCGGTGTGCCGATATTTCCAACTTTCACTCTTAATTTTCAAATTTTCACTCTTAATTTAAATAGGGGTGAGAGAGATTAAATCAATAAAAGAATAAAAAATATGTTTTATCGAACTTATTCAAGCTAATGGAATATTCAAAAATTGAACTTATTCAAGCCAATGGAATATTCTTTTTTGAAGAGCTTTGTCCATTAAAGAAGCCAAACCCATAAGCCATTTCATATGAAAAGCCTTGCATTATATTTGGTAGATCATGGTGTTCAGATATTTAGACATTTAAAAGTTAGTTGAAGTTTAACTTGGTCTACTGTGTCTATTAACTAAAATGAGTTTTTTTAGTATGCATTAATTGCACTGTAATTCAATAGTCACAATATGTTCTAGAGTGATGTGATATTTCCCTTGACACTAACAGCTATGGATCAATATTTTCTAGACATGAAGTGATTTGATATTTCCCTTGATACTAACCGGGATCAGTAGCTTAACACCTAATCAGTCCATTATCTCTATTTAAAGGGCATGGAGGGTTGGTTGTGAGAAGTCTCTTATGTAAAATATTTTCTTTTGCATGAATAAAAGTTACCGTGTTGGCTAATCTCCCTCTCAAAAAGTTTTGAGAACATAAAAATATTGGCATTGTGATCTGGTTGTGAGTGGTTACTAAAGGTTTTCACACTGTATGGAATACATTGTTTACTTAAACATAATATCACAACTTGTCTACTGTGTCTATTAACTAAAATGAGTTTTTTTAGTATGCATTAATTGCACTGTAATTCAATAGTCACAATATGTTCTAGAGTGATTTGATATTTCCCTTGACACTAACAGCTATGGATCAATATGTTCTAGACATAAAGTGATTTGATATTTCCCTTGATACTAACCAGGATCAGTAGCTTAACACCTAATCAATCCATATATTTTCTTTTGCATGAATAAAAGTTACCGTGTTGGCTAATCTCCCTCTCAAAAAGTTTTATCTGGTTGTGAGTGGTTACTAAAGGTTTTCACACTGTATGGAATACATTGTTTACTTTAACATAATATCACAACTTGTTTGAAAAAATACGTCGTTTAGCTTAACATAGTATCACAGCCTGTTTGAAGAACTACTCCCGATGGTAATCAAGATCGTGAAGCCCGTGTTGTCGTATTTCCAAATCTACTATTTCTGAACAGGTTGTTCTATTGTATATGAAACATCATTTTCAGCTAAAAACATCTTTCGTTTCATCCTGTATGAGCTACCCTATTTACCTGAACATATGGAACATTCCTGGGTATATGCCGCTGCTGCAGCAAAATTATTAGAAATAAAAATTATAAGTGAAAGAAGGGACTATGGGAATTGATGGATTAAGAATTTGAAAATTTATTAAAGCCTCGCCCATTGGCCATTTCAACGGAAAGCCTTGCATTATATTTGGTAGATCATGGAACAGGATTCCTAGGAATATGCTGCTCCTACAGCGCAAATATACATATAGAAATCACAAGTGAAAGGAACTGTGCAAATTGATGGATATTCCATATACAACAACCACGAGTCAAAGAAGACGAACTTCAAGATACCATAAGCATGATGGGTAAAGGAGATTCCATAAACCAACTTCTATATTGACAAAATCTAGTTCAAACATCTGTTAACCATATAAAATTATTCACAAAATACAAATAAATAATGACGAGTATATTGTAAGGTGAAATCCCAACAAGTGTATTGAAAATTGACCTTCCTCTACCACAAAATCCCAAAGCCTTCTACTAAAACTCCACCCTTTATATCTATTTTAACTTCTCGTAAATGTCACCACCAGATGCAGAGGGTCACCCTCTGGGATCAACACCCAAAAGATGGGGCAGGTGAGCTGAGTCCTCTGAATTTCTTGCAAATCTGAAGTGCATCCACTCTGCTGTTCACCGGCCCCTATAAGGCCATTGAAAATCAAAATGACGGAGAAAACTGCTAGAATCTATACCCTTGTACATTTTAGCATCTTTCTCAATATTCAACAGCCCTCCACGCAGTGTTTGGGTTTGGTTCTCGAAGAGCGTTGAATGTATTCTTATTCTTTCTCCGCCAGAGGTACCAATATTACTATTGACCATCAAAATACCACGCAACTACTTGAAAGAACCGGATTGAATGATGAAGTTCTGCATGTTTCATAACTTTTAAGCATGGCATCATGAATGATGAAGCTACTTCAAAGAAAAAGAAGGAAAAAAAAACAGAAAGAGACTGGTATTACGAGACAATGAAACTGCTCTGCTTAATCGCTATATTTTATAAACTTGCTTTACTAAGAAACATCATTTTAATTATTTTATTTCAACATTTAACTAATGACAGTTCAGAATAACAATAGAGACGGGAATCAAAATCAGCATCTATAAAGTAATATAGGATCTACGATTAAATATCGAATCAAAAAGCAATTTTTAGATGCAAACTTTTCCGAAAACAAGAGGTTAGCAGAGGAAGAAAGACGGCCCACCCATATTGGGTTGGTTCAGTGAAGTACCTTACTTCTTTATGTGCGACCAGCATTTTTTTAAAGTCGTTCCTTTGTGAAAATTCTTTTAAAGAAACCGAAATTTTACATTGTTGACAAAAAATGGTCATTCTCGTAGACAACAGAGTCTTAAAGACCGAGAATTATGTTGATAAAACCAAACTGCAGATATTGCTAGCCCAGTACAACAACCCACTGTGAAAGTCTATTCTTGCACATGTGTGAAATACATAAAGTTTTACTATAAACATACAAAACATATATTAACAAAATAGTACTACTTAGACTTGAGGTTTAGTGCCTGTTTGTAAAGAACAATGCCGGAGAGTAGAACGTGAAGGATGAGGGCAAGGACAGCAAAACAGGTGAAGGAATCGAACTGTGACCAGATGGAAAACCAGCTGACATCGGTATTGCCGGTCTTTTCCACCAGATATATTATTCCTGCTGCCAATGCCCCCGCTGTCACAAGTGCCACCATTACCTGCAAAACATATATATAGCGGTCTCAATAAGCTACTTTAAAACATAACCAACTGCAAGAGACAATATTCAGCATTAAACTGTCATTAGTTTTCAGTATTTACCATATCCATTATGTTAAAAAAGACTCTGTTAGCTGGGTAAGCATGTGGTCTCATTATGTTGAAGAAGGAGACCGGAAGGGACATAAGGAGATAGAAACATGCAACTCCGTTCACCGCCACAACGAAACTAAATCCACATAAAAACAAGTCAAAGTTGTAATAATAAATAATGCTCTTCTACCATTGAAATTCTGCAAACTTTCATATTTTAGATTTGTAGGAACGATTAAGGGTGCCTTTATATGTAAGAGGCATCTCGCTATATTTCATATTTAATGGTAAAAATTAACTGACGCACATACAAGGGGAATCACGCACATTTTTCCCATGGCAGCATAAACTGCAACTGAAGTCGAAACAATGGCTGACAATCGCAGAAAAAACTCGAATATGGCTATCCATCTCCATTCCAAGCTTCCATCCCTTGCTTCTGGCTTCATGCTTGCCTTTAAAAACAAAATCTCTGAATTTTTATAAACAATAAAACACAAAGGCAATCTTGCAACTCATAAAACAAGCAGCAGCTGAAGAAGGATATTGTATGACCTTTGCTTTTCCAGTGACCAAGATAAATATATTGCCCAACATGGAATACATCAGAGATAGACCCAAGTCAAGGAATGTTCTCTTTTATTTGTAGGGGAATATATAATATACACTACCTGCAATACAACACTGTACTGTGTATTGTGGTTGCTGAAAGTAGTTCAAGGGGACAAAATTGACTCAGACTTACACAAAAACATTCCCTCCCAAAAAGAACATGCAAGCTCCCACAAACCAAGCCTAAACAAAATAAGATAAAGCAATCACCTAAACTAAAATGGCCCGTATGGCCTACTTTCAAAAAATGGAAATTACTGTTGAGTCTTCCCTGCCGGCCAAAAATTGTAATTCTTTGTAATAATATTTCCTCAACCACCAAACTATAAACATGACTTAGTTCTTCGTTCATATATATCTTACAGCCCTTTAGCCATTCACATATCTGGTGTTTTATTTTTCCCTCTTTTGTGTTCTATTTTTGGTTAAGCTTATTGTTCAGTGGTTAGATCTGTCACAATTACCACAATTATATTATGCTGAAATGATTTCATATTAGCACATACAAAGCTAGAGCGGGACATGGCAGTGCCCCCATCATAGCATTAGCAGTCTACAAACGATTCACCCATAAACATTTTAGCAGCATAGCATAGCATACATGGGCATGTGCACCATTTGCATATAGATAGTACTAAGAATCATCATTTGGCAGATGACTATCGTAATGTTTTAGGCTTCTGTACAATGTATTTCAAATCTTCTTTTTAATTTCAGAGCCTGAAATTTTCAGAGATGACCACAACTCAAAAATAGTTTTTCTGTTTTTATAGCATTTCATGGGTGGTGCTCTGTCAAATATTTGTTGCACATATAACTTCTGCTGCCTGAATTAATTGATATTTCTTCGCACTGCTTGAGCTTCTGTTGTATTTAACCGCACATCCCATAAACCCGCATCAGTTTCATAGCAACAAAACTACCCACTAATTTGCTTATTACCAATACTTTAGAATGACAAAAAAATTGAAGAATAATGCAGCTATAAAAAACATCTAAACACGGTATTGCTTTGTTGAATTTAGTTCAAAGAAACAGTTCTCACCTTTTGACAGTTTCAACCTTCAGCAGCTTAACCTTTGTTCCAAATCAATGGTGCTCACTTTTCACAGTTGAAATGGCTTATTGACACAGGCCTCTCCACAGTGATAGCTTGAGGAACGCCTAATATTTATCATTCTGAGATATTCAAAGATATTGAAGTCATTTGCATGGACACTAATATTTCATAAAATGTCTACAATGGAAAAAAAAAAAAACATTTTGGCATAAAAATTTAAATTTTGATCACAGGAGAAGCCTACTAATAATGATATTTTTTCATGTGAGACTCTTGGTAGGCCAGGAAGATGGCCTACAACTACCAGAAAGGAACAAAGGAAAAGACCTCATCACAATGCCATACCCATTTTCATTGCATGCTTTTGCTCTTCAGCTCAACCAGAACCGAGTGGATGAAATCAGAGTAGGAGGGAGAGAGGAAATCAAAACAGAGGCGTAGGGAACCCTGACGGTGGCAAAGAGCGAGATATGGGAGAAAAGCATGGACAGAAGGTCCAGGCAGGGGGAAGAAGTGCGAATGTTTATAAGGATGAAAAGGATTTCACAAGAAAGGAAGGAGATGTCACTCAGTGTATAAATGTCCTGACAGAGATGCCACAACAATACATATAAACAAGAGCAGTGTGTTTCAGCTTAGTCCCTGTCATGTACATTTCTTTAATTGAAGTTACCTCAGTTTGTTACGCTAACAACGAGGTTACATTCTTATGTCTGGAGTCTCTAGAGTATTAAGCTTCACTAATGAAACAAAAAACAAGTTGATTATGGATTTCTGAAACATCAACGTGTAGTATGATATTACTGTAAAAGAGTAAACAGTCAATGTATAAAAGAATGCAGAAAACGCATGCAACACATACTTCATTAATTCTATAAATATAATATTGCATTTATGCATTGAAGTGTGTTACTGTACTGCCAGTTGTCAATCTAACCAGCAAATATTTTTTAGTGGAGCAAGGGTTCAAGTTCATTTGCCAAAGCAGCCAAACGGTATTGTCATCTTCCTTCTTTTTTTGCCATTTTCCTACGATTTCCATGCCCATAAAACAATGTAGGGGATTTTACTATAATAGCACAGCAAGCTTGATTTTAGTTTTTTATACACCCTCTTATTGTCACTTTTCATTGGAAATGATCTAATCTAAATTTCTAAAGGTTTTCTTTTTTAGATGAATAGGCTGTTTTTGTCTAGTGGGGGTTTAATTGTTGAATTGTGCAGCCACGGAAGGCTTTCCCGCTTGATGTCTTATCTAAAAAGATCTTGTTTTACCTTTCTAGCAGCTTGCATGCGACATGCAAAGCATGCATGAGAGTTGCATGAGACATAAGACATGCATGAGGGTTGCATGAGACATGCATGACATGCAAGCGATTTATAACTTCTTCTTATTTTGAGGAAAATGCCTAAGAAAAGTATGTTATGTTAAGTGATTTATATTTACTAACTCGGCAATTTAATCTCAGCCGTCGATCTGTTGAAATGGCACCCCAAAGCAGGGCTTCTAATTAAAATTTCCCTTGATTAAGTTGAAAGAGAAATTGTAATTTCATCTCATGACAGCTTGTATTAATTAGCTAAGTCAGAATAACTGAGTTAGCTTAGGAAATTCGAGTTGAGGGTCTAAGATGATGTATGTATAGTTATCCCATGATTTAAAGGGGTCCAGTTACAGTTATTTGTGAGTTGTAATTAGTTAACTCAAGAAATTGAGTTAAAATCAATTTAACTAGTTCTCACTGAGTGATGAGCTACTGAGAGGTCAAGTGAATTAAATCTGATTTAATTCACAAGTAATGATCAATCAGTTAACTGATAATTCGCTATAAATAGTTGTTGCATGTCAATTCTAAGGAAGGCCCAGTTGAGATTGAGGTTAAAGGGATGGCAACTATCAGTTGTTAATTTTGGGCAACTAGGTCCAAACTCCATGTTGCATTGTTCATATGATGGAGATGATATTTTTGTTGGATTCCTCTTTCGGAGAGGTGCAAGATTGATCTAAAGATCATCTTGTTTGGATGAGCAAAACTTATATTTTGAATTTATTTTCCACACATGTGCAAATTGTCAAGGTCGGCCAAAATTGTAATGTAAGCTCACAAGCCCCAAAAGATCTGTCACTCACCCCCAGTCATAGATATAAATTGGAGAGACATGATGTTCATTTCATAATCAACTAAACTCACACATCTCTCTCTCCTCTGATTGGTTTGTAGTACGTACAACCTTGAAGAGGCTTCTATCTCCTCCACACGTGTGAAACGGGATGCTGCAATTTTCGGACTGTTTTAGGGTTTTTCTGGAGCATTGACCAGCGTTGACCGTGGGTCAAACTTGGTTGTTTGACTGTGTTTTTTGCTCATAAATTCCAATTTTGGAAGGCCACATTGGAGGGCACAAAAACCGAGGTATCAGAGCACCAGGTATTACAATAAGAAGAGAAGAACAAAGTTTGTTTTGATCAAGTTCGAATTTGCAGATTTATTCTTCGGTATCCAACAGCAGATCAAAATGTCTTTCAATGGCTTGAGACTCGAATATGCACTCGAGGGCAATTCGAAATATATAGAATGGAAGGACGGGATGGAGACAGTGCTGAGGACAACGGAGTTAAGGCTTTCACAGATACTGATGTCGCAGCAACAAATGCTCAACTTCTTGATGCATAGAAGAAGAATGTAGCAAAAGCGAGAAGGATCTTGTTAGAGGGAGTTCGAGATCATATTGTCTCGAGTCTCCATGGGAAGGAGACTCCATATGCTATGTGGAAGGCCTTGATAGATCTACATCAGAATAGCAGTGACCACAGGAAGTTGGCGCTGAAACACAAGCTCAGGAAGATCAAAATGGTGAAGGGCGACACAATCCAAAAATACTTGACAAATTTCACTTAGTGTCGAGATGAGCTTGGAAGCGTTAGGATCATTATTGCCTCAGATGACTTGGTGAGCCTATCTCTTCTAGGCCTTCCCAAGAGTTGGCATAGTTACCAAGACTCTGTTAATGGGAGAGAGAAGCTATCGGATTGGGAGTGACTATGGTCCAATCTGGCACAAGAAAAAATTCAGCAGAGCACCAGAGATGGATCCTCATCAAAGACTGATGATAAGGAGAATTGTGCCTTTGCTGGCAAGGCGAAGAAAGGAAAAGGGAATGCATCCCATTCCAAATCCAAGACCGGCAAGGCAGGCAAGAAGCAAGACTAGTCAAAGGTAAAATGTTTCAACTGTCATGAACATGGACACTATGCCACAAATTGTCGACAAAATAAGAACAACAAGAAGGCCCCAAGAGGAGCAGCAGGTGAAGCATTGGCTTCACAATTCTAGTTGGACTTCACCCTCATCGCATGCATGGTGCAATCGATGATGGGATCTATGTGTACTTGGATAGTGGAGCTTCATTCCACATGACCGACAATAAAGAATTCAATCGATGATGGGATCTATGTGTACTTGGATAGTGGAGCTTCATTCCACATGACCGACAATAAAAAATTCTTCAGCATCTTGGAGGAGAAGGATCTCCAGATGCACATCGAGATGGGTGATGACGAGAGGTATAGTGCTACCAATATTGGTACAGTTACCTTTCAGAGAGAGTCGGGTAAACCCCTCATGCTAAAAGATGTCATGCATGTACCTGATTTAAAGAAGAATTTGGTTTCTGCTGCTATGTTGGAAGATCGTGGATATGATGTGATTTTTAGTGAAGGAAAGGTGTTCCTTCATCACAAAGTCACGGGACAGGTGAAAAAGATTGGGGTTTGTGTGAAGAACCTCTACAAACTTGATGTAGATGACTGCACAGTATTGAGCGGTAAAGCAAAAAAGGTGGAGAGCCGAGACATCGGTGAGTTATGGAACAGGAGGTTGGGCAATCTACACCACAGCGCTTTGAGTATCATGAAGCAGATTTCTATGAGACTTCCAAAGGGTGCACATTGGGGAAGTATACCAAAGCCACCTTTCACGATAAGGAAAGCTGAGCAACATCAATCCTTGAGAGAGTTCACTCAGACATGTGGATCGTTCTCGACAGCATCCACAGCAAAGCAAAAGTATTATGTGAATTTTTGTTGATGATTTTTCAAGAAAATGTTGGATTTTCTTCATGCAGAAGAAAGATCAGACATTCTCCAAGTTTTGTGAGTTCAAGGCACTTGTCGAGAAAGAACAAGGAAGAAGGTGAAGGCTCTGAGGAGCGACAATGGTGGAGAATACATCTCTAACGAATTCAAGAACTTTTGTGCCTCAGAAGGAATTCAAAGAGAATTGGTTGCACCTCATAACCCACAACAAAATGGGGTTGCAGAAAGAAAGAACAGAACGATTGTGGGAGTAGCACGAGCTATGTTGCATGATCAGGGCCTACCGTTGCATCTGTGGGCGGAAGCATGTAATACAGCAGTATTTGTGCAGAACATAAGTCCTCATCGGATACTTGGGATGAGTACACCAAAGGAGGTTTTTTCAGGTAAGAGACCAGATGTGTCATATTTTAAAATTTTTGGTTCATTTGTTTATTGCCATGTAACCAAAGATGTCAGGAAGAAGCTAGAGCCAACAGCAGAGTTGGGGATATTTGTGGGGTACACTGATACACCTCACAACTATCAAGTGTACTTGCCAGCACACAGGATGGCAGTGGTCAGAAGAGATGTGAAGTTTGATGAAGACAAAGCCATACAATTGTCCCTTGAGAGGGAGCTTGAGTTGCATGCAGTTGATTAGCTCTTAGATCCAAAGGATGAACCTCAAGATGTGGAGCAGCCACAAGCAGAGGAACAGAGAGTGGTAGAAACCATTCATGCAGAGCCATGTGAAAATTTGTATTACCCAGAATCCTACTACAGCCACTGATGGAAAGTCTTCTATTTGTTATTTACTCAATAAATTATTTACTATGTTCTACAAGCAAATATCGAAATCCATACACTACAGCCTTCACAAATAAAACTGCAAAAGAAAAACAAGTGCGGAAACAAGATCTAAGCGATAGAAAAGCATAGACACATTTGACACCATTGTTTTTGGACTAATGTCCGTGGAAAAACCCAATGTGGGAAAACCGATGCTGCAGTTGAGGGTTTATATATTATGCAGTAATTTTTCTGAATACAAAATGGATGCCTTGTTGGTTGTCCTCGCAGAGAATATGACTGACAGGAAAGTTGGTGAGATTACCTCACACACTAACACTGGAAGCCCAACTGGCCAAAACCCCGGATGGCAAGCCCTCCACAACCTCTTTGCAGTCACTACGCAGCCATTGTATCACTCTGCATAGGGACTGTGTGACTTATGCGTTTTGGCTCTTTTGTTGGTTGAATCTCACCCTTTGGCCCCTTCCGGTCTCACACCCCGACTCTTCGGCACTGGATCTGACTGGTCCTCAACTGAATAACGGACCTCATCAAGGCTGCAGCGCTGGCTCTACGTAGTTGTTACGCTGCCTCTGCTGGTACTGCTTTTTGTCTTCTCTATTGTGTATTCTCTGACTCAGGAATAGACTTTCCAACCGGAATAATTGCCCCTCTCTATGTAGAATCTCTAGATCGATCTTTCCTCTGAGCACTGCTCACTTCAAAAATTCGATCTTTTGACCCTTTCTCCATCTCAGTGTATTTTCCAAATGACCCTTCAAGTCCTTATAATCTTCTCGTTGAAACTTCAACCGCCAAGATTACATCTCTAATCAATGGCTAAGATTAACTTTTGACTTGATCTCCGCCTTTTCTAGAATATTCACACTCTGTTTTATTAATACCCTTTAATTATTTTATTTTCCTAAGTTTAGACTTAGGGTCCCTTTAAAAATAATTAATTATTTTAATAAAACTCATTCTGAATGGAATTTTCACAAACGGTTTATGGGTTCTTTGGAATACATGTGTCTAAGTCTCCCTGCCAAATTTGAGACTTAGAGTACATCTGATGCTACCCAAATCAACACTCCCTCTTAGCGAGGAATGTGATCTACCAATACCCCTTGCTGAGTAATGTTCTGACTCTACAACATCTCCCTCTGCGTTGCTGATGTCTAACACTGTTGCCCACCAACTCTGCGCAAACACTACATCTGTACTATTGCTGACATTGAATCTGTAATGCAACTCCCTCTCAAATTTTGCATTTGTGCTGCAGCTAGCCCTGCCACTGCACTGCAACATTGTTGCTTATTGCAACAGAAAAACATCCAAAACTGAACACATGTTCAGCATGACGCATCTCGCTATTGAAGATCTGACTATTGCTAGCCTCTGCGTTGACCCTCTGAAGTTGTTGCACTGTTGATGACTCTACGTTGTGCCTCACTACACTGCTGCCAACTTTGCTCTGCATTGCTCAGACTCTGGCATTGCTAACCACCGCACTATCACTTATGCACTCCTCTGCACCAACTGGCACTCGTCCATCCTGCTACATCTGATTTGGGCTCCCGTAGCAAAGTATTGATCTGAGAGGTGGACTCCTCAAGGATCCTACCCAGCCTGTAGCTCTCTGGGTCTACAGATCCAAATTGTCCCACCTCCCTCCTGGAGATATATGGGCAATCATGGCGAACTCCTCCTCATCGATCCTGGAAGGTGCGGCTTGCGGATCATGCTTCTCGTCTTTGTCTATCTTCTTGAGAGGATACTGTGTGGCATAATGTCCCATCTCGCCACATCCGAAGCATTTGATCTTGTAAAGGTCCTTCCTCCTGCGCTGCTCCTACTTCCCCTTTGATGCAAGGGCCACATTATCCTCGTCCTCCTTCGTCTTCCTCCCACTGATGTTGTTGCCTTCAAGTTGACACTTGAGTAAGTCCCTCGTCATCTCTTCTTGTTGAAGAGTTGTGCCCATGTTGACTCCTAGTCCGACAAATTCTCTCTGCCTAGGATGCTCTAGACAAAGACCTGATAGTCTTCGGACATTGAGTTGAGGGCCAATTTGACCATCTCTGTTGCCTAAGGAGTTGATCCCACAGTTGTCAGTTGATCTCAGTGCTCTTGAAGTCTAACCAAGAACGGATCAATGTGCTCACCCTTCTGCACCCTGATAGTCCACATCTTCTCCTCCAGACACATCTTCTGTTGCTCGAAAGATCCTTGATATAGCTTCTCCAAGGCCTGCCACATATCTCTAGTTGTCGCTTTGCTAGTTGTGTGACACACGGCATGATCCCTCACTCCATCGAGGATTAGGCGCTTTGCCTTAGCCATGTTCTTCTTGTATTCCTTCAGAGGATCTGCATCTACTGGAACAGCCACCACGCCTTTGATAAAGAGTTTGAAATCATGCTCATCCATCAGGTATTTGATCCTTGCCTGCCAGATCACATAGTTGGAGGCTCCCTCCAACCGATCTTGATCTCTCAGTCCACTTGCTACCATCTCTGCCGAATGAAAAAAGATGTCGAACTAGCTCCCTTTCTCTCCTTTGAGCAACTATGGTGTTGGAGATGGTAGATCTGCCACCCAATACTGCTGCTAAGATCTCGAAAAATAGAATTCCCCAGCGAGGAATTCTCCAGATCTCTCTTTTGACGCTTTCTATACCAGCAATCACTGCTACGCAGAAAACTGCGTCCCTCTAGCTATTGATCTATGCAGATCTGCAGCGTTGCTCCCTATGCCTCTGGCAAACTGCAATCTAGAAAAATCCTACCTCTCTGTCGGCTCACTTAGAGAGAGATTTCCTTGCAACACTAGCCCTCCTGGCTTGGACTGCGCAATCAGCCGCGAGATCGATTTGCTGCTTACACAACCTCTTTGATCCCTGGTTTTTGCTACAACACTGGATCTGCTGGATCTACTCTCTTGCTCCTCCTGCACTGAGCTACACAAGCTTTGATACAATGTGAAAATTCGTATTACTTGGAATCCTACTGAAACAACTGATGGAAAGTCTTCTATTTGTTATTTACTTAACAAATTATTTACTGTGTTCTACAAGCAAATATCGAAATCCATACACTACAACGTTCACAAATAAAAGTGCGGAAGAAAAACAACTATGGAAACAAGATCTGAGCAATAGAATCTCATAGATACATTTGACACGGTTGTTTTTGGATTAATGTCCCCGGAAAAAACCAATGCGGGAAAACCGATGCAACAGCAGAGGGTTTATATATTATGCAATAATTTTTCTTAATACAAACTGGATGCCTTGTTGGCTACCCTCACAGAGAATCTGACTGACAAGAAAGCTGGTAAGATTACCTCACACACTAACACTGGAAGCCCAACTGGCCAAAACCCCAGATGGCAAGCCCTCCATAACCTCTGCGCAGTCACTGCGCAGCCTCTTCATCACTTTGTGCGGGATCTGTGTGGCTTATGCGTTCTAGCTCTTTTGCTGGCTAGATTTGACCCTCTAGCCCCTTCCTCTCTCGCACCCCGGCTCTCTGGCACTGGATTTGACTGATCCTCAGCTGAAATTACGACCCTCCTCAAGGTTGCAGCATTGCCTCTCCGTGGCTCTGCGCTGGCTCTACGCAGCTGCTACGCTGCCTCTGCTGGTGCTGCTTTCTTTATTCTCTATTGTGTATTCTCCGGCTCAGGAATAGACTTTCCAACCGGAATTACTGCCCCTCTCTGCGTAGAATCTCTAGATCGATCTTTCCTCTAAGCATTGCTCACTTCAGGAATTCAATCTCTTGATCCTTTCTCCGTGTCGGTGTACTTTCCAAATGACCCTTCAAGTCCTTATAATCTTCTCATTGAAACTTCAACGGCCGAGATTAAATCTCTAATCAACGGTTAAGATTAACTTTTGACTTCATCTCCGCCTTTTCTAGAATATTCAAACTCTATTTTATTAATACCCTTTAATTATTTTATTTTCTTAAGTTTAGACTTAGGGTCCCTTTAAAAATAATTAATTATTTTAGTAAAACTCATTATGAGTGGAATTTTCACAAACGGTTTTTGGGTTCTCTGGAATACATGTGTCTAAGTCTCCCTGCCAAATTTGAGACTTAGAGCACATCCAATGCTACTCAAATCAACAAGCCATCCACTAGAGATGGAAGTGTACCAAAGAGGCTGAGAGATTATTCTTGGATGCGAGAGATAATGTGGGAGCACCCACATCACAGCACAGGCAGAGAAGGTCCCTAGAGCGGTACACTGGATACATGGCTCTTATGAGCAAAGGTATTGTGACAAAACCATCCTCTTTTGAGGAAGCAATGCAACAGCCAATGTGGGTTGATTTTATGGTTGAGGAGTATGACTCCATTATCAGAAACAGTGCATGGGAAGTTGTCCCAAGACCAGTGGGGAAGTCAGTTGTAAGATCCAGATGAGTCTACAAGGTGAAGCAGGCAACAGATGGGAGTGTGGAGAAACACAAGGCTAGATTTGTGGCCAAAGGGTTCTCTCAAGTGGAGGGGATTGACTATGATGAGACTTTTGCACTAGTCGCAAGGTACTCATCTATTAGATCCATCCTTACACTCTCAACGCAAATGGGATGGCAAATACATCAGATGGATGTAAAGACAACCTTTCTGAATAGAGTTATTGAGGAAGAAGTGTACATTAAGCAATCGGAAGGTTTTGAGACCTTAGACAGGGAGTCGCATGTGTGCAAACTCAAGAGGGCATTGTATGGGTTGAAGGCTGAAGCAAGCACCTCGTGCTTGGTACACCAGGATTGATAGCTATTTCACCTAGTTGGGCTTCACCAAGAGTGAAGCAGATGCGAACTTATATCATATTGTGGTTGATGGTAAGCTTTTGATTATTGTACTTTATGTCGATGATCTGATACTCACAGGTGACGAGCAGCTCATAAAGTCTTGCAAAGATGATCTTGCAAGAAAAATTGAGATGAAGGACATGGGGCTCTTGCACTATTTCCTTGGGTTGGAAATATGGCAAAGAGATGGGGAGCTATTTGTATCTCGGGGCAAGTATGCCAAGGAGATTTTGAGGAAGTTCCACATGGAGGGCAGCAAACCCATGGAGACTCCTCTTGCAGGAATCTGGAGGAAGGAGGATGCTACTTCGAGCGAAGTAGTGGATGTTACTATTTACAGGCAGTTGGTGGGTTCACTCATGTACTTGGTGAACACATGACCCAACATATGCTACGCAGTTAACTAGCTAAGCCAAGTTATGGTTGAGCCGACCAAGCTCTTTTGGAAGGCATGGAAGCATGTGTTGAGATATCTCAGGAGCCCTACAGAGTATGGCTTATGGTACAGACAGACAGAGGGAGTGAAGCTTCAAGTCTTCACCGATGTAGATTGGGCAAGGAGTCCATCCGACAGGAAGAGCACGTCAGGAGGCATCTTCAGCATAGGATCAGCAACAGTTTCATGGTACAACAAGAAACAGAGATCAATTGCACTCAGTTCAACAGAGACAGAGTACATGGCGGCCAGTCAGGCAACATGGGAGGCCATCTGGATGAGAAAGATACTTGTTGGTTTGTTTGGTCAACAGATGGATCCGACAGCGATACATTGTGATAACCAGAGTTGCATCAAACTCTCGGTTAATCCAGTATTCCATGACAAGTCTAAGCATATTGATATCCGGTATCACCATCTCAGAGATTGTGTTTAGAGGAGGATTATGTCATTAGAGTACATTCCCACGGAGGAGCAGGATGCAGACATCTTGACGAAAGCGCTGGCAAGAAGCAAATTCGAATTCCACAGAGGCGAGATCAAGGTAGCAGATAATCTATTTCTTGTTGAGAGGGAGTGTTGAAATGGCACCAAGAAATGGAACCTCAAAGCGGGCTTCTAATTTAATTTTCCCTTCATTAAATTGAAAGAGAAATTGTAATTTCATCTCATGACAGCTTGTATTAGTTAACTAAGTCAGAATGACTGAGTTAGCTTAGGAAATTCGAGTTGAGGATCTAAGAGGATGCATGTAGAGTCCTCCCATGATTTAAGGGGGTCCAGTTACAGTTATTTGTGATTTGTAATTAGTTAACTCAAGAAATTGAGTTAAAATCAGTTTAACTAGTTCTAACTGAGTGATGAGCTACTGAGAGGTCAAGTGAATTAAATCGGATTTAATTCACAGTAGTGATCAATCAGTTAACTGATTATTCGCTATAAATAGTTGTTGCGTGTCAGTTCTAAAGAAGGCCCAGTTGAGACTGAGGTTAAAGGGATGATAACTATCAGTTGTATAATTAGAAAACTGTACAGGTCAGTTATAGAGTTAGTTGGATGCCTAGGAAGGATTGCGCAATCAAGGCAAGGGTTTTTCCTATTTAATAGGAATTTAATTCCTCAAGGAATGTGTGAGCAAGGCAGGCTGGGCTGAGCAGAGGCAGAGAATTGGCTAAGTATTTTTCCGGTTTTGCCTAGATGAGAGTGAGACAGTTGGCAGAGTGCAGGAGTTTCTCTTGAAAGATAAAGCATTGTATTGTTTCATGATCCTTGACTTTATACAATATACAGATAGCGGGGTTTTAGGCAATGTGCTTTCCTCAGATACATCTTGTGTTGTGTGATTGATTGTCTCTTTCTTTTACTTGTTATGTGATTGTGTGATCGTCTTTTGTTTCTACAAATTGTAGAAGGATTCAGTATCTTGTTTTAGTACATTATAAGATCGGATTGAATCCCGTTGGTAGATTTTCTACATGATCTACGCCTTAATGAAGTCATAAATTGAGCCTAAGGGAAGAGGCTAAGACACAATCAAAATTGACCACTTGAGTGAGTGATTTTTCTGTTGTACTAGTCATTGATTTCTCACTTATTTCCACTGTAAATTTACCTATTAATTATCAGCATATTTAATTTTCAGCACTTTAGAAATTTATTTGGAAAAAAAAAATTCCAAGTATTGTTAAATTGCTGAGTGAAATTAAATCAGGGCTAATAAGAGTTTAAATTAACATGGTATCAGAGCTCTAAAACTCTGACAGGATTAAGATCACAGATTTGATGGTAGAACATTTTTTGAGCAGAAAAATTAAAATTATTTACCGTTTTTTGTGGCCAAGTTGTTTTGTTTAGTATGACATCTTCAGGATTTAGATTTTAGGTATGAAGACAGGTTGGAGGGGACCGGTAATTTCAGTCCATGCAAGGTGAGGATTTCTATTGTTCTCAAGTCGAATGGCTTGTGGGCATTTGCAAGAACAGAGATCCAGGTTCCCTGCGGATGCCACACAAGCACCCGTGCACAAGTTGAAGGATGTAATAACTAGAGGCATTATTATGGACAGTGTGAAGGATCGCATGATCTCTTGCATAACAATAAAGGATACAACAAATAAGAGGTGGATGGTCTTGATCATCCTATACAACGGTAGTAACCAGAACAGGAAGATGGTGCTAAGGGAGAAGCTAAACACCATTCACATGAAGAGATATGAGATTGTGACTATTAGTTGTGGGGGAGATCTGATGAACTATTAGCTATGGGGGAAGCCATGAATGATTCAGAGCTTGTAAAAGTAGCTCTAGGAGGGGATCCTTGCTTGGTAACGGCTTCCATATTGGAACCAGTTGTGGGACAACTTTACCCAAAAGAAGATTTGAGAAAGCCTATCACTAGTGGACAGTGTGGGGGAGGAGATGAAGTAGATCTTGCTCTTGTTGGGCAAGCGAAGAAGGACAAGGGAAAGGCCAAGCATAACCAAGGTGGAGGTGGATCTTCACAAGGAAAAAAGGAGAAGCCTGAAGGACATGAGCAAAGTCACAAGTCCGTTCACTGTGTCAGACAATGTCCAAACAAGTAGGCAAAGGAAAACTTTTATAACAGTAGCAACGCAGATGGATGAGCTTTCTGAGAAGTTTGATATACAGTTTTCCTTGGTCTCTTGCTTTTTTGGCACCATAGCCTGTGGTGTGTGGTTTGTGGACAATGGAGCTTCTCGACATATGGCGTGATCTCGGGACCTCTTTACCAACTTCGCCAAGAAGCACCCATACCTCCCTGTAGAGCTTGGAGATAGTGCAAGATATGCAATGGAGGGTGTTGGCAGTATACAATTCCAGCAGGACTCAGGGAGTCCTATGGAAGTTAAGGGGACATTATACGTATCAGGTTGGAGAAAAAATTGTTCTTCGTTTCAGCCATGGTGGACAGGGGACTTGAGGTCAAATTCATGAGAGATGAAGTTTTTGTGAGGTCAAATTCATGAGAGATGAAGTTTTTGTGAGGCCAAGAGGAACAGATCCCAGCATGAAGCGTGCAATAGGAATCAAGGAGAGCAACCTATATGAGAGGACAACCTGTGAAGGCCTTGGTGAATGACAGTGACAGCCAGAGTGAGCTTTGGCACAGAAAGATGGGACATCTACACTACAGGATTGTACCATTGTTGCAAGAGATGGTCACTAGTTTTTCAGAGATCAGGGTGGAGCAGGAAGGTGTGTGTAAAGGATGTGTGCTTGGAAAGCATGTCAAGGCAGCATTTCCTCACAGTGAGACCAGATCCAAGGGAGTGATGGACTTCGTGCATAGATGTATGTGGTCCTATGTATGAAGCTCTGAAGGTTGAGGAGGATCCTGCAGCACCAGCAACAAGGACACAGCCCTCAATTTAGAAGGAGTGATATGTTCCTTCTAGCTCTATTAGGAGGATACCTAGATGGGTCGAACAAACATTGAGAGATGTAGAGGAACATGTGGAGGCTCCTAACAGGATGTTTGGATAGAATAGACCACCAGCTAGATTTTCTAGCTATATGGCCTTAATTAGGAGCATCAATGATTCCAATCCTTCTACTTTTGAAGATATAGCAGATTAGCGGGTCTGGAAGGATGCCATGGTGGAGTACAGTTCCATCATGAGGAACAATTCATGGGACATTGTGACGAGGCCAGAGGGAAAGTTTGTGGTCATTTCACAATTGATCTATAAGATCAAGCAGGCAACAGATGGCAATGTCAAGAAGTACAAGGCAAGCTTTGAGGCAAGACGGTTCTCGAATAGGAGGGAGTGCACTGCGAGGAGACCTTTGCACTTGTTTCTAGATATGCATCTATTAGGGCAGCCATATCTATTGCCTCAGAGATGGGGTGGAGGATACATCAGATGGACGTGAAGATTTTCTTCTTAAATGGGGTGATTGAGGAGGTGTATGTTGAGCAACCTCAAGGAATTGAGGTGCATGGGAGAGAGTTCCATGTATGTAGATTGAAGAAGGCCATTTGCAGGCTGAAGAAGGCTCCACGCAGATGGTACTCCAAGAATGGTACCTTCTTGGTTTGGGCTTCAAAAAGAGTGAGGTGGACTCCAAATTGTACTATGTACTTGTTGAGGATGAACCACTTATCCTAGTGTTATATGTGGACAATCTATTCTCGATAGGATCGTAGAGGCTCATTCGGATACGCAACAAGGACCTTACTTCTGAGTTTGAGATGAAAGACACTGAGCGTATGCACTTCTTGTTGGGATTGGAGTTGTGGCAACAACCAGGAGAGATCTTCTTGGGGCAAGGCCAGTATGCAGTTGAGATCTTGAGGAGATTCAGGATGGAGTATTGCAGGCCTATGTCTACACCTATGATTACCAACTTGAGGAAGATTGAAGCTTCCGAGAGTGAGTTGGTGGATCACACTTTGTTCAGACAACTTATTGGACCCTTCATGTATATGGTCAATACCAGGCCAAATCTATGCTTTGCAGTGAACAAACTCAATCAGTTTATGGTGGAGCTGAGGTAGGTTCATTGAGTGGCAGAAAAGCATGTGTTGAGGTACCTTCGTGGTACAATAGACTTTGGACTGAGGCATGTCAGAGTTGGTGGAGTACAGTTGCAGGGATAAACAAATTATGATTGGGCAAGGAGTGCAATGGATAGGAAATCCACTTCTGGATGTTTTAGCTTGGGGTCAGTGATTATCTCGTTAGCAGGAAGCAACACTTAGTGGCACTTAGCTCAACAGGGGCAGGGCACATGACAACAAGTCTAGCAAGTTGTGAGGCCATCTGGCTTCGCAAGATGCTCACAGGTTTATTTGATCTTCAAATGGGGCCGACTTTGATACACTGTGAACCAAAGTTGCATCAAGCTTTCAGAGAATCCAGTGTTTCATCATAAGTCGAAGCACATAGAGATCGAGTACCACTTCATCAAAGACATGGTCTAGAGAGGTGTTATGAGATTGCAGTACATACAAACATGGGAGCAGGCTTAAGATATTCTTACCAAGCCTCTAGTTAAGGGGAAGTTCGTGTTTTAGAGGGACAAGTTGGGGGTGGTGGAGAATCCCTTCCTGGCTAGAAAGAAGTGTTGGATGTTGTAGTTGCAGAAGGTCTTCTACCTTAGTGTCTTAGTTAGGGAAATCTTGTTATGCCTCTTTAGGAGCTTGCATGTGACATGCAACGTATGCAAGAGAGACGCATGAGACATGAGACATGCATGAGATATGCATGACATGCAAGCTATTTATAACTTCCTTCTTATGTTAGAAAAATGTCTAAGAAAAGTAAGTTTATTAATTTACGTGACTTATATTTACTAACTCAACGATTTAATCTCAATCGTCGATCTAGGCCTTAATGAAGTTATAAATTGAGCGTAAGGGAAGAGGCTAAGAGACAATCATTGTTGAGTGCTTGAACGAGTGATTTTTCAAGTGTGAAGGCTCAACTTGACCAAGGAGATTAAGGAGGACGCTATAGAGATTTCAAGAGGAAATCTAGATGTCGACCTTCTCAATAAGAGGCCAAGTTGCAAGTCTTCTTATCAACTTTAATTTCTTGTGTATTTCTTTGTGGGTTCGACCCATATTTTCTGATTTAATAAAAAAAAACATGGGTGAATTTTTTTGTTATACTTGTTTTCTCGCTTATTTATGTTGCAAATTTACCTGTTAATTATAAGCGTATTTATTTTCAGCCATTCTAAAATTTATTTCGTAACATATTTTTTCTAGGTATTGTTAAATTGCTAAGGGAAATTAAAGCAAGGCTTATAAGAGTTTAAATTAATATTAACACCATTTTTTGTGTTTTTGGTGCCCTACGATTGAATTTTGAAGCTATCCATTTCCACTACAAATATGCCAAAGGCCTTGGGCATATTTTGGCAATATGGTGAACCTGGAGATGGGACAAACCAACACCAATTGAATTGCAAATTGTGTGGCCAACATATGATAAGAGGGGGGTTAGCATGTCAAAATACCATTTGGCTAAATTCCTCAAGCATGATGCTAAGATTTGCAAGTTTTCTAACCTAGGGTTACACATGATGCAATTCAGGCAAAGGACAAGAAGAAAGAAGAGGTTGTTGCAAATAGGGCAAAACGTGCAAGCAAATCTTCAAGGCTATCTACCTCTAACGTTGAGGGTAGTGAGAGGAGCTCCTTGGCTTCACCTACCGAAAGGTCATCATTTTTTGTTTCACAAATCAGAGTTGGAGCACAACCTTCCAACAAGTCAGTGATAAAAAAAAGGAGAAGCAAGAAGAAGACAGGGTTATGGAGAGGTCTTTTCTGGAGCAACTTACCTCTTGGCATCACCAAAAATAATCCATTTTGGCAACCTATGTGTGATGCCATTACTATTGTGAGCCCAAGGTGTAAAAGTGATACATGAGTTGTGGGGCCCAATCCTTCAAGAAGAAAAGGAGGACATCAACTCTAGATTAGTGGAGGTAAATCAATCATCGAAGGTCTCTAGATGCACAGTGATGTCCAATGACTGGACCGACAGGAAGCGTAAAATCCTTCTAAATTTCTTGGTATATTGTCCTAGAGGTTCAACACATGTAAATGATGCAGCATTTATATGTGAGTTGATGGATGGGTTCCTCCAAGAGATTGGTTTGCATAATGTGGTGAAAATCGTAACAAATAATGCAATTAATTATGTGGTGGTTGGTAGAATGCTTATGGACAGGCATTGCTCGCACTGCACATTATATTCCCTAAATTTATATATAACCATGTTCTTGTTCATAGCCGCATTGTTGAAATTCTAGTGATGCAATGACTAGAATAGTTTTTCACAATTGAGAACTACTTCTATTGATGCAATCAGTTCTTTCTTTATACTTTAATAAACAAGTAGTTGTACATGAAAAACTTTAACCATTGATTCTTCAATGGGAGCAGTAAATAGAGATCACAGTAGATAATGATCAGTAGGCAATAAACAAGAGACAAGAGACACCAAGA
Organism: Pinus albicaulis; assembly: GCA_034641835.2. Classification (NCBI taxonomy): domain Eukaryota; kingdom Viridiplantae; phylum Streptophyta; class Pinopsida; order Pinales; family Pinaceae; genus Pinus; species Pinus albicaulis. The sequence goes on along the minus strand of CM076583.1, from coordinate 989,243,908 downwards.
TTATGCTCACAGCCAGGGAAAAACCCACAAGGGCAAAACCCAAACTTTTTTCCTTATGAGAGAGATATTTTGTCCATCAAAAGTAAATCAAAGTGTTCCAACAAATCAAATCACTCTTCAATGAGCAACACCAGTCAAAAATTGACTTCAATGTCACTGTACTAAAATCCTCAACAAGGCCAAAATTATGGCCTGATACCACTATTATAGGAAGCCAAAAATATCAATGTAGTCACCACAGAAAATGCCAACGAACTGTCCAAAAACTCAGCCCAAAATTACAGTCAAAATCCTTAATCAACTTCAGGGCAATGTCACATCAAAAGAGCGAAATTCCAATCAGGTTCATTTGTAGTTTTCAGCCTCAAAAATAAACAGAACAGGTGCCAAATAATGTCAAAATATCCCAAGTGAAGAGCAGTCAACGAGCCTTGAAGAAAAGAGTCAACGAGGCTGAAATGAAGCCCTTATCTGACCTTCCTACGTGTGGATAAACTTTGAGATTGCAAACCGAATTTGATGATTCGATGATAATGAAATGGAAGCCAACAAGCACTTATATATAAGCATCTTATGTGGGCTAATCAGCCCTAATGGGGCTAACATGTACGTCTTCTTAGAGCCAACTATTAGGGCTAGATGGGTCGACTTGTAGATGACACAGATTAATTTCTTCTTTATGTTTTTGCAATGAAAAATGTCGACCATAGCTACATTATTTTTCAACACTCCCTCTTAGCTAGGGAGGTCGTTTTTCATTCTCTCTCAAGATCAATCTTTCCAACCAATTCATAGGTCTCACAACCCACAGCCTAAGGAAGAGAACACAATCCATGTTACTCTCTCAAACTCAGCATAAGGAAAGATACATAACATCCATCTCAAAGCATCTCCCCGACCACGAGGTCTCATGGCACACAGCCTAAGGAAGAAACCAACAAAGCATCTCCCCGACCACCGAGTCTCATGGCACACGGCCTAAGGAAGAAACCAACAAAGCATCTCCCCGACCATAAGGTCTCACGGCACAGCCTACAGGAGGAATCATCAATACATTTCTTGGACAACAATGTCTCACAGCACATAGCCTAAAGGAGGAATACATCTCTTGGACCACAAGGCCTCACGACACATAGCCTATAGGTAGAATCATCGGTACATCTCCCAGACAACAATGACTCCGACACACAGCCTACAGGAGGAATCATCCATACATCTCCAGAACAACAATGTCTCACAACACACAACCTACAGAAGGAATCCATCTCTCGAACCACAATGTCTCACGGCACACAACCTACGAGAGATGGTCTAACCATGATGCTATGTAATCAGTGGTCCCTCTCACTCAAAGAGGGGTACTTAACAACTCCAAGTTCTTCTTTGAAATAGCCAAACTTCATCCGTGACGACAGCTTTGTCTATTCATCAACAACCTACTCATTAGTAAGAACATATTCGAGTTTCACAACTCTTGTCTCAACGATATTCTGAATGTAGTCATATTTGATTACAATATGCTTTGTGTTGAGATTTTGTGTATTTGGAGTAGCATCAGTTGTGCTCTACGTCCCAAATTTTGAGGAAGGACTCGAGTTCACCTGATCTACAGGACCCAGAAATGGATTTGGGAAATTTCATCTGGTTTAGGAGATATTAAATTAATTAATTATTTTAATGTATTTCCTAAGTTAAAACTTAGGAAAATAAAATAATTAAAGTGAATTTAATTAAACACGTGACGAAATTGTTTTAAGTCACACGGATCAAGCTTTCTTTTAATCTTAGCCATTGATTAAAGATTTAATCTTGGCCATTGATTTGTCAACGAGAAAAGTATAAAGGAAAGGCTTGGGGTCATTTGTAAAGACAAATGGAGGCAAAGCACTAAAGTTAGGCTGAGATTCTAGGGCAGGGTTTGCTAAGAATACTCAGAAGTGTTTCAGTTGCAGTGAGGGGAATTTAGACCAAGGGGATGATCTGATCCCAGGGTCTAGAATACACAAGAAGCAGAGAAGAGATCAGCTCAAGGACAGCGCAGAGGAAGGCAGCAGCAGCAAGGACAGCATAATTTTTGTAGAAATTTATAGTTTCCCACCCCGGTTTTCATTTTTCACCTTATTACTCCAAAATAGTTAAATGCCCTTTCCCATAACCATACATTCAACAACTGGAAAATAAATTTTGTTGAAAACACAAATTCTGGAAATTTTTCAGAATGCTGGAAAATGCAGAAATAAAAAACAGCAGTAACGAACAGCCATTCAACACATCATAACACAGTAATTTTTTGTCAAGGTGACCCTGGAAAAACCCCCTACAACTCTTGGGGAAAACCAGTTCGAAAGCTCCTTCTTATTTCTAGAAAAATGCCTTTTACAGTGAGAGAAATATTCAGCAAAAAATCAGCAAGTAAACTTTTACAACTTATCTCGTTTTCCGTGCTTAACCACTGCCTCGGAAAATGTGCAAACAGTAGAACAGGAACAGCAATAAATGCTGTACGGATTTCCTCGTTTTTCGTGCCCAAAAATCTGCAATAAATGCAGTTGTACGGCCACCTCGAAATTTGTGCCAAAACAGAAATAAATGCTGCTGTACGGACCTCGAAATTCGTGCCAAAAGACAGCAAAAACTTGATGTACGAAATCTGCCTCGATTTCCGTGCAAAGGTATAGCCACTTGTTGTACGGCCTGCCTAGAAAAACGTGCCAAATAAAACAGCCCCTTTGCTGCCTCGAAATCTGTGCCCAACCTTGTTGTACAGCCTTGCTGTACGGCCCTGCTGTATGGCCTCCTTTTCTCGAAAACCATGCTCAACAAATCTGCCTGTTGTTTGCTAAATCTGCTGAACTTGTCTTGCTGAAATGTCTTGCTGAAATGCTACCTTGGAATGCGTGCCAAGCTGCTGCCTCCTTCTCCTCACTGCCCAGAAATCTCCCTTGCTCTCTTGCTCTCCTTCTCCCAATCTGCTCATGAAAGAATGAATGACCTTTTCCTCCTTTTTCTCCTTTAACCTAACCCTAAATGACTTTTGGAGAATCCCTAAATCCAATGGCTGAGATAGATTGAGATCTAGGGCTGAGATTAAATGCTCATTTAAATCTCACTTTCTATTTTTTAATTCACCCCACTTTAATAAAGACCCACTTAGTCATTTATTTCCAAAGTCACTTTTTCCTTTCTAATTTTACATTGACTTTATTAAAAATCACTTTAAAATTAGACTTTAGTAACTTTATCACTTAAGTCACTTTTAAATTAGATTTGACTTTATAAAAATTATAAAGTCACTTTAGAATTAGATTTGACTTTATAAAAATTATAAAGTCACTTTAGGAGAAAAATTAAATTCTTTTGGACACTTTTCCCTAGGCCAAAGATCAAAGCCTTAGGGAACCACCTGTCCTCCGGTACCAAATTTCAACACTCCCTCTTACCGAGGAAGGTGTTCCTCACCACACCCATCTTGTCTCCGAAGTAGACATGCTTGCCCCGTGGTAAGGCTTTGGTAAGAATATCTGCAACCTGCTCATCAGTGGGAATATACTCAAGCTTTACATCTCCTTTCTGAACATAGTCTTTGATGAAGTGATATTTGATCTCGATATGCTTTGACCTGTCATGAAATACTGGATTCTCAGTGAGTTTAATGCAACTCTGATTATCACAGTAAATCACTGAAGGTCTCAACGGCTGACCAAATAAGCCAAACAACATCTTGCGAAGCCAGATGGCCTCACAACTAGCTAGACTGGTTGCCATATACTCTGCTTCCGCTGAACTCAATGCTACTGACTGCTGCTTCCGGCTGAACCATGACACCACTGCCGAACCCAACCCAAAACGGCACTCTGAAGTGCTCTTCCTATCAGAAGCACAACCTACCCAATCAGAATCAGTGTAACTTGCCAATCTCACTCCATCCCCCTGCCTGTAGTCCAGACCATAATCCACTGTCCCCTACAAGTACCGCAAAATGTGTTTTGCAGCCACCCAATGAACCTTCCTAGGCTCACACATAAACTGACTCATCGTGTTGACTGCAAAACAAATATCTGGTCTAGTGTTGACCAAATACATCAAGGAACCAATCAGCTGTCTGTACAATGTGGGATCCACCAACTCGGAATCCGAAGCATGAAGCTTCTTCCAGTTGGTGATCATCGGTATCGACATGGGTCTACAATCCTCCATGTGGAATCTGCCAAGGATGTCCACAATATCCTTCCCCTGTCCCAGGAAGAAATGCCCCTCCTCCTGCCACACCTCCAAACCCAAAAAGTAATGCATCAAGCCGATGTCCTTCATCTCAAACTCCGCCGCAAGATCTCTCTTGCTGTGCTCTATGAGTCTCTCTGCACCTGTAATGACTAAGTCATCCACATACAGCACCAGAATGAGAGGCTCCTCACCTATCACAATATAGTAAAGGTTCGGATCTGCCTCACTCTTTGTGAAACCCATCTTCTGCAAGTAAGTATCTATCCTGGAGTACCAAGCTCTGGGAGCTTGCTTCAGGCCATAAAGGGCCTTCTTCAGTTTGCACACATGGGACTCCTTCCCATGCACCTCAAAGCCCTGTGGCTACTCAATGTACACCTCCTCCTGTATGAAGCCATTGAGAAATGCGGTCTTCACATCCATCTAGTGGATCTTCCAACCCATCTCTGCTGCTATCGATATAATGGAGCGGATCGAAGTATATCGAGCCACGGGAGCGAAGGTCTCCTCATAATCGACTCCCTCTACCTGGGAGAACCCTCTAGCCACAAACCTCGCTTTGAATTTCTCAATGCTGCCATCTGCAGCATGCTTTACCTTGTAAAGCCATCTGGAGGTAACCACGGATTTGCCCTCAGGCCTCGGCACCACCTCCCAAACATCATTCTTCATGATAGAAGAATACTCCTCCTGCATGGCCTCTCTCCAAACCTGTTGGCTAGCTGCCTCCTCATAGCTAGAAGGCTCAGAGTCAAGGATGTTGGTAGCCATTGCCATATAGCTACAAAACCTCTCAGGTGGTCTGCTCTCTCTGACTGGCCTCTTAGGCTCAACAACAGATGTGGCATCTCTCAAGGTGTCCTGAAGCCACTTGGGCTTCCTCTTCCCTGAGCACACTTCTCCCGCCGGAGAATAAAACTCCTCCTCCTCAACATCGGGAGCCTGAACTCCTGACTGTCTGTCTGCTGTCCTCCTGCCTGCACCTGAACCTGTAGATGCTGAGGTACCGTGTGAACTGTCCATCAGTGGACTCCCCAGTGAACTGCTCTGTGGACTGCTCTGCGTGCTGCCCATAGCACCACCCCTCTGACTCTGCGAGCCACTCCCCCCTGACGGACCTGACATCGTCATAGATGTACCTCCGGATCCTCCTGATCCCTGCCCACTGGATCCCTGCGACTGACTCAACTGCTGCTGAGGGTCTGGCTGATCCAGATACTCTAACTCCCGTGACCTCCTAAAGGCCCTGTCCTCCTCGAACTTCACATCTCGCCTGACAACAACTTTCCTCTGTGCAGGAATGTAAATCCGAAAGGCCTTTGAGGTCTCACTGTAGCCCACAAAGATACCCTTCTCTGCGGTGGGCTCTAGTTTGATCCTCTTCTCCTTGGGTATGTAGGAGTATGTGATACACCCAAAGATACGAAGATGACCAATATCAGGCTTCTTCCTAGAAAAAGCCTCCTCCGGAGTCATGTGCCCCAAGGCACGATGCGAACTCCTGTTCTGCAAATAAACAGCTGTGTTGCAGGCCTCAGCCCACAAAAACAATGGCAACCCCTGATCATGCAACATGGCTTTGGCAGCCCCTCCGATGGATCTGTTCTTCCTCTCCGCAACCCCGTTCTGCTGGGGGTTGTAAGGAACAGTGAACTCCCTCCTAATGCCTGCCTCTGCACAATAGTCAACAAACTCTCCGAGGGTGTACTCTCCTCCATTGTCCGACCTCAGGGACTTGATCTTCCGACCTGTCTGTGTCTCCACAAGAGCTCTGAACTCCTGAAACCGCTTGAAGACCTCACTCTTTGTCTTCAAGAAATAAATCCAGGTCCTCCTGGAGTGATCATCAATGAATAACACATAGTACTCATATCCACTCAAGGAAACATGAGACATCCGACCGCTCACATCAGAATGAATCAAATCAAGTATCCTAGTCGCTCTGCTGTCACTGCTGGGAAAAGGGGATTTGGCAAACTTGCCCATCGCACATCCTCTGCAAGTATCAAAGTGATCAGTACTGAAATCTGGCATACCTGTAGTGATCTCCCGCAAGGTCCTCAAGGCTCCATGATACATATGTCCCATCCTACGGTGCCAAATCTCACACAGCTCAGAACTGCTAGCTCTGCTGTCGGTACTACTGCTCAATGCCAAAAGGGGCTAGAATGCAAACTTGTACACCTTTGCATGGTGTACACCTATCACTCTAGCTGAATCAGCTGGAGTGCCCCTGGGATACATCAGCACCTGTCCTCCCCTGAACAGTACCTCATATCCTCTATCCTCCAAAACTGAGACGGATATGAGGTTCTTCCTCATCCCTGGCACATAAAGAACATCTGACACCTTCAAGGGAGGTTTGGACTCCCTCTGAAATGTCAATGTTCCCACACCGACTGCTCTAACAACTCTGTCATCACCGAGTACTACCTCTATATCAGTGCCACTCTCTGAAAGCTCTGAGAAGTACTCACGGACTCTTGTCATGTGACGTGAAGCCCCACTGTCCACATACCAGATACCCGAAGATGCTCCGCTAATCGAGGGAAATGCATGCTCCCTCTGAACCTCTATGGCAGATAATCCCGCACTAGAGGACTCACACGCAGTGAACCCAAACTCCCGGTCAAAATGATCTGCAAAGTCCTCAACCTCTGTTGAAGCTGCCATGCTCTGGTTCTTCCCCTTCTTCTTCTTCTTCTCCGGACACACAACTGCATAGTGTCCCATCTTCTGACAATTCCAACACTTCACTTTGGAATAGTCCTTCTGTGTATTGTCCTGTTTACCTTTACCTTTTCCTTTGCCCCCACCATTGCTTGTGGAAGCCTGCTTCTTCCCTTTTCCTTTCTTGCGTCCCGCCAACAGTGCTACATCCTCATCCTGCTCAACTGGCTTGGCTGCCCCAAGCTAACCTTCCCTGATCTCTGTCTGAATGCAATCATCCCAAAACCTTTCCCATGTGGGAAGGGTCTCACGTGCACAAACCCCATCAGCAAAGTTCATCCATGAACGGGGGAGGCCATTCACTGCAATCCGCACCAACGCAGTGGGTGGAATGGCCTCTCCAATCGTTGCCAACTCATCTCTCACATTAGTAATCTTTGTGAGATATCCAACTGCACTATCATTACCCATCTTAATGGTCTTCAGCTTCTCCTTCAGGACTATTTTCCGGTTCTCATTGGTACTCTGGTAGAGATTGGACAATGCTGTCCACATCTCATGAGCATTTCTCTTTCCTCTCACATGAGGAATGCAATGGTCTTTGATTCCGTCTAGAATCAATCTCTTACCCTTGTTGTTCTTTTTATTATATGCTGCCAACTGAGTAGCATCAGTAGGCACATTCACAGGGTTCTGAGTGGTATGCACCATAATGTCCCAGACTTCTGCCTCCTCAAAGATACTCTGCATTCTCTCCTTCCAAATGTTGTAATTGGAATGCCCATCCAACCTATCCTCCACCCTCAGTCCCAAAGACATCCTGTTGTCCTAAAACTGAAAAATAGCACTGCTGTAGTAAAGATAAAACTGCTGTTTGTGAAAAATCAGCTTGCTGGAATTTTCTGAGTGAAAAATCAGCAGGCTGTAATTTTCCTCCTTGCTGTCCCAAACTGCTCTTCAGCACTCAAGCTCCGATACCATGTAGAAATTTATAGTTTCCCACCCGGTTTTCAGTTTTTCACCTTATTACTCCAAAATAGTTAAATGCCCTTTCCCATATCCATACATTTAACAAACTGGAAAATAAATTTTGCTGAAAACACAAATTCTGGAAATTTTTCAGAATGCTGGAAAATGCAGAAATAAAAAAACAGCAGTAACAAACAACCATTCAACACATCATAACACAGTAATTTTTGGTCAAGGTGACCCTGGAAAAACCCCCTACAACTCTTGGGGAAAACCAGTTCGAAAGCTCCTTCTTATTTCTGGAAAAATGCCTTTTACAGTGAGAGAAATATTCAGCAAAAAATCAGAAAGTAAACTTTTACAACTTATCTCGTTTTCCGTGCTTAACCACCGCCTCGGAAAATGTGCAAACAGCAAAACAGGAACAGCAATAAATGCTGTACGGATTTCCTCGTTTTTTTGTGCCCAAAAATCTGCAATAAATGTACCGTACGGCCACCTCGAAACTGTCAAAACAGAATAAATGCCGCCGTACTTCGACTCTCGAAATTGTGGCCAAAGACAAAGAAACTTGCCGTACGAACCGCTCGATTTCTGTGCAAAGGTACAAACACTTGCTATACGGCCTCGCCTTAGAAAAACATGCCAAAACAGCCCCTTTGCTGCCTCGAAATCTGTGCCCAACCTTGCTGTACGGCCTTGCTGTACGGCCCTGCTGTACGGCCTCCTTTTCTCAAAAACCGTGCTCAACAAATCTGCCTGCTGTTTGCTAAATCTGCTGAACTTGTCTCGCTGAAATGTCTTGCTGAAATGCTGCCTTGGAATGCGTGCCAAGCTGCTGCCTCCTTCTCCTCACTACCCAGAAATCTCCCTTGCTCTCTTGCTCTCCTTCTCCCAATCTGCTCATGAAAGAATGAATGACCTTTTCCCTCATTTTCTTCCTTTAACCTAACCCTAAGTGAATTTTGGGGAAACCCTAAATCCAATGGCTGAAAAAGCTTTAGATCTAGGGCTGAGATTAAATGCTCATTTAAATTTCACTTTCTATTTTTTAATTCACCCCACTTTAATAAAGACCCACTTAGTCATTTATTTCCAAAGTCATTTTTTTCTTTTCTAATTTTACATTGACTTTATTAAAAGTCACTTTAAAATTAGACTTTAGTAACTTTATCACTTAGAGTCACTTTTAAATTAGATTTGACTTTATAACTTTATAAAGTCACTTTAGTAACTTTATCACTTAAAGCCACTTTAAAATTAGATTTGACTTTATAAAAATTATAAAGTCACTTTAGGAGAAAAATTAAATTCTTTTGGACACTTTTCCCTAGGCCAAAGATCAAAGCCTTAGGGAACCACCTGTCCTCCGATACCAAATTTCAACAATTTTCAGGAAACCCTTCAGGTGTTACGCAAAGACCCTTAGGGGCAGCGTAGTGACTGCGTCACCCATTCTGGGGTAACACAGTCCCTTTCAGAGCAGCACTGAGGGTTTGGAGGCCATCCAAGGCTGACGCAGAGCCTTTCAGGGGCAGCACTGGGGTTTCTAGGCCTAGATTTGGCTGAGTTCTGTAAATCTCGTTTGGGGGTGTGGATCAATCATTATTTTGGCCCTAGATCAGCCAGTGAGCTGCAGATCTAGAGTTTTCTCTGTCGGGTTTTCTAGATCTGAAACCCAGAGTTGTGTATTCAGAAATATTCTTAATAATAGAACCCTCCAGTAGCCAGAGACCGGTTTTCCCACCTTGGTTTTTTCCGGGGACTATTTGTCCAGAAATAACTCTGTCACTTTGTCAATGTGTGCATGTGCTTATTCTAGATCTAAATTGGTAGAGATCTGTTATGTGTTTTGCTTCAATTTTAACTTGAATTTATTCAAACCCGCTATCAACTTGCATAAGTAGGAGGAGCTTTAACCGGTTAACCGTAATAATTTTTGCATAAGATTTAAGATTCAAATTTCTACATGGTTTTAGAGCAATTGCGTACTCAGAAGTGGCCTCACCAGCTGAAGAATCTGAGGGATCTAGCTGCAGAAAGCAGCTGGAAAGGTAGCAGAAAAGCAAATCTGAAGGGACAACGCAGTTTTCAGCAGGAGATTCACGCAGAGGGAAGGGTGACACTGTCCAACGCTGTGTCCTAGCAAGCCCATGCAATTACTACGCAGAGGCAGCTCAAAAACAATGCTGGTTGGGTCTGAAGCCAACCAGTGTGATTCAGATCTAAATTTGTCAGATCCAGAAAAAGTCTGCAGAAAAGTTGCAGAAATTCAGAAGAGATAGTGGGGTTAAACTTCTGAAGTTTTTAGATTTTTAACCTTAGCACAAGTGACAAAGTTTGGGAAGAGATCAGCTTCTCAGAGAGTTTCTTGCCAAAGGAAACTTGCAGTTTGGTCAGAGGATCAAAGAAGAAGTTGAATCATAGTTGATTTGGTAGATTTCCAAGGAGGGAAATCAATTGTCAGAGGGAGCAGAGGGTGCCCAGTTCGAAAAGGACCCTAGATCCAAGATCTCTAGCATAGAGAAGAGGAGCTCTGACACATTCTGAGCAGATGGCTCCTCATGGATTGCGTGATCAGGATAGGCTAGAGGGCCTCTCAAACTTTTCGATGTGGAAAGCAAGGATCCTGATTGTCCTTGAGGCATACAATCTAAGAGACCATGTAGAGCAGACCCTAGCCACACCGATAGATGCAAATCTCCTACGGAAGCATAGAAAGCTGCTAGGCATGCCAAGCGGCTGATAATGGACAGTATCAAGGATCATATTGTGCCACACATAGCTAAGAAGAGGACAGCTAATTAGATGTGGAAGGCCTTGACTTCCCTGTATGAGGGAAAATCAGTCCAAAGAAAGATGTTGTTGGAGGCCCAAATGAAGTCATTCATGATGACCAAGGGAGAAGACATCGAACATTTCCTCTTTAGATTGCAGTGAATTAGGGATTAGCTCACTGCAACGGATGCAACCGTAGATGATGCAGTGATAGTCAGGATTGCCCTCAATGTAGTCACGAATGAGTGGAAAACCTTTGTCCAAAGTATCTTGGGCAGAGCAAACCTCCCAGATTGGGACAACTTGTGGTCAATCCTGAGGCAAGAAGAACTATACAAATTCACTAAGAAGTAGCACAGCCCTGGGTTGAGCAAAGTAAAGAAGGAAGAGGAGAAAGATGCAGCCTTGGCATTGAAGAAGCAACCAGAGAAGAAGAAGGATCTTTCAAAGATCAAGTGCTTCCAGTATGGTGAAATGGGACATTTTGCTAGCCATTGTCCAGAGAAGAAAAGGGGCAAGGAAGCATCTTCTTCCAAAGCAGCTTTGGCAGATGATGGGTCAGGAGCAATGAAACATGAATCTCCGATCACTCGCGATTAATCACGAGTCAAACTCTGCTCTTCCCTCAAACGATCCGATTCAACTCTCGGCGAGTCAAACTTGCGTTGACCGAGTTTGACTTGTGGTCAACGCGAGTTTAACTCACAACTCACCGATTAATAGTGATTTAGGTGACTAATAAGATTTTCAACCCTCAAGTCGGCGAGCATGGGTTTCAACTTTTAGGGTTTCCACATCGTTCACCGCGTGGTTTAGTTAGATTAAAAATTAAATGTCGGTCCATAACTCACTTCTCATTGCTCAGGCCCACAACTCATACGCCAAGAAGGTAATAGAGGCATGGTTTAAGTTTCAGCTTACTCTGCGTAATAGAGGAGTAGTGTGAAGTGTGCTCCAACATGTGCTCTATCAAATATTTCAGTAGCAAACCATTTGTGTATCATTTCAGCAGCAATCAAGAGATTTCAGTTACTACTTTTTTACTAATTAGTATGCAGTATTTTATAAACTTTTTGAAGCAGATGCTTCTGGTTCTATGTAGTCACTGGTTAGGAGTTAAGACTCAGTACTTTGGATCATGTTTGGACTCATAACATATAGGAGATACTTATTCATTCATGATGTTTTGGATATCTATTTATATTATGCATTGTTTGGACATGGCTATATTGAAAATCAATGAAAAATGTTTTTTTAATTCAATATATGTGTATATCTTTATTTATTGAATTCACCAATTTTTTCCCGATCTGATTAAAACTCTTCGCTCTTTTGCCTTGCCGATTTATTGCCAATTCCGAGTCTGGTAACATTGGTCAAGAGATGATGCAGCCATGAGTGCTCATGAACCACGGAGGTGGGGTGACATGGACATGTAGAGGAGCTACATGGAATAAAGGCGAGATCCTTGAGCAGCTCATCTCTTGGATCACATGCGAGCTACAAAGCAGCCCTTGCGCACGTAGCGAGATAAGTGGAGTAGTGGATGCACAGACCGCGTATGAGGCAGGCGAGGTAAAATCTAAAGGTTGGGAGGAGCAACAGAAAGCAAAGCAATAGCAGCCAGAAGCAATAGCAAATGCGAGGCTGATGTGACTTCAACAGCGCAGAGCAGTGTTGCTTACGCAGTGCAGAGCTACAACAACACAGAAGGCGTCAGAGGGATAGCTCAGTGCAGCAGCAGTGTGATAGATTTCAGCACAAGGAGCTTATGTGACTTCAGTAGTGCAGAGGGAGTCTTATTACGCATGCAGAGTTGTAGTTGTGCATCATTCTTTAGATGCCAGCACAGATCTGTAGCCTATGGAGCTTCAATGATGAGGATGCAGCCCATCAAACTTGTTTGACAAAGATTGGGCAGGAGATTCAGTTGTTTCTCTCAACAACTGAAGTTGCAGTGCAGCGGATCAGCAGTGGCAGTGCTATGAGCAACACAGATGCAACATATTGAGAGGGAGCTGCAGTACAAGCCGTTGCAAAGGCAAATGGCAGAAGCCATGGGCAAAGCAGGCGTATTTAATGGCAACAATGTGGCAGAGTTGAGTGGTAGCAGGCCAAGCTTCAACATCACAGAACCAATACTCAAAGTCATGTAATGCATAGTGTGATGTATTGCTAGAGCACACCATTGATGCTAAGAGGGAGTGTTGAGATTTTGTTTATTTGGGGTAGCATCAGTTGTGCTCTATTTCCCAAATTTTGAGGAAGGACTAAAGTTCACCCGATCTACAAGACCCAGAAATGGATTTGGGAAATTTCATCTGGTTTAGGAGATATTAAATTAATTAATTATTTTAATGTATTTCCTAAGTTAAAACTTAGGAAAATAAAATAATTAAAGTGAATTTAATTAAACATGTGATGAAATTGTCTTAAGTCACACGGATCAAGCTTTCTTTTAATCTTAGCCATTGATTAAAGATTTAATCTTGGCCATTGAAATTTGTCAACAAGAAAAGTATAAAGGAAAGGCTTGGGGTCATTTGTAAAGACACATAAAGGCAGAGCACTGAAGTTAAGCTAAGATTCTAGGCCAAGGTTTGCTAAGAATACTCAGAAATGTTTCAGTTGCAGAGAGGGGAATTTAGACCAAGGGGATGATTTGATCCCAGGGTCTAGAATACACAAGAAGCAAAGAAAGAGATCAGCTCAAGGACAGCGCAGAGGAAGGCAACAGCAGCAAGGACAGCGTAATTTTCAAGAAACCCTTCAGGGGTTACGCAGAGACCCTTAGGGGCAACGTAGTGACTGCATCACCCATTCTGAGGTAACGCAGTCCCTTCCAGAGCAGCGCTGAAGATTTGGAGGCCATCCAAGGTTGACGCAAAGCCTTTCAAGGGCTTTAGAGGCTAACGCAAAGCCTTTCAGGGGCAGCGCTGGGGTCTCTAGGCCTAGATTTGGCTGAGTTCTGTAAATCCCGTTTGAGGGTGTGGATCAGTCATTATTTTGGGCCTAGAGCAGCCAGTGAGCTAAAGATCTATTGTTTTCTCTGTCGGGTTTTCCAGATCTGGAACCCAAAGTTATGTATTCATAAATATTCTTAATAATAGAACCCCCCAGTTGCCAGAGACCAGTTTTCCCACCTTGGGTTTTTCCGGGGACTATTTGTCCAGAAATAACTGTGTCACTTTGCCAATGTGTGCATGTGCTTATTCTAGATCTGAATTGGTAAAGATCTATTATGTGTTTTGCTTTGATTTTAACTTGAATTTATTCAGTTAATAACTTGCATAAGTAGGAGCTTAACCAGATTAACAGTAATAATTTATGCATAAGATTTAAGATTCAGAAATTTCTACACTTTGATCTGTAGTGAAACACTGGGTTCTCAAATAGCTTCACACAACTTTGATTATCACAATAGATAGTAGTTGGCTCCAACATTTGATCAAATAAATCAGAGAACAATTTTCAAAACCATATAGCCTCGCAGCAAGCAGCATTAGAAACAATGTATTCAGTTTCAACTGTACTCAGAGCAATAGCGGTATGTTTTCTGCTAGACCATGAAACCATAGCGGAGCTTAGGCTAAAACAATATCCAAAGATGCTCTTTCTATCATTAGAGCTACCAACCCAATCAACATAAGTGAAACCATACAGTTGCCATTCACCATTATAAGCATACATCCGACCATATTCAATGGTACCTCGCAAGTACCTCAATGTGTTTAGCTGCAACCCAGTGTACACGACGAGGCTCCACCAAGAATTGGCTCAATGTATTCACTGCAATAACAAATACCAGGCCTGGTGTTCACAAGATAATTCAACGAGCCAATCAATTTGCGATACATAGTAGGATCAAACAACTCTAAGTCACTGTCTCGTATCTTCTTCAAGTTCGTAACCATAGGAGTGTCCATGGACTTGCAATCCATCATGCCAAATCTCTGAAGAATCGAAACAATGTACTTGCCTTGGCCCACAAAGATCCCATCCGGTTTTTGCCAAAATTCCAATCCCAAATAGTAATGCATGAGGCCAAGATCCTTCATCTCAAATTCGGAAACCAGCTCCCTCTTGCACTGAACAATCAATACTTCGGCTCCTGTCAGAAACAAATTGTCTACATACAACAACAATATCAGGGGTTCACCTTCAACAACCTTGAAATATAGATTTGAATCAACAACGCTCTTCTTGAAGCCAAGACTCAACAAATAACCAACAATGTGGGAGTTCCAAGCATGAGGAGCCTGCTTCAGGCCATTCAATGCCTTCTTCATCTTACAAGCATGTGTCTCTCTATTATGGACCTCAAACCCTTGAGGTTGTTCAATAGACCTCTTCTTTAATGACCCCATTTAGAAAAGTTGTTTTGACATCCATTTGATGCAACTTCCAACCTGCAATAGATGCAAGAGAAATAGTAGATCTAATAGATGCATACTTGGCAACGGGAGCAAAGG
This sequence comes from Pinus albicaulis, assembly GCA_034641835.2. NCBI lineage: Eukaryota > Viridiplantae > Streptophyta > Pinopsida > Pinales > Pinaceae > Pinus > Pinus albicaulis. Next base: position 989,228,795 of record CM076583.1, on the reverse strand, counting down.
TGTCCTCATAATCTTCTCCCTCTTTCAAGGGGAATCCACGAGCCACGAATCTAGCCTTATATTTTTCCACACTTCCATCAAGAGCATGTTTTATTTTGTAGATCCATTTTGAAGACACAGCAATCTACATACAACAGCAATATCAGGGGTTCACCTTCAACAACCTTGAAATATAGATTCGAATCAGCAACGCTCTTCTTGAAGCCAAGACTCAACAAATAACCAACAATGTGGGAGTTCCAGGCACGAGGAGCCTGCTTCAGGCCATTCAAGGCCTTCTTCATCTTACAACCATGTGTCTCTCTATTATGGACCTCAAACCCTTGAGGTTGTTCAATAGATTTCTTCTTCAATGACCCCATTCAAAAAAGTTGTTTTGACATCCATTTGATGCAACTTCCAACCTGCAATAGATGCAAGAGAAATAACAGATCTAATAGATGCATACTTGGCAATGGGAGCAAAGTTGTCTTCATAATCTTCTCCCTCTTTCAAGGAGAATCAACGAGCCACGAATCTAGCCTTATATTTTTCCACACTTCCATCAACAACATGTTTTATTTTGTAGATCCATTTTGAAGAGAAAACAAAGTTTCCTTCACATCTAGGCACGATCTCCCAAACATCATTCTTCAATATAGATTGATATTCTTCAGTCATCGCCTCTTTCCATACTTTCTCTTCAACAACTTCCTCATAGGAAGATGGTTCGGACTCGATGATCTTGCACATCAAGGTTGTATAACCAAGATAATTTTTAGGATTCTTGCTATCCCTGAAAGTCCCACAATCAGCAACATGTCCTTCAACTTCCTTTCAATGTTTTCTCTAACCAAGCAAGTCTCTTTCTTGTCTCGACAATAGGAGCTTTTGTAGATTCAACGGGTTCATGATCAATGTCTTCTTCATGTGGAGCTTCATTCATAGATACAGGTTCTTGGGGCCTTGGTTCCACATTCTTTGGAGCAATTTGAACTTCAGCATCAAAGTCCAAGTGTGAACCCTTGGACTTCCAGAATGCAGCATCCTCATCAAATATAACATCCCTGCAAGTCTCAATATATAGTTTCCCTGGAATATAAACCCTAAAGGCCTTTGAATTATCACTGTTTCCAACAAAGATACCCTTCTTCCCGAATGGTACCAACTTTGTCCTTTTCTCTTTGGGTACATGAATAAAAACAAGACAACTAAAGATTCTTAAATGTTCAAAATTCAGTCTCTCACATGTAAAGACTTCTTCGAGCGTCTTATAATCCAAGATTCGATGTGGGCATCTGTTTTGAACATAGACAGCAGTCCTTGCAGCGTCACCCCAAAGAAACATCGGCAACTCGTGATCATGATGCACTGCTTTGACAAATTCCATTATAGTTTTATTCCTTCTCTCTGCAATTCCATTTTGTTCTAGGTAGTAGGGAACTATCAACTCCCTCTTAATTCCAGCATCCCTACAAAGATCAATCAATTCATTTGATACATATTCCCCACCATTGTCGGACCTTAGAGTCTTGATTCTTCTTCCTGTAGCATTTTCAACCTGTGCTTTGAATTCATAGATAGATCCAGGTTTTGCGAGAATAATCATCAATAAAAGATACATAGTATAAGCATCCACCCAGGGTTTTATCAGGCATGGGCCTACGAACATTAGAATGTATAAGATCCAATATTCCTTTGGATCTACTATGATTGTTAGTGCATCTCCCTTTAACATTTTTCCCAAGGGCACATCCTTTGCATACTCCATCATGATCCGTCTTAAGTTCAAGTACTGCTTTAACAAAATCTTTCAATCTTCCCAAACCTTTGTAGTGCATATGAGTGTACCTTCTATGCCAAATCTCACTCTATAGTGTTGTGAAGAAGAGCTTGGAATGAACGACCAAGGAGACGATATACTCCTCCGATTCGTACCCCAATGACTTTAGCAGATTCAAAGGATGATTTTTTCTTCTATACTAAGACTTGTCCATCAACAAAAACAACTTTATATATTTTGTCTTCAAGAGATGATATGGACAACAAATTCTTCTTTAAACTAGGAACATATAAAATATTGTTAATGGACACATTACCACCGGATTCCAACTAGAAGGATGACGTACCAATGCCCTTGACTTCATATTTGCCATTGTCTCCAAGCTCGACCTTTTGAGTAAACTTCTTTTCAAGTAATTCAAATAGATGATCACGGTTTGCAATCAACACCACTTGCCCACAAGCCAAATTTCACCATGATTTTCAATGGAGCCCATAAGAGCACAAATAAATGAGTGTTCAAATTCAAAATCATTTCTTCTATGCCTCCCCTCTTTGATGATGGCTCATTAGTAGATGCATAATGTCTTCTTCTCGTTTTACGATCATCACCCCTTTCATAATCATCTCTTCGATTCTTTTGAGGACATTGAGCTTGATAGTGACCATAAGCTTGATAACAAAAGCATTGAACATTTGTTAGATCATTTCTATCTCTTCTATCTTTGTTGTCTCTTCTATCTCTTCTACTTGGAGAGGGAGGAGGAGGTTTTCTATGAGAGGTCGAATACTTCCTTGAAGCGGATCTTGGACCTTGTCTTTTGCCAACACTTCTTTGGAATGTGCCAAAATTTGATTTCTTCTTCTTGTTTCCCTTAGCATGAGTTGCAAATGCTCCTATACTTGGATCTTCAATTTCTCTTCTAGAATAGAGTCATGACTCTTCTTGAGTGCATGTTTCCCATAGCTTGTCAAAGGTTGGAGCATTCTCTCTTGCACTAATACCTGATGCAAATGAGTCCCAAGATCTAGGGAGACCACCCAAAGCAACAGCTACCAATTCCTTATCAAATACTTCTTCATCAATGGCTTTGAGTTGGTCTCTAATTTGAGATATCTTGACAAAATATGATGCCATTATGTCATTCTTTGTCATCTTGATATTACGAAGTTCTCTTAGATTGATGGATTGATTCACACTATTAATGGTATACAACCCAATGAGAACATCGTACATAGCCTTAGAAGTCTTATGTTCGGCAATATAGGGAATCAAATGATCCCTAACAGAATCAAAAAAAATACTTCTTGCCAAAATATCATCTTCATGATACTTCTCCTTTCCTGCCTGATCAGATGGTTTACTGACTTTATTTGTGAAAATTTCTTAAACTTTGTTCCTTTCAACAATGATCTCAACCCTATCCTTTCAAGCCCTGTAGTTAGTGGCTCCTTCAAGCTTTCTTTAGGTCTTCATGAAGGAAGAATTCATGATGAAGATTGTTGGTCACAATAAAGGACAAAACCCAAAAACCTTTCAAATACTCTTCAAGTGTTCTTAAAATGCTCTTCAAGATGATCTCTCTACTCTTTTCCTTCACCAAAGTTATGGTTCCATGTTGAAATTCTAGTGATGCAATGACTAGAATAGTTTTTCACAATTGATAACTACTTCTATTGATAAAATCAGTTCTTTCTTTATACTTTAATCAACAAGTAGTTATACATGAAAAACTTCAACCATTACTGGAATGGAGGTAAATGCTCAAAAATCTACATACAGTTTCAGTGGGATGAGGAAAAATGTCATTCAAAGATTATCTTTCAATGTTCTCTTTTAAATCCATTGATATGCAAGAACGCTTAAAGTGTTGAAAATGTAGCGAGTAAAGGTCTTCTGGTTTGTGCCTTAACTAGTGAAGACCTTGGACTGTCCTTCTCCCAGTATGAGTGTTAGCTCATGAGTTAGACTTCAGTTAAATGAGTTATTTCCAGTTTACTGGAATAATCATTGAGTTAGCATGAGTAGAGTTGGAGCTTCAATTAAGTGGAGTCTTCATCAATTTGACTACAGAACAAGGTGGCAATAACAAGTTCAATTAGAGCGAGTTAGTCTTCAATCTTGATTAGAGAGAGAACGAGTTTTGAACTACAAGGTTGATTGGAGAAAGAACAAGAAGAACTCTCAGTTAGCTCTCAATCAAAACTCAACTTCTAAAATAGAACTAGGCCTCCTTGCATGTTCGAATTGGGTCTATAAAGAGGAGGACAAAGGCACAGGAATTGATAACTTTTGTGCACAAGGTTTGTGAGACAAGACAATTCACAAGATTGTGAGAGTATCCTTGATTGTGGAGAGCGCAAAACTTGTATCCTAATAAATAAGAGATCACGAGTGCACTAGAATTTAGGGAGATTGATTGTGCGCAGAGCTTATGTCCTAAGGAGTAGGAAGTCACAAGTGCGGAAGAGAATAGGAGGAATTGCTATAGGATTTCGGGGCCTAAAGTGCGCTAGGAAATAGGGACCTAGTGCGCAAGGATTTAGGACTCTAGTGCGCATAGAACAAGAAGAAGAGAGAGTTTTGCAGAGCAAGGTAAGGAGGCATGTTAATTTTAGTTAGCAATGGTATGTTCTATGCTTAGCACAATTACTTCAATGTTCCTTTAGCAGCCCAATGACAATTTCCAATTTATTTTTCCAATAGCAATCACATTGACAGAAACTGTAGATAGAGCATAAAATAAAATGTTGAAGACAAGCCACGAAAAGAGGACACGAGATTTCGTGGATGCCAAGGGTAAACCCCAATGTGAGGAAAACCCTTTGATCAAATCTTCTTATTATTATATCAAATGTTCAGCAAAGAGAGAGAGTACAAAATGTCAAAGTTGACTTGCCAAATCAAAGTCAAAACAGTCTTGTCAAATCTGCAGTCAACTACAATCAAATTCAGCCCCAACCAGAAAGTCAAATATGGTCAATGTAGCAGCAAAGCTTCCTTTTTGGAGCTCAATCATACCTAGTCAAACTCGGCCTGATAAGATGGTCAAAGTCAGCCCAAAACAATCTTGAAAACTGCAGTCAAACTTGGTCAACTCTATAGTCATCCCTACAGTCAAAGTGCCCAGAAATTCTCGGTTCCTGTGCCGAACTGTACAGCCTATCAAAAATGAAATTTTCCCACAAAAATAGTAGTCAAAGGATGAGTCAAAGTGCTCGGTCAACGTTGGTCAAACTCCTGCAGCAGTGCTGAAATTCAGCCCTGCGATTTGCCCAAAAAATCCATCCTTCTGCCACACGTGTGAGAGAGAAGATTTGCCCAATAGTTGTATGAACCAATGAGAGAAGGAGAGGGAAGAAATGTGTGTGATGATGATACCAAATGAGGTGAGAGGGCACTTGTATTTATACAAGTCGTTGAGGGTGAAGAGTCACGTCCATTGGGCCTCATGAGCCTACATGATGATGTGGTCGACCTGAACAATTTGCACATGTGTGGGCATAAATTCAAAAAAACACTTTTGCTTGTTGAAAAGAGGAATTTAATGCAATCATCATCTCCATCAAACGAGTTGTCCAAAAGTGGAATTTGGCCCTAGTTGTCAATTTTAACACACCCTCTCAACTAGGGAGAATTCCACCTGCCAATCTATCTATCATCATTGATTGTCATACCATCCTATCGTCATGAACCATCTTTGAATCTCGTCTCAACTTTGTTGAACCATGATGTAATAATGAAGAAGAATTGGTCGAGAGTGAGTCACAAGACCTTGACACTCTCCACTGACAAAATTCAGTCCAAGGGTAGAACCCCAATTAGATTTGATCCTAAATGATCAAGATGTTGAACACCAGGCATCCTAGACATAGGGAGTATGGCATTACACGATGTGTCCATTTGTAGTGTTATGGTCCCTATCAACTTTTCCCAACTCATTGGCCAGATGAGAGGTACTTCCCATGAGTCCCGGACTACATGTGTAGGATGTATGTTGGGGCATCAACAAAAGAAGGTGAACCACTCATCCTGCTCATATGCCATAGGAGAAGGTGAACCACTCATTTATGCATATGTCAATCTTAGGGGAAGGTGAACCGCTCACCCTACACACGTGCCATCAAACGTAGCGAAAGGTGAACCACTCACCCAGTACATAGCGCACCAATAGGGGAAGCTGAACCACTCACCCTATGGTCGCTCATAGCTCCAAGAAGTACCCCAAGCCCCCAGGAGCTATCAGAGCTCAATGTTCAACTCAAGCAGGACCCTCATGGGAGGGTCTTTCCACGACTCCATGTCTCTCTCGGAAGGCTAAGAATTTGACCTTACCTAAGGGCTTTGTGAGGATGTCTACGACCTGCTCATCAAACCTGATGTGTTGGAGCCTTATTACTCCTCGGTGTACCATATCTCGAATAAAGTGGTACTTGATATCAATGTGCTTGGAGCGATCGTGGAACACAAGATTCTCTAAAAGGCGAATCCCACTCTGGCTGTCGCAGATGATCACGATGGTATACAATACATTCTTAAATAGCTCAATGAAGAACTTCCTCAACCAAACAACTTCACAATAGGCCATACTAGTTGCAATGTATTCAGCCTCGGCAGTGCTTAAAGCAACTGATTTCTGCTTCTTGCTCATCCACAGACCCCAATGGGAAGCAACATCCTCATGTTCTCTTTTGATCCACCACACTACCAGCCCAGTCAGCATCAGAATATCCATGTAATCTCAGATTCCTAGCAATGTATCTCAGTCCATAGTTGATTGTGCCACGAAGATAGCTCAGGAGATTCTTAGCAACAATCTAATGAATGTGATGTGGCTCAACCATAAATTGGCTCAACGTATTCACAGCGAAGCATATGTTAGGATGGGAGTTTACCAAGAACATCATGGCCCCCACAAGTTGTTTATATTTAGAAGGGTTTGTCGATTTGGGCCCAGCAGCACTTCCACATAACTTCTTGAAGTTGAGTTCCATCGAAGTAGACAGAAATTTGCAATCCACCATCCCACATCTCTCGATGCAGCTTCACAATGTATTTTCCTTGAGAAAGGAAAAACTTACCTGGCTTTTGCCAGACCTCCAAGCCTAAGAAGTAATGCGTCAGTCCTAGGTCCTTCATCTTGAACTTGGAAGTCAACTCTCTCTGGCATTGATAAATGAGAGGGTCTGCACTTGTCAGAAGGAGATCATCTACATAAAGGACCAAAATGAGAGGCATGTCCTTTTCAACCTTGAAGTGTAGGTTAGGATCAGCATTGCTCCTTGTAAATCCCAGCTTAATAAGATAGCTATCAATCCTCTCATACCAAGCCCTAGGGGCTTGCTTCAACCCATAGAGGGTTTTCTTCAACCTGCATACATGTGTCCTTCGATCTTGTACTTCGAACCCCTGAGGTTTTTCCAAATATACTTCCTCCTTAAGCGTGTTGAGAAATCAACGCAAGTAGATTTAGGGTTTGATTTCTTCTTTCTTGATAATTACTTGTGAATTATGTTGGCTTCTTTTATTTCTTTGTTATATTATCTTTCATTAAGCAATTATCAAATTATGTGTGTATGAAGATCACAAAAACACAAGACACAAGATGTAGGCACTCTGCCAGGGCAAAACCCCTATCTAGGGGAAAACCCAGTCAAAATTTCTTCCTTCAATAGTTTTTCTTGAGACTCTTCAACCTAGACACAGACCTCCTCCAACCACCAAGTCATCCCTTCCTTCAAACAGCTTCAATCTAGACCTTCAACCTTGCAACAGCAACACTTCAATCTATGCAACAGTAGCTACTTCGACCTTGCAACAGCAACACTTCGATCTATGCAGCAGTAGCTACTTCGACCTATCTAGCACTTCCACCCTAGAAACTTCGACCCTTTTGCAGCTTCGACCTACTGCAATAGTAGAACTTCGACCCTGCAACTCCAGCAACTTCGATCATGTAATGACCCAGTATCTTCGCAGAAAAGAGAGAGAGAGAACCCAAAAACTTTGATCTTGTATTCCGGCTTCTTCCTCTTGCACTTCGCACTTTTTCTGCACTGCTTCTTATGTGTATCGAACTTGTTGAGTGGATGTCAAAATGAATTAAATTGCACTGTATATATAGGCTTCTTGTGGGTCGAATTACTCCCTTTCAGACCAACTTCATCATGCAAGCACTGACTTGGTGTGGAGGTGACAAAATTCATTTTTGACTCAAAAATAATTCTTTTTACATGATTCAAAATCCCAAGAAGGGTCTCATAAAATATACAATGACTCTAATGACTCAATATAAATCCTACGAGTCCACAATGGGGACTTTGACTAATAAAAAATTGACCCAAGCATGAAACTCATGCTTTAATAACTCATTGTAATAATAATAATAAAAGTCCATTGATTTTCCACCAAGACTTTGAAAGAACGGAACCATTTGAACACTTCATCCTTCTTCTTCACTTAATAGATCCATATTTTGCGTGAGAAGTCATCCACAAAGATAGCATAGTATAAGTATCCTCCCAATGATGTTACTGGCAACATACTAGATAGATCAGAATGGACCAGTTGAATAATATCGGTAGTTTGGCTTTCTCTAGAAGGGAATGGTCCCCTTGTAAGTTTCCTAGCCGCACAACCCTGACAAACCCCTTCATGATTCATGTTTAACTCAGGCATACTTGTGACCATCTTCCTTACCCTAGAGGTAAGCCTTTGTAATGAAGGTGGGCAAATCTTCGGTGCCATAATTCAGATTGAAGAGAAGTATCGCAAGTCAAGGCTCCCAAAGGACTTCCTCCAACTTGATAAAGACCATCAACCCTAAATCCAAGTGTGAATGCATCTTTAGGGTTTCTTGCCAAATCGTACCTTTCCATCAATGAATGCTACCTTGAAGCCTTAATCTTCTATCGCAAAAATAGATACCAAGTTCTTCTTCAAAACCGATACATACAACACTTCTTGTAGATGAACAGTTTGAGCTTGATTTAAGTGAAGAGTGACAGTACCTATCCCTTTCACAGGGTAGGTGGCATTATCTCCAAGTATGATCTCCAAATTAATTTTCTTTTCAATCAAATTTGAGAGGGCCTCCTTGTACCCAGTGAAGTACCTTGAGGCTCCACCAGTGTTTTAAAAATCAAACTCGGGTTCCGATTCGGTCGAGGGTCGGCTTCAGCTCCGACTCCGACTCCGACTCAGTATTGACTTGGCCGATTCAGTTTCAATGACTTGGTTTTTGTAAAAAATACATTGAATATTAATTTTTTTGTAAAAAAACATAATTTTAAAGATTTTTATTCATGTTTCCAAACACAAAGCATTACAATATAGACAAAAGACAACATATGATCAAAGTAGACTCATGAATATATCCATTATATCAAAATTTCACCCAGTGCACTGTCCAATACATGATGATGAGATAGAGATCAAAACAAAAAACATAAACAAGGAGGTTCTAAATGGCCTCCACAACAAAACATGAATAATACTACTGCTAGACATCTGACAAGCCAATGTCCTCTTCCTCAAACTCTGAACCAGAGGGGGAAACCGCTCGCTCCTCCTCTAAATCAACATCCTCAACTGGAACTATAGCCTTGCCCTTACCACCCTGAGATAGACGAGTTATGCGCCTCCGTCGTGGCTGACTAGAGGAAGTGCCTGCGCCTGCAACTGGAGGGCTTGGGACTGGGTCTGCTACTAGTGGATCTGCATTGAGCATAGCCTCTACCTGTGTATCAAAGTCAATCCCCACACCAATATCCTCATCAGAGTCAAACTCTGGTGGACAAGTCTCCACTACCCAATCTGATGTTGGATCAATATCCTCCAACACAGTGGGATCTAAAACAGGTCTTTTGTTCAGTAATTGGTTGCGTCTTAGTCAAAGGTTGTATTGGACATACACTAGATCATTTAATGGTTTTTGCTCCAAATGGTTTCTCTTCTTTGTGTGAATCCTCTCAAAGACAGACCAATTGCGCTCACACCCAAAAACACTGCAAGTTTGACTCAAAATGTGGATTGCAAACCTCTGCAATTCAGGACAATGGCTACCAAATGCCTCCCACCGTTGTGCTGCATAAAATGAGTTTTGATTAGCTCAACAATTTATATCCAACTTTGAAATTGAAAATTGAAATTATAAACAATTATACATAATAAAATATGAATTTGAAAATTGAAATTCTTTGTTTACCTGGCTCGTTTGATTCCCTTGCAATCCTTGCAAGGTTCTTGCTAAAGGTACCTGTGGCTTGGTTGAACACAGTGATCTGATTGTGTATCTTCAACTGGTCACTCTCTGTGGGGATCATGCGATCAATGCAGTCAATCAATCCATCTCTAACCTCCCCATTCAAAGCTCTTGCTTCATGAGCTTTATAATGATACCTCGGGTTCAGAAAATACCCAGCTGCATGTATAAGGCGATGGAGTTGATTGTTCCATCTCTGATCAATGATTGCCCAAATGGGCCCATACTTAGCCGCTCTGTCCTTGTATGTTGTCCTTATTTGCTCCTTTGCTTGATCCATAGCCTCATAAATGAAGCCCATAGCCAATCTTCCCCATCCACCAAGCGCAACACCTTAACCAGTGGCTCAGCAAGTTTCACAATCTCTGCTGCCTTTTTCCAAAATATTTCTTCATTGACTTTCCTCTTCACATCTTTGCCATCCTGTTTGCGAGCCCACTGACATTCATTCCATTCATCATTAGAAAACAACTTTTGCAAGTTTCTATGTTGGGCAAGCATAGATTGCAATGTCAAAAAATGTGTTGCAAATCTAGTGATGGCAGGCCTAATAATTTCCTTGCCCCCTGTGTTTTTCCTCGTCAAATTCAGAATCCATGAGTGAATGTAAATATATTTTGTGATGCATTTGGCATGCTCTATAGTGTTCTTGATCCAGTCTATTTTGCCAATATCCTCAAGCATGAAGTCTATGCAATGTGCAACACATGGGGTCCAAAAGATGGTTGGGTGTTTTTCCTCTAACAATTTACCAGCAAAAACATAGTTAGAGACTTTATCTGTAATGATTTGAACAACATTTGCCACCCCCACCTCTTCAACAACCTCATCCAAAAGATGAAACAAAAAATGTGCATCTTTCACCCTATCAGATGCATCAACTGATTTTAGAAACATGGTTCCCCGTGGGCAAAAGACAAGAAAGTTTATGATGGTACGATTCCTCTGATCAGTCCATCCATCTGACATGATGGTACATCCTGTATGTGCCCATGAGTTTTTTAACTCTTTCAAATAATCATCAATGGACATAATCTCTTTTTGCAAAAGAGAACCTCTTAACTCATGCATAGTAGGGCCTTTGAAGCCCTTTCCAGCAGCATATATGGCATCAAAAATAGGTTCATAATATGGTGAACGAGTAGCATTGAAGGGAATATCAACATCATACCACCATCTAGCAATGTAATCACAAGCAACATCTCTCAATTCTTTTTTCCAATGAGCATCTAAAGTGGGTTGCACTTGACCTCTACTTGGAGGACTAGGACCATGTGCACTATCAGAGGGAGAAGAGGGCATGAAAAAACTTTTGATAGTACCCTTATTTCTCATTGTAGCCTTGCCCTTTTCAGAAATAGACTCATAGAGGGAGGAACATAGTGAAAGGAGTTTGATGCATCAGTGCAATGGATAGATGAAGAACCCTCATAATCAAAACTTGGGTTGGCAGCCATCATGTGTTGTAGATTTCTCTTCCTCCCAATTTCAGCCTCTATTTCTTTTTGCCTAATTTTGTCTTCCTCAAACTTCTGAAATTGCTCTTTCAACTCCTTCCTAATTTCACCAATGTTTTGTGCTTCACATGGAGTAATTTGACCTCTAAGACCAGCCAAATGTACTTTCAGTCTATGAATGCCCCTTCCACCCCCCTTAATTTTTCTCTTACAAAATTTGCAATGCATTTGATCATCAACCATTTCAGCATATGCCCACGCAGAATCTTTCACTCTAGGGGCCATTTTGGACTGAGTTTTTGACTTGGAAAGAGAAGGTTTAAAACTGAAAATGAAAACAAAAAAAGACTATTCATTCTATGTTCATTTCTTTCACCAAAAACTATGTTTACCATTTTCAAATTTGCAAAATAAATAAAACAAGCAAAAGCAGATTTTAGAAGAGAAAAAATAAATATCTCTAGCCTCTAGCCTCCTCAATGCAGCTCCAACAAACCAACTTCTCAATGCTGCTCCAAAGCTTGCCCAATAAGCTCCTCACTGCTGCTCCAAAGCTTGCCCAAAAGACTCCTCAAAGCTGCTCCAAAACCAACTCCATAACAAATTCCTCACAAATGCTCAAGAAAATTCAATGAGATAGATGTGAGGTATTGAGAGGGGTTGGGTAGGTTAAATAGGATGGGGAGGGGTTAGATAGACAAATCAAAACCTAACAACAAGTTTAAACAGAGTTTGAAGTCCATTTTTTGCGAATTTTTGGGGCCCGCGACTGGTTGGGAGTTGACCATCTGAGCTAGCTCGGCCTCGGCCGAGCTGGCCAGTTTGTGATCTAGCCGACCGAGTCGATGTACGGCTCGGCCGGCTCGATCACAAACCGGCCGCCGGATCGGTTTTACTTCGAGTCGGACCGGCCATCCCTTTGGCTCGATCAACTCGGCTGGTTCCGAGCCTCGACGGTTGAGTTTTAAAACTATGGGCTCCACTATCAATCAATCAATGATCCGAAGTATCTGGAGGAGAAGCAATATATAGAGCAGAAATAAGATAAAACTCATTTTGTTTTTCTACAACATTACATTCTTCATACCTGGAATTTCTCGTCCTTTTGAGAGGTCGCCCATTTCCACATCGAGCAGCGGGAGCATTCCTTTTTCCTTTATTGTTGAACCTATTGTTTCTTTGATTGTCATTTCCTTTGTAATTGTTGTTGTTGTTGTCGTCATCCCTTAGAGAATCCTTCTTGTGAGAACACTCTCTAGCATAGTGGCCAAACTTTTTGCAATTGTAGCACCTTCCTTTCCTTCCTTCTTTGAAACCTTGCTTGAACCCTTGACCCTGTCGCTTTGGACCAGCATTATTCTTCCTCTTAGCATGAGCAAAGAAAGCAGTAGGTTCATTTCCATTTGAAGGCTTGTCTCTCTCCATCATCCTCGTCTCTTCTTGAGTGCATCTAGCCAATAATTCATCAAAACTAGGAATCATGTCATTGTTGAGAATGGTAGTGTTAAACACATCCCATGCTCTTGAAAGACCTCCAAGTGCAATGAGGGTGAGCTCCCTGTCAGCAATAACTTCTCCTATAGGTAGAAGGTCATTCTTGATTTGTGTGATCTTCGTGAAGTAGGATTGGATAGATTCCCCTTTATCCATCTTGATGTCCTTCAACTTGTTCTTGAGAAAGAGGATTCGATTTGCATTGTTTACTTTGAACATCCCAATCAGTTTATCATACATCTCCTTAGATGTTCCCAAATCAGAAATATAGGCAACCAAATGCTATTGAATGGAGTCTATGACAATTCTTTTAGCTTTGACCTCACCTTTCTTATACTTCGTCTTTGCAGCAGTAGGTGCATTTGAAGGAGGTTCCACCACTCTTCCCTGCACATAGTCCATGGTATCATCTCTTCCAAAGTCAAGTCCAAAGTCATCTTCCATGCATGATAGTCAAATTTGTCCTTGAGCTTATACTCAGATTTGAAATAAGATGTAGTAGCCATTGGTCCAATAGTCTTGATCAACAGATCTCCCTTAGTGATTGCTTTCCTCTCTCTTGCTTGGGCTTTGTCTTCACCTGGGCTCTAATACCATGTTGATTTTAGGTAATAATGGTATGTTACTTCAATGTTCCTTTAGCACCCTAATGACAATTTCCAATTTAGTTTTCCAATGGCAATCACATTAATTATAAATCACATTGACAATAATTGTAGATAGAACATAAAAAAAAAATGCAAAAGACAAGCCAAGACAAGAGGACACCAAATTTCACGGATGCCCGAGAAAAACCCCAATGTGGGAAAACCCTTTGATCAAATCTTCTTATTATTAATATCAAATGTTCAACACAGAGAGAGAGTACAAAAAGTCAAAGTTGACTTGCCAAATCAAAGTCAAAACAATGTTGTCAAATCTACAGTGAAATTCAACCCTAACCAGAAAGTCAAAGATGGTCAACACAACAGAAAATCTTTCTTTTTGGAGCTCGACCATACCCAGTCAAACTCGACCTGATAAGATGGTCAAAGTCAACCCAAAACAGTGATGAAAACTATGGTCAGACTTGGTCAACTCTACGATCCTCTCTGGTCAATCCTGCAGTGAACTCTGTGGTCAAAGTGCTCAGAAATTCTCAGTTCTTCTGCCAAATTGTACAGCCTGTCAAAAACGAAATTTTCCCACAAAAAACAGTCAAAGGATGAGTCAAAGTGTTCGGTCAACGTTGGTCAAACTCCTGCAACAGTCCTAAAACTCAACCCTGCAACTTGCCCAGAAAATTTGTCTTTCTGCCACACGTGTGATTGAGAAGATCTGCCCAATAGTACAAACCAATGAGAGGAGGAGAGAGAAGAAATGTGTTGATATCCAACCTTCCCATGAAATTATATAGATTATTGATGGTCCTCCATGGATGCTTCTAGAAGTCTATTCATGTTCAGGCATATAATTATGTTGTTTTGTGGCATCCGTTTAATTATGTCATGTAGTTCAGTTCCCTACTGTAATTTCCGCATAGGGATGGTAAAGGGACAGACAACTTGTCCAGGAATAGAAATCGAAACCCAATACAACGAAACCATATCTTTGCAATTTCCCTGGGAGACTTCTGCAATGTAATACCCAGCAAGAATGAGAGAAGAAAAAGTAGGAAATCGGCAAATAGAAGTTGTTGGAAGGAAACCTCACTTCAATCACGTGCAATTTCAATGTTGTTGATCTTTCTAGTTTCTACGAGCACAATCACTGGTTGACCTTTTTCACAAGGGAAAAATTCGTAACTTTTCATTAATATCACAAGTTACATGTTACATATGCTGGTAGTATAAACTACGTAAACTGTCTTCAAACCATCAAGTGTCCATAATAGACAACCATAATAAACTAACAAATACATACTGCTAATACAAGTATCAGGCCACATATATCATTGCCTGTAAGTTCGGTGCATAACTTACAAGGAAAAGATAGCAAAATGAAAAAATATATACAATAGCCAGTAGATAGTCCATGGGAGATAAAACCAATACCAAAATAATCTCCCAATGTAGGTTGTTCGATCAAACAGCCCTATGATCTGGTGCCTCCTCCATAAAAGGCCGATGATAAAACCTGAATACATGTTCTCCAATCTGCCCTGTAAAATGCCATGTACCCCAGTTCAACTCCAAGGCTTCTTTGGACAGCTTATCAGCCACTTTGTTCCGAGTCCTGTAAATGTGTGCCACAGAAATTGAGTTAAATAAGAGTTTGAGATGATGAACCTCCCTCAGTAGTGCAGATAGTTTGTGCGTGTAGCAATGATAGAGTTCATTGAACCAGTTGATCACAAGCAGAGAGTCCCCAAAAATCTGAATGGAGTTGCAGTGAATTTCTCGTGCAAACATCAATAGAAGTCTAAGGCATTGTAGTTCAATAAAATTGTTCAAGCACCCAGTCCCATTCTAATTTGGTAATGGTGTTGATCATTTAGATGAAGGATAGTACCCCCCCCCATATCCTTGAGGGTTGGCCGCCCCATCAAAATAGGCCCAAGGTCCGCTTTGATCAATCAATTCAGGGACAGCCATCGGGGTTGGTTTCTGTTGTTCATCATCAGGCAAAAGGTTGTATGTTGCAATGATGGCGGCACATATTCGGTCACGCAAAATCGGTTGGCTGTTAAAAATGTATCTATTGCGGCCAATCCAAATTTCCCAGGCAAAGATCAGAGGAAGGTTGCGCATCCTAGTGGAATTTGCATTAAGTTCCCACCAAGTAGTCCAAGCATCAAGCAGTGAAGCACCCCTGCCAAGGGAGTTGACATCTCAAGCTTTCAGTCGCCAGAACCCAAATGGCCGATATAACATTACAGTTAAGGAAAAGGTGTGAGGAGTCTTCGCAATTTGAAAGGCAATAGCAGCAGCGCGAGGGTCCATTGATGGCACGACGGTGGAGGAAGTCCATGGTGGGTATGCAATTATTTAATATGCACCAAAAAAGGGTCCTGTGCTTGTGCGACACCTTTAACTTCCATATGTTGCGCCACCACCAAGCTTTGTGTGGCAACTCTTTATGCTGAATGAGTGTCAGATAGCCAAGTTTTGGAGCTTATTGTCCACTTGGAGAGTATGCCCAGATCAGCTTGTCTTCCTGTTCTGTGAGCCTGATGTTTGATGCTCTTAATGCCCAAATGTAGTTGTGTTAGATCCAGAGCCCATCACGAGGAATTTCAAGAAATTCAACCGACAACCAGGCTTGACCCATCCAAGAAGTGTGAATCTGGTCAGCGATCTGTGCAAGGTAATGGATTTCTCTGCAGGCCAGATAATCCCGCAAAAATTCTGGTAATTTATAGTATTCACCACTACCAAACCAAGAATTTGCACCTATTCTCACCGATACACCAAATCTAATTTGCCATGACAATCCACGCTGAATGATATGTGCGGCCTTTGTGACAGCTTTCCAAATTATTGATGCCCCAGAGTGCGTCCCAATGCTATCCCTGATCCAGCCGATGGTGTTCCTGGGCACAATGTATTTAGCTACAATGACCTCCTTCCAAAGACTGTGACCGGTGAGTAAGTGCCAGCACATCTTGGCAGCAAGGCCATTCGAAAATAGATGGAGATCCTTGATCCCCCAACCGCCCCATTGCTTGGGTATGTTAATGCGTTCCCAAGCGATCCAGGCAAATGTGTGGTCCTTTTCCTGATTGCGCCAAAGGAAATGTCGGCAAATACATTTGATTCTATTGGTAACACCTCTAGGTAACCAAGCCAGTGGTATAGCCTTGAGCACTGATTTGATAAGGAGTAAACACCCAGCTCTGGATAACCATCTGTTATACCAAACATTTATTCTGCGCTCCACTTTGGCTATGAGCCAATTCCAGTCTTTAATCTGATAATCATTAGGCTTGATGTGATATCCCAGATATTTAAGACCTTCATTGATATCCGTATGAACATAGGCGAATAGATTCCTGGCAGTGCCAAGTTCCTGAGCCGAGCATCCGGTCATAATGATAGTAGATTTGAGTGCATTTGGTGTCATTCCAGTGGCTTTGCAAAAACTCTGGAGGAGCTTATCAAACTTAATCAAGTCCTGTCTAGTACCATCGAGAAATATTAGAACATCATCAACAAATAAAAGATGAGTGAGTTGAAGGAGATCATTAATCGGGAGACCATGAATGGTACCCCGAGCCTTTGCATCCTTAATAAGGACAAAGAGACCCTCCATAACAAGCACAAACAATAAGGGAGACAGAGGACATCCCTGACGCAAGCCACGACTCGCATGGAAAAAGTTAGATGCAGTGCCATTAAGGAGAATGTTGAAGGTAGCATGACAGATACATCCCATTATCCAATTGATGAATGTATGAGGAAAGCCAGTTTGAATAAGTATGAGATGCAAATAGCTCCAATTCACCCGATCAAAAGCCTTAAGCTAGATCAATCTTGAGAATAGTGGATTTAAGGTGCTTGGATTTTATGGAATGTAGGGCTTCTTGGGCAGTGCCAATAGCTTCGTGGATTTGCCTACGATGTAAGAAGTAAAATTGTTCCTTAGCAATGTGAGAAGATAAGAAAGGCTTAATGCGATTCCCTATAATTTTTGAGATTATCTTGTATATGCAGTGGCAGAGCGAAATAGGTCTGTAATCATGAAAGCTGGCCGGGTGGTCAGATTTAGGGATGAGTGCAATGAAAGTGGCATTGAATCTATCATAGAAGCAACCCCGCACCCTACTATCTTCAATCATGATCAGCAAATCATTGCCAATCAACTCAAAAAAATGTATGAAAAATTCAATGGGCCAGACATCTGGCCCAGGGCTTTTGTCCCTTTTGAACCATTTCAAAACCCCCTCCAATTCCCCCATGGTAACTAGAGCATTTAGATCATCAACCTGCTTCGGTTCCACAAATCTATTGAAAGAATGAGCAATGTTCATAATATCAGGGAGGTCAATGTGCATAGGGGCTCTATAAAGGTCAGTAAAATGCTGAGTCCCCAGATCCTGTAATTGAGATTGAGTACGAGCAACATACCCATGCTGATCAGTGAGCTCCCATATGGAGTTGGTAGTCCTGCGACCATTTGCATGTTGTTGGAAGAACTTTGAATTTTCGTCACCTGCCTGAAGCCAAATAGCACGACTCTTGAGCCTCCAGTCCTCCTCTTTTTGTCTCAGGAGCTTAGCCTTAAAAGATTCCAGGGCAATGAGCTGCTCTTTGGATATGTTAGACCGATAGCTAGAGAGATCAGAGCTGTTAAGTTGCGCAATCGCCAGGTCAATCCGATTGAGCTCTTCTCGCTCCAAGCGCTTCTTGTTTTTAACCCAGTTGATAGTCTGGCGTTTAATGCGAGATAGATTATCATTGATGATTCGGGCAGGGTCCACATCCGGCAATTGATGGCAGTGCTGCTAGGCTTGTTGAACCAGATCATGATATTCTGGGTCCTGTAACCATCTGGAGCTAAATTTGAATGGTGGTCTAGCCCTGTGAGGACCACATTCAAATTCCAAAAAGATAGGGGAGTGATCCGACATACCACCTTGTCCCACCCATTGTCTGGCACAATCAATGATGTTAAGTAGAGGCATTTTGATCAAAAATCGGTCCAATCTTCGGGCCAGAGCCACCACTCTAGTCCTCCAGTTCCTCCAAGTGGGTAGAATCTTTGTGGTCTGAATGTCAACAAGGTCTACCGCATCAAGCTTGGTATTGAAGTACTCAGCTAACGAATCCGGGTTAGCTCGAGTTCCCCAGGATTCAGATATGCCCAATGAAAAATTCAGATCACCACCCAATAAAATATGAGGTGAGGTGAGGATAGAGCAAGCCAATAAGGAATTCCAAAAGGCTTCTCGGTTCAGACAGGGACCATATACATTTATAAGGGAGAAACACTGCTCAGAATGACTGAATTTTATGTCCATGCCAAGTACACCAGGTTGTCCCCAGCAATTGAGCATCTTGGTGGTTCTGCAATTGATGCCCATGGCACTACCACCTGATCGGCTGTGGACATCCAATGTGATAAAAGTCCAGTTGGGTAATATAGAGTTTAGAAGAGCAGCGAATGCATCACGCTCTCCTAATGTTTCTTGAAGAAAAAGGATGTCAATAGATCTCTGAGCAATTCAGTCTTTTAGGGCCAATCTCTTGTCGGGGTTAGCCAATCCCTTGCAATTGTAAGAGAGACAAATCATGATGACACACCCGGAATGGGTCGCCTTGCTCTAAGGACCCTCATAAGGGTAGATTGTGTTCCAGCCTCTACTTCCATATTTGCCCTTTTGATGGCTTTAGCTAAGGCAGATGGCCGACCTCTCGATTTGTTGGATAGACAGCTCAGCCCATGGCCAATGCCAAATGTGACCTCCGAGTGTGGGTGTGTTATAGACCTTCGGAAATAATTATGTCTCAAATTAGATGTCTCCGAGCGAGTAGAGGAGTGACATGAGGAATCAGCAGATGTGTGTTGGATTATGGGTGTGAAGGATGGCAGTGCTTGTGCAATATAGCAAATAGAATGATACAGATGTGCAGACATAACAGAACCAGTAGATAAACATGGAACAGAGATGGATAAAGAATTGGACTCTATATTAGAAATAGAAGAGTCAGGAATAGGAGAGGTACCCGGTATAGTCGCAGCCCGAACAGGTGGCTCCGAAGTGGATTGAGAATGTGATCGGGGTTGTGTAGTTGGCCAAGTAGGTAGCTGTGGAGACACACCCAGCTTCTCAGCCGCCGGCTATTCCGGCTCGTCCAGGTGCTCATCCTCAGGATCCGAGCTAGAGCATGTAATAACCTCAGTCTGGGTGGCCACATTGCAGGATATCTTGACAGCCTGGTGAGAGAATCCCATCTTTGGACACTCCTTGTATAAATGACCAACCTCGTGACATTTCTTGCAACAAAATGGCACCCCTTCATAATCCAAGACCTGTTGCCACACCATTCCATCAAATAGCATATTGAAATTGACATGAAGTCCGTCCCTAGTGTCTAGGAATATCAGAATTCGAGCAACAGCCTTGCTCCCAGTGATCCGGTATGACTTATCGTGATCCAGGTACCGACCAAATAAACTTCCGTTATTTTTGAAAGCAGTGTCGTTCCAGAATTAAATCGAAAGTCCAGGCAATCTCATCCAAATAGGGCCAGCGCTCGCAATCTCTTTTTTGGGGTCAAATAGCGGAACCCATCGCTTGAGGTAGACCGGATGCATTTCTAAATGCCAGAACTATTTAAAAGCCCACTCCGATTGATCTGGCCGAGCAAATGTGAGGGAAAACCAACCTTTCGGTAGGACCGTAACCTCTGGGAGGACATCGAGAGAACTGCCCCAGATCTCACCAGTCCACTGCCTCAGCCTCGCCGCGGAGTATTTCCGGCCCCTAACCTTCCCTACCAGCATAGTGGCAGAAATGAGCTCCCAATCATCCATTCCACACTCGCGCCCAAAGTTCGTGAAAATGTTGAGCTTATTCTTTGTAGTTCTGTGCTTGATCTTTTTATTAGATTTCCCCTTATCCGGGTCGGATGCGTTTTCGAAGTCCGAAGATGAGCTCGGCTTGTTTGAGGTTGGCAGGTCCCCCGGTATATTGGTAAACACCCCAGAAGCCGAGGCTGGAACACACACCGAAGTTCCACTATAAGGCACACACCCTCCGTGAGAACCACAAACAGGTGTTCCATGGTGCGACGAAGAGCCCCTAATGTTTAGGTGTTCCAGAGAGATAGATGCCTCTCCAATACTTCGGTACGCCGCATCCCCCAATGGCCCGGATAGCTCCAAATCGCCCACATCCAAAGAAGTACCAGCCAGTGGAATGCTCTAGAGTCCAATATTTGATGGCGACGAAGTATTAAAGCAGAATTGATCAAGTTCTGCGGATGGAGGTGAAGAAATAGCCACTTCAGAATGGCTAGGCAGAGCTGGCCTCGAGCAAGAAGCAACCGAGATCATATCGTCCATCTCATCCGATAAAACAAGGTCATTATGTCCACAAATATCTACACCTGCCAATGGGTCCTCCGTGTAGTCTAGCTCCTCCTCATATACACTCATGATGCCAGCATGACAGATCTAATGGAAAATGGCTAATAGTCAGTTGGAAAATGGCGATAAACCCCCAAACCCCGCGCTGGCCGCCCAGAGGTCAAATCTGGTCCGCGGATAAACAAATAGTAACCCAAACAAGCCGGAAGCAAGCCCAGATGGTAATGCACAAATGTGGGTCAGATAGAAACAAACGGTCTCCGGACGATCAGAGAACCACACCAGAAGTGATTAAAACACTCTGGGCATCGAACACATACACAACAGCACATCCAAATGTCGCAGGCGGAACCCCAAGAAAGTGGGGCAATCACTGATAGCTCCAGGGATCAAAGTCTAGTCGCTAAATAAGTTAAATACAACCACAGACCAACGAATAGCGGACCAAGTAGGTCTTACCTGCCCCAAAAAACCCCGGCCAGACCAAAGAATGTGTTACCAACATAGACGGGCCCAGAATGAAGACCCCACACCTCTGCAAGTTGGCGAGATCATGGGAAGCGCTGATTCCGAAGGGTGCAACAATCGAAAAACAAGGTGCCAAGAAAATGCAGAAATCGAAGTAAAACTCCACCAAATAACTTGTGAGGGGTCCCAACGGCCATAGCCGAGTGGTGCAAAATGCACAGAGTCAATGAGAGACCCGAGTAGCCTTAGGCGGTCCAGGAACCGCGGCCACCATAGCTAGGGTTCAACGAGGGTTCGCTCAGTTGCCGTCAACATACCTTATTACCTCTTCTGGAGCATTTACAAGATGGAATATATTGTCCAAAGGAGATAATTTCAACACCAAATGAACAGTTTCTTTCACCTTTACCTCATCAAAATCATAGTCCTCCATCACCTCAAACAATTGAACATTTCATGGAGTTCATTCATAGCTAATGAAAAGTGCCAAGGAGAAGGCCTGGGCCAAGAGGGTTGAAAAGAGCTCTAGCACTAGAAAGGCAAAAGGAGGTTGAGCTTGCTAATAAGCTAAAATTGAATGAATAACTTGAAATGGTAAGGAGAACCAGGAGCCATGGCTTGATAGGGCTAACCATCACTTAGAGAAGCTTTTGGAGAAGGCAGACATACATAATGATATTTTAAGAAAGAAGTTCAAGCACTATGCCCAAAAAGACAAAATTGCATAGGCCAAGCTCAAAAGAGCCAATGTAAAAATTGAGGCTTTGACCATGCAAGAAGAGGAAAGGAGACTTGATATATTGGCTGAAGCTTCACTTCATGTCTAACCTCATCATTAGCAGCAAATTATCAAATTTTGAGAAGTTTTTGGGTAAAATTTTGAAGTTTTTGTGATTTTTTTTGCAAACCTGGACAGTGTCATATCAGAGGCACTCTTTGGCCAAAAGGAGACCACCCCAAGATGAAAAATGACAAGTAATTTCCAGAAAACAATTTTTTGAAGCTTTTTTTGGACAAATGGTAGGTGAAAAGATGAAAAACCCTAAAAAAATCAATGTTCTTCCTTTTTTTCAGCCTTGGCGCTGCGCCCTTGACCAATTGTGGGAGAATCCATTTTTACAAGGAAAATTAATCCCATTATGAAAAATAAAGGTATATTTGGAAAGTAGATAGGATAGGCTTTCCAAAAAGCCATCTTGAGCCCAATTTGGACACCAGGAAGGCCTCCAAAAATTCTTTGCAAAATGGCACTACACCCTTGCCTTAGGTGCTGCGCCCTTGACACTAGAGTTGCACCCTTGGAAAAATTTTGGGTTTTTCAGTTTTGACTGTAATTTTGACTTTCACTTGGGAAAAAGAGAATTTCACTTATGTAATTGATGAAGGATATTGTAATTATTATGTTTTTACTGTTACCTAGGTGTTGTGCTATACAACAACCCCCCATTTATTTTTATAAATAGGGATCCTTTAAAAATAAAATAGGAAATTCTTTTTATTTCCTAAAATAAAAAACTTAGAAAATAAAATTTCTTTTCTTTTCCTTTAAAAAGAGCATCGCATATTACATATCTTATTTCAAAAAAAATAATTATAAAATGTAAGATATGCGAACTGCGAAATGCGCTTGAAGCCTTTCTAAAGTAAATAATTAAAAACCTTGTAAAATATCAAAATCACTGTTTCATTCTTCCTTTTTCACATCGCATTTTAATTAATCAACAAAGAAATAAGAAGAAAATTATATAAGTCACGATACCCGCGGACCCGACATACAGATAAATCAGGTAATATAAAACCTTTCACGACCGCGTCCACTTTAATTTTTTCGCATTTCGCATCGTGCGCAACTAATAATATACATTCAAACGTTACCTTATAAAAGTTGGGATCCGAAATTTGTGCATATCGCATTTCACAACCTTTAAAGATTAAGTATTGTGAAATATTATAAGAAATAATTTCAAAATGCGTATTAAATGATTTTAGCGTGTGAAGACAATTTATGTCATATGAAATGGAATTTAAGATCTTAATGGCTTTAAAATGATTGATAGATCTTACGTGTGAGGCCATGTGATATATTAAATTAGGAATTATGAAAGATAATTGATAACATTGACATCTTCTCGCGTGCATTAGAAGTAAATGATTGATTTACTCTTATGAGACTCCTTATATGCTAAATTTGCTCTGCTCTCAGGAAATCAATTATTTGGTTGAAGAAGTTCAAAATGAGAAAAAGAGGCAATGAAATTTCTCAAACATCATCCACAGAAGACGCAGATATGTCTTCATTATTTTCAGACACCATTTGCAACAAAGATTGTGGTAGTTCTTCATGGGAGGCAATGTACAAACTCTTCGAAGATGAAGGACCAAGGGTGATAGATAAAGTTTTTGCTATAGGCACTGATTCGATCTCTGATGCAGCCCTTTTTGATATTGCATGCTCACACATTCACAGAATAGCAACAAGACCAAATATTCTTCCTTATACATACATGTTCAAGTGGGAAATTGACCACTTAAACATTGAAGATAGAATTTTCAAGAATTTGAGAGGAGAGATTATGGGTTCTTTCAAAGCAGAAGATTTAGCAGCAATGTATCATCTACCAACCCCGTAGCAGAGATATGACAATAAATATGTGCATACTTTCAAAGAAAAACATTCAGATCTTATCAAATTCATCCATGAATGGAAGGACAATGAAGGGAAATTGAAGCAAGACAAGTATGGTACGTACCCAATTGCACAAATTCCCAATCCTTATTGTTATGCCGCTGGTATGTTGTGTAGAATATTTTCCAAGCCTGATAGTACTAAATTTTCAAGAGATTGGGTTCCCTTAATTGACACAATCATCAATTCTTCTATCCTAAATTTGACAGACATTCTATCTGATTGCCTAGCCAAGCATATCATTGAATATAGGAATAAAAGAAGTGTTTCTCTCAGAGAAATACCTCTGTTTTATATGTCTGCTTATGTCATGGATGCCATTTGTTTTACTTCTAATTTTACTACCATGGGTTGGAAATGGACCGTCAAAAACCCTACCCCGATTCATATGTACCATAGAGAACTTTGGGATTCCAAGTTCCACTTACACTTCTATAAAATATGCTACGGATTCATATTTCCCATGCATCAAATGATTTAAAAAAAAAGGCTCCAAGGGTTTCTAAAGAAGCCAATGTAGATATTATTCCCGCAGCAAGATGGTTTGCTAAAGAAAAGTTCACATATATTACAGTATTTGGGAGTTATGCTTCTCCCCATGTTTTACCTTACCATGTTCCAGACAAATTACTTGCAAAAGAAATAGCATATCAACTTGCCAACGGTGTCACAAAGTAGTTGAAAAATGGTAAAAAGTCTATTTGGTCTACTTTCCCTCTACAGTGCGGCACCTTTGCTCTAGCTAATATTGGCCATACATACAAAGAAGTTCCTAAGATTCAGTTGCTGAGATTGGAATTTATGCTAGCAAGATTATATGATCCCAATGATGTGATTAAAAATTACATCACAGAGCTAAAAATGAAGCCTTTTATAAAGGAAGAAGATAAATTTGATGATTTCTTCCAAGGCATGAAAAAATTCTTTGATGTTATCAAATATGTTTCTAGTCAATTAAGTCAAGAAGATGTCGAAACGTTTCAAACATATAGAAAAAATAGACTAGAAAAGGTTCCTTTGAATTTGTTGACTATTGGAGATGAAAAACACACTCCAAGTGTTAGTATAGATGATGAAATGAAAGATATATCTGAAAATGAATTAGGTCAATCACAGCAGCAGTCCGATAATTAAGATCAATCTGAGGAATCCCAATCTAAGAAAGAAAATACAGAAATTGACCAAATTCTTCAAGAGATATAAGTGCTAGAGAAAACAAAGAACAATGGGAAAAAATCAAATTTCGAAATAGTTCATCATACTCATAGCATGTTGGATCAATCCAAGCCCTCTCAAGTGAGAGACCTGGTGAATGAATGGGAAGATTTTTCTCAAGAAATAAAGAATTCAAAATAAAATCCCAATATTGATCATACATGAAGTTTTCAAACACCTGAACCTTCACAGAAAATAGTTGAAACTGTTAATTCGCTACAAATAGTTCCAATAGTACATGAAAAAGAAATCATATCGGCCTACCCTACAGATCAGATAGTTCTGCAGATTGAAGATATTCCGTCATTATACATTTTCTACAGTCCTAGCTACAAAGCTATGGTTAAAAGGAATAAAAGAAGAAGGATTGATGAAACAACTCCAAAACCAATAGATGAATCAGTTGATGTACTTTGGAAGGATTCCTCAGATGATCCCACTGAACATCTAACCAAGTTATCACAATATGCAGGGGCATATGCCACCGCTACTGTTGATAAAGCTAGTGAGGTTAGAATATTTTTGAAACAAAAGGAAGCCAAAGTACAAGAATTAGAACAATTACTAAATCAAGAGAAAGCCAAGTCCATTGAATAGATCAAAATAAGCACAATTCAATTTCATGAAGATATGGAAAACCTCAAATTGAACTCTCAAACAGAGCTAATGAAAAGCAAGCACATCTGGAAAAAGTAATGGATAAATTACAGAATCAACCACAGTTAGAACAATTCATCAAAGAAGCACTTGATGTAAATACTACGTTAAAGAAAAAACAAGAAATGTTTTTTCACCAAGCTTCTATGATTGATTCTTATTGTGATTCCAATAAGATAATGATTCAGTAAATAAAAATTTAGAAATTGGAATGTGAAAGACTTGAAAAGAAAATCGAAGAACACATTCAGTGGCCAATTTCAGACACAGGAAAGTAAGCTAATCTACCACAAATAGATAAGCTACACAAAGAATTGTTATTCACATAATGGAGAGCACAAATTAATCAAGCAGAGAAAGCAGCAACGAAGACATCCAAGAAATAAAATAAGATTATTAAGTCTATATGTGATCAATTATTTAAAACAGAACTTCTTAAAGAAAACATGTTTGATGTGTTTTCAGGAACAAAGGAAGTAGAACTAAAGTGGAGACAGAGAGCAGATACACAAGAAGAATTGATCAAAAAAGTTGATAAGTTTGATTAGGAAAATTACTGGAATTTTTTGATCAAACCTTACCATCAACATCAAACTCTTCTGTCTCTTACAGATTCAACAAAAATATCTCAGTCAATAATTTCAAATGATATTTTCAAGGGACAGATTCGGTCACGGATATCACAGCCAGCTTAGCTTAAAGCAATGCTAGATATATTTCAACTTCGTGATCACACTAAAAAAGAAAGGAATGATTCGCAAAGTTAGGATTGTTAGTTCAAAGTTCTTAGATTATTTTTTAAGTTAAGTTTTTAGAGGAAGGCTGTTTGAAACCTCCTCTACATTTTTGTAATAATTTAATTTTAATTTGTAGTTAGTTTAGCATTTAAACCCTTCTCATGCATTTAGAGAAGGGTCCAGAATTTTATTGAGAACATTTGCAAAGAATGCTTAATTGTAAGTAAGTTTGTGAATGCCTTGATAAAATAATGGAACACGGCCTTTTCAGTTAGATATATCATTTTGTTGATCAATGATGATGCACTTTTGTATTCTTTGAAAGACTTATTGATGGAGGAGTTGAATGTGGCCTATTATCACTGATCAGATGAACAGAGCAGTACACATCTGGTACTATTATCATGTATACTAAATCTGTTTTTAAATATTAGTGATGAATTAATTTTTCATGAATTATACATGAAATCTATTGTTTTCTTTTATTTGAAATATCAGTTGCACTATTGTACGATATAAAGATAGAAATTGGTTTGTTTTATATATGATCATCAGATATATGTGATATGTTTCTCATTTTCTTTTGATTAACTATTATTTCAAGAGAATTATCTTACAAAGTAATAATTCTATTAAATCTATGATGATCTTCATCATCACAGATTGAATAGATATAATTTTAGATTGCATTAAATTAGTATTATCCCGGGTTAGATTAAATTAGGCTTAAATTCAAAGTTTTGCATTTTAGAATTAATTTGTTTTAGTTTTTAGTGATTATTCATGTAAATCCTTTGAGAGAAACCCAACAATCAAACAAAAAACCCAAATATGGGAAACTGGTCCCATTATATCCAGTCGGAGCCACTATCCCAAATGGAAAAGGAGTTGTCTTAAGGTCTGGACCGGGTGGTTATCCCCCTTGTTGTTGCCACAGATTTCTGAGGCCTCAACATTTTTGGCGCTTGAAGGAGGGCTACTATGAATGGCATATAATTCTAAACCTCAAACTAGAAGCCCTCATAAGAGTCGATCTCCCCAAAAGCATTCTACAACTTCCCGATCACACTCTAGATCACCAACTCAGAAATTAGAAATAGTAGAAACCTTTCCATCATCTCCTGAAGTAGCTCGACAGTAAACTGCTTCAAAATTCACTCCCAAGTCTCTCGAAGTTCAGTCTTTAATTCGGAAATTAGAAGGAATATCTATTTCTACTGAAAAGCCTGTTAACCCAGAAGCTTCTAAGGAAAGTGTTACTTCTCTATTAGAGAAAATGGTATATTAACTAGATCTAAAAGTGAGAAACTTGGAATTCCACATTTTGAATTTCCAATTGAATCATTTCGCAAAAAAATTTCTATATCCAGATCTAAGTCAGACACAAGTGAAGTTACATCAAATTTCCCTTCAGTTACTTCTTCACATCCTCTGATTCAATCTCCATCTTCTTAGTCTTCCATTCCTTCTACTCAAACAATCAGTGTTGTTACAAGTAGTACTATTCCAGTTGTAAGTTCTTCATTCAGTCCCCCTAATTCTGGATCTACTTCTATATCTTCACAAAGTTTAAATCCAATTATGGCTAATCGACCTTAGAAGAATCCTGGTGCTGTATTAATAGCCAATCCAAATCCTCTTCTGAATCATCCAGAAAAATGGTTACCTAAATATAATCCAGATGATGGTCTTCCTGCCGAAGAACATATCAATAATTTTATGTTAGCCATGAATCTAAATGGATTTGCTCATGAAGATTTTGTAGTTAGATTGTTTCCTTATACTTTACAAGGATCTGCAAGATCCTGGTATTTTTCACTTCCAACGGGATCTATTGCTGATTGGGCAACATTTGAACAAGTTTTCCTTGCAAAATTTGGAGATGATAGAACTGTTTCATCCCTAATCAATGCTCTTTCAAATCTTAAAACAAATTCAGGGGAAAGGATCAAATATTTCAACTCCAGATTTAAAAATTTATTAAACAAAATTCCAACTGCTTCCAAACCTGCTGTTGATGTAAAAATAGAATGGTATATCTCTTCTTTTCCTTCTAATATAGCTATTTTTGTAGATAGAGCTGGTAAATCCACCCTTTTAGAAAACATGAAAGAAGCTCTTGCTATAGAGAAAAGAATTTTAGCAGTAGAAAAATGTTCCGAAATAGAAGACAAGAAATCCAAGAAAGTGACATTCAATTAAGATTCAAAAAAGAAGGTCTCGAAAGATCCATTTGATCTTGAAGGTATTCAAAAGGTATTAAAGACTATGTCAAATGATATGATTGAAATAAAGAAATAGGTTGCTGAAACCTCAAATCCTAAGAAATAATTTCGCCTATTTAAAGAAATCCTTATTCAACATCTCAACCTCCAAACGTAATTTCGAATGATGAATCCGATCAAGATACTAAAGATCCCTCACCATCTAAAAAAGAGTTAGAATCTGAAGAAGAAGTTGAATAAAATGGTTTATGGGATTTCATTCTTCCCACAGAGGAATAAAGTGAAGCTATGCATGTCTCTACAAGAAGTAAATCTTCTTTAGATTCAACTATATCAAATCAGAAACAAAAACCTCTCCCCACCAAAGAGAAAACAACAGTTAGAAAATCTAAAACTGTTCAAAGAGATTCTATTCCACCAGATCCCAATACAACTTCTAAAACTTTTATAGTTTCAAATATAGTGGAATATGATATAATTGAAGATATGAAAAATACTAAAGAAAATATTCCATTGCATGAAATGACTAAACTCAAGCAACAACAAAATTTTTTGCTTAGAGCACTCAAGGCAATTCCAGTAGAACCTATACAACCACTAGTTATAGCACAAGCTTCTAAAGATATAGGGAAACCTCCATCATCTACAAACAAAGTAAATCCCAATGATCTGGTTTTAATTGGTGATAGATCTATTTCACAGAATCCTCCTTTACTTTTGACTTATGAGATTTTCAACAAAAATGTTCATAACTGTCTTATTGATTCAGGAGATTCTTCAAACATTATGCCAAGAACGATATGTACAAAATTGAATGTTACTTCTCAAAAGTCAGCTGTACATATAGTTCAGTTGGATAGAACAAAAGTTGAGGTTATTGGAGAAATGTTGTCAGTGTCCATTAGGTTATCATCTAATCCCAAGGTACTGCAAGTAATTGAAATCTTGGTCGCAGACATCCCTGAATTTTATGGTCTTATTTTAAGTAGGGATTGGTCTGAAAAGGTACATGGATATTTTGCTACCGATTGGTCACACATGTGGTTACCATACAATGGAAAACCAAATAAAATCAAAATTGAACGTGAAAAATTCATGAAACATACAGTTATTGAACTAGAAGAAGCAAATGAACCTGTAGCCTTCACCAATAATATCATAGGAAATTATTCAGCTGAATCATTTCTTGGATCATTCAATGCTCAGGTTTCACCTTTTTCAATAAACACTGCTATTTCTAAAATTGAAATTTTTTCTCAAACATATGCTTCTAGATATGTTAATCTTAATAATCAAATTCCAAAACAATCCTTATTTTGGACTCTATACTTTGATGGTTCAAAATCCGAATATGGTGCAGGAGCAGGTTGCATTTTAATTGATCCATAAGGAGAGAAGACAATGCTAGCTTGTAGACTCAAGTCTCAGTGTACAAATAATATTGTTGAATATGAAGCATTGATACAAGGTCTGTATAAAGCTATAGAATTAAATGTTAAATATTTGTAAGTATATGGAGATTCTGAAATAATTGTGAAACAAGTCAGAAATATGATTCATTGTGATTCAGGGCATTTAAAACATTATCAAACCTTAGCTCAGAATCTTACTTCCCATTTTACTGCATTCAATATCTCTACAGTTCCTAGATTACAAAATGCAAGTGCTGATTTACTTGCTAATGTAGCATCTAGACTTATACTAGCTGAAGAATTTAGCCTAGATAGATTTTCAATTGAGTTAATTTTTAGGCCTTCCACTCTTGATAATGTAACAAATTGGAGAGTATTTAATAATGATGCAGATGTAGTAGACTTTCTTACATCTGACAAAGCTTATGAAGGTCATATCATATATGAACATGAACATAATTTACAGATCGAAGATAAACCAAATACTAATTCAATTCCCAAATCTGTAGTCAAAATGGAAGATATCTATGATTTGAAAGATAGGTTTAAGAAGGTAACCAATTCAAAAACTCAAAGTTCTACTTTAAAGTTTGAATTGATTAATCTTGGTACACCAGAAAAACCTCAAAATACCAACTTAGGTCTTGATTTAAAGCCTGAAGAAAGGATGTCATTCATTAAATTGCTAAAAACATATAAAGATATCTTTTCATGGGATTATTCAGATATTAAGACATATGATACGTCCATAATTTAGCATACCATACCTATGATCTCATATGATAAGCCTGTTCAACAAAAAATGAGAAAAATTCACCCCAATTTAGAAAGTCAAATTAAATCTGAATTAAACAAAATGCTCAAAGCCAATGTCATTTTTCCTGTTAGACATTCGAAATGGGTGTCAAACATGGTTCCAGTTAGAAAAAAGAATGGAGACATAAGAATTTGCATAGACTTTATAAATTTAAATAAATCCTGTCAGAAAGATAATTTTCTCTTAACCACCATGGAACAGATATTACAGTCAGTTGCAGGATATGAATTGATGTCTTTTCTCGATGGATTTTCAGGATACAATCAGATCATGGTACACCCAGATGATAGATTAAAGACAACATTCAGAACAAAGTGGGGAACCTATGCATATCAAAAAATGCCTTTTGGACTGATTAATGTTGGTGCTACATTTCAACGTGCTATGGATATAAATTTCAGAGGACTAATCAGTAGCTCAGTTGATATATACTTAGATGACATTACTGTTTATTCTAAGAATATAAATAATCACATTAATCACCTAATTTTTTTTTTTGAAAGATGAAGAAAATACGGTATTTCCTTGAATCCAAAAAAATGTTATTTCACCTTATCAGAAGGTAAATTATTGGGATTCATCGTTTCTAAACAAGGAATCCATATCGATCCTGATAGGATTCAAAAAATTGAAAATTTGCCCCTACCACACAATAAAAAACGATGCAATCATTTTTAGGACAAATTAATTTTGTAAAGAGGTTTGTTCCAAAATTTTCCCAAATCATCTTACCCCTACAATCAATGATCAAGAAAAATTCAATTTTTAAATGGGGAAAGGAAGAGAGAAATTCGTTTGAGTTGATGAAAAAAGACATCATTGAAGCTCCCTCCTTGACCACTACTGATTTTCTTAAAACAGTTGTATTATATACATTTTCTTCTGATACATCATACGCAACAGTTTTGACACAGTTAAATAATCAAAACAATGAAGCACCGATTGCGTTTTTTAGTTCTAACCTTCAAGGCGCTGAGTTGAATTATTCAACTATGGAAAAACAAGCTTATGCTATATTTAAAGATTTGAAACATTTCATACATTTTCTCCTAAAAACACATACTAAAATAATAGCACCTTACTCAGCAGTGAGGAAATTATTAGTTCAACGGGAAGTAGGAGAAAAGAGAGAAAATTGGGTTACATCACTTCAAGAATATGATGTAGAGATACATCCGGCTAAAATTGTTAAAGGATAAGATCTTTGCAGGATGTTAACAGGATCCTTTCATTTACCAACAGAAGAAGATCAATCGAATGAAATACAACTGTCTGAGGTAAGCCTAAACGATTCACAATCACAATATGATGATTTGAAATTTTTCTTGAAAAATGGATATGCTCCATTATATCTCAACTATACAGCAAAGCATGCTTTGAGACTTAAAGAAAAGCAATATCAACTCATAGATGATGTGTTATTTAGGAGAAATTATGATTATGTATTATTGAGATGTTTATAAAAAACTGAAGCTGAAAAAGTAATGCAGGAATTACATGATGGACCAGCTGGAGGTCATTTCGGAGGAAACACTACAACTCATAAAATATTGCATGTTGGTTATTATTGGCCAATTCTATTTAAAGATGCACGTGAATATGCAATAAAATGTAAAGTATTTCAAACTGCAGCAGGAAGAGAAAGGAAAGCAGCATTTCCATTACAGCGAGTAAATATCCAACAACCATTTGAACAATGGGGGTTAGATATTATAGGTGAAATAACTCCTAACTCTTCAAAACAACACAAGTATATTCTAACTGCAACTGATTACTTCACAAAATGGGTAGAAGCTATCCCATTAAAGGTGGTGAATACACAAAGTATTACAAATTTTATTGATAAGTTTATAATCACCAGGTTTGGTCTCCCATCAACTTTAATATTTGATAATGCATCTTACTTTTCTA
Source organism: Pinus albicaulis (assembly GCA_034641835.2). NCBI lineage: Eukaryota > Viridiplantae > Streptophyta > Pinopsida > Pinales > Pinaceae > Pinus > Pinus albicaulis. The sequence goes on along the minus strand of CM076583.1, from coordinate 989,195,681 downwards.
GAAATGCCATGATAGAATTTTCTTTGAAAAGAGGTTTTAAACTAAAAAACTCAGCGTGATATTACCCGCAAGGTAATGGATTAGCTGAATCTACAAATAAAAACCCTATCAGAATCATTAAACGAACTATAGAACAAAATCATAAAAATTGGCATAAAGCACTACTATTTTCTCTTTGGGCAGATAGAATCACTCACAAAGAGAGTCAATAGGTATTTCTCCGTTTGTGTTAGTTTATAGGAAAGAAGAAATTTTACCCACAAATGTAACAATACCATCATTTTCTTTAGTATAGTTTATTGAAGAGAATGCTTCCTCTTCCCTTCAACTTAGACAAGATCAAATTCTTAAATTAGAAGAAGAAAGAGAAAAAGCCAAAAAAACTCATATACATCATCAACAAATAATAAAAGCTTCATTTGATTCAATTTCTGCCAATCCAAAGAATTTTTAAATTGGTGATTTTGTATTGAAGTGGGACAAAATGCATGAGGAAAAGGGTAAACACACAAAGTTTCAAAAACTCTGGCTAGGTCCATTTCAAATAATTGAATAAATAGGCCCATCAACATTTCTGTTGCAAGATTTAGCAGGAAAAAAGGATTCTTTGCCTGTTAATGGACAGATTTAAAAAAAAATATTTCTCATAGGAGGTAATCCCTTCTATCTTTGTATATTAAAATCTTTTATTTTTTCTTGCAAAAAATAAAATCTTGATTACTACTGATAGTTGTCTTTTCAAAACAAGCCTCAGATAACTTTCTTTTGATTTTTAATTTTAGATATAAAAAATAAAAATGTTAAAGAAGGAAAATCGAAAGATTTAGAGAGACATATTGATTCTATCTTTCTAAAAAATGGAATTTCAAATAAAACACTTATTTGTTTTGATGAACTCTCATTTTTATATAGCGTGAATATTATTTTATTAGTCCAGAAAAGAAAATTTAATATAGTAAGAAACCTTTTTGTAGAAAGGAAATTTAAAAATCGACATTATCATCCAGTATCTTAAAAGGACCTATGATTCATCCCATCCAAAAAATATTATATGTTTTCAAAAGGAATTCAAAAGAAAATAAAAAGAGATGATTTGAAGAAAATATTAAAAGATAATAAGTCTCATCACGAGATTTTTTACCATGTTCATAAAGAAATAGTTAAACTGACATTACTAATACTGTCTACCAAAACAGTGTAATGATTTGAGATTATATCATATAGACAAGGGGTCTCATCAAGAGCCAGCTTGATCAGTTTAATTACTGTTTGTGAATGGAATTGTCATTATTTGGTTACCAATCCAAGACAATGGATTTTAAGCAGATAAAAATATATAAAAAAAGTTTTCATAAATTAGAATTTACTTATGAAAATTATGAGAAATACTGGATGGAAAGATGGATCATAGCTGGGTAAAAGGTAACCCTGCCAAAAGCTTAAAATTTCCTATTGGAACAGAGGCTCTATCTGTGATAAAAAGAGTAAATTTATATAAAGTTGATCTGCAACGGTTATTTAATTTATCTTTTTTTAACTAAGGACAAATATAGATTTTCATACTTATACCTTTATAGACGAATTCTCATGAATAAATGGATAAAATAATTTTTCATTGTTTGGCAAAGATATTATTTATTTGAAATTTCCTTCCTTTAAAAATTTTGTTTTCAAAAAAGGTTCATAATTTTCAAAAAAAAAATATCAGAGACATCTGGTTCATCCAAGTGAATCACCAATTGTTGTGCTATACAACAAACCCCCATTTATTTTTCTAAATAGGGACCCTCTAAAAATAAAATAGGGAATTATTTTTATTTCCTAAAACAAAAAACTTCGAAAATAAAATTTATTTTCTTTTCCTTTAAAAAGCACATCGCATATTACATATCTTATTTCAAAAAAAAGAATTATAAAATGTAAGATATGCGAACTACGAAATGCGCTCGAAGCCTTTCTATAGTAAATAATTAAAAAACCTTATAAAATATCAAAATCACCATTTAATTATTCCTTTTTCGCATTGCATTTTAATTAATCAACAAAGCCATAAGAAGGAAATGATATAAGTCGCGATTCCCATGGACCCGACATACAGATAAATCAGGTAATATAAAACCTTTCGTGACCGCATCCACACTAAGTTTTTCGCATTTGGCATCGCGCGCAACTTATAATATACATTCAAACGTTATCTTATAAAAGTTGTGATCTGCGATTTGTGCAGATCGCATTTCACAACCTTTAAAGATTAAGTATTGCGAAATATTATAAGAAATAATTGCGAAATGTGTATTAAATGAATTTACCGTGTGAAAAAAAATTATGTCATATCAAATGGAATTTAAGATCTGAACGACTTTAAAATGATTTATAGATCTTACGTGCGAGGCCATGTGATATATTAAATTAGGAATTATGAAAGATGATTGATAAGATTGACATCTTCTCGCGTGCATTAGAAGTAAATGATTGATTTACTCTTATGAGAATCCTTATATGCTAAATTTGATCTGCTCTCAGGAAATTAATTATTTGGTTGAAGAAGTTCAAAATGAGAAAAAGAGGCAAGGAAATTCCTCAAACATCATCCACAAAAGATGCAGATATGTCTTCATTATTTTCAGACACCGTCTGCAACAAAGACTATGGTAGTTCATCATGGGAGGCAATGTACAAACTCTTCAAAGATGAAGGACTAAGGGTGATAGACAAAATTTCTGCTACAGGCACTAATTCGATCTCTGATGCAACCCTTTTTGATATTGCATGCTCACACATTAACAGAATAACAACAAGACCAAATATTCTTCGTTATACAGACATGGTCAAGTGGGAAATTGACCACTTAAACATTGAAGATATAATTTTCAAGAATTCGAGAGGAGAGATTATGGGTTCTTTCAAAGCAGAAGATTTAGCAGCAATGTACCATCTACCAACCCCGTAGAAGAGATATGAAATAAGTATGTGCAGACTTTCAAAGAAAAACATCCAGATCTTATTAAAGTCATCCATGAATGGAAGGACAATGAAAGGAAATTGAATTAAGACAATTCTGGTACGTACCCAATTGCACAAATTCCCAATCCTTATTGTTATGTCGTTGGTATGTTGTGTAGAATATTTGCCAAGCCTGATAGTACTAGATTTTTAAGATATTGGGTTCCCTTAATTGATGCAATCCTCATTTCTTCTATCCTAAATTGGACAAACATTCTATCCAATTTCCTAGCCAAGCATATCACTGAATATAGGAATAAAAGAAGTGTTTCTCTCAGAGAAATACCTCCATTTTATATGTTTTCTTATGTCATGGATGCCATTTGTTTTACTTCTAATTTTCCTACCATGAGTTGGAAATGGACCGTCATAAAATCTACCCCGATTCATATCTACCATAGAGAACTCTGGGATTTCGAGTTCCACTTACACTTCTATAAAATTTTCTACGGATTCATATTGCCCATGCATCAAATGATTTAAAAAAAAAAGGCTCCAAGGGTTTCTGAAGAAGCCAATGTAGATATTCTTCCCATAGCAAGATGGTTTGTTGAAGAAAAGTTCACATATATTAGAGTATTTGGGAGTTATGCTTCTCCCCATGTTTTACCTTACTATGTTCCAGAAAAATTACTTGCAAAAGAAATAGCATATCAACTTGTCAACGGTGTCACAAAGCAGTTGAAAGATGGTAAAAAGGCTATTTGGCCTACTTTCCCTCTACAGTGCGGCTCCTTTGCTCTCGCTAATATTGGCCATACATACAAATAAGTTCCTAAGATTTAGTTGTTGAGATTGGCATTTATGCCAGGAATATTATATGATCCCAATTGATGTGATTAAAAATTACATCGCAGAGCTAAAAATGAAGCCTTTTATAAATGAAGAAGATAAATTTGATGATTTCTTCCAAGGCATGGAAAATTTCTCTGATGTTATCAAATATGTTTCTAGCCAATTAAATCAAGAAGATGCTAAAACTTTTCAAACATATAGAAATAACAAAATAGAAAAGGTTCCTTTGAATCTGTTGAATATTGGAGATGAAAAACACACTCCAAGTGTTAGTATAGATGATGAAATGAAAGATATATCTGAAAATGAATCAGGTCAATCACAGCAACAGTCTGATAATTCAGATCAATATGAGGGATCTGAATCTAAGAAATAAAATTCAGAAATTGACCAAATTATTTAAGAGATAGAAGTGTTGGAGAAAACAAAGAACAATGGGAAAAAATCAAATTTTGAAACAGTTCATCATACTCATAGCATGTTGGATCAATCCAAGCCCTCTCAAGTGAGAGACCTAGTGAATGAATGGGAAGAATTTTCTCAAGCAATAAAGACTTCAAAATAAAATCCCAATATTAATGAGACATGAAGTTTTCAAACACCTAAAACTTCACAGAAAATAGTTGAAACTGTTAATCTACTACAAAGAGTTCCAGTGGTACATGACAAAGAAATCATACCAGCCTACCCTATAGATCAGATAGTTCTGTAGATTGAAGATATTCCGTCATTAGACATTTTCTACAATCCTAGCTACAAGGCTATGGTTAAAAGGAATAAAAGAAGAAGGATTGATGAAACAACTCCAAAACCAACTGATGAATCAATTGATGTACTTTGGAAGGATTCCTTAGAAAATCCCACTAAACATCTAACCAAGTTATCACAATATGCAGTGGCATATGCCACCGCTACTGTTGATAAAGCTACTGAGGATAGAATATTTTTGAAGCAAAAGGAAGCCAAAGTACAAGAATTAGAATAGTTACTAAATGAAGAGAAAGCCAAGTCCATTGAACAGATCAAAATAAACACAACTCAATTTCATGAAGATATTGAAAACCTCAAATTGAAGTCTCAGACAGAGCTTAATGAAAAGCAAGCACATCTGGAAAAAGTAATGGTTGAATTACAGAATCAACCACACTTAGAACAATTCATCAAAGCAGCACTTGATGTAAATACTATGTTAAAGAAAGAACAAGAAATGTTTTGTCACCAAGCTTCTATTATTGAATCTTATTGTGATTCCAATAAGATAATGATTCAGCAAATAGAAATTCAGAAATTGGAATGTGAAAGACTTGAAAAGAAAATGGAAGAACAGATTCAGTGTTAAATTTCAGACACAGGAAAGCAAGCTAATCTACCACATATAGATAAGCTATACAAAGAATTTTTATTCACAGAATGGAGAGCAAAAATTAATCAAGCAGAGAAAGCAACAACGAAGACATCCAAGAAATCAAATAAGATTATTCAGTCTATATGTGATCAATTATTTAAAACAAAACTTCTTAAAGAAAACACGTCTGATGAGTTTTCAAGAACAAAGGAAGTAGAACTAAATTGGAGACAGAGAGTAGATACAAAAGAAGAATTGATCAAAAAAGTTGATAAGTTTGACCAGGAAAATTACTAGAATTTTCTGATTAAACCTTACCATCAACATCAAACTCTTCAGTCTCTTACAGATTCAACAAAAATATCTCAGTCAGTAATTTCAAATACTATTTTCAAGGGACATATTCGGTCACTGATATCACAGCCAACTCAGCTTAAAGCAATGCTAGATATTTTTCAACTTCTTGATCACACTCAGAAAGAAAGGCAGGATTCGCAAAGTTAGGATTGTTAGTTCAAAGTTCCTAGATTATTGTTTAAGTTAAGTTTTTAGAGGAAGGTTGTTTGAAACCTCCTCTACATTTTTGTAATAATTTAATTTTAATTTGTAGCTAGTTTATTATTTATTCCCTTCTCATGGAATTAGAGAAGGGTCCAAAATTTTATTGAGAACATTTGCAAAGAATGCTTAATTGTAAGTAAGTTTGTGAATGCCTTGATAAAATAATGGAACACAGCCTTTTCATTTATATATATCATTTTGTTGATCAATGATGATGCACTTTTGTATTCTTTGAAATACTTATTGATGGAGGAGTTGAATGTGGCCTATTATCACTGATTAGATGAACATAGCAGTACACATCTGGTACTATTATCATGTATACTAAATCTGTTTTTGAATATTAGTGATGAATTAAGTTTTCATGAATTATATATGAAATCGATTGTTTTTTTTTTATCTGAAATATCAGTTGCACTATTATACGATATAAATATAGAAATTGGTTTGTTTTATATATGATCATCAGATATATGCGATATGTTTCTCATTTTCTTTTGATTAACTATTTTTTCAAGAGAATTATCCTACAAAGTAATAATTCTATTAAATCTGTGATGATCTTCATTATCACAGATTGAATAGATATAATTTTAGATCGCATTAAATTAGTATTATCCCGGGTTAGATTAAATTAGGCTTAAATTCAAATTTTTGCATTTTATAATTAATGTTTTTTAGTTTTTAGTGTTTCTTCATGTAAATCCTTTGAGAGAAACCCAACAATCAAACAAAAAACCCAAATTTGGGAAACTGGTCCCATTATATCCAGTCAGAGCCACTATCCCAAATGGAAAAGAAGTTGTCTTAAGGTCCGGACCGGGTGGTTATACCCCTTGTTGTTGCCACATATTTCTGAGGCCTCAACATTTTTGGTGCTAGAAGGAGGGATAATATGAATGGCATATAAGTCTAAACATCAAACTAGAAGCCCTCATAAGAGTCGATCTCCCCAAAAGCATTCTACAACTTCCTGATCACACTCTAGATCACCAACTCAGAAATCGAAAATAGTAGAAACCTTTCCATCATCTCCTGAAGTATCTCGAAAGTCAACTGCTTCAGAATTCACTCCCGAGTCTCCCGAAGTTCAATCTTTAATTCATAAATGAGAAGGAATACCTATTTTTGCTGAAAAAGCCTATCAACCCAGAAGCTTCTGAGGAAAGTGTTACTTCTCTATTTAGAGAAACTGGTATATTAACTAGATCTAAAAGTGAGAAACTTGGAATTCCACCTTTTGAATTTCCAATTGAATCATTTCACAAAAAAGTTCCTATATCCAGATCTAAGTCAGACACAAGTGAAGTTACATCAAATTTCCCTTCAATTACTTCTTCACATCCTCTGATTCAATCTCCATCTTCTTAGTCTTCCATTTCTTCTACTCAAACAATCAGTGTTGTTACAAGTAGTATTGTTCCAGTTGTAAGTTCTTCATTCATTCTCCCTACTTCTGGATCTACTTCTATATCTTCACAAAGTTCAAATCCAATTATGGCTAATCGACCTTGGACGAATCCTAGAGTTGTATTAATAGCCAATCCAAATCCTCTTCTGGATCATCCAGAAAAATGGTTACCTAAATATAATCCAGATGATGGTCTTCCTACCGAAGAACATATCAATAATTTTATGTTAGCCAGGAATCTAAATGGAGTTGCTCATGAAGATATTGTAGTTATATTTTTTCCTTATACTTTACAAGGATCTACAGGATCCTGGTATTTTTCACTTCTAGCAGGATCTATTGCTGATTGGGAAACTTTTGAACAATTTTTCCTTGAAAAATTTGGAGATGATAGAACTGTTGCATCCCTAATCAATGCTCTTTCCAATCTTAAAACAAATTCAGGGGAAAGGATCAAAGATTTCAACTCCATATTTAACAAGTTATTAAACAAAATTACAACTGCTTCCAAACCTGCTGTTGATGTACAAATAGAATGGTATATCTCTTTTTTTCCTTCTAATATAGCTATTTTTGTAGATAGAGCTGGTAAATCCACCCTTTTAGAAAACATGAAAGAAGATCTTGCTGTAGAGAAAATAATTTTAGCATTAGAAAACGTTCATAAATAGAAGACATGAAATCCAAGAAAGTGACATTAAGTCAAGATTCAAAACACAAGGTCTCGAAAGATCCATTTGATCTTGAAGGTCTTCAAAAAGCATTAAAGACTATTTCAAATGATATGATTGAAATAAAGAAACAGGTTGCTGAAACCTCAGCTCCTAAAAAATCATTTTTCCCATTTAAGAGATATCCTTCTTCAACATCTCAACCTCAAAACATAATTTTGAATGTTGAATCCGATCAAGATACTGAAGATCCCTCACCATCTGAACAAGTGTTCGAATCTGAAGAAGAAGTTGAATTAAATGGTTTATGGGATTTCATTGTTCCCACAGAGGACGAAAGTGAAGCTATGTCTGTCTCTACAAGAAGTAAATCTTCTTCTGATTCAACTATATCAAATCAGAAACAAAAATCTCTCTCCACTAAAGAGAAAACAACAGTTAGAAAATATAAAACTGTTCTGATAGATTCTATTCCACCAGATCCCAATACAAATTATAAAAATTTGATAGTTTCAGATACAGTGGAATATAATATAATTGAAGATATGAAAAAGACTAAAGCAAATATTTCATTGCACGAAATGACTAAACTCAAGCAACATCAGAAAATTTTGCTTAGAGAAGTCAAGGCAATTCCAGTAGAACCTATACAACCACCAGTTACAGCACACTCTTATAAAGATATAGGGAAACCTCCATCATCTGCAAACAAAGTAAATCCCAATGATTTGATTTTAATTGGTGATAGATCTATTTCACACACTCCTCCTTTACTTTTGACTTATGAGATTTTCAACAAAAATGTTCATAACTATCTTATTGATTCAGGAGCTTCTTCAAACATTATGCCAAGAACGATATGTACAAAATTGAATATTACTCCTCAAAATTAAGCTGTACATATAGTTCAATTGGATAGAACAAAAGTTGAAGTTATTGGAGAAATGTTGTCAGTATCCATTAGGTTATCATCTAATCCCAAGGTACTGCAAGTAATTGTAATCATGGTCACAGACATCCCTGAATTTTATGGTCTTATTTTAAGTAGGGATTGGTCTGAAAAGTTACATGGATATTTTTCTACCAATTGGTCACACATGTGGTTACCATAAAATGGAAAACCAAATCAAATCAGAATTGAACGTGAAAAATTCATGAAACATATAGTTACTGAACTAGAAGAAGCAAATGAACCTGTAGCCTTCACGAATAATATCATAGGAATTATTCAGCTGAATCATTTCTTGGATCATTCAATGCTCAGATTTCACCTTTTTCAATAAACACTACTATTTTTCAAATTGAAAACTTTTCTCAAAAAAATGCTTCTAGATGTGTTAATATTACTAATCATATTCCAAAACAATCCTTATTTTGGACTCTATACTTTGATGGTTCAAAATCCGAAGAAGGTGCAGGAGAAGGTTGCGTTTTAATTGATCCACAAGGATAGAAGACAATGCTATCTTGTAGACTCGAGTTTCAGTGTACAAAATAATACTGCTGAATATGAAGCATTGATACAAGGTCTGTATAAAGCTATAGAATTGAATGTTAAATATTTGCAATTATATGGAGATTTTGGAATAATTGTTAAACAAGTAAGAAATATGGTTCATTGTGTTTCAGGACATTTAAAACATTATCAAACCTTAGCTCAGAATCTTACTTCCCATTTTACTGAATTCAATATCTATATAGTTCCTAGATTACAAAATGCAAGTGTTGATTTACTTGCTAATGTAGCATCTAGACTCATACCAACTGATGAATTTAGCCTAGATAGATTTTCAATTGAGTTAACTTTTAGGCCTTACATTCCTGATAATGTAACAAATTGGAGAGTATTTAATAATGATGCAAATATAGTAGACTTTCTTACATCTGGCAAAGCTTATGAAGGTCAGATCATAGATGAACATGAACATACTTTACAGTTTGAAGATAAACCAAATACTAATTCAATTCCCAAATCTGTAGTCAAAATGGAAGATCTCTATGATCTGAAAGATAGGTTTAAGAAGGTAACCAATTCAAAAACTCAAAGTTATACTTTAAATTTTGAATTGATTAATCTTGGTACACCAGAAAAACCTCAAAATACCAACTTAGGTCTTGATTTAAAGCCTGAAGAAAGGATGTCATTCATTAAATTGCTAAAAACATATAAAGATATATTTGCATGGGATTATTCAGATCTTAAGACATATGATACGTCCATAATTCAGCATACCATACCTATGATCTCAGATGATAATCATGTTCAACAAAAATTGAGAAAAATTCACCCCAATTTAGAAAGTCAAATTAAATCTGAATTAAACAAAATGCTCAAAGCCAAAGTCATTTTTCCTGTTAAACATTCGAAATGGGTGTCAAACATAGTTCCATGTAGAAAAAATAATGGAGACATAAGAATTTGTAGAGACTTTAGAAATTTAAATAAAGCCTGTCAGAAAGATAATTTTCTCTTACCCACCATGGAACAGATATTACAATCAGTTGCAGGATCTGAATTGATGTCTTTTCTCGAAGGATTTTCAGAATACAATCAAATCATGGTACACCCAGATGATAGATTAAAGAAAACATTCAGAACAAAGTGGGGAACCTATGCATATCAAAAAATGCCTTTTGGACTGATTAATGCTGGTGCTACATTTCAACGTGCTATGGATATAGCTTTCAGAGGACTAATCAATATCTCAGTTGTTATATAATTAGATGACATTACTGTTTATTCTAAGCATATAAATAATCACATTAATCACCTAAAAAACATTTTTGAAAGATGTAGAAAATACGGTATTTCCTTGAATCCAAAAAAATGTTATTTCGCCTTATCAGAAGGTAAATTATTGGGATTCAGCGTTTCTAAACAAGGAATCCATATCAATCCTGATAGGATTCAAGAAATTGAAAATATTTCCCTACCACACAATAAAAAAATGATGCAATCATTTTTAGGACAAATTAATTTTTTAAAGAGGTTTGTTCCAGATTTTTCCCAAATCATCTTACCCCTACAATCAATGATCAAGAAAAAATCAATTTTTAAATGGGCAAAAGAAGAGAGAAATTCCTTTGAGTTGATTAAAAAATCCATCATTGAAGCTCCCTCCTTGACCACTCCTGATTTTCTTATGCAATTTGTATTATATACATTTTCTTCTGATACATCATACACAATAGTTTTGACACAGTTAAATAATCAAAACAATGAAGCACTGATTGGGTTTTTTAGTTCTAACCTTCAAGGTGCTGTGTTAAATTATTTAGCTGTGGAAAAACAAGTTTTTGCTGTATTTAAAGCTTTGAAACATTTCAGACCTTTTCTCCTAAAAAAACATACTAAAATAATAGTACCATATTCAGCAGTAAGGCAATTATTAGTTCAACGGGAAGTAGGAGAAAAGAGAGCAAATTGGGTTACAACATTTCAAGAATATGATGTAGAGATACATCCGGATAAAATTGTTGAAGGACAAGGTCTTTGCAAGATGTTAACCAGATCCTTTCATTTACCAACATAAGAATATCAATCGAATGAAATACAATTGTCCGAGGTAAGCCTAAATGATTCACAATCAGAATATGTTGATTTGAAATTTTTCTTGAAAAATGGATATACTCCATTATATCTCAACTATACAGAAAAGCGTGCTCTGAGACTTAAAGAAAAGAAATATAAACTCATAGATGATGTATTATTTAGGAGAAATTATGATTCTGTATTATTGAGATGTTTAGAAAAAACTGAAGCTGAAAAAGTAATGCAGGAATTACATGATGGACTAGTTGGAGGTCATTTTAGAGGAAACACTACAGCTCATAAATATTGCATGCTGGTTACAATTGGCCAACTCTATTTAAAGATGCACATGAATATGCAAGAAAATTTAAAGTATGTCAAACTGCAGCAGGAAGAGAAAGGAAAGCAACATTTCCATTATAGCCAGTAAATATCCAACAACCATTTGAACAATGGGGGTTAGATATTATAGGTGAAATAACTCCTAACTCTTCAAAACATTACAGGTATATTCTAACTCCAACTGATTATTTCACAAAATGGGTAGAAGCTATCCCATTAAAGGTGGTTAATACACAAAGTATTACATATTTTATTGATCAGTTTATAATCACCAGGTTTGGTCTCCCATCAGCTTTAATATTGTATAATGCATCTTACTTTTCTGGAAATGCTATGATAGAATTTTCTTTGAAAAGAGGTTTTAAACTAAAATACTCAACTAACTATTACCTGCAAGGTAATGGATTAGCTGAATCTACAAATAAAAACCTTATCAGAATCATTAAACGAACTATAGAACAAAATCATAAAAATTGGCATAAAGCACTACTATTTGCTCTTTGGGCAGATAGAATCACTCACAAAGCTTCAATAGTTACTTCTCCATTTGTGTTAGCTTATGGGAAAGAAGCAATTTTACCCACAAACGTAGCAATACCATCATTTGCTTTAGTACAGTTTATTGAAGAGAATCCTTCCTCTTCCCTTCAACTTAGACAAGATCAAATTCTTAAATTAGAAGAAGAAAGAGAAAAAGCCAAAAAACTCATATACATCATCAACAAATAATAAAATCTTCATTTGATTCAATTTCTGCCAATCCAAAGAATTTTCAAATTGGTGATTTGGTATTGAAGTGGGACAAAATGCATGTGGAAAAGGGTAAACACACAATGTTTCAAAAACTCTGGCTAGGTCCATTTCAAATAATTGAAGAAATGGGCCCATCAACATTTCTGTTGCAAGATTTGGCAGGCAAAAAGGATTCTTTGCCTGTTAATGGACAGATTTAAAAAAAATATTTCTCATAGGAGGTAATCCCTTCTATCTTTGTATATTAAAATCTTTTGCTTTTTCTTGCAAAAAAATAAAAGCTTGATTAGTTTGATAGTTGGCCTTTCAAAACAAGCCTCAGATAACTTTCTTTTGATTTTTATTTTTACTTATAAAAAATAAAAATGTTAAAGAAGGAAAATCGAAAGATTTAGAGAGACAAATTGATTCTATCTTTCTAAAAAATGGAATTTCAAATAAAACACTTATTTGTTTTGATGAACTCTCATTTTAATATAGCGTGATTATTCTTTTATTAGTCCAGAAAATAAACTTTAATATAGTAAGAAACCTTTTTGGAGAAAGGAAATTTAAAACTCGACATTATCATCCAGTATCTTAAAAGGACCTATGATTCATCCCATCCGGAAAATATTATAAGTTTTCAAAAGGAATTCAAAAGAAAATAAAAAGATATGATTTGAAGAAAATATTAAAAGATAATAAGTCTCATCATGAGCTTTTTTACCATGTTCATAAAGAAATAGTTAAACTAACATTACTAATACTGTCTACCAAAACAGTGTAATGACTTATCATATAGACAAGGGTTCTCATCAAGAGCCAGCTTGATCAGTTTAATTACTATTTGTGAATGTCATTGTCATTATTTGGTTACCAAGCCAAGACAATGGCTTTTAAGCATATAAAAATATATTAAAAAAAAGTTTTCATAAATTAGAATTTACTTATGAAAATTATGGGAAACACTGGATGGAAAGATGGATCATAGCTGGGTAAAAGGTAACCCTTCCAGAAGCTTAAAATTACCTATTAGAACAGAGGCTCTATCTGTGATAAAAAGAGTAAATTTATATAAAGTTTATCTGCAAAGGTTATTTACTTTATCTTTTTTTAACTAAGGAAGGACTGATATAGATTTTCATACTTATACCTTTATAGAGGAATTCTCATGAATAAATAAATAAAAGAAATTTTCATTGTTTGGAAAAGATATTATTTATTTGAAATTTCCTTCCTTTAAATATTTTGTTTTCAAAAAAGGTTCATAATTTTCAATTTTTTTTTATCAGAGACATCTGGTTCATCCAAGTGAATCGCCAATTGTTGTGCTATACAACAACCCCCCATTTATTTTTATAAATAGGGACCCTTTAAAAATAAAATAGGAAATTCTTTTTATTTCCTAAAACAAAAAAATTAGAAAATAAAATTTCCTTTATTTTCCTTTAAAAAGTGCATCGCATATTACATATCTTATTTCAAAAAAAAAGAATTATAAAACGTAAGATATGTGAACTGTGAAATGCGCTCGAAGCCTTTCTAAAGTAAATAATTAAAAAACCTTGTAAAATATCAAAATCATCGTTTCATTCTTCCTTTTTCGCATCGCATTTTAATTAATCAACAAAGCCATAAGAAGCAAATGATATAAGTCGTGATACTCGCAGATCCGACATACAGATAAATTAGGTAATATAAAACCTTTCGCGACCGCGTCCACTTTAAGCTTTTCGCATTTCGCATCGCGCACAACTTATAATATACATTCAAACATTATCTTATAAAAATTGCAATATGTGATTTGCAAAGATTTCATTTCGCAACCTTTAAAGATTAAGTATCGCGAAATATTATAAGAAATAATTGCGAAATGCGTATTAAATGAATTTAGCGTGTGAAAACAACTTATGTCGTATCAAATGGAATTTAAGATCTTAGCGGGTTTAAAATAATTGATAGATCTTACGTGTGAGGCCATGTGATATATTAAATTAGGAATTATGAAAGATGATTGATAAGATTGACATCTTCTCGCGTGCATTAGAAGTAAATGATTGATTTACTCTTATGAGACTCCTTATATGCTAAATTTTCTCTGCTCTCAGGAAATCAATTATTTGGTTGAAGAAGTTCAAAATGAGCAAAAGAGGCAAGGAAATTTCTCAAACATCATCCACAGAAGACGCAGATATGACTTCATTATTTTCAGACACCGTCTGCAACAAATACTGTGGTAGTTCGTCATGGGAGGCAATGTACAAACTCTTTGAAGATGAAGGACCAAGGGTGATAGACAAAGTTTCTGCTACAAGCACTGATTCGATATCTGATGCAACCCTTTTTGATATTGCATGCTAACACATTCACAGAATAACAGTAAGACCAAAGATTCTTCCTTATACAGACATGGTCAAGTGGGAAATTGACCACTTAAAAATTGAAGATAGAATTTTCAAGAATTCGAGAGGAGAGATTATGGGTTCTTTCAAAGCAGAAGATTTAGTGGCAATGTATCATCTACCAACCCCACAGCAGAGATATGAAAATAAGTATGTGCAGAATTTCAAAGAAAAACATCTAGATCTTATCAAAGTCATCCATGAATGGAAGGAAAATGAAGGGAAATTGAAGCAAGATAAGTCTGGTACGTACCCAATTGCACAAATTCCCAATCCTTATTGTTATGCCACTGGTATGTTGTGTGGAATATTTTCCAAGCCTGATAGTACTAGATTTCCAAGAGATTGGGTTCCCTTAATTGACGCAATCATCAATTCTTCTATCCTAAATTGGATAGACATTCTATCCAATTTCCTAGCCAAGCATATCACTGAATATAGGAATAAAAGAAGTGTTTCTCTCAGAGAAATACCTTCGTTTTATATGTCTGCTTATGTCATGTATGCCATTTGTTTTACTTCTAATTTTCCTACCATGGGTTGGAAATGGACCGTCAAAAACCCTACCCCGATTCATATCTACAATAGAGAACTCTGGGATTTCGAGTTCCACTTACACTTCTATAAAATCTGCTATGGATTCATATTTCCCATGCATCAAATGATTAAAAAAAAAAAGGCTCCAAGGGTTTCTGAAGAAGACAATGTAGATATTCTTCCCGTAGCAAGATGGTTTGCTGAAGAAAAGTTCACATATATTAGAGTATTTGGGAGTTATGCTTCTCCCCATGTTTTACCTTACTATGTTCCAGACAAATTACTTGCAAAAGAAATAGCATATCAACTTGTCAACGGTGTCACAAAGCAGTTGAAAGATGGTAAAAATGCTATTTCGCCTACTTTCCCTCTACAGTGCGTCACCTTTGCTCTCACTAATATTGGTCATACATACAAAGAAGTTCCTAAGATTCAGTTTTTGAGATTGGCATTTATGCTAGGAAGATTATATGATCCCAATTGATGTGATTAAAAATTACAGAGCTAAAAATGAAGCCTTTTGTAAAGGAAGAAGATAAATTTTATGATTTATTCCAAGGCATGGAAAATTTCTCTGATGTTATCAAATATGTTTCTAGTCAATTAAGTCAAGAAGATGTTGAAACTTTTCAAACATACAGAAACAACATACTAGAAAAGGTTCCTTTGAATCTGTTGAATATTGGAGATGAAAAACACACTCCAAGTGTTAGTATAGATGATGAAATGAAAGATATATATGAAAATGAATCAGGTCAATCATAGCAGCAGTCTGATAATTCAGATCAATCTGAGGAATCTGAATCTAAGAAATCAAATTCAGAAATTGACCAAATTCTTCAAGGGATATAATTTCTGGAGAAAACAAAGAACAATGGGACAAAATCAAATTTGGAAATAGTTTATCATACTCATAGCATGTTGGATCAATCCAAGCCCTCTCAAGTGAGAGACCTGGTGAATGAATGGGAAGAATTTTCTCAAGCAATAAAGACTTCAAAATAAAATCCCAATATTGATCAGACATGAAGTTTTCAAACCCCTGAACCTTCACAGAAAATAGTTGAAACTGTTAATCTGATACAAAGAGTTCCAGCAGTACATGACAAAGAAATCATACTAACCTACCCTACAGATCAGATAGTTCTGTAGATTGAAGATATTCCATCATTATACATTTTCTACAATCCTAGCTACAAAGCTGTGGTTAAAAGGAATAAAAGAAGAAGGATTGAAGAAACAACTCCAAAACCAACAAATGAATTAGTTGATATACGTTGGAAGGATTCCTCAGATGATCCCACTGAAAATTTAACCAATTTATCACAATATGCAGGGGCATATGCCACTACTACTGTTGATAAAGCTACTGAGGTTAGAATATTGTTGAAACAAAAGGAAGCCAAAGTACAAGAATTAGAACAGTTACTAAATTAAGAGAAAGCCAAGTCCATTGAACAGATCAAAATAAGCACAACTCAATTTCATGAAGATATTGAAAACCTCAAATTGAAGTCTCAGACAGAGCTTAATGAAAAGCAAGCACTAATGGCTAAATTACAAAATCAACCATAGTTATAACAATTCATCAAAGAAGCACTTGATGTAAATACTATGTTAAAGAAAGAACAAGAAATGTTTTGTCACCAAGCTTCTATGATTGATTCTTATTGTGATTCCAATAAGATAATGATTCAGCAAATAGCAATTCAGAAATTGGAATGTGAAAGACTTGAAAAGAAAATCGAAGAACAGATTCAGTGGCAAATTTCAGACACAGGAAAGCAAGCTAATCTACCACAAATAGATAAGCTACACAAAGAATTTTTATTCACAAAATGGAGAGCACAAATTAATCAAGCAGAGAAAGCAGCAACCAAGACATCCAAGAAATCAAATAATATTATTCATTCTATATGTGATCAATTATTTAAAATAGAACTTCTTAAAGAAAACATGTCTAATGTGTTTTCAGGAACAAAGGAAGTAGAACTAAAGTGGAGACAGAGAGCATATACACAAGAAGAATTGATCAAAAAGGTTGATAAGTTTGATCAGGAAATTTACTGGAATTTTCTGATCAAACCTTACCATCAACATCAAACTCTTCAGTCTCTTACAAATTCAGCAAAAGATCTCAGTCAGTAATTTCAAATGCTATTTTCAAGGGACATATTCGTTCACGGATATCACAACCAGCTCAGCTTAAAGCATAGATTCGCAAAAAGATCTCAGTCAGTAATTTCAAATGCTATTTTCAAGGGACAGATTTGTTCACGGATATCACAGCCAGCTTAGCTTAAAGCATAGATATTTTTCAACTTCGTGATCACACTCAGAAAGAAAGGCAGGATTCGCAAAGTTAGGATTGTTAGTTCAAAGTTCCTAGATTATTGTTTAAGTTAAGTTTTTAGAGGAAGGTTGTTTGAAACCTCCTCTACATTTTTTTAATAATTTAATTTTAGTTTGTAGCTAGTTTAGTATTTAAACCCTTCTCATGCATTTAGAGAAGGGTCCATAATTTTATTGAGAACATTTGCAAAGAATGCTTAATTGTAAGTAAATTTGTGAATGCCTTGATAAAATAATGGAACACGGCCTTTTTAGTTATATATATCATTTTGTTGATCAACGATGATGCAATTTTGTATTCTTTGAAAGACTTATTGATGGAGGAGTTGAATGTGGCCTATTATCACTGATCAGATGAACAGAGTAGTACACATCTGGTACTATTATAATGTATACTAAATCTATTTTTGAATATTAGTGATGAATTAAGTTTTCATGAATTATATATGAAATCAATTGTTTTCTTTTATCTGAAATATCAGTTGCACTATTGTACGATATAAAGATATAAATTGGTTTGTTTTATATATGTTCTTCGGATATATGCGATATTTTTCTCATTTTTTTTTGATTAACTATTTTTTCAAGAGAATTATCTTACAAAGTAATACTTCTATTAAATCTGTGATGATCTTCATCATCACAGATTGAATAGATATCATTTTGGATCGCATTAAATTAGTATTATCCTGGGTTAGATTAAATTAGGCTTAAAGTCAAAGTTTTTCATTTTAGAATTAATTTGTTTTAGTTTTTAGTGATTCTTCATGTAAATCCTTTGAGAGAAACCCAACAATAAAAAAAAACCCAAATCTGAGAAACTGGTCCCATTATATCCAATCAGAGCCACTATCCCAAACGTAAAAGGAGTTGTATTAAGGTCTGGACCGGGTGGTTATCCCCCTTGTTGTTGCCACAGATTTCTGAGGCCTCAAGACTAGGGTAAATACATTAGATAAAAGACTCAATGAGGTATAATGAATCAGTTTCATGAAAGTGAGGGATGAGTCACTTGGACCTCCCTACACTTTAGCTATTAGTTCATATTTTTGTGGACCTCTTCCTCAATTTAGGAATTCGACTCCTGAGGTTGAAAGGAGTTTTTTTGAGGCCTATATTATGTATTTTTTTAGTCATTTCACATTTTGGAATCAGTTGGATGTTGGCATATTGATCGGAGACTCTACTGTAATCACTTTGGTAGGAGCGTAACAAAAGTGTTGCAGTTATGTCTTTGGGATACATGTGGTATGGTTGTCTAGCATTGTTTCTTCTTGTGTATCATTATGTTTGAATATATTGTTTTCATAATCCATTGCACTTCTATTGTATGATCACTTTCAAGTTGATAAACAGAATTCATCTCACATGCTTTATTTTGGAAAAATTTTCATAGTCTGTTCATCTTTCTCTTAGTTTAGGAAGAATTCATCTTTAATGCTCTTCCTAGCTCCTCACCCATCTGAGTCATTCCATCCCAAGAACCCTAATGTGCTAGCCTTTCTACCTACCTTGCCCCATTGAATCTCTGCAACCCTAATCCTATTTTCCCTGACCTAGCCTCTTTGACCTAATATCCTCATCCAGAAAGCCAATCAAAGCAAATAAAAACCCTTGAACTCATACCTAGCCTAAAACCCTAATTTATCCAGCCCTCTTGGTTGTGACCTTGTGGAGAGAGCCCTCTTCGGTTTGGTAGGGCTAGATACCAAGCCAAAATATTGGTTTGTGGTTACCTCTGTTGGGATCTCTTCTTCAGCCTTAGAGATATGGGAGGGTGATAATAGGCCCGATGCACCTTTGTAGGTTACACACACCGGGATGTTGCTAAACGCCCCAGGGCTTCCAAAATTTGTTTTCCATCCCGGTACTTGGTATATTTACAGTACCAGTGCATACAGGGTAAAATGCACAATTGCGTTCACACATGATGTGCACACCGATGAGAAAAATATCTGTAAAAAACCTCCGGCTGCCCAGGTTTTTTTAGTTGTGTTGAAGTTCTGTTAGAAGCTCCGTCAAAACCTCGATTACTGAAAACGAATGTTGTAGCAAATTTTTTTTGACAATTTTTGGCCAATTTTATAACACTAAACACCTCCTTTATAACCTCTGCTAGAGGGTCTTTTCCTTGTAGTGTAGGGTGTTTTTATAAAATAGTAAATCTTAAAATCCCCACGAGAATAATCACTAACTTGTCTAAATTTAAGTTTGATGGCAATATTGAACTATTGTCCTCAAACACTTCTTCTGATTCATTTATTTTTTTCTCTCTAATGGAATTCATTGTAAATATGTTCATAGTAGGTTGTTCACCCTCACCCTTGAAAAAGAATCAAACAATGGTGTCATACATTACCAGTAACTTCCATCCATTCATTCGAACAACTCATTAAGGAGCTTCGTGAAGCCTTTGATAGGTATGATTACCGAGATGTCCTTAAAAATATTAGTCAACTAAAAATGAAGCCTGATGAGTCAATTGAGGATTTTGCTAATATATTCCTTAACGTATGTTATGAGTTTCCTGGAGAATATATGGATTGGGATATCTTCAAAGGAAAGTTTCAACATTTGGTTTAAATTTATTTGAAACATTGTGAATCTAAACCCCTAGATTGCTTCCCCAACTTTTACAAGCCGTGAGACACCCAAAATTTTAGAGGAGGAACCTACTATTCCTTTTTTTCCTTGCCCCCCTCCTTGCTCAGTACCAAATTGGGTGCCTCTTTTTCATGATGTTGGAGTTGGGATATCCACAAATCAAATTTTTGATCCATCTATTCAACCTTCATCCACACCATGATCTAAATCCACTTGAGGAAAGTTTGGAATGGTTCATAAAACCTAGGGTAAATACTAATCCCTCGATATTTAAATATTACATTAACACTCATAACTTCAATCTTTAATCTGATTTGATCAAAACTATGGTCTCTTCAAGGGATACCTATCATACTCCATCTCATGATCCCTTATCCCTTTATCCACTTGTTTAGTCTCTTTTAGAAACTTTCTTGATTTTCAGCTTTCCAATCCAAACATTGATCAAGTGCACGGTTTTCAAAATTCACAGGTAGAGGATCATAAAGGTGAGGATTCTTTCGATCTCTTTTATATTTTTTAGAATCCTCTATGTCAAGATGTTGTCCCTCCATCCTTGGCTAATTTTGAGTCTAGTAATCTCAACAATAAATCAAATGAAATCAATTTTCTTAATCAACATAAAGTCTTGGGAAACCATCATTATGATGATGATGACTCTATTGATGTATATGATGATGAATTACCAAGTGTTGTTGGGTGTGTGCTATATTCTTTCCATGAATAGTCACATGAACAAGGGGGTGACAACCCCCCTGTTCGTTGTGTTGGGTACAACATGGGGTTTGCAAGGGGGTGGTAGCCCCCCTGCACGGGGTCCAGGGAAGTGCGCCGAGAAATTGTTTTTCCTATATATATGCGGACCCAAGAATGGGGGATAGATCCAAAGATGGTGGGCAAAACTACCCATGGTTTTGGGCATGATGGTTTTATGCTCATGGTATTTTGTAGATCAGGTCAAGGGAACTACGGTTATATTCTAATCTAGGGTTAATGGATTATGGTTTATGAATTCTTCAACATTTATATATATGTATTGTGACATTGAAATGAATCTAATGAAAAATAAATTTTGTATTCCTAGTTTTGGGAGCCAGGGGAAAATATATATGTATATTTATTTTACGTTCTCACCATTGTTTATTTTTTCGTTTTAAGAATTTTTTGCAGGTAATTTCTGTATAGGGTTACACATAGTTGTTTTAGCTTCAAGGAGACACCTTTGTTGTTGAGGGGTTTTTTTCAGGCTTGTGGTAGACCCTGTTTAGTGGGAGATCTACGGGATTGATTCTTGCGGTGAAAGAATAGTAGTGGAAAGATAGAGATCGAGAAATTTAATGATCAAATTTTTGAGTTGTGGAAGCTCAAGATGGACGATATGCTGTTGGATTAGATCAGTGGATCACAATGGATCCATGTACTAAACCAATGAAAATTTCAACAAAATACTTGACGAAGTTGGATCGAAAGGAAAATACGAAAATATGATTGTGTATATCAGATTCAATATTGTTGAATGTATCAGGGGAAGCTATGACAAAGGCTTTGTGGGACAAGTTAGGGACTGTGTACCAATCTAATTCTCTGGTGAACAAACTTTTCCTATGAAAAAATTTGTATAACTTGAGGATCAAGGATGGAGACTTGGTGAAAGAGCATCTGAACACCTTTAATATTGTAATAATCCAGTTTTTATCTATTGATATTAAAATTTTAGATGAAGATAAGTGCATTAGTTTTTTGTGTTCTCTACCAGATTCATGGGATATTCTGGTTGTTTCCATAGGTAGCAATACAACTACTCTGAATTTTGATGAAATAGTCTCATCCTTACTATCAGAGGAGATGAGACAAAAAATTATGGAGAGACAAAATGGAGATTTCTTGTTTCTATGAGGATGGTCTTAGAATAGAAACAAAAAGAAGTCCTCAAGTGGGAGATATAAATCTAGAGGGAGATCTAAATCTCCAGGAAAACCTGTAAAGGTGCGCTGGAAATGGAGAAAGGAAGGGCACTGCAAAAAGGACTGTAGATCTAAAGTTCTTGAAAAAGGACATGGATCTGACGGTTCTCCTTCTACTAAGGAGAAAACCACCTCAGATAAAGGTGGGGATGTGTACTTGGCTTCTTATTCATGTACACATGTATATCATGAGGCATGGTTGATTGACTCAGGTGCATCCTTTCACTTCACTCTCCATAGGGAGTGGTTCTGCGAGTATAAGAAATATGATGGTGGTGATGTATTCTTAGGGGATGATAGGAAGGCCAAAATTGTCGAACGTGGAAAAGTCAAGCTGAATTTGTAAGGTGGAAGGATTAGAACACTTAAGGATGTTATTCATATTCCTGCATTGGACACAAATCTGATTTTTGTAAGCAAGATGGATGATTTAGGTGTAAAAATATTATTATAAGGATACTTGCAAGATGGTTCAGGGAGCATTGGTATTGATGCAGGGAGTTTAGATTGGACATTTTTACAAGCTTATGGGTAACATTGTTATTGATGGGTGCATCAATTATGTGGTTCCTGAAAGTGGAGTTGAATACCTTGTGGTATTTGGAGAAAATACCATGCTATGAAATCAAAGGCTTCAAAATATTGGAGAGAAGGGCCTTCGAATACTGCATGTTAATGGTATGGTAGAAGGTATGTCTAATTTCTCTCTGGATTTCAAATTTTGTGAACATTATGTATATGGGAAGCAGAATCAAGTGAGTTTCCCCTCTGGTACTAAGAGGAAAACATGATATTATAGATTGTGCACAATGATGTGTCTGGACCTGTTTCAGTTCCATCACTGGGTAAATATTTGTATTATGTATTATTTATATATGACTTCTCAAGGAATGCATGGATATATTTCCTTAGGAATAAATATAAAGTCTTTAACAGGTTTAAAGAATTTAAGGCTCTGGTGGAAAACCAGAGAGAGAAGAAGATAAAGGTGTTGAGGACATATAATGGTGGAGAGTTCTCCAAGAAGGAATTTGAAGAGTTCTATAAGAAGTGTGTTATAGCATGAAAAAAGACTAATCCATACAAACCTTAGAAAAATGGAATTGTAGAAATAATGAATAGGATGTTGATGGAAAAGGAAAGAAGCATGATGTGATGGTTTAGGCAAGAATTCTGGGCAGAGGTAGTGGAAACTGCATGTTACTTGATTAATATATCACCTTCATCAACTTTGGAGGATAAGACTCCACATGAGGTATGGACTGGTAAGAAACCCTCTCTTTCACATATGAGGGTATTTGGTTGTGATGGATATGCATATGTTCCAAACGATAAAATAACAAAGTTGGATAGTAAATATGAAAGGTACATCTTTATTGGGTATAAGGATGGTTTAAAAGGTTATAAGCTTTGGAACCCAAAAAAAGGAAGTTTGTGTACAACCAAGATGTGGTGTTTAGATATGTGAAAAATGCTATTATACATGTATTCCTACCAAAGGAACCTGAGAAGATAGAGTTTGAGCTAAAGGAGTAAGAATAAGAATCTACAATAGAATATGAATTAGAAGAGGGAGAGCCATAAACTCCATCTTTGAGAAGATCAGTTCGAGATAGAAGGAAACTATAAAGGTACAATACAACTACATTTTGTTCAAATTTTGATTTATTTATTACTAACAACGATCCTAGAACTGTCATGGAGGTTGTAGATTCAGAGGATGGGAAACTCTGGAAAGAAGCCATAGTTGATGAAATGGCATCTTTGCACAAAAATGAGGCTCGGGACCTAGTGGAGTTTTTTACTGGAGGGAAACCCATTGGAAGAAAATGGGTGTTTAAGAAGAAGATGAATGCAAAAGGTGAGGTGTAGAAATACAAATCTCGGTTAGTAGAAAAAGGTTATTTACAGGTGCTGAGAATTGATTTTGGTGATATTTTTTCTCTTGTTGCAAGTTAGCTTCTATTTTATTACTTTTATCTGTTGTCGTTGCTTTTTATTTTGAGCTAGAAAAGATGGATGTGAATACGTCATTTCTTCATGGGGATCTAGAAGAAGATATCTACATGAAGCAACCTGAAGGCTTTGTAGTGAAGGGTAAGAAATAACTAGTATGCAGGTAAAAAAAGTCTCTTTATGGGTTAAAACAATGACCAAGGATGTGGTATCAAAAAATTGATACATATATACAGGGACTTGACTTCACCAGAAGAAAAGTTGATCACTGTATGTATCTTTAATTAATTGGTGACCATGTTATTTATTTGGTCTTGTATGTGGATGATATTTTGTTGATTGGAAATGAAAAAGAAATTATCCAAGATTTGAAGATGCAATTGTCCTCTAAATTCGACATGAAGGATATTGGTGTTGAAAACTATATTTTAGGCATGAAAATTAAATGAGATCGAGAAAAGAGGAAGCTTTGGTTAAACTAGAGGAAGTATGTCAAGAAAATATTGCAGAGGTTTAATATGCAAGATACTGAACCGATGAAGGTTCCTATTCCTATAGTTGTAAAGTTATTTGTTGAAGAATTTCCCAAGGCACAAGAAGAGGAAGAGGACATGTCCCGTGTTCTATATGCAAGTGTAGTCGATAGCCTGATGTATGCAATGGTTTGTACTAGACCAAAAATTTCACATGCAATGGGAGTATTGAGTAGGTTTATGTCAAAACTAGGGAAGGAGCATTGGACAACAGTGAAGCGAGTTTTCAAGTATTTGTGTGGAACTAGTGATTATGGTCTGTGCTACCAAGGAATACCATGATTGGACAAATTTTTGGACATTCGTGGCTTTGTTGATGTAGACTAGGCTAGAGATATAGATCACAGAAGATATATAAGTGGGTATTTGTTTAACCTATTTGGAGGATCAATCATTTGGATGAGCAAAAGACAGTTTGTAGTGGATATTTTAATTACAAATATTGAATACACGGCAGCCACTCATGAAAGCAAGGAAAAAGTTTGGTTGCATATATTGTGTTCAAGTATGGGTTTGGTACAGTGAGTTATAATGATAGAATTTGACAGCCAAAGTGAAATTTTCTTGGAAAATAACCCTGCTTATAATTCAAAGACAAACCACATTAATGTTTAGTATCACTTTGTGAGGGATATGGTTGAGGACATAAATTTGTTGCCGGTAAAGTTGGGCACTTTGAAGAATGTTGCAGATGCATTGATGAATTTTTTGAGCACTGAAATTTTTTCTTGGTGTAGAGAAAAAATGGGCATTGCAGGGCTTGACCAATGACTAAGCTCTCCTGTGACCTCCTATGTGGAAAATAAAAAAATAAGTGGGAGAATGTTAGGTGTGTGTTATATTATTTCCACGACCAGTCACACGCTGGGGGGGGGGCACAGGGGGGTGATAGCCCACCTTGTTCGTTGTGCTAATTGAAATAGGGGCGGAACCACCCCCCCCCCCCCCTTTCGAGGGGTTTGTAGGGGGGCAGCAGCCCCCCGACACGAGGTCTGCGACAACGCCCTGTAATTTTTTTTTCCTATATATATGTGGACCCAAGGATGGGGATAGGACCCAAAGATGGTGGCGGACCTACCCATGGTTTTGTGCATGGTTTTACACATGTTTTTTTTTAGATCTACTCAATGGAACTATGATTATGTTCTAATCCACTGTTAATGGATTGGGGTTTATGAATGCTTCAACATGTATATATAAGTATTGTAAAATTGAAATGAATATAATGAAAAATGAATATGGTAGTCCCGATTTTGGGATCCAAGAGAAAATTTATGTGTATATTTGTTTTATTTTCTTGCCATTATTTGTTTTTCTGTTTTAAAAATTTGTTTGCAGACAATTTTTGTACAGGGTTAAAACCTACAAGTGAACCAACGAATATTTTGGTTTCTCAAGAAGATTTCGATTTGAAAGATTTAGATATTAAATCTGATTAAGTCAAAAAATATTCCCTTAGGAATATTTATTCTTCATCCATCATTCATGGTATAGAAAAAAGAGATAAATTCATCAAACATCCATCCCTTGCTTCACAAATTCCATTCTTGCATCAAGATAACCCTATAATACAAATTTCTCATGGATTGTTTCTAATTTTTACATCTTTAGATGCACAATCAAAAGAATCTTATGAATTGAGTAATATTATTTTGAGGTTATAAAATATGATCAAACCAATGATGTAGATGGCTTCCATCTAGATACTAGTGATCCTGTTAATTTAACTGATAGTAGATGTCCACATGCAATTTGCAACCTGAATTAGTTATCAAAATGAAATTATCCAAGTTTTAAAAGTTTCGGGAATTGTTAGAAAGTCAAGGTGATTCAACTTTCATTGATGGTTATGCCAGGTTTTCATAATCCTAATGATATCCCTGAACCATGTCAGATTTGGATTTCCTTGCAAAACTATTTCCTTTGTATTATTTCACTAGATGCAAACTCATTCTTGATGGATTTTTGGATTTTTTGAAATAATTTTCCTATTTCTCAAGATCGGGTTTCTGATTAGATAGAGGATTCTGTTGTTGTTGATTTGTCTTCATGTATACCTCTTGTATCTAACTTGGATTTGGAATGTATAAATTTCATGGATGCACAAAGCAATGAAGTTGATCATTTTAAAGATTATCATTGGTTGAAGAATTTATATCTGTTAAGTTCTTTGGTGAACAATCAACTCCTAATATTTATCTTTAATGTCATAAAGCTAATCAATTTTATTCTAGCCCAATCAATCCTTCTCAGTAACATTAATTTCTTGAATCACTTAGTAGATCAAAACCCCCATGCTGATATGGATACTAGATTTTATTTGGAATATCCTTCTAATATTTTGTGAGCATGTTGTTTTAATCGGTTTCCTAGATTTACAGGACCAACAATTTCTTTTTATTCCACAAAATTTCATATTAACTATCTAATATGGAATTTGACACAAAGGGAACTGATCAAGAATCAATAATATTGTATGTTAATCCACCAATATGATCATAGTACTGGTGTAACAACTGTTATTTCAATAATAATTTTCCCACTATTATATTTGATGATTGTTGTTTTACATCGATTGATCTAGTTGAATCCATTGGTCCCTATCATGTATCATTTCACTGTTCAGATACATGTCAAAAGCTTCAGGCACTCCAGTATTTTCTTATGGTTATGTTAGGTACTCACTATTTTGAAAAATCTTCTAAACAAGATCATGTTCTCTTTTCCTTGCAAAATTGTCCCAATGATGCATATGTGCTAATTGAAAGTTCATTCTCCCGAGAGTCTCAAGGTTTTTAAAAGGATTGTTTTGGATTTCATGACCGAAACTATGATTGGCTGGAAAAATATTACTTAGGAAACCCTATTGATAATAACAAGCTTTGATCTTCCTAGATGTTTGCTAAGGAGGACAACATAAATGCGGGTACATTCACAAGAAATTTTTGAGGTTTGTTTGATTGTTCTTCTAATCGAAAAAGTAAGGTTGCAATTTGGTTAAGGTTAGTTGTTATGGAACATATTTCTGCCCATAGGTAAGACCTTCAATATTTTGTGCAATCTATTCAAGTTATTGTCTTCTCCATTGCACATAGTGTTATATTGGTTTTAATTACTTGTATCTTTGTGTTTGCAGGTGGGGAAAAATTATGATGGATACGTTTGAAATTTCATTACACTTATCCTTGGCCTTCTAGCTGGTTAGGTTAGGAGTAGGTCTAGTTGCATTCTAATTTCCCTTGTGCACTTATCCTGCACTTGTTCTCTTTAGTCTTTCCTTTGTTTTCTTACTTATGTTATGCATGTTTCTTTTTAGCTCAAATTTTCCATTTGCTTTGTCCTTTTTGCCTTGTTTCCTTGTTTTGTATTTTATTTTTTGTTTTTCTTAATAAGAACTTGCATGAAAGGTGTTCCTTTTGGCTCAAAAGACAAAGTGGAAAAGCTTTGAAAGGAAATTGTGACGATGAAAAATGCTTGGCTAATATGTGTTGTCAATATAAATCCCCTTTGCTGACAAAGGCGATCTCTCTAGCCCTAGAGTGGGTCTAGCAACATGATATTATTTCTAATGCAAATTTCTCTTAACTAAAATTCACAATGCGATAAGAAAAGATACAAAAGTACCATTTTCCCGATGCTTCACTTGAATCTGTTGATGTTGGCCTTGATCCACGATCCTTTTAGGCTTGATCCCTGCTACTGATGGCACATGAATACATGCAGATGATCAAGAGGCAACAAGAAACATGATAAAATACATAATAATCGTAAACATTAGCTATATAGAAGATTAAGGAGTACCATAATGTTTGCATAAAAAATTAGACAAATATAGAAAGCAAACATTAGATGTTATTATTGATAAATACTAAAAGGAGAGCTTACAACCCAAGCCTTGATGTTAGAGGCCTCCTTTGGTGAAAATATGTGTCTTTCACTGAAGCTATAAAGTATTTCTTCACCCGAACACTTAGACATTATCACAATGCTAGGATGTGAGGGAATGAGAGTTCAGACGAGTCTGACAATGACCAACCAAGCTCTAAAATAGTGGGAATGAGGGATATGAATTTATAAGAAGGGAGAAGAGGTTGGGAGCACATGAAAGGAGAAGGAAATTCAACTTTCTAAGGGATAAACCCCCATGGATGATATCAAATCTCTAAAATCAGAGAGCTCGACCCTATCAACACCTCTTAACAACCAACTCATCACCCTAGAGCTTCTAGAGGTCTAAGATTCTCCTCGATTTGAGGAAAAATTACCAGAAAGGTATCAATGCAGTTTTCCAATAAATAAGAGCGCTGACAGCGCTAAGATAGAACTGTGAAAATGACATCAGCGCGGTCATGACACCAGGAAGGGAGTTGACCCAGGAAACTAGGAATTTGACCAAGTTTCTTTAGTAATATTCCAAGGTAGATTTCTTTGGATCTTCAGGGGATGCTTAACATATTTCTTCATGGTGGAAACATTGCACAGGATCTGTCATGGGGCATTTCAGAATCAAGGACGGGAAAATGAACATGGTGAAAAGTTACTATGTAATAGATGCCCCCTAAAGCATGAAGGAAGAACAGGGAGTGATGGCTGAAATGTTTTATGAACCAAGGAAAAGAACGCAGACCACCGCTGGAAAACCTTCCAAATCAAACATATTTCAATATATGACATCTATGGTATGAATATTCCTAATCACATATCTCTGCACTAGGCATCAAAAAATACATGAACCCATGGTTGCAACTGTCCATATAAAGAGATCATATAAATGGATCCGCGGTATGGACACAACCATCCATATAGATAGGATCATGTATACAATCATGAATAATCAATAACTCCATGTTTCTTGGATAAAAAATTAGATGTGACCCAGGGTCTTCACTGCGATATCAATCAACCCAATGTATGAATCTAGCCATGCGAATAAATGTGTTGGTTTCGAAAATGGTAGAAACCACTTGATTATCGGTCAATGATGAGAACCGTTAACATGCATGAGAGAGACCACCAATAATGACAATGGACCTCAAGGTACAAAAACATAATCTACAAGCGTGAATGAATGTGTTGGATTCTAACACTTGCAGAATCATTCGATCGAAGGCCAATGATGTGAACCTGTCATCGAACATGAAGAAATTTCCATTGAGGCATGCAAGCTCCAAGGTATGGAGAGAATTTTCTAAATCACCTTCCCAGATAATGAGCTGAAGTCGACAGGAAGTCATTCGTCAAAGGAGGGACATGATGATTGCCAAATCATCAACACGAAACAACATATATATTAAGATGATAGGAGTGATTCGGGATTGTAACAAAGGAGGGCAGATAAGAAAAGGGTGTTTGAGAAAAAGGACTTCTCTTGAACATATTGGCGACACGACTCTGGAGTGTGGCAACATTTGACTGAAATAGGATCAGAGGTCATGTTGAAAAAATTTGGTAATCAAAATGAGAGCTAAATTGATTTCCCAAACCCATGGAGGCAAAGTGACAAATGTAGGATGTCCCCAACCTGACACGAACTGCAAATGAGTGTCATGTTCCTGAGCAGCAAGCTACCCAAAATACACATAGGATGTTCACTTTAAATTTTCCCCCATTATTTCTAACGAGTACCTCTTTATTTTTTATAGCCAGCGTGAAGAGGATAGCATATGATGAGAGTGTAAGTTCATTATTTGAATGAATCCATCCTAGTAAGTTTAACGATCCCTAGGAAGGAGGAACTTGGTCTCGTCATGGTGACAAGTCTTTCGTCGTTTAATATTTAACGAGTCCAACAAAAGGGTAACTTAGTAACTTTTCAAGTTTAAGGAGTTTTAAAAGAAATAAAAAGGAAACTCCATCATGTCCCTTTTCGTAAATCATATCTCAAATCCAAAAATGTAGAAAAAAATATTCAAGATAACCTCTTGACCATGTTCTATCAAGGTATTAATTTTTCGTAAATAGTAAATATCAGCTTGAAAAAGGGGTAAATGTATACTGAGATCACATTTCTTCGAAATGAAAATTACTCAAAAATATTTAATGAGTTCGAAATGAAAATTACTCGGCAATATTTTCATTTTTCGAGAGTCAGAAATGAGCTAAAATTTTACTTCACCTGGAGGAATGAGTGGTATGAAGGGTAGAAACTGGTTCTAGTGATGGTGGAACTACTCAAAACACGCAAAGGTTAAGAGGTTGGCTAACAATACCACTCATCGCTGCAGTTCCCCAAGAAAGGGTAAAACAATCAAGTGAGAGCACACGATCGACCAAGCATATGGTGACGATGGAATGAGAAAACCAAGGCTCGTCTAGAAATATAGGCTGATAAAAAGGAAATCATGAGAGGTAGTATGAGAATGATTTCATTTTTACACAAGCTTGAAACATAGACAAACTATGCTTGGGATTGGTTTCATTTTTACACAAGCTTGAAACAGAGACAAACTATGCTTGGAATTGGTTTCATTTTTACACAAGCGTGAAATAGAGACAAACTATGCTTGGAAAAAGTTTGCATGCCCCAAGCTTCATCTCACTCACCTAGGTAGACTACTGTTTACTAATAGGTGGATGGAATGAAGTTTCATTTACGAGATCAAGCGAAAGACTCGACTGGGATTTTACAATATCTAGTCGAAGACTCGAATTATAAGGGGATTTGTTTCATTTTTTAATGAGCTTGACACATTAAAATAACTATGCTTAGAAGGAACCTGTTTCATTTTTTAGAGAGGTTGAAATAGTAACAGAACTATCCTCATGACACCTTGTTTCATTTTTTAAGGAGCTTGACATAAGAAAAGGAACTATGCTCCAGAGAGCTTGTTTCATTTTTTTAAGGAGCATGACATAAGCATAGGAACTTTTCTCTGATGAGCTTGATTCATTCTTTAAGGAGCTTGACAAAAGAAAAGGAACTCAGATCTGAAGACCTTGTTCATGGCTTCCAAGAGTTTCTCATTAGATGGGAGAACTACACTCTTGAAATCAAGGTCCAATTCCCCCAATACATGACGCACAATATCACTGACCAGATCATCAGCAGACACAGGCATGGAACAGGTTGCCACATAATTAACCTATGGCGGGGATGATACCACTTACATGTAAGTACTATTAAGGGAGGATTGTTGATTGGGAGCTATAGTAGGACTAATGAACGACAATTTATCAATGGTCACAATTTGTCCTTCATGTGGGAAACATATCACACGAAAGAGAGAAGATACAAGAGCTCCCATAACATAAGTATAGTCATAGCCAAGGAGTAAGTTAAAATCCAAAGGGCCTTGGACAAACATCACGTCTATATAGACAGTCTTTCGTCCCAAAGTAATAGGCAACTTAGGAAGGATCCCTAACGGTTGACTAGTTCATCTGTTAAAAGCTAACAAATTCTGGGTAACAATAACAATTTGTGAAGAACCAAACTATTGCCAAGTAGTTGAGGACAAAATACTAACAAATCCACCTTCATCTGTTATTATTCTAGGTACAACCACATTATAAGCCTTTAATGTGATCTCAAAGGGAACATTATAAGAAAGAGAGTATCCTTACAGTCGATTCTAATCAAAGGAAGTGACCATACTACTTGGAGGGGGTGTCATGGGAATGGGTGAACTACCCTCTTGTGCTATAGGAAAGGGAATTTTTCCCTCCTGTACCGTGGGAACGAGAGGATTTCCCTCCAATTCATTGGAATCAGAAGAAACAAAATGAACTTGAGTGCTATGAGGTTCACTCTCTACAGGAAAATCATGATCCACTGAAGTTGGAATCGAGTTGGTCATTTTCTCAACCAATGGTTGGTATGAAAAGACTCATGTGATTCAATTTCAGAGAGAGTTGGATTGACCAAAGACGATTTCTGATCAATCACTTGATTGACTAGCGAAGGACCAGGGAAAATTTTCTGGTAACCAGTCGGAAGTCGTCGCTGAGAAGCAGTAAGGTTATCCAACACTTTTGAGGCTTCATCCATATAAGGAAAAAGGTGAATGGGATTATTCCTTTCACATAATATATAGGGAAATTTGACTTTACCATTTTTCCCATGGGCCTTATTATCACTAGCTGAAGAATTGTCACCAACATGATCTCCATAGGCCAATGATAAGGGCTAATTCAAGTCTGTAGATCACATTTATAACACCCTAGGAATGCCAGGAAAATATATAATAAAGTGGTAACCCTTGCATAGGTTTCAAGGGAATTTTAATTTATAGGACTGGATGGAAGATTTTTCAACATCAATTGCATCAGTAGCGATGGTCGCTTTGTTGCCCCCTTGCTTATTTTGCTTCTTCTTCTTCTTCTTAGCTTCCTGGTTACTATAATTCAGAATTTCACTAGGCGAAGAGGAAGAATGGGGTGAAGAAGGTGAGGGTTCAACCTTAGGATCAACATTAGATTGACACTGTTTAGGTGGAGGTGAACTTGGTTGAAAAGTAGCTTGGACATTCAGAACCATGGGGGTCGAAAAGAACCAAACTAGCAAACTAATGGTAAATTCGGGAAGGGACATTCGTTTCCATATAGGGAGTGCCGACATTTCCAAAAGAAGGAAAAGGACCAGGATTCCCATATGAGGGGATTCATTTATTGGTAAACTTAGGGATTGTTTCCATTAGTCGCAACCTAAGATATGATAGGGAAAATTTCATGGGTAAAATGTTATTCCGTGGGAAATAAATTTTAGAAATTAAACACAAAATAAATAAAAAAGGGTTAAGCTAGGAAAAAGGATTACCAGATATGTGTGAACTATAGAATACCTCTTGGAGAACCAATAAGTACAGGCAAACAATCTCCCTGAATGTTGTTTTCAGTGTATCACATCTACAAGGCAGTCGACTCAATTACTCATGGTAGGCTTGCAACCTAGTGGTGTCTCCCCATATATAATCGACAATACGTGGGAGTCCAGTCCGTAGTAGTGTTGTCTAAGGAATAAATG
Organism: Pinus albicaulis; assembly: GCA_034641835.2. Taxonomy (NCBI): domain Eukaryota; kingdom Viridiplantae; phylum Streptophyta; class Pinopsida; order Pinales; family Pinaceae; genus Pinus; species Pinus albicaulis. The sequence continues at coordinate 989,161,976 of CM076583.1, read as the reverse complement.
TTAAATGAGAGTGCCCAAAATATAGTTATCATACATCAATATACTTACATACGTGGGACGGGATATCACCCCAAGATTGTAACGAAGACTGTTAGCGACAACTCCTACGTTTAACGATGTCAGAACACGTCTCTAGCCTAGACCTCTAAATGTTTGTGTTAATTCCAAATGCTCCTTAGGTTAATTGAGGTTCATTTTAAGTTTATCTTGATTAAATTTCAATTTCAAGGCTCAAAATGATGTCACCTGAATACTTATAATGCAACTAACATGAGAAAACGATTATTTCAATTCAATGAATGCTATCTAGTTTAGGGAATAGTTTCAAATAGTGATGCAATAAAAAATAATGCAAAAAACGAAGATTTTCCTATCCATATCACTTTCACTATCCAAATTCAAGTCAAAACATTCAAGGATGCAAATTATGCAATGTAATTTATGCAAAATTTTTTTTTTGCGGAAACTATGAAACTGTAATCTATGCATAATTTCCTTTTTTGTGAAAAGTGTGCAACTGTAATCTATGCACAATTTCCTTTTTCTTCTTAATGAATAAGAATTCACTCAATGTGCTTTTAGAATGAACTCAATGGACCTTTTAGTTTTCAACCATTAAACAATGTAATCTAAGTTCAATGACAGATCTCAAAAATGACTTTTCAATGCAATCTTATTTAATGCATTTTAACGAAAAGTAAACTTTGAGGTGAAAACTAAATGAGTGAAAAATAAATTTATTTTATGGTCTCAAAATAACTAATAATACTCACTCAACAAAAAATCAATATTCCTTCCAAACACACAAGCAACAAACAATAATTTTAATTGACTCAAAGAATCAAAGACTCAACCAAAATTCACTTTTATCACTTCAAGTATAGGATGGATTTTTGCACACCACAAAGAAACTAACACCAAAAAGACAACATTTGATGCACACAGAGTAAGAGGGTGACTTTAGAGATCAGGACACACTAGGCCTTTTAGAAAAAACCCCACAAATTCTCAAATTTAAGGACCAACGCTAGTTTAGTACATAGAAAAAACCATGATGACAGGGTCTTCAGTGCTACTTTAGACCCCCAAACCCATGCTGGAAACACTACTCTGCATAACAAATATCTCTAACACAAAGCTCTCTTAACTAACATTTACAATACGACAATAAAATATATAAAAGTGCCTTTTTTCCCGATGCTTCGCTTGAATCCGTTGATGATGACCTTGATCCATGATCATTTTAGGCTCACTCCTTACCACTGATGGCACAAAAAAACCTATGAATGATTAAGAGGAAACAAAAAATGTGATACAATACACAATAATTGTAAACATTAACTATCTAGAAAATCAAGGAGTACCATAATATTTGCATAAACAAGTAAACAAATATAGAAAGAAAACATCAGATGTTATTATTGATAAATACAAAAAGGATAGCTTACAAACCAAGCCTTGATGTTAAAGGTCTCCTTTGGTGAATATCTGAGTCTTTCATCGAATCTCTAAATAATTCCTTCTCCTGAACACTTTGGCGTTATCACAATGCTAGGGTGCGAGGGAATGAGAGTTCAGACAAGTTTGACAATGATCAACCAAGCTCTAGAATTGTGGGAATGAGGGATATGAATTTGTAGGAAGGGAGAAGAGGTTGGAAACCCATGAAAGGAGGAGGAAGGCCCATTTTCTAAGGGATAAAACCCCATGGATGATATCGAAGCTCTAAAATCAAGGAGCTCGGCCCTATCACCACCGCTTAACAACCAACTCGCTGTCCTGGAGCTTCTAGAGGTCGAAGCTTCTCCTCCATTTGAGGAAACACTACCAGAAAGTGATCAACGCATTTTTCCAAGAAATAAGGGCACCAGAAATGCTAATCTAGAACTGTGAAAATGACATTAGCACAATCATGACACCAGGAAGGGTGTTGACCCACGAAACTAGGAATTTGACCAAGTTTCTTTAGAAATATTCCATGGAAGTTTTCTTTGGATCTTCAGGGATGTATTAACATATTTATTCATGGTGGAATCATTGCAAAGGATCTGTCATGGGGCATTTCAGGTTCAGGGATGGGAAAATGAGCATGGTGACAAGTTACTGTGTAACAATATGTTAACCTCTTCTCTATTTGGGTTTACATATCTTTTAAATTCAATGATGTTTGAATGAAAAATATGATCCATTCTAAAGGAAAGATTTGTGTGGAACCATGAAACCCATATCTATTCTAGTATCATCATTCCTCAATTAGAGAATATTTTTTAATAGTATTTTTTATGCTAATCCAATCAATTATAGAAGGGAAAGGGGAAAATCAATAGCGAGAAAATCAATTTCAGAGGGGTATATAACTGTCTTTGAAGGAACAACCTCTCTTACTCTTAATAATTCAGGATCCATTTTCCACCTTGGTAAAATAATAAGTGCCTAATCATATTTAAACAAACAAATAAATAAATGGTGAAAGAAGAGAAAGGATTCCTATAAAGAGAGGTGAAGCAAGCAACTTCACCAGGGTACTGAACATGCAATGAAGCAATCCTTGTGTTCTTGTAGTGACTCCATTGGGTTACTAAATAGGCATGGTGGAAGCAGAGAAACACCAAAAATGAAAACCAAGAAATTTATTATCTTAAACTTGCAACTACATGATATCCTTCTCCTAGATCGAAATAGTTATCACACGACAAACTTTGTTATTGTGTTTAACCGAGGAAAGAAATAGAGGAGTCTATATCTATAACTGGGTTAAATGGGGAAGCCAAGGTTATCCTCACGATGAATCAATACTTCTTGAAATATCGATACAAAAAGATAAGCTGGAGTTCTACTAGTGTGTCTCCAAGTGTTTTCACTGCGGCAAACACCCTCCAAAATTTTTCCTACACTTGAATTTTGGAGCCTACTGAAGATCTTGTGATCTTTCGTCCCATGCTCACTTCATGGCGAGTTAAATTTTTTTTAAATGTTAAAGTCTTATTCTCAGATACTAAGTGTCAAAGTCACTTTATCACACATTCTTAGTCCTTGATTAATTCATGAACTCACCTTTTTTCTACAAGCTTAGAGCCGCATTGTGCAATCTCTAGGAATAGAGCTTGCCCAATGTTCACTTACAGTGCTTGCGAAGTCACTTTTGATAGTGAGTGCACAGTCCATATCGATATTTTATACACAATATTGAACCCATTTTGGCATTCAGTGCACCACATTACTCGACAATACCTCTCACTTTTTGTACTTATATTTCAATGAGTTTTCTCAACTGTCATTTTTGCGCATATTTTCTTTCATAAGTGTTACTTTAAATTTTTCGATTATATTTTTTTCTTTGTTTTTCTTTAACAAGTGTCATTTTAATTTTTTATTCGCTCTGGCATGTGTTTCTTTCACTTTATTTATATTTTTCAACGGTCGTTTTCACGTTTTCTTATTGTCGCAAGTGTCACTTCTAACTATTTTCACTCTTGTATGTGTCGCACATTCACACATCACTAGAGATAGTTCTAGAACACTCGTACACATTATATGGTCCTATATATCATATGAACATGCACTAGACACATTCGTACAACTTAGTGCACTTTCTGGTCACAATCGACACTTTTTTTGCAACTTGTGTTCTAAGTGTCACAATGTTATGTTTCAATTGTTGCACTTAGAAATAAGTGTTGATTTGTTGTCTTTTTAAGGTGTGATTATTTATTATGAGTCATGTGAATTCCCCTAGCTTGTATTGATGTCATTCATGTGTGTGATCTATGTTTGAGTCTTGTTTGGATGCTTTTATCTCCCACACTTAGCCATTTTGGAGCTCTTCTTGGTACTCCTGCCTAGAGAAAGTTGTGAATGCATGAGCCCACTCCTAGATGATGAGAACTATATATCCATGAGCCTCATTGATGAAATAAATTTCTCCTAGAATTTTTCACTAAGTCTTTCTTAAGGTCATCTCTTATGATTGCACATTAAGAACCTTCAAAGCATAGGCACCTAAGCTTTGTTTCTTGCAATAACTCACTACACTAAGATTTGATCACTTCTACCTTGAATAGCACATGGAGCACTTATAGCTGACAACAAGGATACCCTTAATCCCATTGCAAAATAAAACCAGTCAAAGCATAGGGTCTCCTCCTTTCATGGTGAAATGAGAACCCTCGTAGAAAAGTGACTTGACCTTTTGCTTATTGTCTCAACCAACTATGTAATATTCCTTTATAGTGAGACTCCCTATGTGCATGGAACAATTATAAGGGAATTTCAATCCATGTATGAGCCTATGAAACCCTCAACTTCTCTAGCATAGGATCTTGCCCCTCAAGCACTATGCATGTCACAGTTGCAGTGCCTAGTATTGCCCCCTCTGCTGACTACAACCCCTCACTACGCTATGCCTTGTTCTTATTTGGACAGTGAAACCTCTCCTAGATCACTGCTGAAGAAAACTGTGCAGTACACTAAGGTTTCCCTTCCTTCATAGCGCATTGTGTAGTCTTCGTCAGTAAGCCATAAAAACTTGTCCAATAGACCTCCCCACTATTTAGAAAATTTTCCTATCTCTCCTACACTACATAGTTATATTCCACATAGAGACCTCCCCAAAGTCACTGTGAAGCTCAAATACGCGATCATTGTCTCCTGCTCCCTTGATCTCTAAGCACCGCACAATTTCAATCAACATGTTCATCAAACTGCCTCTTCCACTTTCTCACTACTCTGGACCCTGAAGATCCCTTCCTTTTAGCACATTAAGTAATTCTAGTGAGAAATAGTTCCTTTACCAGCCATTGTTGAGCTCAACTAGATTATCCCAAAGAGCCTCTCTCTCTCAGCTCCCGAACAATCCCATCACAAGAAAATTCTTCCATGAGAAAAGTAGGGGTAGAAAAGATGATTTCCATATTGATCTTGCCTTGTCATGAGTGAAATTCAATGGTAGGTGTACCTAATCAACAAGGAAATATGATGCTCAAAGAATATATCAAGGAGAAGAAATAAAGAGAACTTGCAGAGAAGAAGCACGAAGAAGAACCATTATGAATGCATGAAGAGATCCTAAACCATGACATACAGTGAAATTTCATGATGACTCAAAAGGTTCCAACATTGATCCAAGACCCTTTGTAGGGTGAAGATAAAGTACAAAGCATATCTATGGTCAAGAATGAAAGACAAAACAAAAAGGAAAGTAGCTTGGCATTGCCACATCATCATAAAGTTCCATGCCATCATTTCCAAGTCATGGCTTGTACAAGTGTCATCACACTTTTATAAGTATCAATGTGTCTTTCCACATGATGTGGAATGTAATTCTGTATTATCAAAAGGAAAATGACAAAATGTAAATGTGTGGAAGTCCAAGAGTAACATGTGGAATATTAAAAGTACATGTGGACCAAAGAGTCAATAGAAGTTAAAAGGTCACTTAGAAGTCCAAGATTCATGAGGGTAACTCAAGAGTCATATGGGATATGAAAGGTAATCCCTCTTTTTATTAAAAAAAAAAAAACTCATAACTCAAGAAAGGGGCTTTTGAGAGTCTTCTACTTTGGAGAGCTAGCCTTGGCTTATCTAGATTTATATAGGAGAGAGGATTATTATTTGGAGAAGCAATAAGTGACTTAATCTTCCACTATTGGAGCTAGTGGATCACCATTGTAACTATATACTTGGATATTTCTCTTAATTATCAAAATCTCATTGAGATGACACACTTTCATGCATCTATCGTGAGTATTGTAAGAATATTATTTAGATGTTTGTGGTATATGTTATGTTCACGTGTACTAAATAAATTGAACTAATTCATTGGATTTGCTTCTTATATTGTTGGATCTGTGTTGTATTTGCTTTAATGATCGTTGTGTCTATGTGAGATACTTCGTTAGATAACTAACGAAAATTTCCTTTCTCTTGTGTGCCTCTCTTAGGATATTACTATTACTTTCCTACTAGAGACTCACTCTTGTATCTCCTCTTGTGACGACCTCATTTTACACATTGCAATTGGTGTTTCACAATGTCATTTTTCTTGTTGTTTTCAAAGGTTATGTGCATAATCTCTTATGTTATTCATTGCAGCTAAGTCAAACCTTGACCTATGGTGGCCAAGCTGATACTATGGATGGGGCTCGTACTCCATACGATGTGAGGTCTAATTGGGACTTCACATCGGGGAGACCCCATCCATGTTAGCGGTATCAAACATTGTTAACACCATACCTCATCCTGAATGTAGTTTTGTGAATGTCCTTGTCCTTAATTCTGATAAGATGATATATAGATCGTACTAGATCAATTTTAGAAAACACAAAAACTCCTCTTATCTAGTCAAATAGGTCATAAAACCTGGTCAACAAAAAATTGGTCTTCAATGTCACCTTATTCAATTATTGATTAGCTATACACAATCTCAACTTGCCATATTTTTTTTTTTAAATAATGGAAGGAAGGGGCTCCCAAGGTGAAACACTTAGTCTAATGTAACCCTTCTCCAACATTTCCTTTAGCTACAATTTCAACTAAAGTAGATTGGGTGTGCTCAAATGATAAGGAGTTTTCACTACTAACAATGTTCTCGGGATCAACGTGATAGTGAAATCGACGTATCTTTTGGGCGGTAGGCCTGGATACTCATATGGGAAAATATATTCATATTGTTTTAGCATAGGGGGAGTTATTAATTGGTTCATGCTATCTCCTTTTTCCCTAGAAAAATGAATAACGTAGATTTCACAACGCTTTATACTACAATGATTCACCTAAAGTGCAGTTAATTGTCTGAGTGAAACCGGCCTCTTGAATCCTTGCAACATTATCTCTTCACCATCATTGCTTAGATCATTCCAGTTCCTTATTATACAAGTCAACCTTGCTCATATGGGCTGCAAATGAGTCCATATCGATCAAAATATGACCCTAATGGAAATAAATTTAGTTTAGTTAAGGTGGTCATGTCACCAAATTCAATGGGGCATGACTCAAAAATGTATGTTACTCGTCTCTTTGTCCCAGTGACCAGTTGAACATGCCACGATTCCTCATGGATTTTCTTTGGAAATTCACATTTTTCCACAATCTTAGGGTTGAAATAATTGTAGTTAGAGCTTGGATCAATTAAAATTTATACTGCTAAGTTTTTTACCATAATTTTTATTTGAAAAATTGTAGCTTGTTGGTTTTATTATCTATTGTCAAGTGTTTCATAAATCCTAGGTATGATTTGGGCCACATCATTCACAATTTTTTTCTCTTGTACATTGTATGGCTTCATACTAATCTACTTCATTTGTAACACCCTCTTCCCAAATTTACCCAAGCTAACAGGTCCACCAAGGTAAACATGTGATGAAGAGTTACTATGATATGACTCAATTCCCCAAGTACAGTTAAGGAAGTGGAACCACCATGACAAGACCAATCTGACCTTCCACAGATGCTATAGAACCTTTAGGAGCCAACCAACCTTTCTAGGTGACCAACCCCTGAGACAAATTGTTGTTTTGCTAAACTAGAGCCCTAGTTGCACTTATGACAAGTCATGCATGCGACTGAGACCCTCTAGTTGCTCCCACAGCAAGGCATCTATGCGATTGTGGCCTTTTTCAGGTAGTTTTGTGCCACCAACCCTGGATTCTAAGCGACTTTTCAGGACTAGGACTCAGGCCACTGCCAGAAACTTAATGAAACTACCAAAAATGATAAATAGCATTGAAACGAGGTTATTAATGCAAACACATGAAAAAGGAATTAACTTGACCACCACTAGCCATGACAATAATTTTGTCAAACATATCATAAGCATGCAATCTATAGTTCATAACAACATATCTAAGAATAGGTATCTTATAATTATCTAAGAATCGACAAGGAAGACCAATATCTCCTCCCAATAGCTGCAATGTTATCTATTAGGTCATTAATTCATTAACATTTTGCATATTAAAAAAACATGATGAGGTCCATAACTCAAGTCTGTCATAAACCATGCTTATAACCATCATATGACCAATAGAATAACAATGATAAAACAACCAACGGGATCAAATAATATAAAATACATTTACTCATCAAATATTAGAGGAAAAGATCTCTTATTAACAAATGAAAAATGTAACCAGGTATGGGACTTCCACATACCACCTAACCATATATTGGGTTGAACCAAACATTTCTTTCAGCCAATCACCCCCGTGCCATATTTCAAGCATGAATTTGGGATCTCATGGAATAAACCAAGCAAAACAAAACGATGGCTTCTAGAGGCCAAAACGCCTCAACCAACAACCAATGATTCCACCTCACGGTCAGTCATCATTGACCACCACTAGATCAGTCTATACTCAAGCTATCAAGGGCTCTAGATTGTTTGTTCCAACCAGGGATTCCAGGACTAGTAATTCAACCCGCAAATTTTGTCCAGCTTCCAAAGTGTTTGTCCAACCAGGGCTTCCAGGACTAGTAACTCAACCCACCAAGGGCTTCCAAAACGTTTTTCCAACGAAGGATTCTAGGACTAGTAACTCAACCCAAGATGTTACAGGGATTTCAGAGCTTTTGTCCAACCAAGGAATCCAGGAATTATTAACTCAACCCATAGCCATAAGTAACATGAGCACCAATCAGAAAACAAAATGTAAAACCCACAATACCAGGGCTATCCAGGAAATGGAAAGGGTAGGAAAAACCACTGTCAATCCAGGCAGTATTCCATGCCAATGACATATCACAACCAAGAAACCACATGCATGTTCCATGCATGCAAAAATTAGTAAGGAAATTATACATGCAACTCAGTACCTGTAAGTAAAACATGTTGTAGTTGTTGATCATGATTTCCTCTTGCGCTTTCCTACTTTTCCTTTTCCTTCTTACTCCAAATCCAAAGTATGCCACACTCCTCCAAGAGTGATCCAAGAAAACTCTAAGTGTCCAAGAGTACGAGAGAGAGAGAGAGAGAGAGAGCGAGATCCAAGCTAAAACTAACAAAAGTTTGTGAATTGATCCTCATAACCCATTTTATCATTGAGGCCTCTATTTTCTTCATTTTTCCATTAATTTTCCTTCATTTTCCTCCTCACATGAAACCTGTGACCTTTCACCTTCATTTTATCCTAATTTCCATTATTTTCATAAATAAATGTCAATTTTCCTTTCCAAAGCCTTTGTCATTACCTTTTCCAATTTCCATAGCCATTAATTAATCGCAAGTGATCCCCGTCACTATGTTTTTGCCCAACATTCAACTTGGAATACATGTCCCATGACCATGGTCTTATTTTTCCTTTATTAACTTTATTACATGAAGTTTTAACCCGAGGTTGCTACATCATTGAGGGAAATTCCTCTACAAGTGATTTTCTCCACAAGTCCAGCATCGCATAGGTCCTTTCCTGGACCCCTCATCTAGTTCATTTCTACCAATGGTTGCAAGTTGTTGTTGATATTCCTTCCTGGTAGAATAATTAAGCTTTTTATTCTCCCCCACTTGTTTATATCTTGGGGTATTTTTCCTTTTTCCTTCGAAATTCACCCTATATTTCTTCTCCCAATTAGAATGGACCTCAGTCTTATGCTTAGATTGTTCATAGCAATGCTTGGTATTATGTATAACCTCCTCCAAAGTCTTTGGTTGATCAAATTCTATTAGGTTCTAGTATGTGATGGGTAACCCACTGATATATCTTTGGATATTAGTCTTTTCTTACTTTATACAAGGTACATACCTAAAAAATTCCAAGAATCTACTTGTATACTCCTTAGGTGTCTATTGTCCCATCTCGTGTTCATATAATTATTTAGCCTTATTGTCATAATATTTTTCTGATAAGAACTTCTCTTAGAAGTAATTTTTGAAATTCCTTCATGAAAACTCCTTCTCTTTATTTATTTTAGATTCTCTAATCCTCCCATCATATATCATCATTTCCCTTTAAGCTTAAAATAACCACCCTTGCCTTCATGTTATCAGAATAATATGCACCTTAAATTACTTCTCCATCCCCAAGAGCCAAGCCTCTACATCTTCCACTTTCTTCACCTCCCCATCAAAGGTAGGTATTTTCCTTTCTTAAATTCCCCTGGCATGAAACTCTACTTGCTCCTCCTTTGATGATAATGTCTCCTAGTTGCATTGTCTGATGATCTATCAAGACTACCTTTTTATCTCTTTGGAATGCTAAGTGGGATTGTACATCTTTCTGCATGTTTATGCCTTTTCCTGGTCTTGTTGTTTTCTACTCCTTTCAAATTATGCTTTTGAATTTCAAATGGACTATGCTTGGGCTTGTGCCTATCATGATGGTTTGTACCAAACTCTTGTTGCCTTTGTCTTTGAAAATTTGATAAAATATTAAAAATCATAGAATTCACATATGCTTGCCTCTCTTGTCCTCTGAAAATCATTTCATTATTTTCCTTGCAACTTCTTAATTCAACTCTTGGGCTTATAAGAGTGTCCATTAGTTTGAGACTGCCCTCCTCTTTTATCTTCCTGACTGACTCTTCTTCAAGACTGTTGGGTCGCTCAAATACCATCTTTTTAGCAACCTTTCACTTCACTTTCACTTCACTTTTAAACCATATTTCTCTTTCCCATACCCTTACATTAAACTATTTTCATGATTACATCAGGTTTAGACTTATTATTTTCCAATGCATCTGTTTTAGTGTTTTTGAGTGAATTTATAATTAAATATTGGAAAAATAACATGTTTTCACTTATATATGTAAGTGGGATGAGTTTCACGATGTTTGTAGGTGTATTTGAAGACTCCAACAAAGTCATATTTGACCACCAAGCCTCAAATTCAAATTTCTTCCTCAACCCTTGAAGATTTCATTAATATTTGGGAGATTCCTTCAAGCATACTTCATGGAGAAGAATTATGGAAGTTTTGATAAGATTATTTATCAAAGATATTAGAGATTTGTAAGAGGACTTGTAGAGATGTTACTTGATAATTGTTAGCACATGATTGTAACCACATGAGACATTTGTGGATCTAGGAGAGATTTGTGGATTTTAAATATTTGTTAGTTATCTCACGTTTATGTATAAATAAGAGTGCCTCCTCCATTCCAAATGGAAGGACTCTTGGAGCATGTATCCAACTTAAGATGGAATAGAATAAAGCCTCCTTTTACATAGATTTCCATTATATAGTTTTAGATGTAAATTGCGTTAAATAAATGTATGAATTTATGGAATAGTTTATCACTTTGATATTAGGAGAATTGAGCTCACTCCAAATGGATCAAGGAATCATTTTTATTTCACTATAAATAGTTGTGAATATTGGTTAGATTTATATGTTGAGTTATAATATTGATTGTTGATAGGTCTCGTGAAATATTACGAAGAGACCTCCTATAAGAGAGCCCAATGTTTACTTGCCTACAACAACTAAGTCATGTACCTCACCTTATTTATTTCTATAACTTTATATGCTTTACTGTTTTCATTAGGAATACTTGATAATAGGTCTTGTGAAACATTATGGAAGGACATCCTGTAAGGGAGCTTAGTGTTTTCTTGCCTACATCAACCAAGTTTGCTTAGCTTAGAGTCAGTTGCCTCTTCCTACATATATTTTGTTGGAATCATCACAAGCTTATGAGTATCCCTGGTTGATAATTTAATGAAATTAATTTAAGAAATTGAATTTCCCAACATTTTTGGCACTGTTGTCAGGGATGGTGCTAAGGGATTAGGCATTAGGAATTTAATTCAGTACCAATATTTTTATTTGGTTTGATTCATGGAAAAGTTAACTCATTTTGAAAGGATAACTTGGTAACAACAAGATCTTAGTAACATGGGGAAGTATACATAGGGGTTAGCTTTGAATCCTATTTTTAGTTGCATTTATAAAGCATGATAAATATGATGCATAAATTTCAATCAATCTTTGCACTATGAGAGTTTTGAACCAATCCATTTATGGACAGAAAATCTAGAATGATGTTCAAGCATTTGGAGGAGAGCCAAGATACTAAGGACTACATTGAAGATTGGTTTCAAAAGGTGGCTATGCCACAACATCCTTCTATTCTTCAACGAATCCTAACATTTAATCCAAATGTACAATTGATCTCTCATATCCTAATGAATATTGAGGTATATTTTTCAAATTTTGATGTGAACATACTAGAGATTTTGATCTATAAATGACATCATTGGAAATACTCCTACACTTGAAAAAAAAAATCTCTTTCTCAAAATAGAGTAGGATAGAATAGGAAAATAAAATCAAGCTTGGAGAATTTTTTATTTTTAAATTTGATTTCATTTGTTTTCTTGGAAATTTTGGTGGAGTAAGAGCCACCTCATTCACTAACCATTCACAGGAAGATCTACAACCAAAGGGATATTTGTGAAGAAGGAAAATAAGTGGAGTTTAGAGAGCTAAAATTTGAGGTTTGAATGATCAATTCTTCTTACTTTGTTTTTCAAATTATGAATTTCAAATGTATAAAGAATTGACAAAACTTTTGAGTATTCTCTCTTCTTGGGCCTTGTGTGGTCCATAAGATCAAAAAAGAAAATAGGATAGATTAGCTTTGAAAGTTCATAATAAAAAATGACTAGGAGATCTAAATTTACCATTGATTCTAAAAATGTCTATAAATTGCTTAAAATTTTATCTCTAATTTTCAAATAAATTTGTCTCATAATTCTTTTTCCTTATTAAAAAAAAATATTCATATATATATTTTTAAATTTTCTAGAATAGTTTCATTTTTATTATTATCATTGAATAAAAAATAAAATATAATAATAATAATAATAAATTAATTTTTCCAAAATTTGTTTTATTTTCAATAATAATTAAAATAATAAGTGGCTAAAAGATTTTCTTTGGCAAAGGATGAAACGGTTCGTGCTGCAGAAACCCTAGACCCTCTGCAGATTTGATCA